>OX596045.1:10192110-11392110 GCA_951394065.1 Venusia cambrica | reverse complement strand
GAATCAATGGAATGAATTAAATGAATTGAATGAATGGAATAAATGAATTAATTGAATGAATGGAATGAATTGAATGAATGAAATGAATTGAACGAATGAAATGAATTGAATGAATGGAATTAATGGAATGAATTGAATGAATGGAATGGATTGAATGAATGGAATACATTGAATGAATTAAATGAATTGAATGACTTAATTCACCCTTTAGACTAAATGTTAATTATGTGTAGAATACACATAATTAACATTTAGTCTGTGGTCTAATACGCCCATAATATATACCTATTTACACGCTGATATCAGATTCAGAGATTCGGTAGTGAGGGGTACAGATTCGTACTACGTTTGATTGGTAGAGCTTGTTTTAAGCCCACCTAACTAGCTACCACCATTATTACTTAAGTACGACACCGTAACACCGTAATACAAATTATAACTGTTGTGTTCCCCCGCTAATCCTTTGCTAGCTAGCTATCTTTTAGCTACCTCAGCTCAGCTTATCGTGTCGTCGAACCCAAAAATAATATGGTCCTTCCAACCGGATTTAATACAGTGACCAGTGATTTTCTATTCTACCGTCTATCGCAACACTAAAATTAATTGAACCGGTAGAATAACAGTTATGTTCCGTAATTCGTATATATTAAGTATGCCACAAGTTTTAGAAAAGCGTATATATGTGTATATAAGCTTTGTAAATGTGTTAGTTTCTAAGTTAAATACCTTTTAGGATAAATTTACACTAAAGTTTGTATCACCTTACTTATTATAATGAATAAAGATCTTTTGAAATTGAATACAATTAATAACAAAAACGGGTCTTCATCGCGTACCTTTTGATATAAACTGTCAGGAATATAAAAAGGTACGCGATGAAGACCCGTTTTTGTTATTAATTATGTATAATAATCGCGATAATTAAAAAAAACGATAAAATAATTGTCAATTTCAAAAAAGAGACTTTATTGAATGAAAAGCTTACAAACTGAAGCAGCAATGTATGTCATCCAACCGTAGAAACTCATCAATACGGATACAACAAGCCAACGTAGCGCAGAAAAATCAGTGGAAGCACGCCAATGCGACACATGCTGGCCTTCTTCTCAATTTCCTTCCAATTTTCGATAGGAAAGCAGTTATAAGGCAACGAGCACTGTGTTTGCCGCGAATTCGAAATTTGTGACAAGATTTCAAGTTTATCTCTTTTGCACAACATTGAAGACGTTGAATGATTTTGATATAGGAAAGATTTAACAAACTTTTAATTCAAAAAGAAAAAAAAAATCAAAAACATCACTTTTTTTTAGTACAATTTCGAAACGGAACAAGGAAGAAGCCCACCTGATGTTATGTGCATCTCTTGCCTATAAAAAAGCCTTACTGCGTAGATCACATCCATAAGAAAAGCATGGCATACGCGGCACTGCATTGCGCCCCCTCAACTTGAGGCATAAGGTGTAAAGCCTCGCTGCTCGCTGATTGCATCTTATTTGTTGTTTTATTTATCACTTTTTTCATTTATCTTTTTATTATGAAAAAAAATAAAACAAAAAATTTGTATATTCACATGGTTATATACCATAAGCAAAATTCCCGCTGCGCAGACTGACTGACTGAGTGACATATACCGCACAGCCTAGATAATAATATTAACTAGTGATTTGATGGGTATATGATTTTTTTTTTATTTTTGTATATGACAAAAGTCCAGTCGTAATGTTTCATAATTGACTATGAGTCTAGATTGTAGACTATCTAGACTACTAATAACTATACCTAATACCTAGGAATAATTTTGTTCAGTAGCTTTGTCGGTGTACAGTCGCGTGCACGAATATGTAAACACTTATACTCAAATGAAGCCATTACTTTTTATTGATTACGGATAAATCTATCATAACATACACACATCAACATTGTCTAGGGATATTCCATTTCGAATTTGCTTACAAACTATTTGCTTTTTAGAAAAAGTTAATATAAGGATCTTTTGTTCCCTTTTCAAAATTTAGAAAAAAATAAAAATAGAACGCAATAAACAAAAGATAGAATGTGGACTCCGATTTAAATTTAACAACGTTAATTTTGCCTAAGATAAATTAACTTTTATTTAATTATCAGTTAGTACTATCTAAGTAATTTTTAATTTTAACGGATCTTGTGATCATAGAATTGAAACTTGTGTGGCTATGCAACATAATTAAATAAATGAAACGGTTATTACCACAAAATTTTTACGTCGATTTGCTGACGTTTCGAGATCATTTTGAGACCCCTTCTTCACGAGCTTCGCCCGCGTGCACGTTCGTCGGTCGCGCGGCGCAAACTGCGGATTTGTGCCCGCACTTCTCGTTGAGAAGGTACAGGCGGCGGCGGCGGCGGCGGCGACTCGCAAAATGGTTCCTCCGTGTCGTCATTACAGCTATAAGGTTGCGTACACGCTGCACTCACAACATCACTCTCCAACACGAAACGCGAACTACTGGTTGGTGTAGAAGAATACAGAAGTGGCTTCCACGATGTTGAAACACCCCATCCGTGATCTCTATTGAAATTCGGGTTACGATAAATAGCTTCTCGTACTTTGCGAGGAACAAAAAACTTCTCTTTCGCAAGTACTGAGATTTGGTCGAATCTAAGGAAGTGATTTGATTCTGAAATTAATGCATGTTCTGCAACTGCCGATTTTTCAACATCTACATTCTTCACACTCCTGATATGTTCAGCCAGCCTTGTCGCAATATTTCGTCGGGTTTCACCTATGTAACTCTTGCCACAGTCACACGGTATACTATAAACCCCGGGTACGCTGAGAGGATCACCATCTTTTGGTGAGCGCACCAGTTGTCTAAGCCGGCCAGGTGGACGAAAAACAGGTTTAATAGAATATTTCCGGCGCAAATAGTCACAAATCTTATCAGTTACCCCCTTAATAAACGGTAAGTAGATTGGCGAACGCTCCACTCCCGGAAGACGTTTGTACTCATTCGCCTTTACCACCCCAGCACTCTGCTTCCAACTATATCTTGTGGTATTCGTAATGTCATGGAACATCGACATTTAAGCAGAGAAGAAATGATAAGAGCGATAGGCATGTTACAAGCCGGTGCTATCCAACGCGTGGTTGCCAATACCCTAAACACCAATCAAAACGTAATTTCTCGATTGTGGTCACGTTATCGTATTACTGGGGATGTAAGAGAGCGCCACACTGGAAAAAAACGAGTAACCACCCCTAGACAAGATCGTTTTCTCCAAAATTCCGCCAGAATGGAACCAATCTCACGGCAAAGCAGCTAGTGCAAAGGCTTCAGTCAGACCATCAGCTGTCAGTCAGCGACCAAACCGTCGGAAGAAGGCTACATGAAGTCGATCTTCATTCTCGTAGGCCGCTTCGTGTGCCAGCTCTACGACGAGGCAATCGCGAAAGGCGACTTCTTTGGGCTCAAGAACATTTGTTATGGAACAATGGCCAATGGACAATGGTTCTCTTTACTGATGATTCTCGGTTTGGATTCCACCCCGATTCACGAAGAACACGGGTTTGGAGAGTTCCAGGCAGAGAAAGTCGCCTCCAGCAGCCACAAGAGGTCCATTCGTACCGAGGTGGGACAATCATGGTTTGGGCGGGAATTCGTATTGGCGCGCGAACCGAGCTCATTTGGATAAGAGGCAGCGTGACTGCACTGAAATACCGGAACGAGGTCATAGAACCTGTGATCAACCCTCACAGAGTTCAAATTGGCCAGGAACTTCAGCTCATGCATGATAATGCCCCTCCACACACGGCGCGTTTGGTGTCAGCTGCCCTTCAGGAACATGATGTCGCGGTTTTGGACTGGTCTGCACAGTCACCCGACTTAAACCCAATTGAACACGCTTGGGACATGTTACAGCGAAGGGCTTTCAGCAATTTGCCATCAAATTTGACCACAGAAGACCAACTTTTTTGCCATTTAAAAAGAACATGGGATCGCATACCCCAGCGAGACTTTGACACCCTAATTTTGAGTATGAATAACCGGTGCAGATGTGTTATCAACGTCAGGGGAGGCAACACCGATTATTAAATTGTAAAAAGGTAATTTTATAAAGTCATGGCAACGTAAAAATAGTTTTAACACCATTTACCGAACCTTGTAAATTTTCATATTTTTCGATATTTTGTTCCTACTTTAATGTTTATTAAATAAATATATAAAACTGTTGTTTTTATTATTATTAATAAACAACACAAAATAAAGATTCTTACCATACCTAGTTTTGTCAAGAAATTATTTTCAGTTTTTGTAAAAATCAACAAAATGTTGAATATCCCTAGACAATGTTGATGTGTGTATGTATTCAAGCCTAATAAACCTATATCACACTTTAATAGCAAATTAATAACATATATATATAATAAAAAAATACAGGACATTAATTTTACACAGCGCTACCTAGCCCCAAACTAAGCATATTACAAGATATGGGAACTAGATGACGGATAGAATACTTAAATATTTTTGTAAATCATACGTACTATATGATACAACACCCAAAAACAGAACAAACATCTATATTCATCACACAAATGTCTGTCCTGGGTGGGAATCGAACCCACAGCCTACAGCGCAGGAGGCAGAGCTACTACCAACTGAGCTATAAGGCTTGTAAATAATATATATTAGATAATATATGTATTAAATAAATAATATATGTATAATAGATGCGGATAACATTTTTGTAACCTTACAAAAATGTTCAAATGGTTTTACGCGACTGTAAGCCGACATAGCTACTGACCAATGCAAAACTATGAATATACATATTAGTGCAGGCTGACTGTACGCAATAAATTTATTTATGTCCGTGGAAACCCGCAGAAAATTCAATTGTCTATGCAAAACATTTTACAGAGGTAGCTAAGCCCACAATTTCCTTGGAATAGTAGCCGTTCCGCCGCAACCATCAAAATAAGATCAACCCCAAACATAAACAATGTAAGTGAATAACCGATATTTACTTTGAAACGGCGCGTTTAATTTTCAGTTGTGTTTCTCGAGCCGCTCGTAATTCAGGCGCATATTTTATGAGCGGCCGGCGGTTAGGCGTAGGTACGTCATAACGTTTGTGAAAGGTTACATCTAGCATCAAGGGTTGTACGCACTGAGTTGGTAAACGTGCGTTGGTAAAACTTAAGCGTGAAAGCTACGTTTATTGAAGTGAAAATTTGTTAAGCGTTGGTCATTTTTTTTAAATGGGGAAGAAACCATTGAACCCCCGAAACTGTTACCATTACTGTTACCGACACCTCTGTATAATATCTGTAGTGTAGTCTGCTTACAAATTTTTAATACCAAAACACTAAGTGCTAAATTTGCAACGTTATCATAGTAAAATTAAAAAAAACCTTCAAAAACTACAGTTGGCATTAGTTTCGCTAACTCTTAATGGATGGCGCTGTTGTAAACACCCGGTAAGTTTAACATAATATTGAGATTCAAGTACCAGCAATCTCAGCCGTTCTCTTCGGCAAAGATCGACAAACTTCAAATTTTCACTTCTTCCGGGACTCCCTTTCCCATTGTTTTTTTAAATTTACGGCAAAGCCTTCAAATCATCAAATTTTTTGAACTTTGAACTTTGTTTAGGTCCGCCTGGCTATCTACCCCCATCTTACCTAATTCTGTCGTCATTATAACAATTCTTAAATGGTTGTGTTCTGGCATATAGAGGTAAGATAGCCAGTTCCTCAGTTTATTGAGGATTCCGCGTGAAGTACGCTCTACCATCTGTCTTATTATAACTTGAAAATCAGGTGTGATGAAGGCCAAGCAACCCCATTTTGTCGTACAATAAAAACAAAAAAAACGGACGTTACTTCTCTCTGTGGGTAAACAGCTATTAGCCACCGTGGTGAGAAATTACAGGTATCTAGACGTTACAAACGAGGATATACGAGGGGGCACTCTGACGCGACGGCAGATATTTATCCGTATTTCGACGAGCACCCTGTAAAATATATGGTTTTCGATGTTTTGCTCTTTGAGTATTGGTAACAAACAGTGTTTGTAGGTTGAAGATAATAGTGAGTACATTATAGCTATAGTATGAATGTTGCCAAAATATTTCATTCGTTTGATGAGACTGGCTGTTTTTCACCGACTTCTAAAATAGGAGGAGGTTCTCAAATTGTCTGTTTTTTTTAATGTTTGTTCCCAGATCACTCGAAGAAGCCTGGACCGATTTGGAAAATTATATTTTTGTTTGAAAGTGTATATTTTACAGGTTATCATAGTCGTGATGTTAGGATCTGATGATGGAATCCTATGGAGAAATCGAGGAAACTCTTCAAATATTATGGGCACACTTAAAGTGATTTGGGTATTTTTGGGGAAAAATGGACCCCTTATCCTTATACTATCACGCATCTGTCTGTCTGTCATCAAAATATTTGGAAAAAATACGTCATCCAGGTAAACAAAATCGTATCATATTCTTCATTGAAGTCGGTGTTTTTTTAGTTTTTAAAATGTAAATATAAATTATCATGTTGTATTATTTTGAATTAGAATAAACTATTAGTTCGCCCGTACCTGAGATCACGTCAAGTCGACATAAACCAAATAAAAAAATATGTGTTTATCTTGGAGCTTTCATGTTACGAATAAAATTTTGTTCGCCACGAATCCATTCATTTTAGATTCAATTGACATCCCGCTATCATAACCACGACGCAGTGCCATAAATACTGTCGACGACAAATATTTATGCTTCTATTGATTGACTTTTATATCTTACTGGCTTCTGTCTGTGGTTTTGTTCGCCTGTAATCATCAAAAACTCTGTATTGGGGTTACCCTTAAAACAATGCCTCAGTAAACCATGAATAACAAATAATAACATTTTTTCATTCAATATGCATTCAGAGGTAAGATAGCCAGTTCCTCAGTTTGTTGAGGATTCCGGGTGAAGTGCGCCTCCACCTTCGGCTTTATCTCAACTTGTTACTTGAGATGAAGGCCAATCGCTTGTAATATTGTTTTTTTTTTACATGACGATACCGATCGACACCGAAGGTTCTGACCCACATTTATAAAAATAAATATTACAGGACATTCATTTTACACAGCCCCATCTAGCCCCAAACTAAGCATAGCTTGTAATATGGGAACTAGATTACGGATAAAATACTTAGATACTTTTTGTAATTACATACGTACTATATGATACAACACCCAAACACAGAACAAACATCTATATTCATCACACAAATGTTTGTCCTGGGTGGGAATCGAACCCACAGCCTACAGCGCCGAAGGCAGAGTTACTACCAACTGAGCTATGAGGCTTGTCATTTTCATTGCCATATGCGGATTAAATCATCTAGGTGAGGATGAGGTATGCAATGGAGCGAGTTTTCCTAGAACACAGCGGACTGCTGTATGGCACCTGGATTAAAGAAAGCAGTAGGGAAGGTGGCAAGTCAGGCGGTAGATTTATCGTTTTAAAGTGATCCTAAAAATCTTACTGAAATATATTTGACTTTGACTTTGACTTTGAGGCGTACCTTTATGGGTCCTACCAGCAGCTATACGTTTTAATGTAAACGCCTAAGTGGTTTAGTGGTTCGCCCACCGATATCTGATCCAGAGGCCCCGGGTTCAACCACAGCGGGAGTACAATATTGTGCTTGGTTTGTATGGTGTATTGGTGGTAGGACTTTGTCCCTCTACCACCATCTTATTTATTGCTGTCGCCATAACAACAATTAATAAATGACTGTGTTCTGGCATTATTGGTAAGATAGCGAATTCCTCAGTTTTTTGAGGAATCCGTATGTGCGATTCCACCTGGACTTATCATAACTTGAAAATCAGGTGAGATGAAGGCCAAACTCCGCGTCGTATAGCGTACATTGACATTAAAAAGTATAATAAATCAAAAAGTCAGACAAACCATGTTTTTATGTAAGTATGTGCATAGATAAAATAATATTATGTGTGAGGTTCCAATTTAAAAACACGACGCACTGGCGTCTCCGGCGCTCAATTGTATGAATTCGACCTAGTTCCAGTAAACTATTGTGCAGGATTTCACGATAAATCCGATTTCAAATAGAAAAGCGATCTACACTTGTACTTCTGGATATTGGGATCGCAGTAAGTAAAGAATAATGAGAAAATCCAACCGTTCATATAGGTAGGGGTTTGGTTAAATTGAGGCGATTTTTAATATGGTTAGCAAACAATTAAAAATAATATTGTGTACAAGGGAAGCCTACCTATAGACCTGATCCAAACCGGTACAAGATGGAAGCGCAAGATATGGCCTCAATAAAAGCCCCGCAAGATTTTCAAAAATTTGCAGGGCATTTTTGGTTCCAGGTGTATTTTATTTATTGATATATCTCAGGAAGACAAACAGCTTTGAACAAAAATAGAATCAAAAGAGCCTTAAGTAGTCTCCACACATAGAACTAAACTATTCAGAGCCAATAAAATATATACTATAAAAATGTTAAAAAAAGGTTTTATATTCTATGTACATGTCTATGGTCATATCTTTATGTTAATGGTATGTTTGAGTTTTTATCGTTATTATAATTTGTAAAACGCTAACGTCTAGCTTCTTGGTTTTGTCTGTCGAAAGGTTGTCTCGATTAAAACGCTTTTAGAGACAAGAACGTACATTGTTCATTATTGACTGTAAATTTAATGAGTTATTTATTTTTTAATTCATGATTTACTTACTTTTGGTGCTCAAGTAAGAATTGCTCTTTGTTTTACCCTCATTTATGGACGTGTTTCCATTACTACAAAAAAATAATTAGTAATATGCTACTCGTATTACTGAGCGGATTCGAGTCGTGTGTTGTGAGTTTTTGTGTCATTATAACATTTGTAAAAAACATTTACAAATGTTATAATGACACAAAAACTCCTCACTCCTCACTAAAATGCGTTTTACCTAAAACTCACCGGAGCGACAATTTTCATTCTGTGACTCGTCTGTCAAGGCCGTTACAAACAATAGCTTATTGCATTTTAAGCCCAAGTAACTAAAATTAGTGTTGCTATTGATTGAAAAAGCAGTAATTATATTTGTTTGCCATCTTTTTTTTATATATATGTATGTATGTTATATATATATGTATGTTCCCCGATTACTCGAAGACGTCTGGACCGATTTGGAAAATTATTTTTTTGTTTGAAAGGGTATACTTCACAGGTGGTCCCATTGTCATCAGGTTAAGATCTGATTATGGGATCCTGGAAAAATCGAGGGAACTTTTCAAATATTATAGGCACACTTGAAGCGATTTGGGTGTATTACCTCAAAAGTCCATAAAGGATAACGCATCTGTCTGTCTGTCCATCCATCTGTCATCAAAATAATTGGAAAAAATACATCATCCAGGTTAACGAAATTGTATCATATTTTTCATTGAAGTCGGTTTTCTTTTTAAATTAAAAACCTAATTATTTTGATCTTAGTAAGTCTTGTTTCAAAGTGATTACATATAACAAGCCTCATAGCTTAATTATTAGTAACTCTGCCTTCTGCGCCGAAGGTTGTGCGTTCGATTCCCACCCAGGACAAGCATTTGTGTGATGAATATAAATGTTTGTTCTGTGTTTGGGTGTTGTATCATAGGGTACGTATGTATTTACAAAAATAAGTATCTAAGTATTCTATCCGTAATCTAGTTCCCATATTACAAGCTAAATGCTTAGTTTGGGGCTAGATGGTGCTATATGATATTAATTTCCTCTAATATTTATACCATAAATAGCTTCCACTCGTACCCTAGTTATTGTTTACGAAATAAGCACGAGTTTATTCACACGGAAATTATTTTAAATGCAGCGTCTAAGAAAATTACCTTACCAAGCCGATTTACTAGAGAGCTAGTATCTTTTGTACGCGTTACACTACGTGTGATATTAAAATTGGCCTTCAGCCAATATAATCTTATAGTAGCAGAGTATTTATCGCGACAGATGGGATAAAACCTGCATGCAGAAAGTGTACTCCGAAAGCGATTAAACTCCTTGATATAATGGCTTTAGAGTTTTTTTTTGGTAGATGCCATGCCTTCTGCATTGTAGGTTTGATTCCCACCCAGGTCAAATATTTGTGTGATGAAGAAGTTGATTGTCCCGAGCTTGAGTTGTTATATAGTATCAAGTATGTATTAAAAAAAAAATACAACACTTTAGGCTTTTTTCTACCTTTTCCGAGTATCAACTCTCTCTCTCTCTCAAAAGTATGCTGGTAGAAAACTCTTTAAGGGTTAAGCTCGCCTCTTTAAATATGTTTTCGTTTGACATTTTTAAATCATATGTATGTGTGCAATAAAGAATTACAAGAATTACAAAGTGGGATCGTGGTTGCGTAGGTGATGGAAAGCGATAAATTTCACTGGTCGTTATTTATAAATGTATTTTTGATACAAAATAATATTATTTTGCATGAAAACAAAACCATAATTGTCTTAATTATTGTTTATGAAACAAATAGCCAAAATTTCAATGAAAAATGTGAAATAACTAGCAAATTAACTGCTTTTTCTGGAGAAGTATCTCTCTAAAAATTTTAATTTAGAGGAAACTTTGCGAGTTTATTGTATCGATGCAAGTTCAGTCAAGACTATCATGTGTTCTGTGCTTGTAACTTTATGTGACTGTATTTACTATACCTACTTATGATTAATAAATATTTCATTTTTGTTTCTTTTAAATTGATTTTCCGTACAGTCAAAACGTAGTTTTTGTGACTTTACCTGTTAAACAACACTTGAAATGTGATAAAAAAGCATTAACCTAAAATTACTGAATCCCCTGATAAGTATTTTGGTTTCATAAAGTTATGCTTAGCTTGTGGCTAGATGGCGCTATGTTATATTTGTTTTAATATAATGAAATATACAAATTGACAGACAGTATATAGTATGTGCGAGTCTGACTCGCAGATGTCCGATTTTATTTCTAAAAGTACATTCGGTAAGTGCAAACATCACAAAAATGGACGCAAAAGGTAATCCAGCGCGATCTGAGGCGTTATTCAGTCGAGAACACTTACCAACGATATAATTGTATTGGCTTACAGCCAGGGTACACCGTTTCATCTCTAAATGGGCTAGTATATAATTTTTATAGGGGTGCTTATGTCAGGAGCTTGTTTGTGGTACATGGGGGAAATAATGTTGACGCCATTCAGTTTTGTTGTAACTGTGGAGAAAGAGCGAGCACAAGCCTCACAGCTAACTTGGTAGTATCTGCCTTTTGCGCTGTAGGTTGTGGGTTCAATTCCCAACAGCGACAAACGTTTGTGAGATGAATATAGATGTTTGTTCTGAAGGGTGTTGTATTGTTAGTATGATTAGTATGTAGGTACATACAATACTGATTTTAGTTTTCTATTGTAATCTTGTTGTCATAAATCTGTGTTTGTCTAGTGGGTTAGATAGGTTCGATCCGGTAGTATAGGTATATGCTTGGATTGGTTGGTGATAAGACGTTGTTTATGTCCGCCTGGCTAGCTACCAACATCTTACCTATGTCTGTCGTCATGACAACAATCCTAAATTGATTTGTTTCGGCATTTAGAGGTAAGATAGCCAGTTCTTCAGACTGTTGAGGTTCCGGGTGATGTGCGCCTATTACACCTTCGGCCTTATCATAATTTAAAACCAAGTGGCATGAAGGCAAAACGACGCTTCCCCGTCTTTCAAAAACAAGCTATGCTTAGTTCGTGATTATGTCTGCCTGTAACAAGTCTGATAGCTCAGTTGGTAGTAGCTCTGCCTTCTGCATTGTTGGTTCGATTCCCACCCAAGACAAACATTTGTGCTATGAATATAGATTTTGTGTTGTATCATAAGTATGTATTTACAACAAAAAGCATATTAGTATTCTATCCGTTTTTTTTTTATTGTACTATTAAGCACTTGGCCTTTATCTCACCTCTCACCTGGTAACAAGTTGAGATAAGGCCGAGGTGGAGGCGCATCACCTGGAATCCTCAACAAACTGAGGAACTGGCTATCTTACCTCTTTGCTGAAACACAACAATGATGTAAGATGGTGGTAGCTAGCCAGGCGGACTTAAATAAAGTCCTACCATCAACCAAACCAAGCACAATATATTGTACTCCCCATGGGGATCGAACCCGGGACCTCTGGATCTGAAATCGGTGGGTTGATCCACTAGGCCACAGAGGCGGTTAAAGTTTAGTTCCCATTTTACAAGATATGCTTAGATTCGGGCTAGATGGTGTTTTCATTAATGAATTAATTTCCGGTAATATTTATATACCTAATTTATTTTCAAATCATACAGGATACAGTATTACATAATATAATAATGCTATTTATTTAAAAATAATAAAAAAAATATATGTATAAATACAATTAAACTAGCTCACTAGAGATAGATATACAGCTTTAAAAGGGAAGCAGTTGGGTTACATAAAGACCCATACAAACGGTCTATAGTTAGCGCAACTGTTCTATACACGGTAATAAATTTACTGAAAAGGAAATAAGTAAAAGAGACTCGCATAATTATTTTAAAATATTATAAAATATAAATATTATAAAATAAAATATTATAAAATATAAATATTACAGGACATACATTTTACACAGCGCCATCTAGCCCCAAACCAAGCATAGCTTGTAATATGGGATAGAATACTTAAATACTTTTTTGTAAATACATACGGAATGTATTATGATACAGCATATTTTAAAAGCCACAAGGATTGCGAAGGATAAGCGCAAACCAACGATCTAAAATTTAATGACGGATATTTATCACTTATTTATTTATAAGAGTGGTGTGGCTAAGTGGGTATGGGCCCGCCTTGTGATCTAGAGTTTGTGGGTTCAAATCCAGTCCAGAAAATGTTGTGTCTGTTAACTTTTATTTATTTATCACGACGTTGCGGCGGGAACGCAGTAGCTTTCGTGTCAAATAAATGCCTAGTGCAACCCTACCAAAACGTTGGGTTATTAACGCGTATTTTATTCATATATATGAGTAAAATAAGCGATAAATAACAATGTTTCGGTTAAAAAAATATTTTATCGCGTGTACTGTGAGCAATAAACGCGTTTCCTAGAATAACTTAAACCATCGGTGACCTCGTTCTTGCCCAGGCAAACCTCGTATTTGAGTTAACCTATGTATGGTAATAAATAGAAGGCTTGATAGAAAACTGAACTTATTTGGGGTACCTCCTAGTAGTTTCATACAGGCAACGGAATCGCTGTCCTTAAGTCACCCAATAACCCAGTATTCTATCCGTTTTTTTTTTATGGAACTGTTAAACACTTGGCCTTCATCTCACCTGATAACAAGTTTTAAAATGATTTTATCGTGTGTACTGTGAGCAATAAACGCGTTTCCTGGAATAACTCAAACCATCGATGACCTCGTTCTTGCCCAGGCAAACCGTATTTGAGTTGACCTAAGTATGGTAATAAATAGAAGGCATAATAGAAAACTGAACTTATTTGGGGTACCTCCTAGTGGTTTCATACAGGCAACGGAATCGTTGTCCTTAAGTCACCCAATGGCAATGCTTTGTCTACTCTGATGCCGAAGTCCAGCACCAAGTTATTTGCTGTGTTCCGTTGGTACAGCTTCTTGCTCCATCGCAGACCTTATCCTCTGTCAGGTAATGCCCTGGTAACTCTTCACAGGCCCTGTGGATTTCCGGGTGAAATGCTCTTCCACCTTCGGCCTTATCATAACTTTAAAAATCAGGTGAGATAAAGGTCTCTGTCAAAATCTGTTCAAAACTTTTACCTATATCGGTTCTTATTTTTGTTTGTGAGCCTGTATCTAAATGAAGTCATATAATATTTAGTAATTATAATATAACATTATTGTTTGTAATATATAATGAAAAAATTTAAAGTCGAGCAAAAATTTACAACTAAACTAAGTATCAAGGAATCAGTCAGATTACCTAAGGACCGTTACAAACGGTCTATAGTTCCAGATCAGTACCAGACGGAAGCGTGCCCAAGACACTACATTGCCAAGCTGAATAGCTATGCGAATTCGCTGGGCTAAATAAGAGCCAGCCCTTGGGTCACGTGTCGCCTCAATAATTAAATTAGTAAAGCTATGAGTATCCTAAACTAAACTAAACCTTGAGAAACACAAGACTCATGATGGATTTATTAACGTATGGAAAAAATACTATTTTATAATTACAAGCCCCACGCTCTGCGCTGTAGGTTGTGGGTTCGATTCTTATCCAAAACAAACATTTGACTGATTACATTTGATCTGTTTGGGTGATATATTGTATGATAAGTGTGTATAATAGTTTTTAACACACTTATACTTATATAACTCACTAGTGAGTTGTAGATTTTTTTTAAAATTTTATTGATTTATTATCTTTGTTCTTAAAAAAGTATTTAATCAAAAAAAAGATCGTGTTCAATAGGACAAATAAATTAATGTTCCTATTGCTTGCTCATTTCAAGCAACTTCTTATTTAAATAGATAATTTTTACTCGTACGTGTTTAATAAATAAAACTTTCACTCAATACTTTTGTTTTCTCTATAATAAAAGAAAACGTTAAATTCACCATTTGTGGCAGAATAGGCGCAAACCCTATGCGCGGAAAATAAAAAAAAACTTATTCCTTTAGTCTGTGGCCGATCGCAATGCGCGCGCATAGAAACACTGATTATTTTTTCCCGCCATAGCGAAACATTTTTTCACAACTCGTTTTCATTGTTGAAATTATAGTTTTTATTGTTATTTTATTCACAAGTGTGTTGAAAAACGTCGTTTGATACACGTGTGTATTGATGATTACCGTTCTCGGCTCTCTTAAGACCCTTGCTTACGGCTCGGGTTTCAATGGCGCCTCGGCGGTAATCACCAATGTAACACACTAGTACCATAATGTACTATTAAAAGTGTGTTTATAGAATCGGAGCCTTGTTGATTTGATAACGATGGTTCACTTAATTCAGTGTCATATATGACCGGTGCCGGACAGCTGTGTTATTAAAACATCGCTTCCCGCTATGGAATAAGGTAAGCTTTTTCCTGTATGTGTATATGAAGGCTATCATAAACGGTCAGCTACATAAAGTTGTTTCAGTTCGCTCCATAAAGTATTTTGTCAAAATAAGTGATTTAAAAACGCGAGGTGTTTCTGAGTGCAAAAAACCTTACAACCTACTGACGTATTCCGCCAAAAATTCAATTAAAGAATATGCCGTCAAAATTTTATTTTTTGCGAAAGAGAAAATTTAAACCTAGCGTATCAGGCTTAAAATGCAATTTTTAGCCCTCGAACATAAAAGATAAAAATTACATCATTGACGAACATTTGAATTTTTGAAAATGGAACTGAAAGGCCTATTGTGCAATTTTATTGTGTTGGCGCGAAATCACTAGGATTTTTACTCCATTACAAATTGAGGTGGAAATGAGCGTTATGTACAATTTACGTGATAGGTAATGTAATAGAGCGAAAATAAAATTATGAATCCATTTATGGAAATAGATATAAAAGGCAATGAAATATTCTGAATCTGTTGACATAAAAACATTAAGTACAAAGATTAAAAGTTGTTCCAAATGTCGTGGCTATCTTATGTGTGAATGGTGCCAATGTGCTTCATAACGGCTGGACCGATTTTTGTGAAATTTTTAGGCAAAGTACCAAGCCAGTTCCTGTGAAGTTTGCGATCGGATCAGTAGATTTATTTTTTTCGGAAAAATTGTAACTAAAACGACACATACGTTTTACACTTACCATAACGCATAGGTCGTTTTATTCCCATAATGTACCTATCAGCAGATTTTTCTTGCTGACCACTTGAACTTTGAGTTGTAATGGATTGGAGGCCCGACCTATACGTAAAAAAATATTTTAATATGATAATATATTCATATGGTTCTTATTTATAAAATATGTAATGCACTCACTGAACAGAGATTTTATTTTTCTAATAATAGCTAATTGATGACAAATATCTGTGATCATCGCTAAAAATTATATTGAGTTCCTTGGGAAAGGGCTCTTCCGGGAAGTACTACCACCATAACTATTTCAGCCACTAAGCAGTATTGCTTTGTTCTGGTACCATACCCTTCAAGGTATTGTTGCGATAAAATTACGGGCACTTCTGCCTCAAGTTGATACGCACAATGCAGTGCAGCGTAGGTCATGCTGATGTTCTTTGTGGAAATGACCTACGCAGTAAGGCTTTGTTATAGGCAAGAGTTGCACATAGCATAACGCTGCTTGCTTTTTTCATCTCCATGATGCATATAAAAATATGTGAATAAAATAACACAGGGTTAGAAGCCTAAAATGTTTTATAGCTCTTTTTGATGTAGGACATATCAAAGGGCTTAAAAATTATAACAAAATTTAAAAAATCAATTAGGTGACGTACACGGAAATAAGCAGTTGTGTAGGTAATAATAAAGCATATAATGATTAATAAATAATTTTCCTTTTGTCTAGTTACGTTAAGTACCTATTGTAATACAATAAATGTTTGTTTCAGTTCTAGTGATAATTATAATATTAAGATGCTGTGGTATTTTGAACATTTATAATTTATAGTACCATAGTTTGGACGCACTTGGCCTTCATTATACTTAGTTTCAAGTTATGATAAGGCTGAAGGTAGCACAAGACTGTACTCCTTGGGATCGAACCCGGGACCTCTGGATCTGAAATCGGTAGGCAAACCACTAAACTACAGAGATGGTTGAACTTACTTAAGTTACTTACTTACTGAGGTACTTTCTGCTTTTTGGGTCTTGACCTAAACGCCTATTTGGTCTAGTTGTTTCCCCCCGGTGTCAGATTTAGAGGTCCCGGGTTAAATGGGTTCAATCTCTAGGGTGTACAATTGCTTGGTTTGGTTGATGGTAGGACTTTGTTCAAGTCCACCCGGCTAGCTAACACCATATTACTTAATTCTGTCACCATGTCAACAATTATAGATTGTTGTGTTCTGGCATTTAGGTAAGATAGCCAGTTCCTGAGTTTGTTGAGGATTCCTCTCAGTTTGTTGAGGTTGTTATGGCGACAGAAATAAGTAAGATGGTGGTGTCTAGCCAGGCGGACTTAAAACAAAGTTCTACCACCAATCAAACCAAGACCAACATTATACTCCCCTGGGAATCGAACCCGGGACCTCTGGATCTGACATCGGTGGGCGGACCATTAGACCACAAAGGCGGTTAAAGTACATGTCTTCTTTGAAGAAGACATATGCCGACCCTACAACCGCCGAATATACAACACTAGTTGTCAGGAAAATGATCATAGTAATATTTCATTTCATATCATTTATTTCCACCATAGGTACACAAAAGTTACACTTAGTTTCGTTAAATCTAAAAATTGATGAACACAAGCAGGAAATAATAAAAAAAACATAACAGACAAGCATAGCAAATAACATAATAATATCAAACATTTTAAAATATAGTAAATTACCCAATGTCGAAATATTAAAATATTCGAATTATAACTACAGGTCAAAAGCTATAGACGCTTTGTCAGAAATAAAACTAAACTAAAAATAGAATAAAATAAGTTACTGTTTAAAAAAATCATAATAAAAAATCTGAATAAAAAATCATTATAGTAAACTAAAGAATAATGATCAAAATAAAAATCAATTCAAAAATAAACAGGGGCATAACAATATGGTAAGTCAACAAAATAAAGCTATGGGAAAAGTTACCGGTGCAAATTATTATGAGAGATATTTCTCTTCCAGTGCGTCATTTAGTTTGTAATGGCTCTTAGTCAATAGTAGTGATTTCACCTTCTGTATCTGTAAACTATTTGGTTCCTCAGCTATATTCGAAGCAAATTTCTCCAATATTTATGCGGTACTAAAAATTTAGCGGAGTGTAATTTATTATGTGAAGACTGCCAGTTGAGAAGGGTCATCGGCTACAACGTTTAACGGTTAGGGCTCCCCACTAAATAAATAAAACACGTTTAGTGTACGGGGTTCCTCATTAATAAATAATTCACGTTTTAGTAGGATAGCTGTGCTATTAATAATCTGTGTCCTAGTGGCACGACGGTGAAGCGCTTGGCCTTCATCTCACCCGATTACAAGTTAAGATAAGGCCGAAGGTGGAGACGCACTTCACCCGGAATCCTCAACTAACTGAGGAACTGGATATCTTACCTCTAAATGCCGGAACACAGCAATTTTAGAATTGTTGTTATGGCGACAGAATTAGGAAAGATGGCCAGACAGGCGGATTTTAAATCCAAACCAAATAAATCCAAAGTTTTAAACAATAATATTGTGCTTGGTTTAGTTGGTGGTAGCACCGACTAAACTAAACACAATATTGTACTCCCCTGGGGATCGAACCCGGGACCTCTGGATCTGAAATCGGTGGGTTGAACCACCAGACCATAGAGGCGGTTAAAATGTGACAAAATTATAATATTATATGTTCCATTTAGAAGTGTATGGTTGCTGGTTAAATTACAGACACGCGAGGCTCAACTATTTTGTGTCACATGTTTACGAGCGCACTGCAGTGCCGCGTAGGTTATGTTCTTTGTTTGACCTACGCTTTATGGCGTTGTCATAGATAATAGATGTATTTAAAAACAGATGGGCTACTTACTCTTTCCGTCTCCAAGTTGCACAAAACATAGTCTTATTAAGGAAAGTAATGCTGTTGAATATTCTTATCTCTGATGCCTTCAAGTTTACATTAAACAGGGGTCCTTTAAGACCAGCGTGCTCAATCTTAAGCCACATATTTACTTGTTATTATAGAGTTGGTGATGAAACGCTTGGCTATCATCAATAAAAATGAAGTACCAAGTTAAATAGTCATTTAAATAAACAAAAGCCTTACCATTACAGGCTAGGTGACTCAGTAAAAAAAAAGGAATTGAATAAAATTTTAGACATGTTAGAGCTAGATGGCGCTGAGTAAAATTGATTTCCAGATTTTTTTTATATATTTAATTCTGACTACCCCTAGTTTAAGTTAGTTTTTTAAGTTAGTTTAGTTGTAGTTCTAGTAATTTTGATCCTCTCAAGATTCACGCTCTGAGTAGCTATCAGAGATGAATCCTCGAAGGGGAAAAAGTCGTGAGTCTATTTATTTTTATTTCATTCCTCAAGCCGTGTGCAACGGTACTTCGTTAAAAATTGTTAGGTTATTATTACGTTACCCTTTTTTCGACTTTTTCAAAATGCCTCCAACTCAACCCGTGGATGTCGTGTCTACTAAGGGATTTTGTCAACAGAAGAATGGCAGCATCTTCTTTCTGTTTACTAGAAAACGACTAGCAGCTGCGATCACCAGTCCGACCGCCAAGCGTGGACATTATGGTAAAACCTTCTAACTGTGGAGGAGGCTCTGTCCAGCAGTGGACACTAAATTGATGTGATGTGATTGATATGAAACTGCTTGAGAAATTAAGAGAAACATGATTCATGTTTTCTTTCCTTTTGAAGTCGGATATAAAAAAAAATGGTCTAATCATATCTTGAAACCAGGTGAGATGAAATGATGTAGGAGTTTACCCCTTCGTTTGATACAATAATAAAAATGTCCTTTCTGTTTGTATTGAATAATCTTTGTTACACGTTTCGCTTGTTGAACGCAGAACTATACGCTCTGGATATCGTTCATTTGATAAGCGCGTGCGCTGTGCTGTGACTGTACTCTTAGTGATCTGTGGTTTATTGTGGAATGTTTTATTGTCTTGGTTTAATTTAATTTACGTGTAAGTCGGGATTCGCTATTGTAACGTCGATTGGGGGAGGCCTATGTTCAGCAGTGGACTAGTGTTTTTTTTATGATCACTAACCTACATACACTATCAGTGTATGAAGACTCTTCATACACTTTCAAGGCTCTTCATTGAAGCGTGAGTAAGGGATCCAATTGCACGGGATAGACCAAGAGGTAAAGAACAGCAATACATCTTACCTATCTCATCCTTTCGTAAACGATAATTCAAAGCCAAAAAGCAAGGTATTTCTATTTCTGGGTTTCTGCAAAAAAAATAACCTAACCATAGTTATTCAGCGTGGCAATGCAGCCAGTGTCTTAGGCACGCTTGAGTCTGGTACTGATCTGGAACAGTTGAGTTACTTATAGGCCTTTTGTAACAGTCCTTAGATAATCCTACTGCTTTCCTTGTACTACATAGATAATTACTTGTATTACAGGATATCAATTTAACACAGCGCCATCCAGCCCGAAAGCTTGCTTGATATTTGGGAACTAGATTACGGATAGAATACATCATAACTTTTTTTTTGTAAATACATAAGTACACTATCATACAATACAACACCCAAACCAGAGAAAACATATATATTCATCACAAAAATGTTTGTCTTGGGTGGGAATCGAACCCACCAACTGAGCTATGAGGCTTGTTTTTGAGAACCTCCTCCTTTTTAGAAGTCGGTACATAATGTCATTTTGAAGTTGGTTGAAATAAGGAGGATTATGATTTAGGTATATGGTCATTTGTTTGCTCTTTTGCGATGTTAACAATTATGAGATAAGCAAGACCAGCCTTTATGTCAAGGTGTTAAGGATCACGTCATGTTTGTGAAGAGATTTACGCCAGCTCACGATAATCCCGTTGTCATTTGGAGCTTCGGTAAATAGCTCATGGCATAACACATGCACCGCCTAGGTATAATAGGATTTGTACAAACCTTAAAATGCATACTTTTTTTGAATATTGGAGGTTAGCTATTGATTTTTTAATAGTGCGACGGAAAGCGCTTGGCTTTCATCTCAACTGAAAAAAAAAATACTCACGGCAAGCAATCTATCTTGTGGCATACAGAACACTTTTTTTTATAATCGTCATTAGCCTCATCCTTGCACGTGTAAATTTCGAGGTTGGAAATTTTCCAGGTTGTAAACCAGTCAAGTGCGAGTAGGATCCGCATAACGAGGGTTCCAAGCCACATTTCAAGAATATACATGCAATTTTTTTAATTCATTTTCGGCCTTATTGTAGCTTGAAAAATCAGGTGAGATGAAGCGTAAGCACCCCCGTCGTACTATAAAAAAAAAACAAGTTTGAACTTTTTAGTCATTACTTAGGCCAGTAATGTCTAAGTGCTTTAACGATAGATCTATAACTCATCTAAAATGTTAACTGACTCACTGACTACAACGCACAGCCTAAACGGCTAATCATAGAGCCCTGAAATTTGGAGGGTATATATTTGTCTTGATGCAAAAATTAGTGGTAAGAAGGGGATTTTGAAAGTTCGTACCCTAAGGGGTTAAAAAAGGTGTGGAAAGTCTCTGTAGAAATCTGTAGAAAATCACGTTTTTTTTTAATGTATGACGGGTGAGCACTTGGCCTTCATCTCACCTGGTAACAAGTTGAGATAAGGCCGAAGGTGGAGGCGCACTTCACCCGGAATCCTCAACAAACTGAGGAACTGGCTATCTTATCATTAAATGTCGGAACACAACAATTTTTAGAATTGTTGTTATGGCGACAGAATTAGATGGTGGTAGATAGCCAGGCGGACTTAAACAAAGTCCTACCACTAACCAAACCAAGCACAATATATTGTACTCCCCATGGGGATCAAACCCGGGGCCTCTGGATCTGAAATCGGAGGCTTGAACCACTAGACCACAGAGGCGTGTTTTGTTTTTTCCTTTGTTATTTTACTTTGATAGGTACATGTAGTCATAACGACATAGCTCTATTCTGTTAATGGAGTACAGCCGACAAACAGGCGAACGCATAGCAAAGGCTAAGTAATAGAGTCCCCTCGGCACCCTGAGGGTACGAAACCCTAAAAATCAGTCCCGCGCCTTTATACCGTAAACAGGTACGTACCATGTGCGAAGCAATAACAAATTGTATTTGCACCGCTTCTAAACATCAATTAACCCCATTTACTTGAATATTACTCGTTACAATGAAGCAACACGGTTACATGAAATCAACCCACTAAAGACTCAATACGCAACCAATCGAAACATTTCAAACAACCTATTGAAATCAAAAGCGCTCCAATTGCTTTTGATACGTAGGTACCTACTTATTAGCTTCAGTTGCGGCTAAAGAATCGATCCTGCAGCTCAGCCATAGACTTAGGGATCTCTTTGAATACGGACGGAATCCTCAACAAACTAAGGAACAGGCTATCTTACCTCTAAATGCCGGAACACAACAATTTTAGAATTATACTTATGGCGACATTTTTTTATTTTTATTAGTGATAATTTTATTATCAAGCGTTTGACCACCAGCTTACATGTAAAACAAGTAAAAATGTGGCCTAAGATGGAATTAGATACGATAGTGGTAGCTAGCCAGGTGGACTTAAACAAAGTCCAACCACCAACCAAACTAAGCACAATATTGTACTCCCCCTGGGGATCGAACCCGGGACCTCTGGTTCTGAAATCGGTGGGTTGAACTACTAGACCACAGAGGTGGTTAAATTTAAAACACGATTTCTTACTTTCATCTCATCAAAAACCTATTAGTGTCCACAGCTGGACAGAGCTACTTCTAAAGCTGGTAATTTAACCATTAGCATCCAGATTGGTGATCGCAGAAAAGATAGCTTCTTCTGATGAGATCTCTTAGTCGACTTTTACGACATCCGAGATTTAGAGGGGTTGATTCTAAAGCCGCGATCACCACGCTAATTATTTTGTTATAGCGGCAATAATAATACAACTCTGTTGTAAAATGTCAACTGTCTCCATTAGAGTTCATGAGATACAGACAGACATACAGACAGACATACGAATGGTCGGACGAATGGACGGGCAGCGGAGGCTCAAGCCATAAAAGAACCTTAAACTCATAATATTACAGAACATTTATTTTATTTAACATTTATAAAAGCAAAAAAAGTTGTTTATTACAAACCATTTCATTGAAACCGATACAATAAATTGCACATACTTGCCGTAAAAAAGTGTCCCCACGCGATTTTATTGCATTTTTACAGTGGAATGTATGAATACTACAGTAGACACCTGACATTTCTCATGTATCATTTTCAAAGTAGATTTTTTAGGCATTTTACGAGACCCATTTCAAGTAAATCGTATAGTGACCGCCAAGGTCTAGAGGTTAATTCAGATATAAGGCTTTTTACACACAAATTGATTTTACTGCGAATTAGATTGGCACAAAATAAAACTCTAATACAAAATTATGGTGCACCATGCCATTAAAAAACAAAACTGAAGAAATTACGCAAAAAATAGTCCATTTATATTTACATCACGGTATACTTTGAACCTCGGAGCAGAGAAATTCATAGCATCCTTACATGTACTAAGACATTATATTAGACATTTAACAAGCCTCATAGCTCAGTTGGTAGTAACTCTGCATTCTACGCTGTAGGTTGTGCGTTCAATTCTCACCCAGGACAAACATTTGTGTGATGAATATAGATGTTTGTTCTGTGTTTGGGTGTTGTATGATAAGTATGTATTTACAAAAAAAAAGTATTTAAGTATTCTATCCGTAATCTTAGTTCCCATATTACAAGCTATGCTTAGTTTGGGGCTAGATGGCGTTGTGTGAAATTTATGTCCTGTATAATATTTATTATTGTCACTAAATGCTTGTGTTGTTCTTTAGTCATATTTCTGTGTGCAATAAAGTTTTTTTTTTTAATATTTATTTACCATAATAAACTTAAATAATAAACATAGTTGAAAACATAGCTTTAAAAAACCAAGGAGGTTTGTCCTAAAACTAGCTTATATACAGAAATAGCTGCCAACAGCAAAACAGAATTTGTTTAATGTTCATTCATTCATTCAATAAATCCATTCATTCATTCAATAAATTCATTCATTCATTTAATAAAATCATTCTTTCATTCAATACATTCATTCATTCATTCATTCATTCAATTAATTAATTAATTCATTCATTATTGTCAAAAAAAGATGACTATGCCTTTGCGGCAAAAGAAAAACAAATACGTATGCGATTTTGTTGGTGTTTTCTTGGAGCGTGTGGTAACGGCCTAAAGTTCAAGAGATTCAAATCCCGTGGGATGGCTTTATGGAATCGTTTTAAGTCCAGATGCGTCATGGAATTATAACATATAGAAGTAGAACACAGCATAACTGTATTGTGTGTATGAGACAAACATTTTTTTATTGATGAAAAGCTCTGGCCTGTAAAAGGTACCTGTTCTCTAACAGCTGTATACAAAATACTGTAGCACTGCTGTTTCTTGTATGTGTATATACTTTAACTTGAAATGTATACGTATTGTAGAGTAAAGAAAAACCCTGTTAATTGAAAAAAAGCGGAAGCTTTGCTTCTCGACGGCAACTTCCGAGTTCCAATCTACCCAGATCTACGGCTAGTTATCAAAAATGTATAGATAGAATTCAAACTGGAAAATGGATTCGACTTCATTAGATAACCTGAAAATGGGTTATTATGCTCTATTCTACTCTAATCCATTAAACAAATGTATTAAATGGATCTGTTTCTACTTTTTTTTCCACTTTGATTATTGATTACTATAGTTCCAATCCATTGGTACTGTGATGGATTTGATTTCACTACTTTTTATAACCTGGTAGTTCATATATTTTTGAAACTGGTAACTTGCTTATCCTTAGAACAGGAATCATTATTGTAAAGCCTTCCTATTCGCAAAATTACCCTAGTTTTCGTTAAAAACTGTTATAACCATCGCTTACGATTACAAAAACCTGTCGTTTATCGTACGACATTCACGAATTGCGTTTCTATTTACCAGTATTATGTCCACAGACTCGGAGTTCTATGATACAGCCAATGTCAAGGCGCAAGTGATAGTTCGGATTACAACCCGCCACAAAAGGCATTCGGGCGCGTCTCTCGTTCTGTAAATTAAAGATTGTCTAAGATAAGCCGGTCTAGGCAAATTGTGAGAAAATTCTCAACTGTGAGATAAAATCACGAGAACATTCGAGTTTTTTTTAATTACCCGTTGCCGGAGATTTATGTGAATGTATTGTTTTCACTCGTGTATTTTCATTACACCTCTTGAATTAATGCGCATTTAAGATCTAATGTTATATTTTTTCATGACTTCTCACCAAATTTATGCTCTACGTCACCAACAAAGTACCTTGTACGAATCGTAAGAATAGATTCAAATACCTAAATCTTGGCAGGTCTAAAATATGGACGCCTATTATTATTCTCCAGCGTTGTAAGGATCAGCTCAAATATTAATAACTATACATATTATAACAGGACATTTTACACAGCGCCATCTAGCACCAAACTAAGCATAGCTTCCAATATGGGAACTAGATTACAAATAGAATACTTAAAACTTTTTTTGTAAATACATAACATACTATATGAAACAGCACCCAAACACATAAGAAACATCTATATTCATCACACAAATGTTTAAATTGGGTGAGAATCGAACCCACAACCTACAGCGCAGAAGGAAGAGTAACTACCATCTGAGCAATGAGGCTTGTTACTACAAGATATAACTACAACAAGATAACTAAAATATATCCAGGAGTTTCTCTTATAAAAGTGATGGGACTTGACCTCATAAGGCAGCTCATGAGAAAATAAAAAGAGACCCTGAAGTACCTTATGGGCAGAGCAAACATGGGTACCGTATCTTCTTGAGAAGTTGTAGCTATAATTATAAATAATAAATAAATACAATTCATTTGTTTTGGACTACTCAAATTAGTACAAATTTAAGTTATTAACATGAAATTCGCGGCAGTAAATTGAGCTTATCTTTTATCAACAATATTTTGGTTTATTTATTTATTTATTTTATTTTATTCGGGAAGCATACAGATACAATAGAAATAGGTAATACATTAAAAAAAGATCCTAATCCAACAAAGTTTCCACTTTTAAGTTAAACAAAAGAAAAGAAATGGACAAAATGCTATGTAACAAACAAAAACAAAAATATGAAACACGAAAAACTAAATTTTAAATTTCAATGAACCTACTATAGTTAAATTAAATTTATAGTGCTCCTGAATTGATAAGCGTATTGTTATTTCAAATCCCCTTTGGGCCATCTCGGGCGTGTTGATATATAGTGATATCTTTGCTACAGGTCAGCTGAGATGGCACAGATCAGCAAACATCAATTCGACAGTGCGTGTGGCGGAGCCCCATGTCACCTGATGCTGCATCCTTGGAACAAGAGCTGCGTCAAGTCGATCCTGCCGATGTTGCTATCATCAAGCATAGGAAGCGCCAAGTTCTATGCTCTGGTTTATGCTGTAAGTTACTACTAGACTTGTCATCGCTCTAGGAAAGCGCTAAGGAACTGGCAATAGGGAACTTTTGTGCTTAATTCCGTGCTAAAGTCCGCCATTCTATAAGCTGTGTATTGTCTAATAGACAATTCAATTCAAATTCATTTATTCAGACGTCTAGGTCCAAAGTGTTAGTAAAACTTCAGAGGTTAGTACTTAATAACTAAAAAAGATTTAGTCCTCTGGATGAGCTGCCACACCATCGGACATTCATAATTATTAGCAATAACTTTCAGAATACTGTTACACCTCGCGCGCACACAGCTTACACTACTACACATAAAAAATGGTGTAAACTTTGCACAGACCAACATTTTAACTGGAGGACACAAATTTTTGCTCGGTTTAGTTGTTGGGACTGAAAAACTGGCTGTCTTATCTCTAAGCATCGGAACACAACAATTAGAACTGTTGTTTTGGCGTCATACTTGGCTTAAATAGTGAAAACTAGCCAGGCGGTCTTAACTTGTTTATGGTATTAGCCAGTTCTTCAGTCTATTGAGGAATCCGGGTGAAGTGCGCTTTCAACCTGATACTTATCCTTATCATAGCATTATCATAGTCTTCTCATAGCCTTATCATAATTTGACACCAAGCGTGATAAAGGCGCTTTACCGTCGTAAAAAACATAAAAGGCTCATTGGTTGATAACTGTGCCTTCTGCGCTGAAATACCATACTAAATTAACATAAAAAAATATGATATATATGATAGTTTACTTTGATGTCTAGGCACTGTTTTAAGTATTATTAATATTTGTATCGCTATTCGAGAACATTATGTTAGTTTATGTTATAAGAGTAGTAGAGCTTATTGTGGAAGTACTACCACCATAACTACTTCAGCCGCTTAGCGACATTGCTGTGTTCCGGTTTTCAGGGTGTGGTTACCGGTGAAATTACAGGCTTAACACCTCGATGCCAAATTTGTATACAAAATACCGTAGGCGATGAAGGCCGAGCGCTTCCCCCTCGTACGATAAAAAAAGTTGTTATAAATTTTACAATTTCCTGTTTTTTTATGAATAACGAGTTCTTTATGAATGTTTTTATTGTAGGCGCAAATAGCAATGAGAGGAAAGAAAATGCTCAAAAAAGATGAATGGGTCAAGATGGGCTTCTATTACATCAGGTCTACTATGCTGGGTCTTCTAGTGACTGCTCTTACGCCACCTATTAGCTGCATGCTGAGGTAAGGTACGTGCTTGTTTGTTTGTCTGTTCTAGGGTTCAGTACCCAAAGAGTCTCAACGGAACCCTATGTCTAACGCTGTCTTTCTGTCCTATCTTTAACGGCTGTATCTTTTCAATTGCAATAGGTGGCTTGTTCAAATTTTCAGAGAATTTGTGCTATATATGGCGGATTACCTGACAAATAATATAAAATTACAAATGAGTAAATGTTATATATTTTTTTATTTGAACGAAGCTAAGCGCTTGGTCTGCATCTCACCTGGTTTCAAGTTATGACAAGGCTGAAGAAAGAAGTGCACTTCAATTCTAAATTATTGTGTTCCAGTAGCCCCAAACTAAGCATAGCTTGTAATAAAGAAACTACTTTAATAACTAACTAATTTAACTGTAAACCTTCTTACAATATGATACAACACCCAAAAACAGAACAAACATCCATATTCATCACACAAACGTTTGTCCTGGGTGGGAATCGAACCAACAACCTACAGCGCAGAAGGCAGAGTTACTACCTCCAACTAAGCAATAGGCTTATTTGAACTCTGTAATTTTTTTACTGTACGACGGGGAAGCGCTTGGCGTTCATCTCACCTGGTAACAAGTTAAGATAAGGCCGAAGGTGGAGGCGCACTTCACCCGGAATCCTCAACAAACTGACAAACTGGCTATCTTACCTCTGAATGCCGTAACACAACAATTTTATAATTGTTATTATGGCGACAGAATTAGGTAAGATGGTGGTAGCTAGCCAGGCGGACTTCAACAAAGTCCTACCACCAACCAAACCAAGCACAATATATTGTACTCCCCATGGGGATCAAACCCGGGACCTCTGGATCTGAAATCGATGGGTTGAACCACTAGACCACAGAGGCGGATAATCTAACATTTCAATATATAATATTATCGAACATTTCAGCCAATTGATGCACAAAAACGTATTAAATTGATTTGCAGGAAAATACTGGGTAACAGATTCCACTATTATGGATATCTGTGGGCACCATTCGCAGTGACCGGACTTTTCATATACCTAGAACCCCCAAGCAGACGTGGACTTGTAATCAATCTCTTCTGTAACTTGGTACGTTTTCCTTTACCTACGAATTTATAAACTACAGTGCTAAAATGTTTCCTGGATGCGGCCCTCAAAGAGTGCGATATGGGATTGGCTATAAAAAAAGTGCTTAGATAGTGGGTTAGTGTTCGCAGTTGTTGAGCATTTAAGTGGATACTGCTGCCCTAGTGTCTGTAAAAAATCTATAAACAGACCCTTAAACTATGGAAATTAGAACTACATTCCAGTTTACCCATGAATTTGACCAAAAACGTCACCACAAAATGCTGTTTTACTTTAAAACGGGATATTAAACAATAACCTATGTCCACTCTGAAAGTACATTTTGAATATTGGTAAATGAATTCAGAAATTGGACTTGAAAAAAATATAATATCAACGGAACCCTATCGACTTACACTTAGCTGGTTTTATTGCAATTTTATCAACGAATTCTAACTATGTCTGCATTATTCCAGTTCATTGAATACCAGCTACGCAACCTCCAGCACGCTGGTTACTTGACCATGACGAAGTCGCGTCAGACGCTCATGTTCATGGTGGGTAGCTCTGTCCTTTTCTACCTCATGCGGTTAGAGGGGGACAAGAAGGAACGGACTCCACTGTTTTGGTAAGCTTTTTTTTGTTGCCTGGGAAAACCTCAACCAATCCATCGCCGCGAGGTGGAGTGTTTTTTTGGATTTTTAGTGGAGCACTTTCACACTTTTCGTTTCACACTTTGGTAAGTGTGTATAGCTATAATCCTCACCAGACTAATACTTCATTTGTCAAATTTCTACATTTTCACATGAGAATATTTTCGTGTTATAATTTATAGAGCGTTATTTTTCGGTTAGTTCTGAAACTAACATTTGATTAATTTTTAGGTTGTACACCCCAGAAAAAGTGAGAAGAAAACCGGACGATTCTTTAAAAGTATGCCCGCATAACGGACCCTGCCAGAAGAATTTAGCTAAGGTAAGCCAAATAAACTGTTAGAAGCAAGTTTTCAATAGAGAAAGAGAGAGATAGGTAGTCTGAACACTTGCTTTACTGAAATGTATTACTTGAAATCAGCTTCCAGCGTCTGTGGTAGCGCTTTCTTTTTTATTGAACCACGAGAAAGCGCTTGGCTACCATCTCACCTGAGATGATGAGTGATCCCACCACGCACTTCATCTGGAATCCTCAACCGTCTGAGACGGAACTGGCTTTCTTACCTCTTAATGCAACATAACTTTCAAATTGTTATTATTCAATTCATTTTTAAAGATGGATCTCCACAAAATTACACCTGAATCAATTAGCTGTCATAGGTAGGATGTTGTCCTTTGTTTGCGTAACCTTAAAATTAATACATCATTCTAAAGTTGTACCTACAAAGTTTAGGTACATCATTATGTAGGAAACTATGCACATAGTAGAACAACGCGCGCTTGTCTAGCTGAAATTAGCTTCGTTTATCATTGTAAATGGAACACGGGTCTGGGATAAGGTTGTTTCTCGGCTGTAGGAACACGTTTAACGGTTTTTCGTAAATTGTAACATTAAAACATATCGTGGATTCCAAAAACGTGTTCGCGACTACTTATATGGACGTCGAACTAGTGACTACAACATTTTTTTAATTGAATTTGAATTTCCTTATCGGTTCGTTATCTAGTGGTTCCGATGTCAGACCAGGGTTCCAGGGTTCAATCCCCAGGGGAATACAATATTGTGTTTGGTTTGGTTGGTGGTAGGACTTTGTCCGCCTGACAAGCTACCACCATCTTGAGGTTTACTTTTCTAATTTTTATTCTGTCACTACAATTCTTAAATTGTTGTGCTTCGGCATTTTAAGGTAAGATAACCAGTTTTTCAATTTGTTGAGGATTCAGAGTGAAGTGCGCCACCTACGGCCTTATCATAGCTCGAAAACCAGGTGAGATGTAGGCCAAGCACCTCCCCATCGTACAATAATTAAAAAAAAAAACAATACCTACAGCAAAGTTTACTCGATTACTTCTAATGGAAGGCAGTATCGTAGGTAGTATTATACAGTGGAGAATAGAACGTTTTTAAATCTACTATTTGTTTTGTATCAGAAATTTACTGAAAACAATGGTACGTGTACATTAACCTAAGGATTCACCTTAAGTGGTTGCTATTGCTAGATAGGAATAGCTGATCAATTAGATAAATAGAAATGAATTAGCTTCCTTGTTTACTGATTATACAAGAGCTCTTCTACTTCGTTTTTAGTTATTCATCAATGTCTTTGAGTAGATAAGTGTACCACCTAACTTTAGACGCTACAGTTAACGAAAAGAGAAAAAGGATGCGCAAATGCTACTTCAATTATTTTGTAAGTTTATAAATATATCGTATAATGTGACTGACAAATGGACTATCGCATCAACCCTAATATCAATCCAGAAAGGACATTGCTAAACTAGAGGAGCTCGTAGCTCTGGCAAGGTGGAAGGAAAAAGATCACGAGGCCGTAGTCTAATGCGTTAGCCCGATCAGATCCGTACCAGCTTGACATATCTGTCTACGTCCTCATTAATCACCACCACCAACCACCTCTTTAGCCATGAAATCTTCTCCATGCAAATATTGTCTGTAAGAAATCTTAGTGATAAGATTTTTTGCATTCATTATTATTTTTAAGTTATCCAGTTTTATTTTTATTGCAATAAAGTATTTTTGATCATTCATTCTACTGTGCTCTGCAAGGATGGAGATCGATGGAACGCTATCATCGAGAACATTATCCTAAGTCAAGGTCAAGATTAAAAAAAAAAATGTACTACGGGAAAGCGCTTGACCTTAATCTCACCTGGTAATAAGTTGAGTTAAGGCCGAAGGTGGAGGCGCACTTCACCCGGAATCCTCAACCAACTGACGAACTGGCTATCTATACCTCTAAATGCCGGAACACAACAATTTTTAAGAATTGTTATTATGGCGACAGAATTAGGTAAGATGGTGGTTGCTAACCAGGCGGACTCAAACAAAATCCTACCACCAACCAAACCAAGCACAATATTGCTCCCCCTTGGGATCTAACCCGGGACATCTGGATCTGAAATCGGTGTTTTGTCCACGTCCACTCCACTAGTCCACGGAGGCGGTTAAACGACAACCAAGACTGGGACTTGTCACACGTGATGATGGGAACACAGCTCCGCATTGCAAATAAGAGGGAACAGAGTGAACCACCAACCACCTCTTTAGTAATAACATCCTCTCCATCCAAAAGATTGTCTGGAAGAAATTGCTCCCTAGTGATAAGACCGCCTATTGTTTTTGTTTATTTTTTAAGTTATCCAGTTTCACTTTTAAGGTTTGCAACAAATTATTTTCATGAATTCATAAATTTATTCATTAATTCATTCATTCATTCAATCAGAGTAGACAGCAGGCGGAATAATAATAATTGTGGCTCTTCACAACTCTACTCGAACTTATCCCGCGGATCTCTAATTTGGCCTCGAAAATTGCATAGACAATGGTGATGCGAGCCTACACAATAGGTAGGCACCTTATGTGCCAAACTTTTGTGTAGTAACTCTCTTCTTAGAGACAATTAGTTCGTTTGAATGAGTGAATGAATGAAAATACTTTATTGCACACCTTAAAAGTATAACTGGATTACTTAAAAATAATGTAGATACAATGGGCGGTTTTATCGCTTATAAGCGATTTCTTCCAGAAAACCTTTGAATACAGATGATTTTAAAGACTAAAATGATGGTGCTCATATTAACAGGGGTCTAGATTTTCTATATTCAATCTATTATTATTATATTTTTATTATTATGCTATTATTATTGTTATTTATTATATGCATAAAAAATAATATGAATATATGTCTATAAAATAATAAATATTACAGGACATCTATTTCACACAGCGCCATCTAGTCCCAAACTAAGCATATGCTTGTTATATGGGAACTAACGTACGGATATAATACCTAAATACTTATTTTTTTTCGTAATTTCGTATAATACAACACCCAAACACAGAACAAACATACATCACTCAAATGTGTGTCCTGGATGGAATCGAGCCCACAACCTACAGCGCAGAAGGCATAGACTACCAACTGAGCTGTGGACTTGTTTGCATATTCGAGGATAGTTTTTAAACTCCCGATATGTTATTTCCAGGGCTTTGCAACCTACTTTAGCATGGGGCTAGCCATATCCCTCGCCCGGGTTATTCTACCCAAGATCCGGACGCCTCTGGAAGCGATCTCTTCCATCAGAGGCAAGGAGTTCCACCTGGCGCTTTTCTTCGGCAGCTATATCGGTATTTACAGAGTACGGCTTTTTAGCTATGACACGTTGACACATGAAACCACATAAATAAGTCAAATACTACTTAGAAAACCTCCTTGGTTTTGCACAAGGAACAAAGGTTTATTTGGACAAAACCGGGTAATGTAGGAAGTATATTTACTTGTCTAATAACTAATATAACTGATAATGTAATTGGTAATGTATAAAGAACGTTTCTTAGAACATTTTGTCCATGTACATTGCTGGTAATGTAACTCGGTAATGTATGAGTTCCAAGAGATACGATATTGGTTTCATAAAATTTGAGTCAATTGGAATCAAGTGACTTTAACATTACAAAAAACAATAGAAAACCAATATTCAAATGAAAACAATAAAATGGACACGATACCTTTCGACCGACTTTGTGGTCTAATAACCCGCCTAGTGCCAGATCCACAGGTCCCAGGTTCGATCTCCAGGGGAGTACAATATTATGCTTGGTTTTGTTGGTGGTAGAACCTTGTTTAAGTCCGCATGGCTAGCTACCACCATCTCACCTAAACTTGTCGCCATAACAAATTAACTAAATTTTTGTGTTCCGGAATTTAAAGTTATTATAGCCAGTTCCTCAGTCTGATGAGGATTCCGGGTGGAAAGCACTTCCACCTTCGACCTTATCATAACTTCAAACTAGGTGAGGAGAAGTACAAGCGCCAAGCGAACTTAAACAAAGTCCTACCACCAACCAAACCAAGCACATTATTGTAACTCCCAGGGGATCGAGCCTGGGACCTCTGGATATGATACTGGAGGGCAAACGATTAGACCACAGAGGTGCAAAGAAGCCTATACTTCAGAAAAAGTTTTATCTTGCAGTAGGCTTTAAATGAATGTATATTTTCCAGGCAGTGATCTGCTTCTTATGCCGTAAGAAAGGCTACGATTCGGCTCTGTACGCGTTACCAGCTGGATATTTAGCAGGTCTTTCGTTCCTGTTTAGCCCAAATCTAGGACTCTCCATAGCGTCTGTTACTGCTGCGTTTAAAGTAAGTAAGACCCCTTCCGTAATAAAAGACTTCCACTGGGCTATGAACGCGGTAGCTTCACTTATAAAGATTCAAGCAGTCAAAGAACAAATATGGAAAATCTATGCATTAAATTAAAATAAATATTTACTTTGTTGGATGTATCAGTTCAGGAAAAACCTTAAGGCGCGCTACGCAGCTAAAATCGCGGCAGAGACGATTATGAGAATTGACAACGGCAAGCTGTAGATGGCGCACGCATATCGTAAATAAAACCGTTTGATAATTCTTCTTCTAAGATCGCGTTGCTGGTATGTAGGTGGGTAATGTGACCATATGCTGGTACCTTTACTCGCACCGAACAAATAACTTATTTAAATTCTTTCTTATATTTATTCTGAGTCTAAGTGTTGTCTGACCGCTGCGAGGAAGACAAGCACACGTCCGACGTCGACAGTGGTCACAGAGCTACTGATTAAAAGGCTGGCGCGCGGTGCGCCTGTAGTTTTTCAAATAATTCATGCTTAAAATTAAATTTGAATTGGTATCAAAAATTAGCTTACCTTTAATGTAAATCAACATGTAACCTATCATTTAAAATAAATCGTAAGTCAATATTCATTGTAGGTATCACAATATTTATCTTGTAAATTTTGAAACGTACCATTTTCAATAAATGTTTTTAACAAGAAAATATTCAGCCTTTATGTTTTCAGCTTACCTTTAATGTAGACAGGTACCTAAAGTAACACACATATAAAAAATAGACTCGTGACTTGTTCAGAAGTACTATAATTTTCCATTGGAAAAAGAGGAAACGTCTAATGACAGCGCCTTAATCAGCATGTTCAAAGAATGATTTTTCGGAAGGAAATCAAGTCTGCGTTGATTCTTGATGATTCTGACCCACCGTTTCAAAAAAGTAGTAAAAAGAGTTCCGGGGAAGTACTACTACCATACTTATTTGAGCCGCCAAGCAGCATTGCTGTGTTTCGGTTTGAAGGGTATGGTTGCCGGTGAAATTACGGGTACGTGAGGCTTAACACCTTTATGCCTCAAGTTGACGGGCGCAATGCAGTGCCGTGTAGGCTATGTTCTTTGTGGATGTGACCTATGCAGTAAAGCTTTGTCATAGGCAAGAGTACACTTAACACCAGGTGCGCAAAATCGTTTAATGATAATGACAATAGAAATTGATCACTAAACTCGACTTAGATCTCTTGGATATTAATTTGTTTAAATGTGTATCTACTATTTACGTGACATCTATTTCAAGGGAAGCAGGTGGGTTATCTAAGGACCGTTACAATTACAAACGGTCTATATGTATCTCAACTTTTGTAGACCTGTACCAGATGGAAGCGTTCCCAAAACACTGGCTGCATTGCCAAGCTAATGCTATTCTATTTGAAAGAAAGAAATAAAATCATTTAATTAACACAGGCACAAAACAAAGCACAGACTCTGTGTCGACAGAAAAAAAAAGAAAATACTTAACACTACAACCACACCACTAACACATGTGTCATTTATAGTCTGTGCTAGGTGAAGCACTTATGTCAAATGGCACCATCTCAGCTATGTGCTGCTCCATAGAATGTGAAGCAGCGCTGGTTTTCAGACGGAACCATTTGGAGTGATTCCACGGTACAAAACATAAACAAACAAACAAAATGCTATATATTTCGCTGGCCTATATAAGAGCCAGGTCATGTATCGCCTTAATTGAAAGCCTGAGTTCATGTTTTACAAGTTCAATCTTCATTCTTTTAGATCTATTCAACAATACTGTACGAGAAAAAGATACTTCCAACCAACATTCCTCTGCCAGAGCTAATGTACTGCATCGCCCAAGGATCGCTTTGCAGTGCAAGAATATTGCAGCCGGATACATGTCCCAGATATGTATTTAACCTGATGAGGAGTGTCAGCAATGGAAAGTAAGTAACTACGGTTTGATATAAATAACATAAACTTAAATTGACCTCAGCCATAACTAAGAGCGTGGATCTTTGAGAGTGATCAGATGCATGTCAAAGGCACGTATTATCTTCACATTACACATGCTTACCATGCATTTGATGAAAGGTTGCAACCCCATCGCTACTCAGCAAATAACAAGCTAGAAGACACATGCCATTGACAGTTTCCTCGCTATGTAACTTTACCCGGTATGATCATTGTAATAAATGCGACGGACGCCACATTGGGCACCAGATTTCACGGCACCTGAGTAAATGACACCTGAAGTATTTCATATACACTCTTGAATATTAAATATTACCGGACATTAATTTTACACAGCGCCATCTAGCCCCAAACTAAGCATAACTTGTAATATGGGAACTAGATTACGGATAGAATACTGAAATACTTTTTGTTAATATATACGTACTAGACGATACAACACCCAAACACAGAACAAACATCTATATTCATCACACAAATGTTTGTCCTGGATGGGAATCGAACCCACAGCCTACAGCGCAGGCAGAGTTCCTACCAACTGAGCTATGAGGCTTGTTTATAAAGCACTCATCAACTTTCAAAACAATAAAATCAATGCATTTTTTTTTATTATGGATGCCGCTTGACCTCAAAGCTTCTAACTATACGAAACTTTATGATGGAGCGTTTTCCTAGTAAGCACGGAATCTCCCGCGCCGAAGGAACACAGGAAACCGTTTGGTGCTGACTCCAGCAGGTTAGCCAGATGAAACTTTACAGGTCCTTACATCAATGGTGTGATCATTTAGCTGCAACCACTAGTTTTTTTTGTACGACGGGGAAGAGCTTGGTCATCTCACCTGGTAACAAATTAAGGAACTCTTTACTTTTTTTCTTACCTCTGAATGCCGAAACTCAACAATTTCAAAATTGTTACTATGGCGACAGAATTAGATAAGATGGTGGTAGCTAGCCAGGCAGACTTAAACAAAGTCCTACCACCAACCAAACCGAGTACAATATTGTACTCCCCTGGGAATCGAACCCGGGATCTCTGGATCTGAAATCGGTGGGTAGAACCACTAGACCACAGAGGCGGTTGAAAAGTGCAAAAGAAAGCGATTCTTGGAGATTGCTGGGGTTTAGACCACTCGGAGAGTCACACCTACTCCAAAGCCAAGATACAAAGCCGTCATGGCTTGAGTAAGGCCATAATTTCAGGGATATGGAAGCGGCTATTTGTCATAGTAGACTGCTACTATGATAAAAACCCACTTATAAATGGCGTCACTAATATAGACAACGTATACTATGTAAGACAAACATTACAATACACAGTCAGGTCATAAATTCTGTCACAAGTTTAATATAAAATAATTGAAACAAGTTTATTCATTATGTAACCATTTATTACCAAAATGAACTTAACGAAACATAGATTCTTATGACAATAAAGTTTATTCAAAATGACATCCGTGATTTTGAATACAGGTCTTCAATCTGCGCGGCCGACTGGCCGACATAGACGACTATCTATCGCAGCACGAACGAGGTCCATGTTAATATCGGCGGCTGCCTTAATCAAGGATGTCTTGAGTGACTCCAAATTGGGATGAGGCTTTGAGCACGCCTTTTCCTCCAAGTGTTGCTATATCTTGTAATCTAACGGACTCAAATCTGGACTGGAGGAGGGCCAGTCTTCGTGCCGGATGAAGTCGATTTCACGCGCCGCCAGCCAGTCTTGTGTGCTCCTTGCTCTATGAGCTGGCGCCGAATCTTGTTGGAATACCCAGTGCCTGTTATTGAACATGGTATGAGAAACAGGTTCCACGAGGTTCGTCAGGACTGTATTTTGATACACAACTGCATTCGTTTTTACACCTTTCTCACAAAAATGTACCTCTGTTAAGCCCCAATAAGAAACTCCCAACCATACCATGAGCGAGGATGGAAAATGACCTCGTTGGACACGCGGAATACGGTTGCTCGCTTCTTCACTACTGTGTGCGTACACCTTATCATTTTGTTTGTTGTAGCTCTCTTCTACGGTAATTTTTTTTTCATCCGAAAAAAGATTTTCCCGATATTTTTTTCCCGCGTACCGCTTCAACAAAGCGCGGCATCTCTTCAGTCTCAGGTCCATTAGACGAGCATTTAAACGATGTCCTGTTTTTCTTCGATATGCCCGAAGCCCTAAGTCTTCATTTAACACCCTTTTCACCGTGGTTCTGCTTAACCCCATCTGAAGGGCCAACAGTTTCTGCTTACGTTTGGGATTTCTTTGAATTCGCGCCTTCACAGCTTTTATCACTGCTGGAGTCCTAACAGACCGAGGGCGACCACTTCTTGACCTGTCATCTACACTAGAGTCTTCATTGTATCGTTTGATGGTACGATAAACAAATCTTTTGGTTATATTAAAATTTTTCAGTATGTCAAAAATTTGAATTGGCGCGTAACCGCAACGATGCAACGCAATAACTGCAACACGGTCTTCTTTAAGCGTCCACTCCATATTTAAAAATTAATAATATTCTAAATAGTATACATTTTTATTTTCATGAACAATTCGAAACTCGAATTCAATAAACTTTTTTGTGGCCAGCATTCTAACAGAAAAGTTTTTACTGTGTGACACTACTTTTGACCTGACTGTGTATATATTTTTTTTCAGATCAGAATGGGTGAACAAAAGTTTCACAGAAACATTGAAGAGGGCACTTTGAAATGTACTTACACTATACAAATCAAATGAACCTGTTACTTTGTATGACATGTGTGATTTCTGGTGTTGATCGACTAGATTAGAATTATTTTAATGGTTATAGATACTAATTTATTGATCTTGGTTGATCGATTCTTGATCAGGTTAGGGAGCTTAAATATAAAGGTGATCGTTGAAAATTTGTGTTATACTATGTTATACTATACTTGTTTGAAATGTGTCTTTTTTTAACGAGGCAGAATGTACGTCATTTCTATGGTACTACTTATTATGCGAGCGGGAAAAGAGTTTGGAAATCCATTGTTAACTGTTATTCTTTAGTTTTGGTTCGTATCAGTATGAAACCTATTATTTCATAATATTCCATTTTTTTACAACACCAATATAGTTTTTTTTTAACATAAATAAAACAAAGGCATATTGAGTAAAAAGCAATATTGAGTAACAAAATTAAACGTAGGTATGTAAATATTTTTTAAATCAATTTAAATTGAAGCAGTGTCTTTTATTTTCCACGTAGGTATTGTATAAACCACTATGTATCCCTCGAAATAAAGTGCTATTCCCAACTCGTGTTTATTAAGTTCAAACTAAACCTTTGCTGGTACTTACTCGGTCGCTTTCTCCCCTTTTTGAATAATGTACTTACACAATCTCACGGCACTACTAGTAGTGTCAAGGGAAACAAACGATCTCAATGAGGTGATGTAATTAATCGGTGATAAGTACTGTAGGTAATAGATTCACAGCTGGATAGAGTCTCCTCAAAAGCTGGAGGGTTTGCCATTATCACCACGCTTGGCAGGCGAATTGATGATTACAGTGACGGTGAAGATACACAGGAGGAAGCTGCTGTTCTACTTCTGTTAAGTTCCCTTATTTGGTGTTTCGACATCCATGGGCTGAGTTGGAGGGGTCAATTCTAATGCCTTGACCGCCACGGCACGAAAATCGACCCCTCGATCGTCAAGAATTGACGATCACGACAGCTTATTTAGATGTAAATAGAGATAGATAGATGACTGTTTTATTATTTTTAGATTCAAGGTTGAATTTTCGTTGTAAATTACAATCTGTACCAATTCTTCAAGTTGTATGTCTTCTAGATCTCTTTGCTACATCGTATCATTAAAAACAGATATGCGAGGCCTGTTTGGATTATTACCTATTTATCTTGTAACGATACTTACTAATTTAAAAGGTACTGTAGGCGCGCGAGTTGAGTGCAGAACTTGGGAATGATCCACTTCTGGCTTACCATTGAACACGTTTCCGATCGATCGGTATTGAATCGGTATTAAATTTGTGTCATTTCTTACTCTTGAACACTCTTGAATGCAAAGCTAGCGGCAAATTGGTTTCATATTGTGTGGATATTAAATGAACTAATAGCGATTGATATAAAATTGTCCATGATTTTTATATTGAATTTGTTTGAAAATATGTTTAGATTAGTGTTTTAAACTATTTGAAATCACTGTGTACTGATAAAAAGCCCAAATTTTAAAGTGTATTAACAAAATCATAATCCAATATTAGCGCAATTCCGATTTCAATCCAATGCAAATTGTTTTTCAAGAGTCAATATTGTTAAGAGTATTGGATTGAGATTCATGTTGAATTGGAATTATACTGGGTTCGAGGGTAAGCCTGCAGACCCCACTGCATTCGATTCCCGCGCCTACTATATCTGTGGTAGGTGTTATGATATAAGCTGTATTCTAAAAAAAATAATTATTCAACTTTAAAATATTTCAAAATTCTAAGAATTTAACTTTCTGTTCCTGAAGGAATAAGATAACCTATCACGTAAGTAAAACAGGTTTCAAAAAATATTACATATTATTAGTTTAAAAGTACCATATTTAATTTTATAGTCTTATTACTTGACTACTTTTCACGAATACCTACTGTTAAGGGTTAATCTTAATCTGGTCTTTCCCTCTTGACGGGGTGGCGTCCGGGGGATTGATGATCAAAGCCTTCTTTAGACCCGTGTCAGAAGTCGCAGGCGTATTGACTTTTCCTTTGCCCAAGCGGCAGATTGAGTCACACTGGAAAATTGTTTTTTTTTTAAGAAAATCCTGACTTCATCCCTCTCCATAACAAAAAGATAAGTATGATGACATTCCACTGGATGACGGATGTTGTGAGAGGTGGTTGAGGATTCCAGGAGAAAGACAGTAGCACCCATCATCTGCGAAGCATGGAATATCCATCATACCTAAGAATACCTCCATTTTTTTTTACATTACATTGATTAATTTGTAATTTATATTACACACACTGAAAAAAATTATACAGAATAACTTTAAATTAAAAAGTATGGCAAAGGCAAGCTAAAGGCCTTATCTCAACTTATTACCAGGTGAAATGAAGGCCAAGCGCTTCCCCGTCGTACAATACAATAAAAAAAAACCCTAATAAGAGTTTTCTTCCAGAAAACCTAGGTAGAGAAACAAAATTTTAAATATCATGGGAAAAGTTACCATGTTGTACTAACAACAATTTAGATTGTTTTGTTCCTGTATTTTGAGGTGGTACTTAAAGGTGAATGCGCAATTCATCCGCAATCAATAACAGTCTGAGAAACTGGCTATCTTACCTCTAAATGCCGGATCAAATTGATTTAGATCTGTTGCTATGGTGACAGTCTTAAGTAAGATGGTGGCTAGCCAGGCGTACTTGAACAAAGTCCTATCACCAAGCAAATCAAGCACAATATTGTACCCTCTGGGGATCAAACCCGGGCCCGCTGGATCTAATACCAGTGAGCGAACCACAAAAAAAAACTTCTATATGCATCACACAAATGTTTATCCCGGTTCAGAATCGAACCTACAGCCTAAACCGCACAAGTCAGAGCTGCGGTGCAGCACAGTGCAACCCTCCTTTGAAGAAAGCTTACGAAAATCGTGACGTAAAGATAATGTATTAAAAAAAAACCTGTTCCATGGAGTAGAAATTGTTCTTGTTTCCTCCACATCCTGAGTAGATGGTCTCCTTGCAGACCTTCCACATGTGATCGTAGTAGTAACGGTATGATACGCCGAAACAGAACCCGTAGTCAAATGACAGGTAGCAATACTTTGGGCGCGATGCTAAAACACAATGTTATAACGCGAATTAGCATAGCTATTCAGCGTGGAAATGCAGCCAGTGTCTTGGGCACGCTTCCGTCTAGTACTATTGAGTTACAGACTGACTGACTAATATTAAGTCCAAATAACTTGAATCTTTTAGGGTTTCTTTTGTGGTATTGGGGTGTACTAGGAAAGGATTTCTATGGAACGGCAGAGTCGAAGGCCCAGGCGTTTGCTACGTTTACAATAGATTACATAAATAAGTGTCAAAGTTGCCGTGTTAATAGCTGTCTCTCAAGTCTTCGCAAGCTGCAACTCAACCCAAGGATGTGATAAAGACCGACCAAGGAAATTTCTGAGTTTTATCTAGCACCTTGATGGATATCACCAATCAACATATCAAGGCTTCATGGCAAGAGCCTCCAATGTAGGAGGAGACGTCCAGTCGACCATATTAGGTTTTTTTTTTTTTTAAGAAGATTGTTAAAGATAAGCAATGATAGTAAGCCTCCTCGAGGACTGAATGGTCCCAACACTAAATTGTTGCTTCAAAACCCTTTGTGTATCGTTTGTGGTTCGATTGTTTTTTAATTAAAATAGGGTTTTACCAAAAGGGTGCAAACAAGACCCTATTACTAAACCTATTTTGTCTGCCCATCCCTTTTATGTCAGCGGCCAGCATAAATGTATTAATTTATTTAACAAAATCCACAGCTCTTAAAACTGAACGAAAAACCAGCAGCCAATTAGAGATTAACCTATTACAGTTTTATCTCTTCTAAATAAATTTAATCACGACGGTCACTTAAGAAAAACACAAACATCAATAAAAAAAATAGATATCATATATATATAAAGATATAGATCTATACCGAATAAAAAATATACAATCAAACCGGCCTGTAATATGTAAGTTTCTGTTTTTAATACCTAGCTGTAAGATTTCCAAAAATTTTGATGATAAAAACATTGAGCACAAAAAAAAATAAAAACATATAATAAATATTATAGATCCCGGATCCCGATACAAGAATCGTGATATTTCGCCATGACATCTGGTTTGTAGCCTTCGGTGCACTCGGCTGGTTTATTTGGAAACTCACGTTTATTGTCAGGAGAACTCAAACACGATGAAAGGCAATCTTCCTGGGTATCAAACCTGTTACCGTTGCCCTGGCATCCACCCCAGAAAAACGTTGAGCAGTTCCCAGTTGCCGGATTATAGTGATACATTTCAATGTTCGCTCTGCACGGTCCAGACTCAGGTTGGAGAAGGCAGCTTTTCCGAACCACTAGAAGTGAAATAATAAGACAAAAAATTAAAATATTTAGATCGACCCTACCAACTCTGCTCGTGATAGCTGATGCAGTGTTTCAGCTCGACATTGCAGCCAGTGTACTGGGCACACTGCCGTCTGATACTGGAACAGTTGAGTTACCTACAGACCGTGATAAGAATGATAAATCAATTTATTGTTTGTAGAACTAGGTAAATAAATGATCTTAAAATTAAGCATCTCTAGCCCAACCCATTACGGCTTACAAACATCACTTAATTACTAGAAATAGAAATATAAAAAAAGGTACATGTCAAAGAGCAGGGTTAATTTACAATGATTAAATAAGTCCTCATAAATTATTAAAATGTGTCATTCAAAAACTCATCAATCGTATACAATCAAACTATTTCCGGCCCTAAATGATATCGGGACATGATTATGTATAGGTGGCATACAGTGCATACTGTGCCGTAACAGTGCTGTGTGACATGCGTGATAATGGACAGTACCATCCCGGCGGCTGCCAGCTGGTAATGGATCAAAACGATCCAGATTACTATGCACAAAAGCCTCCTCATAAATGTGTGTGTAATCGTGTTAACCCACCTCCTTTCCAAAATATTGAATTATTGTATATTTTACAGCCTCTATGGTCTAGTGGTTCAACCCACCGATTTCAGATCCAGAGGTCTCGGGTTCCCCATGGGGAGTACAATATATTGTGCTCGGTTTGGTTGGTGGTAGGACTTTGTTTAAGTCTGCCTGGCTAGCTACCACCATATTGCCTAATTCTGTGGCCATAATAACGATTCTAAAATTATTGTGTTCCGGCATCTATAGGTAAGATAGCCAGTTCCTCGGTTTGTTGAGGATTCCGGGTGGAGTGCGCCTTCACTTTTGGCCTTAACCTGTAACTAAGTGAGAGGAAGGCCAAGCGCTTTCCCGTCGTACATACTGTTAATAATACAGTTTACTGTTACTTGTCTTCCACTCACTCCTATCAACCGTCAACCCCGCATACACTTTTCAAACCATGTCCTCTTTCACACAATCTTTCAATCTCAGCGTTCTCTTGCTCGCATATCCAATCACACTCATATTCATAACCAAATTACTATCATCCCTCTTCATTACTCGTCTTATCACCAACTGGCGCCACTTTCAAACATCCCCTTATTATACTCATTCCTTATTTCATCCAACCTTGTCACCCCACACTCTTAACATTCGCATCTCAGTAGCATGCACTTTCCTGTCATCCGTCTTCTTCAGAGCCCAGCACTTTGATCCTTTGATATATGTATATGCATTGCGACAGGTCTGATGACCGTCTTCATTTCTACTTATTTTTTTTCAATATGATAAACACAAGTAGTAGTACTCTTATTACAGGATATTAATTACACACAGTATCATTTAGCCCCACACCAAGCATAGCTTGTAATATGGGAAATAGATTACAAATATATTACTTACTTACTTTTTGTAAATACATACGTAGTAAGTAGATGAATTTCCATCATTTAATAAATAAATAAATAAATAAATAAATATTACAGGACATTTTTTTTTTACACAGCGCAATCTAGCCCCAAACTAAGCATGGCTTGTAATATGGGAACTAGATTACGGATACACTACTTAAATACTTATCATTACGTCAAGTGTATAATAATAGAAAATAGTTGTAGCTACTTGAAACTAAAATAAAAGATGATCAATGTTTATTTTACCGTGTGGAGCATATACAGTCACCCGCTTTTTACTCGGTTCATGAAAAGTGTTAAAATGTAGCGCCTCCACGGACAGGACTATCACCAGAACCAACGCTCCAACAACAGATTTCATTCCGGCGAATGCAACATGCATATCTGATGGCCTTACAGCCGGCAACGCAATAAATGCTTTACGAATAAAAAACGATTTATTACAAGTTTTATTGAAAAACATGCCTCGTTTTATTTATGTTATTGTTCTACAGCAGTTGTTGAGTTTTCGGATAGAGTCGTGTTGTTCATGGAAAGCGATGTTGTTTTTAGGGTTCCACATGATAACTTGTAGTTCGCCCCGAACTGAGATCTCGAGATGTCTGGTTTGAGACGGAGATGATTTCTCAAATAGACCGTAACTAGCAAACGATTAAAGTGTGCTTTCATTATTTCTCACTTTACTTTTTAAGCATTTTTTTCTAGAACTCTCTTTATACACCTAAGAGAGTTCGAGAATCTCTTTTGTTGCTAACGTAATGTAATATCCTATCTGCTAACTGGGTTCAGGATAGTAGAAGTAGAAGCAATGTAGAGGTACAATATACCCCAGTGCGGGACGAAAGTACAGAACATTTTCCCCCCCACATTAGTCCTTAGACAGACATATAGGAAATTCTTTTCCATGTTCATAGCTGGACGAAACTCAGCTACAAAAGTGGAAAATTATTTCTTATCTCCCAATAACCAGTTACGAAAGGAAGTGTTATATTCAATTTTGGTAGCTGGTTACGAAATCTCACATATGAAAATATACCAAAGGTGTATTTCTATAGGCACTGTAACACCAAAATTACAAAAAAAAAATTGGATACAAGAAACGTGATTTTTACCGTGAAATGTGGGACGGAACCCTAGGTGTACGTTTACACTTGGCCGGTATTATTAAGCATTTTACTGTCTGATAATCTGAATAACCGCTTGTGGAACTGACTCACAAGTTTATTTCACGCTTTTTATTCAGAATTTTAGTTTAGAATCACTAACATAAGAAAAGGGTTGTTTAATTTTTTATTGATCTTTTCGGCTTGTCTCTAGGCCAGAGCGGACTTCAGCAAGAGTCTGGTTTATAAACACTGCACTTTGTCTGACGATTCATGCAAGCTGTTTGTCTATATATGATATGTATCAATATGTTACTAACTCATCATTCTCCTGCCCTTATCCCACGCTAGGTGGAGTCGGCACAACAGGTTCTTTTCTTCCACTCTCTCCTATCAACCGTCAACTCTACTTCTACACTCTTCATACCCATGTCCTCTTTAACACAATCCCTCCATCTCTTTTTCGGCCTTCCCTTGCTCGCATGTCCCTTTTGGTCAAATGTCTATCAACCCTCCTCAAAACATGTCCATACCATGCCAACATCCTTATCTATTCTACTACTGGCGCCACTTTCAAACTTCCCCTTATATGCTAATTTCTGATCTTATCTAACCTTCTCACCCCACACATCCATCTTATCATTCGCATCTCAGTAACATGCACTTTCCTCTCATCTGTCTTCTTCATATGTCTGTACTTACTACATACCTCAAATTTAATCCACTTGTCTTTGTAGAATGAGCAGACTAACATGATAGTCGTGGCTTAATAATCGACCCGTCCAACTCAGCCCATGGATGTCGTAAAAGCCGACTAAGGGATATCACCAGAAGAAGGGCAGCAGTTTTCTTCTGTTTATTATCTACATCTTTGCTGCGATCAACAATCCGGCTGCCGAGCGTAGTAATTATGGCAAAACCTTCTAGCTTTGGAGGAGGCTTCGGCAGTGGACAATAATGGGCTATTGATGTTGATGTGAAGTAGACTGAAGAGTTTTATCTATCAAAATATCATCATTGTATCATAAGTAAGTTATTTGGGATGTGCGGGAATTGTAATTGTTTTGTTTTGTTTGTTTATCACAGCTCTTGGTATTCGCAATGCCAACTAAGGGCGTAGCTGAAGATGATTCTGGCTTTATACTTTGCTAGGGCCAGTTTCGCCACCGTAGCTAGTATATTTTTGAGTTACCAATGTGTTTTTTTTTTTATTGTACGACGTGAAGGCACTTAGCCTTCATCTCACCTGGTTACAAGTTGAGATTAGGCCGAAAGTGGAGGCGCACTTCACCCGGAATCCTCAACCAACTGAGGAACTGGCTATCTTACCTCTAAATGCCGGAACACAACAATTGGATGGTTGAATAAAACAATTTGGTTGGTGTAGTACTTTGTTTATGTCCGCCTGGCTACCAACATTTTACCTAAGTTTATCACCGTAACAACAATTTAAAATTTTTGTGTTCCGGTATTTTAGAGTAAAGATAGCCATATTCCTCAGACTGTTGAGGATTCCGGGGGAAGTGCAGGCTTGCTGACATTTCGGACACAATGCGCTTCCTCCTTATCGTAGCTTGAAACCATGTGAAGACTTACCCGTCTACATAACAGAATCATCGCTCGGCAGGCGGACTAACATTGCAGCCCTAAAATCACACATTGTTGCCATTTTTAGTCCCAATCTCACACTCCTACACTAAATTATATCGTAGCTAAACTCTCACGTATTTTAGAATTTAAACAATGACTTTGTATTAGTCTTTCGAGTTTATTTGTAACATCGTATGAACTGAAGACCAAGTAACGAGTAACGTATGTTAAACACGATCTCAAGTCGCACCGCGAGATCACAATTAACAATGCAAATGTGTCTTGGTACGAAGCTGTTCTGAATTTCATAAGGCGCTTACATTATTGTAATACAGTTTAAGAGAAATAACTGTAGATGCCTTGGGTAAGACAGTTGAAGTAACTGTGTAGCGTCAAGAACACTATACAACCTTTCACCATAATGTCTTGGGGAATCTTCGAGTTTTTCAGCCACATTGCCAAATAGGACGGTAATAACTTGGAAATGCTCATGGTAACAGGCAAAATGGAAGGATGTACAGAGACACTTTGCCAACACAGTAGCCTGTCTGTACATTTTTGAAACGGCGATATTTTTAAAAAATAATCCTGATGTCGTAGTACGTAATAGGAGAGACTAAAGTAAGATATGTGCACATTCATCATAGACCATAATGATGCGCCAGAGCATCTATTGCATGGCACTTTCCTTATATAATAATCTGCCAAAAACATTTAGGGAACTACCGACCCCACTGTTTCAGAAAAAGGTAAAGGTCACTTTAATAAATAAATGTTGGATAGACATTTTATTGTAATTCTGGTGCATAATTTTATTCTGATTTAATTTATATTATTTGATATTTTACCTTGTGACTTTGAGAATTATTTTTTTATATTTAATCTTTGACGTGTCTTTTATTCTTTTAACTATGTTTTTTTGATTGTTCTATATAAATCACAAAATATGTAGTGTAAACCATTATTTATACGGTAAAATGCACAGATGCACATTCAGAGATTGGTTTCTGAAATCTGCCCTTGTGTTTGACATTACACTCAAAATCACTAGCGAACATGGCGTTATTGCTTTTTAATCAAATTTTTGTAAAAGACTTTAGGAAAAGATGCGGGTTCGAGTCCCCTCGTGGATTGAGAATTTTTGTATCAGTATAACATTTGAAAATGTAGTTACCAAGTGCAATCACTTCAAATACAAAAAAAATATTGTTACCATCTCCATTTTTCAAATGTTTTCATGCATCATAATGTTACTTTACTTTACTTGAGCCCTACTTTTTGTAGAAACTGCAACCGCTCAACGCTGGAATTTTGCATGAGTTATGTATACGCTTGAAAGTTTCGACCCTTAGTAGTGAGGATATCGATGCATGGAGGGAACTGTTCAATACTGCAAATACTACCTCCTTGGTTTAATGCTAGGCCTATACTGCTCAATCTGGAAGTACTAGTTTTTTATTTTATTATTGTACGACGGAGAAGCGCTTGGCTTTAATCTCACCTGGTAACAAGTAGAGATAAGGCCGAAGATGGAGGCCCACTTCACTCGGAATCCTCAACAAACTGAGGAACTGACTATCTTACCTCTGAATGCCGGAACACAACATTTTTTTAAGAATTGTTATTATGGTGACAGATTTAGGTAAGATGTTGGAAGCTAGCCAGGCGGACTTAAACAAGATCCTACCACCAACCAAACCAAGCACAATATATTGTACTCCCTATGGGAATCGAGCCCGGGACCTCTGGATCTGAAATCGGTGGGTTGAACCACTAGACCACAGAGGCGGTTACTAGACCACAGAGGCGGTTGTGACCGGAATGTGGTTTCACATTGATTTCACACCTGATAGTCCGTTAAGTAAGATGATTCCAGGCTTCGGAAGGCACGTTAAGCCGTCGGTACCGCGTACTGCGTATAGTATTTTTTTGTGTTAGATCTAAAAGGGATTTGGCAATAGCAAAAATCCCTAAAAAATATCAGTAAAAATACCAGGCTAACATAAAAAAGTAGAATATTGTGTCCAACACCACTTGTTTGGACATAACCAGTCAGTTACTTTCAAAAGCAGTATGTATTTTGATAGAAAAAGGAAAATTTTGCAACCCTTGGATAGGTGCCAAAGATTCATCTATCCTATCCAATTTTCTGTTCTAAAAGTCTTATCTTAACATCTTATCGAAAGAAAGTCAATTAAATTTAATAAGATAATGTTAAGTATTAAAGTGTATGATGTTTGAATAAAGTTTTTTTAAGCTATTTAAAACTCTGAACATAAATAATAATTGTATTTATTGGATCATCAAAAAACTATCTAGAATTTTATCTACCACCTTGTCAGAGTGAATCAATTATTTTATGAGAACCGGGGCACAGGTAGCGATTCCAAGCACGCGTTAGATTTGAAAGTCACAAATGATCTTAAAAGTGTTTTTAAATTTACTAACGCATTTTGACTTTGACTTTGACTTTGACTATGAGATCACCAATCTGAAAACAAAGCCAGAGCCAACTCGTAACTAAAGATTATAACGAGCGAACAAAATCCTAACCTCTTTTCGTAATGAGTTGAGCAGAGAAATATAAACAAGATAAGAAGTCTTCGCATAGGGGACAACTTTGGACCGTCATAACATTTCAAAACTGTTGTGTTGCAAACAAACAACAATTTCTATTATATACCAGACAATGTCTATTAACTATATTTTGAAAGTGTGTCATACGTAGACGGAAAAACAGATGCTGGCAGCTTAGTTTATATGATTATTGGTAGCGCTTAGTCCTATAAATGGAATATCAACTAAATGAGGATGGTATTATAAAAGTTTGCGTCTGAAATTAATGTAATATGTCATGAACATTTAAAAGTAGCCCGGGCCTAACACCATACCTATTTCAACCGCTATGCAGCATTGCTGTGTTTTGGTTTGAAGGGTATGGTTGCCGGTGAAATCGCGTGCGGGCGCAATGCAGTGCCGTGAAGGATATGTTCTTTGTGAATGTGACCTACGCAGTAAGGCATTGTTATAGGCAAGAGATGTATACAAAAAAAAATATTAAGTGTTTATTTCAGAACCTAAGTGGGCTGGACTAGCTTCCTAATAGATACCTATTATTTTCCACGTATACGCTTCGTTTAAGTAAAAGGTTTGATATTATCTAATCTGCCTTACAACAGATATCGAACCAAAGGTTTTGACGGTTTTTCGTAAAATTTGCAAACATTTTCAACTAACGAGCCTTAGCGTTCTGTTAAATTGGTAGAATTAGGCTGTGGAATTCTATTCCACACACAAGTCGTGCCTCCAAATCTCTAAACATATTTAAGCTGAAGCTGAAAGAGCATTTCTTATCTGCATAGTCTTTTTATTATTGTTGTTACATTATATGTATATGATGTAACTATATGATATAACTAGATGGCGCTGTGTAAAATGAATGTCCTGCAATATTTATTTATTTATTTATATTTATTTATTATATATGTGTATCATTTACGTACGTATTTATTTGGTATTGTTTTATAAGTAGACCAGTGTAAGTATTTATTTAATTATGTGTATTGTATTATTCTGTAAGTATAAGAATATAAGTAGTGTATTGTTTAATAATATTTGTGTACGTAGTTTTATGTAAGTATATTGTATTGTATTTATTTTATATATGGTATAACTATATTATATAATTAATGTACACTATACCCATTTAATATATCGCCTCTCTCACATCAAAGGTTTGCTGGAAGAAAACTCTTAACAGGGTTAAGCTCGCCTCTGTACATGCCTTTTGTTATGATCTTTTTTTTCTTGTTATTATTTTTGTGTGTACAATAAAGAATTACAGAATTACAGAAGCTCTGCCGTCTGCGCTGCGGGTTGTGGGTTCTATTCTCACACAATGTATATCACATTTGTGTGTAGAATATGTTCGTTCTTGTGTTTTTGACTGCTTATGTGGTCTAGTGGTTCGCCCACCGGTTCAGATCCAGAGGACCCGGGATCGATCCCCAGGGGGAGTACAACATTGAACTTGGTTTGGTTGGTGGTAGGACTTTGTTTAAGTCCACCTGGCTAGCTACCGCCATCTTACTTAATTCTGTCGCCATAAGAGGTATGGTGAGATAGCCAGTTCCTCAGACTCTTGAGGATTCCGGGTGAAGTGCGCTTCTACCTACGGCCTATCATAACATTAAAATCAGGTGAGATCATCCCTCATCAGTAGCACATCCCCATTCGTACAATAAAAAAAAATGTTCCCATATCACAATAATTGCTTTTCTTGGTTCTAGATGGAACTGTGTGAAATAAATATTCAATAAAAAATAAAGGTGGAAACTTTAGCAAGAGCTATTCAATAATAACATTGTCTTCAGGAAGCCGTAAAACATTTTCTAATGGAGCTGGTCTGAATATCCGCGCACGAATCCTGGATCGTGATTGAGTGGTCTCAGAGCTTGGATTTTTCTGGAAAATAGCTCGAGCTTAGAGGGAAAATACCAAGCGTGCCTTACATTTTTTTTTTCGGATCATAAACAAAGATCGTAAACAAAGTGAAATGAACTAAGGTTATGGTTGCCTTCTCACAGAGACCGCCTTTCTTTGAACTACATAAGTGGTCATGTGGTTCCTCCACTAGATCAAGACATGGAGGTTTTGAGTATGAACCTTAGATGAATAGAAATTCTTGCTCAACTTGCTTGAGTAATTTGATGTTATCACTTTCTTATCTTAGAATGCCGCCCTGACAACAATTGTGAGTGTTGTATTCCAGCATAAAGTAAGATCCATAAATCCTCAGATTGTTGAGGATTATGGATAATGTGCGCTTCCAGCTTCTGCCTTATCATAATTTGACACCAGGTGAGATAAAAGCCAAGCGCTTCCCCATCGTACAAAAAAAATCGACAGAGCAGTGATAATGAAGTTAGTGACGCAAATACTTCGCAGATACTACTTGTTCATACTCCTCGTAGTTTCTATTACATCTCGTTCTAATACATATATTTTTATAGAATTCCAGTTTTACCTCCTACTTTTTTATGCTCTAACATTTGAAAGAAAGAAAGAAAAGTCATTTATTTGACACTTACACAAGTAGGCAGCACGTAAAACATAATAAGACATTATTTTAAAAGTAAGAAAATGTACAAAGGTACAGAAAAAACAGAAACAATTGTAAAAAAAAAATAGAAAAATACAATTAAAACTCACACACAAGAAACATTTTACAAAAAAAAACGTACCTACTGTTATGTGTCAAACTGGCGTCCAACTCAGCATGATGTTGTGTTACATAAAATGCAACACAACGCTGGTCTTCCGTTGGAACCAAGAAGGTGCACCGCGACACGTCAAATAACATATATAAAGCGTCTGCGCCAAATAAAATGGCAAAAGAGGACCACTAACAAACATACATAAATACTTATGACTACAGATTTATAGTCAAACACAAAATACATATAATAGGCTAATTTTAACGAAATGTTAAAAAGAGAAGTATGGACTACTCTCCGGAATATAATACTAATATACAAATAAAATAAATGAAATGAAAGGGGTACACACATTATGAACAGTATCTAACAAATTTAAAGGATAAACTTAAAAAAAAATAACAGTACTTGATAAAAATAAAGAAAACTATAAGATTGACAACTCATTTTTTTGATCTATTTGATGACTTAAAAGAAACTTCTTGACTTTTTGAAACTTTCTATGTTGTGAAGGAACATAATGTAACTGTAATTTTTATGAATTTAATTTATGAATGTAATTTTTAGCCGCCTCTGTGGTCTATTGGTTTGCCTTCCAGTGTCAGATCCAGAGGTCCCGGGTTCGATCCCCATTAGTTGAGTATAAGTTAATAAAGTGGCTATCTCTGCAAATTCAAAATAATGTTATTTCTTTTAACCCGTAATATCAAAATCATTTCAATTACCTTACTTCTTATGTAATTTCCTGAGTTTTCGTTTCCTTCCATGGTTTTTTTTTTAATGTTTATATATATTGGTAATTGAATTAAAGTGCTATATAACGCGCTAGTAAGAAGCAGATTAGAGTGTGGAGTCATGATATGGAGTCCTCACGAGGAAAAATACAATAATATGGTGGAAAAAATACAGAACAAATTCATAAGGTTCTCCTGTACTTAAAGTTATATGGAGTTACAGAGATATACCCCTTTTTCCCATTAATGTACCCGACACTATTTGTTCTTGACAAGACAAGCAAAATAATATTTTGAGTCCTGACCGCAGCGGGGGGACTTACAGTCGGCCCAAGGAAAAGTAATTCTGCGGTCGAGTGATACAATCTACTTTCCATTATCCTCTATGAAAATAATAAACAAGATGGCTCTTGAACTTGAATTTCATGAATCTTAATCAGCTTTTATTAATTTCGAAGTTATACTTGTTATGATGCGTTTGGGAAAAAAGATTGAGAGTTTTGAAAAAGAGAGAGTGAGATAGTTTTTTTTCGATGGACGCGCACACCGACACCTAAAAGCGACACCATGAAGTTAGTTGGTATATCTCAAGTTTTCGGGAGAACTGGTGAATATAAAAATATTGTGATTATTCGTGACACTAATAATACCCCCGCCAGTTTTTGTGAGGGCTCTGTCCAGCAGTGGACACTAGTGGCTTTTTTATACCTTCATGTTAACTTTTTTTTTATTGGTTAATTTTAAACAGTATTTATTCTTTATGTTTGTTTACGTTTACCAACTACAGCCGTCAAGCAGCATTTCTGTCTACCGGTGAAAAAGGATAACCGGTAACCATACCGGTTAAATTACTTGCACGCGAGTCTTAACACCTATATTTATTTATCTATAGAAAATTCAATTAGTTCCGCTTGTTACGCTCTAAGAAGCTTGAGGGAGGAACAAGCAACCAGTTAAAATTAGTATATTATGCCCTGATAGAATCAAAAATTAGATATAGCATTATATTCTGGGGAGGGAGCTACTATAGTTAGAACACCTCAGTGGGAATCATGTAAAGAGCATTTTAAAAATGTTAATATACTAACGGTTCCCATTCCGCCAGATATTGTTAAAAGCCCATATCGCTACGAAACGGCTGAGCAAAGATTTAAACGGCTACTACTAGACGAAAAGATATTTGGACACCGTATTGTCCAAGACTAGAGATAGTGAAACATTGCTGCAGATACCAGGCTGTCAGATTATTTAACTGCTTACCAATTAATCTGAAGACAATAGACAGTCCGAATTTGTTCACTTCTGAATTGAAAAAACTTTTGCTCGAAGGGTGTTTTTACTCTATTGATGATTATTGTCATGATGACGCATTAATAATATTAATATTTATTAATTTAATTGTATATTTTTAGGTTTCATTTTTTATTATGTGTACATTTTTGTTTTTTATTTTAAAGTTAATTTCAGAAACGATTGTTAATGAATAAATAAATATGAATATGAATATTTCTTTAGTTGCCGGTAGCGATGCAGTGCCTTAAGCTATGTTCTTTTTGAAATTAACCAGCGCAGTAAGACATGGTTATTAGCAAGAGATGCACTTTACATCAGGTTCTACTTGCTGGTTCCGTCTCCTCGTTGTATAAAAAAATTGCAGCATCTATTACATGTAATTCAAAAACACATTTTCTTCAAAAAAATCCGGTATGTATCCTTCCTTATCAAGATTCAAGCTGTTAAAGGAACAGGATGTATTCCTTTTCCATTCACATCTCTGCCATTACAATTACACCTCTGAGATCCGTAGTATTTGCAGAGCTAGTGAGGATTTAGATCTGTGACAGCTTGTTGCATTGCGCTGAGCTATGCCGGGTCTGGATTTGGTGATGTTTTTAATGCATTTTACGCGCTTGAAACTGATAATAGTTTATAATGATCTGAACCAGATCTGATCTAGTTGTTAGGCCAATTCTATTTACCAGTAGAACGCCAGAGATGGGAAAGCAAAAACGCCATTTCTCGCTAGTGATTTGAGTGTAATTTTAAACACTAGGGCAGAACACAGTTCAGAAGATCTCTGCTAGATGGCCTTATTAGCGCTCAAGCTGAGTATCAAAATGACGCAAAAATTTGGAATCTGCATCAGGACCGTCGTGGCTCAGTTGATTATTTTCGGCTTCGGCCTTGAAAAATCAGGTGAGATGTAGGCTAAGCCTTCTTACCTGATCTCACCTTCACGTTGTACAATAAATAAAAAAGAAATATTGAATGCCTAGTTCCAAAAAAATCATAGAAGCTTTTATTGCCTATCTGCTGTTATTTCAGTCCTACTGAAGTTAATGCAAATAAACAAAACTGAAGAATATTAATAGCTATTGGTTAAACGGAACTTCTCACCGAGATTAATTCTAATCCAAGACTTCATAATTAGAACGATATGCAAATAATTGCAGTGGAGATAGTATAATGGAATTCTCATCCAAGGCTCCATGCCTCCGGGCGTCGGACGGAAAACTTCTTAATGCGAATATAGAGTAGTCAATAATTCAGAGGCTACATTTTAGGGTTCCGTACATTAAGTGTGCAAAAGGGTTGCACAAGGTGTAGGTATTCATGATACAATTTATTAATATTCATTTATTTAAATGGAAACATAAATTAGATTGACTAGCTTAGGTTATGTTGATGTTTTTTGGCTAAAAAAGGAACATTCAAGTGCCCGTGAAATCATTATATTAATATAGATTTAAAAATCATAAAATTTCATGAGATATTTTGATTTAGATTTTTATCAAATGGGTTTTAGAAAATTTTTGCTCTTCAATATGTGTGTTTTAAATATTTTCAATGTTACGTATTTCAGATCCCATTAAACTTCAACTATTTCGTGCATAAATAAGCCATATATATTCAAAAAAACACATTAAAAATATTGCCATAAAAACTATTGTTGTGTGCGTGGAGCAAACCAAAAAAGTTACTTCATAAAAAAAATGAATTGTTGACATTATGATGGTAGGTAGGAGCGTTGATGTCAAGATATTAGAAACTTTCTAGACTAATTAGACTACTTACTAGTATTATTGATCAAACATATTTTTCTATAGTGCATAAATTTTATGTCTCAAATCACTTCGTGATTCACACTTCAATCTCCAATTCTCTGTTGCACGCCCAAACAAGTAAGTTGAAGTTCAGTTTCTCTGTCGTAAAATCATGCATTACTCTATCATCGGCCTGTGTTTGTTCATTAGAGGCACTAATTTGATTTTTCTAGCGCGTTCTAATTGCAGCCGCTGTTCTTCACTCATTTTGCGCTAACAATTAGAATTGTTTTTAGCTCACGCTGACGCTCGACGCTCGTATGCGGTTTTGTTTAATTGTGTTTAGGAAAACGGTGAAAAATCTAGTTTATTTCATCGGGTTCCGAGCTTTTAACGATAGCATAGTACCCTTTTTACTTTGACTTCGTTCATCGCACGTCGGTCTGTCTGTCCGACCAAAAAAGGGATATCCTTAGAACCGAAATAGAAAACTTTGAAAAATGTTCAAAGAATAAGTTTAGTTAATTATAGCAAGTTACTCAGTTTATATATATGCAGGGTGAGTTTTCTTAATGCTTTCTAAATTTACTATAGAATACTGCGCGACTAAACATTACTTTATAATAGTCACCAATCAACTGGAATGCAGTGCTCTTGTAATGTGTCTGTCTAGCTGTTTCTATCCGATATCCAAGACATTAATTATCTCTATAGGCTGTGTAATCAATTTATTCATTGACACACTTTATTAATTCAAAAAGAAAGTGCAATATCACTGCAATGTCAAATGACTCCAATTATAAATATCCTATCTCTTATAGCTAAACAAAACGATAGATATGTATCGTATGTGTGATGAAGGCCGAGCGCTTCTTAAATTTTGAATGAAGTTAATTATAGGTACTTTTTGTAACATAATATGTTTCAATGTTGTGGTCGCCTATAATTGGTATAATGTATCATAAATTAATGTTTAGATGCACTAATATGGTTGGTGATCCTAATATAACAAAAAAAAAACCTCATTTCAGTGTCTAGTTATTGAATTTCCGTATGCTGAATGCTGACCATATGACTGTTTTAAGTCCAACGCCACAATTCTACCCTCTTTAACTAATCATACCACCCTTTGACCGCCTCTGTGGCTTAGTGATTCGCCAACTGGTGTCAGATCCAGAGGTCTCGGGTTCGATCCTGAGTAGGATTACGATATTGTGCTTGGGTAGGTTGGTGGTCTTTGATTAAGTCCACCTGGCTAGATACTACCATCTAACCTAATTCTGTCGCCAAAAGAACAATTCTCAATTGTTATGTTCTGGCATTCAGAGGAGAAGACAGGCGATTAGAACTGCTGCCAAAAGGGACCGCGGTCCCAATCGCCTGGTTCATAAACGTATAATAATCAGTTCCTTGCCTGTTAAGGATTTCGGGTGAGGTGCACTTCCGCCTTCAGCCTTACCTGAAGCCTTATAACTTAAAAAAACAGGTGAGATGAAGACTACGATTCCCCGTCGTACAATAAATAACAAAAACTCACGTTTGTGATATTTAATATAATTTGATTACTAGTACAACGCTGCGACTTTGGTACCGTCGCGTCATCCCGTAAGAAATCCTTTCTATAACCCTACTACTAAAAAAGGTAGGTTCTAAGGACTTAAAACTCAAATTTATTGTCTCTAGTAGCTGCTTGCGGCTGTGCGTTGAGTGCTATTTGACAAATGTTAATTAAGACCTAAGTTTACTAAGTGAAAAATACCTAATATCTTGGCCGTAGGTTGACCATAAAATCAATACAACGCTTTATAAATTGTCTATGATTAACAAAACCTTTTCTGAGGGGTCGATTTCCTTTATCCGTGACCAATCTTACTACCAGTAGCAACATGGGTTCCTCCCCCCTCTGATGGGATGATGGGATATTGTTAGGTACCTAATAATAAAATCCAGACTGGAATACTCATTTTAACGGTCTCTGTGGTCTAGTGGTTCGAACACTGGCGTCAGTCCCGGGTTCGATCCCCAGGGGAGTACGATATTGTACTTGGTTTGGTTGTTGGTAATACTTTGTTTAAGTCGTCCTGGCTAGCTACCACCATCTTATTTGTTGTGTTCCAGCATTAAAATGTAAGATAGCCAGTTTCTTAGATTGTTGAGGATTCCGGGTGAAGTTTTGCGTCCACCTTCGGCCTTATCATAACTTGAAAATCAGGTGAGATTAAGATCAAGCAGCTACCCGTCTTACGTTCATCTGATAAGAAACAAAAACAATAACAATAATCGTAATTTATTTAAAACGGTTTAGTTTTTTAAAACATTTCTTAGAAAATATTAACTGTGCACTTCAAAACAGAGTTTAATGGGCACTTACTTATACCAGAACTAGGCTTAAGGATTCTTAAAAGAGATTCGTACCTAAATACAGGCTACATGAACTTATTACAGTAATAATAATAATCGAGACTCGAAATCGATTTATTATTTGGTTCTTCAATAAAAATATTCCATAAAACACGCAATTTACTTGAGTATAAATTAAAAATAAATAAAATTAATTCCGGTCAGGTCTATAACTTTGTCGAAAATTTACATTGTGCGTGTTGAAGAATGCTCTTTAAATTCATTAATATTATACCTAATTATTTGTGTTTATGCACTCTTATAACATATTTAACGTTAGCATTGTGTGGATGTTAATAATAATTATATCGTCCTGATTATCGTGTCTGTGAATCTCATGAACTATATATTAGTTATGCTTGAAAACACCTCTAGAGTCCTAGAGTTCCTCAGTTGAGGATTCCGGGTGAAGTGCGCCTCCACCTTCGGCCTTATCTCAACTTGTTACCAGGTGAGATGAAGGCCAAGGACTTCCCCGTCATACAATAAAATATAATAAAAAAACCCTAGAGAGTGCTTCTAGTCTAGAGGCTATCGCTATGCAGTTGGATCAAAATCCAAAAGCAGGTGGTAATTCTGCCGAATCCTCTCTCTGCACCCCGCTTGGACAGCTTGCTACGCTTGGTAAAAACATTTACAGTAAAAAATACGTGAAAAATATTTTGTGTTTTTTTTTGTTAAATTTTAAATATTATGAATAATAATGTATTTAAGTGTATGTACATACATTACGTATATAAATGAACTTACACACCATTTATGTAAATTCATACTTAAGATACAATACAGAACACACATCTATATTCATCACACAAATGTTTATCCCGGGTGGGAATCGAACCCACAGCCTAGCGTAGAAAGTAGATTACTATCAACTGAGAAGAGGCCTTCCTGAATGTACACAGTTTTATGGAAATCGTGTTGTGGCGTCATCCACGGTATTGTAAGCCTACACTTTATCAGCAAAACTTCTTTCTGACAAGCAACTGTCCATTTTTATCACAATCAGAATATATTATCGTTATTTTAACTTATCTTACAGAAATACTAGTAATACGATATTTAAACAAAATAGTCACTCACCCACATAAGGAACTCACATAAGTTATGATTAGGTATAAAAACTTAAGATTATTTTCGATGTGATCTGGTAGGAGATAGAAACAAACGATATCTCTCTTATACACGTATAAAGGCATAACGCGTAGGTATAACTGTGTTTCCTGCAGTTTTGTGAATTATTATTTACACATTTTACAACGTTACAGACAACTATTTCATAAATAAGGCTAGCTTTCTTTGAATCTATTTCGGTTTAAATAGATAATTATGATAGTAATAGTATGCTATACATACTTTTAAACTCTGTGAGTCTTAAAATCCAATTTTAAGTCCCCTGTAGACAAGCTTGATCGTTTAGGCCACATCTTTACTTATCTTACAGGTCAGCTAGTGCACAAACGCTTGGCTGAAATTGAATCAACCTCTAATGAAGCACTTCATAATTTCATGTATATAATTAAATTATCATCAACTTTAATTAAATTTTACTTTATTAAAATATGAACAAAAATTATACACACAAAAGATATTTATTTCTAAGAATTACCTTATTTTATATGCATAATTGAATGATAATTGATTATGATTCATTATGGTTTCACCATTACACAACGATTTACAGGTGATATTTATTTGGAAAAAATAATGAAACCAAATGTTTTGAAAAGTCTAGTTAACACACATGTACCAAGTAATATAATAAATATTGCTTAAATCTACTTGCAGTCCTAAAGAATAGGTTCCTTTACGAGTAGTTCTTTTTTTAGTGTGCTTCATTTAGGCTACATTTAACATAATAAACAAGTGGGCTAGTTGAGTGATTGGATATCACCAAAAAAAAACTTAAAAAAACTTTTAATTGTATATTAATTAAAAAGTACTAAATATTAATATTTTCTATAACTTTAACTAAACTAAATTTTGAAGCTGCTTTATACATGTATATTAAATATGTATTAATCAGACGGCGCTCTGATTTATCTCAACTAAGACTCCAAGTTTCCTTCATCGTTACATTGAAAGTTTCAACATCACAAAAAGCTTTATAATAATTATTATAATACTTTATCTACTCTTTCTAAAAAACGGAAACGATAATTTGTACAGTGGTAAAATACAGTTACAATCGGTAATTACAACAAAATTATTGACGCTTCATCACAGAACAAACATATATTTTCATTGTAAAAACAGAAAAAAAATGGTTACATTTTTTTCCTGCAAGGATTAATTTTTGATAAACAAAAAGTATTTGGAAACAAATCCGTTAAAACCTTTGTTCATAACACGCATGTTTGCCAAGGTTAGAAGTCAAGCCTCAATCTACAACGCAGAAGACAAAACTTCTACCAACTGTGATGTGAGGCTACTAAGAAAGTTGTCTAGTAAAGCAAAAAACAATCCTGCGTCATTATTTATGTGAGTAAACCTTTAGTATTATCTAACATTATCGATAAAGTTAATGTTATTTAAGTAGGTATGACATATTAAATACAAAAAAGTAGGAAGTTTGAAAGTGGCACCAGTTGTAGAAAAGTTGAGGAGTGCTAGGTTGGCATGGTATGGACATGTAATGAGGAGAGATAGTAGTCATTTGACCAAAAGGGTTATGAATTTGAGCGTGGATGGACATGCGAGCAAGGGAACGCCGAAAAGGAGATGGATGGATTCTGTGAAAGAGGATATGGGTATGAAAGGTGTAGATGGAGAGTTGATAGGAGTGAGTGGAAGAAGAGAACATATTGTGCCGACCCCACCTAGCGTGGGATAAGGGCAGGAGAATGATGATGACTTATTAAATATAAGTATTGATGAACACTATCTATTTTACTAGGAAACCAGTCGGGTTACGTTATGACCGTTACAAACGGTCTAATAGGTAACTCAACTGAACAGACCAGTAACAGATGGAAGTGCCCAAGTCACTGGCTGCATTGCCACGACGAAAATTTGTGCTGATTCGCTAGTTGGGTTGCCTCAATTTTAGTGTATTTTGTACAATTTTAGTATTATTTTATTTGAAGTTATTTACTCCAAATCCTAAAGTAGGTAATTTATTATATAAATAACTTATATTTAAATAACCTTCTTTGGTATCTTCAAAACGTAGAACCTTCCTTTCAGACCAATAGAAGACCGAGAAGCAAGCAGACGAACAAACTGTCGATACTTGTGCAGCTACGCCCTTTGTTGAGTGTTACTGAAAACGAGAGAAACCATAAATAACATGGCGTCCTTATTTAGTACCGCTGATTTTCACTCTCCTATAGTTTGTATATGAGACTTTCCTTAGGGTTGGACATGTAATTTACGATAGTAAATGACATGTCCAATGTCCAATCCTAAAGAAAGTTTGCATGTATGATGGGAAAACGATAATCTAGGTTTAAAGCGTTTTACTTTTTTCCACTCTCACGCCACTGGTAACTGTAGTACACATTTTTTTATGACAACAACTGCTACTACAGTACTCAATGGCAGGCAACCCTGTCGACCGTTCGAAAAAATGATTTAATTTGTTACCTGTGGCTCTTGTGTACCTAGTCTATACTTTAACGGAAGCGGAAATAATGACCTAACAAACTGAACAACGTCGAACAGTGACATTTTAAACAAACTTTTTGTCAGTCACAAAAATAAAAAATCGCCTCTTCGGCAGATATGGCACTTGAGCCTGTTAATCCTATCATCATCATCAACAGCCCATTAGTGTCTACACACTGAAAAGATGCTAGAAAGCTTCCTCCAAAGCGGGTTTTGTCATAATCACCACGCTTGGCAGGCGCATTGGTGATTGCAGTGAAGCCGTAATGCACAGAAAAAAGCTGCACTTCTTCTGGCGAGATCCCATAGTCGGCTTTTACGATATCCATGGGCTGAGATGGAGGGGTCGATTCTTAAATCACGACCGCCACGGTACCGTTAACCCTATACTTTTATTTAAATAAATAATCTCTGGGCTATATCATTGACTTTACTTCTCTCGTGATAATATTATAATAATTATGTACTGGTTCTTCAACCTTAGAGAAATTATAAGCATAGCCCTTTCGCTAGCTCGCATCTCTGTCTTAACACAATAGTTTAAATACCAGTACCAGATATATTTTATAAACTCAATACATTTATGCTGCAATTATTAAAAAATCCAACTCATCTTCAACCGCCTCTGTGGTCTAGTGGTTCAACCCACCGATTACAGATCCACAGGTCCAGGGTTAGATCCCCATGGGGAGTACAATATATTGTGCTTGGTTTGGTTGGTGGTAGGACTTTGTTGAAGTCCGCCTGGCTAGCTACCACCATCTTATCTAATTCTGTCGCCATAATAACAATTCTAAAATTGTTGTGTTCCGGCATTCAGAGGTAAGATAGCCAGTTCCTCAGTTTGAGGATTCCGGGTGAAGTGCGCCTCCACCTTCGGCCTAATCTTAACTTGTTACCAGGTGATATTAAGGCCAAGCGCTTCCCCGTCGTGCAAAAAAAAAAAACTATAGTTGCCATATTGGGCTTTATTGGCGAACTAGAAAAAACGTCTCTATTTCGTTTCTATTTTTTGTTTCTTGTTCGTAGCCAGGGCTGAACGAAGCAAGTTATGAGTTATATACTACAATATATAAGTAACAACACGTTGGTGACTTCCACTGCAGTGTAGAAACCTGCTTCTCTCTAGCCTTGGATAAGAATCAGGCGTGAAAGCTTGGCGGAGCCTTTTTAAACATTGCACTAGCTAGTTCAACATGCCACTCACGTCTACCGCAGAGAGATAGTACACAGTCACTGTGGGCCAGTGACTGTATCCTTAACAAAAGTGCAAGTAGCATCTTACTTCTCTCTGGCCTTGGATCGGTATCAGGCGTGAAGAAGTCTAGCTTGGCTGAGCTGTTGTACGCTCTGTACACGCTGGCTCGACACGCCACGCGTAGTCTGCCACTGTGGAACATCTCGCTTGTGACTTCCACTTTAGACTTGACCATTGCCCAGAGGAGCCCGGTGTCTGAAGGATGGAAACTGGTCTCAGTTGAGTAGAGCTGAAACATTGGGAAGAAGTATGATTAGGTATGGTCATTTATTTTTTAATAAGAATTGCTTTTAGACTTCGTGCCTCTCTAAGCAAGTGTAGTTCCATTTTTTAAGATGTCCATTTTTGTTTTCTTTTTTTCATTTGTACTACAGGAAAGCGTTCTTTTCTTATTTAGCTTTCATCTCACCTGGTAACATGTTAATATATATATGATATATAAAACGTTTATTTCAGATGATCCATATTATATTTAATTGTTACTATGTTATTAACAATTAAATAACTTATAATCTATGTTATTTGTGAACACAAAATATTAACATGTTAAGATAAGGCTAAAGATGGAGGCGCACTACACTCTTTCCTCAATAAACTGATGAGGAACTGGCTATGTTGCCTCTAAAAGCCGCAACACAACAATTTTAGTATTATTATGGCGACAGAATTAGGTATGATGGTGGCTAGCCAGACAGACTCAAACAAAGTCTTACCACCAAACAAGCCAAGCACAATATTGTACTATCCCTGGGCGTCGAACCCAGGACCTCTGGATCTGAAATAGGTGGGTTGAACCACTAGACCACAGAGGTGGTTATTTCTATTCCATTCAACTCTTGACAGATATCGAAGAAGTAAATGGTGTGTACCATTGTCTGTGACAGTGTTTCCGTTGCCTTATCACATCACATCAACAGCCCATCAATCTCTGGAGGATCTGGCAACTATTGGATAGAGCCTCCTTTAAAACAATAGGGTTTTGCTAAATTCACCAAGCCTGACTGGTTAGGTTGATGATCGCCGACTGATGCTCTTTTTTTTGCAGCAAGGACGGCTTACGGGAAACTAAGTTACACAAACAGGACAAAAATGGGATGGTGAGACAAGTCTACTTACCGGTTCCTCGTTGATGAAGATGGTGAGGTTCGCAGCTGGCTTGGCTGGGGAGGATGTGCAGTTGGCTCGGAGCAACTCGCCAGGCTGATACCGGTCCTTGTCAGTCAGCAGCACTGGCCCTGATGTTGGGAGTACTGGAATAAGAATTATGTTGATTTAGTCTAAGCAAGCAACTGAGAACTTCGACTCTTGACTAGTTTATACCACACCATAGTCTGCCATATCCTTGTGCTTTGATAATTTAAGACTTAGTTACGCTTTAGGGTAAGGGTAGTTACTTAACTGATAAGTCATTTTATTTGTAAAATTAACTGTTTTTTTTTGTGTTTTTATTTAATATTTTTTATTGTGTGAGTCCAGAACTTTAACTGGCAGGTCGAGAGCAGTATTTTTTTTTGGTTGAATACTTTTGGTATAAACCAAAACTTATATCTATATTTTTATATATATATATAAAATTAATATATATATATATATATATATATATATGTCTTCCTTCAACCTCTTAATCTCTTCCAGGATTTATTCTGATGAGGTAATGACCGCATTGGTAGTGGTTGTGGAGGTGTAGTCATATATTTACGTGCCAGCATCCCATACTCGATGGTTAGTATGTCTTCGCAGCCTCCCCCATCTAATGCGGGCGAGCATCTCTTTATTGAGGTTTGACTTTCCCACACTAAAATTCTTCTCGGTGTTTACTATAGCCCTTCTCTTCGTATAAACTACTTTGCATCTTTTGAAAAACTTTTAGAAGACATTTCTCCTTCTTATAGATAGATATATATAAATAGATATATATAAGCCAACTTGTATTCGTCGTGGTGTAGTCTATTTGCTGGCTTTCCTCAAGGTGGAGTCTTGTCTCCTCTTTTTTTTGCACTCTTTTTCATTAATTCTATTTCTCATCAACTTTCTTCATTTTACCATCTCTATGCAGATAATCTCCAAATCTATACCCAATCTCCGCTTGATAATCTGAATGGTTCAATTTCCCTTACGAATACTGACCTTAACTGCATTCGTGAGTGGAGCAAGGCTTACGGTCTCAACATCAACCCATCAAAAACGCAAGTTATTATTGTTGGTAGCTCACGCACCATCTCTAACATCGATTGGACAACACCTTCCCTCATGTTATGTTTGATGGTGTGATTGTTCCATTCAGTAAATCAGTCAAGGATTTGGGTATTTTCATCGACAGTGGCATGTCCTGGGGTACACAACTTGTTTCCGTCAGTCGGAAGCTTTTTGCAGCTAGTGCCTCTCTCAGGAGATTGCGCAATTTTCTTCCAACTGCCACTAAAATTATGCTTGCTCAATCTCTTCTCCTTCCTATACTTGATTATGCTGACATCTGCTATCTTGATATCACGTAGGAGCAGCTTAGTAAACTTGAGCGACTTCAGAATGTTTGTAATAGGTTCATTTTCGGTCTTCGAAAATATGACCATGTTTCTGAATTTCGCTCGAAGCTCAAGTGGCTCCCAATTCGCCTTCGCCGGAACTCTCACATTCTTTCTCTTTTATTCAATATCCTCCGAAATCCTTTGACCCCCAATTACTTAAAGGAACGCTCTGAATTCCTGCATCTCTCACATTCCCGCTCTCTCCGATCGTCTGAAACTCTTGTTCTGAAATTCCCTGCTCACAAAACTAGTTTTTACAATGATTATTTTACTGTGGAGGCTGTACGCTTATGGAACGCGTTGCCGCTTTCAATAAGGCAATCACCTTCTCTGGCTGTGTTCAAAGTTAGGGTTAAATGTTTTTACTTAAATGAACCTGTTTAAATAGTCTATCTCATCCTTCGTCACCACATAATGTATTTGCTGTTTTCTGCGCCGTTTTATATGTTTTTATCATGGTATTTCTAGAACATTTATTATAATTATCATCCACCTGAGTAAATATATATACATATAAATATATATTTATATTTGTGTATTATAATTGCATAGTATAGTATGTAAGTACATAGTGTATAATATGTAGGTATTTATATTATGTAAGCAGTGTGTATATTTGTAGCATAGCTTTACTTATAATGTATGATATACGTATAGGTAATTTAGCTAGACCCTAATTAATTATATGTGCACCACCAACCACCTCTTTAGCCAAGAAATCCTCTCCATCCAAAGGTTGTCTGGAAGAAATAGCTTCTTAGCGATAAGGCCGCCCATTGTACATACATTTATTTTTAAATTATCCAGTTTTTATTTTTAAGGTGTGCAATAAAGTATTTGTCATTTCATTTCATTCATTCATTTCGTCATTTATAACCGTAATTTACTACTCAATATGAATGAAATATAGTACGTTAATTATTTAACAGAGGACTAAAACAAACAACCAATTTTCAAGCTTTAGTTCCTTGTAAACGAATGTAATCTAGTATGTTATAGAAATATAACGAATAGAATGTAGAATATTATATTTTTTTATTTATTTCAAAACAACACCGTAACAGTAAATATTCCAAACCAGTGAAAAGTAAGGGAATAAAAATACAATATAACTATAATATTATTAAAAAGTTGCAAAAATGAGTTCTGCCATATTAATGACTTTCGGCAGGCTAGGATCAAAAATATCCACATTCATTTGCGAAATTTAATGAATGAATATAATAGCGCAAAACATTTATGTGAACTTGAGTTTTGACAGATTTTGGTGTCAGATCCAGAGGTCCCGGGATCGATCCCCGGGGGCAGTACAATATTGTGCGCTTGGTTTGGTTGGTGGTAGGACTTTGTTTAAGTCCACCTGGCTAGCTACCACCATCATACCTAATTCTGTCGCAATAACAACAATTCTTAAAAAAAAATGGTTTTCCGGCATGCAGAGGTAAATATCCAGTTCCTCAGTTTGTTGAGGATTCCAGGTGAAGTGGGACCTCTGGATGGTTCATGTTTATACAGAAATCACTTATTCCTCTATTTGTATAAAATTTCTCATTACGCCAGTGTATCACACTAGAAAGTATTGATTATAAATTCTTTGGTGCATCGGTGTAAGTAGCTTACAGTACCATTTTCAAAATAAGATTATTCATTATTTACATTAAAAACAAATATATTTCAAAAAATGGAACATCGAAAAGAGTTTCTAATTAGGATCACATTCAATTTAACTTGGAATGTGCGACTGAAAGATAAATTAAAGATATAATAAAGCTAAAATTACAAACTTTTAGAGCATGACAAATACCTACATAATAAAAATATAAAATCGCACCTTGAATTGCGGTCTAATGATCGTCATTTATGTGTTTCATATGAGAGCAAGTACTGAAAATTTGGCGCCTAAAATACAAATCAAAAACAGCGAGCAAACTTGACCGCACTTCGCATAAATTACCAGCTCCAGACTTATAGGCGTCGATCCCCAAAAATATGTGTGGAACGTAATCAGAACGCCACTCAATAATCAGTTTTTCAAACCATTTCTAAATCCACAAACGTCCCATTGCGTGAATAACGTAATGGACGTTTGTGGTTTGAAAAACTTTCAGGCATTGAAATCAAGGATGGGGCAAACCCCATCCTTGATTTCAATGCCTGAAAGTGATTGTCGGAATTAAAATTTACCAGGGGTTTTTATTTATTATAATAACACACAAAAAAAAGACTATAGCATAAATGAACCGTAAAGGTTTGAGAAAAACTACACAGAATCATTCACATTGAATTATAAATATGTAGGCTCAGATAAAGGAAAAAAGGTATGTAGGAATAATAAGAGTAGTAGAAGCCCCTAGTGAAAGGTCTCGTCTGGGGAATTACTACCACCATACTTATTTCAGCCGCTAAGCAGCATTGCTGTGTTTCGGTTCGAAGGGTATGGTTGCCGGTGAAATTACGGGTACGTGAGGCTTAACACCTTTATGCCTCAAGTTGACGGGCGCAATGCAGTGCCGTGTAGGCTATGTTCTTTGTGGATGTGACCTATGCAGTAAGGCTTTGTCATAGGCAAGAGTACACTTAACACCAGGTGCACTACTTGCTTGTCTCGTCTCCTAGTAGTATAAAAAAAATATATATGAATACTACCTACTAACTAATACGTGATAAGTTTGTATAAAATATTGAATTAATTAATTAATTGTTTTTACATTATAATAATAATTGTAATAAATAAATGAAATAATAATAGTATTTACCTATCTTACCAATAATATGAAAGATGCGACACGATAGCAGCAACGCAACAAGTGAGTAAGAAAACCTTATATTTTATTTTATTTATTTTATTTACATTGCCATTACAGTATAAAACCAAGGCGACAAGGAAATACATCAAACAATTACACAAAACAAGCTTAAACAGTTTCCATAACAATCAATTATGGTCCTACTTAAAAAATAACAAAAGAAATTCTGTGAATTTAGTCAAATGCTAACACAGTAAATTGTACGAAGGGCCCGCGTGAACGGGGAAGCGCCCGAGGCTAGTTTTCGCCCTCGGGATAGCAAGTAGCCGAAGTAGATAGAAGTAGTAGTAGGTACATACTTATCAGGTACGTATAATCCTATGCTCATCAATATCTGCGGGCTGTGGATTATGCCTCTAAGATGCCTCGAAGATGTATGTTATTAACATAATTTTCCATTTATTTGAAGTTTGTCGTAACCTACCATGCCAAGAACAAATAGTGTCGGGATTAATAGGAAAAAAGGGTAAACTTCATGTAACTTTAAGTACAGGAACCTTATGAATTTGTTCTGATTTTTTTCCAACCATATTACTGTATTTTCCCTCGTGAGGACTCCATATCATGACTCTAATCTGCTTCTTACTAGCGCGTTACATAGTACTTTAATAGTGCCGACATTATGAAAGTCACTGCTTCGGCGTAGTATAAAGCCCACATTTTTAAATGCCTTTTTTACTACATGGCTCAGGAAGTTTAATTAAATTTCCATACGGATCCCCAAATAATGAGCAGATTGCACTCGACTAATATTATCCGACTCTAGTGTGTAGTCGTGTACAATTGAAAATATATCAGCTACTTAAAATAAATATTACAGGACAGGACATTAATTTCACACAGCGCCATCTAGCCCCAAACTAAGCATAGCTTGTAATATGGGAACTAGATTACGGATATAATACTTAAATACATTTTTTTTAATTTATAAATACATACTTATCATACAATACACACCCAAACACAGAACAAACATCTATATTCATCACACAAATGTTTGTCCTGGGTGGGAATCGAACCCACAACCTACAGCGCAGAAGGCAGAGTTACTACCAACTGAGCTATGAGGCTTGTTCCGTGTAAAATCCGGGCCACGCGAGTATAGCCGCAAGCAAAAGCTAGTATAACATAAAATAACACCATTTCCCTTGAATCGGCGAATAATGTTACGCCCATTATTCGATGAATTTCCAATCAACATAATTAGAAGTTCCCCTTTGAAGTTCTAATGATAATATGTTTGTTATACCTAAGCCCGATATCAATGAAAATATATCAATACCGAAATTCTATTCAAATGCACGTTAAAAGCATTTGAAGCTATCAACATTATTACTAGTTTGGGACAGATTGGTCAATACAGTAATAAGATCGAGGTATCCTAACCATTTTGAAACAAATTACTGTAAGTATCTATTTATCCAATAGTGTGTACATAATTGTTTTTTTTTTTATATTTTTGATTCACAATTTAAATTTAGTACCGTGACATAATTTGTGATGATTTGGAGTGCATTCACATTATTGCTGGCATTATTCATGAAATGTTAGTTAGGTGTCAAATATTTTTTTCTGTTACTATTTTATTTTTTAACCATCAAGGATTAATTCCATGTTCACGAATTTCCCTTCCTCATTTGTAAGCTTGATCCGGAAACAGGAACTGAACTTGAACCGTCCAAGTTTGTAATACAGCTATAATTTCCAAAACTAAGTTTAGTTCCCTGAAACGTGTTACTTTGAAGGTGCGTTCAAACATAAAACGATTACAGGTATAAGTACCTGAAGCACAAATTTACTCAAACGAGTCCGTTCAATGAACTAAGCGATAGGTGAATTTTTGTTAATTTGAGTTTAAATATATCAAAGTGAAACAAAACTTCGAGCAAATTTGAGCGTTATTTTATCGAATTTATAATTCGAGGTTATTCATTCCATGAATTCGCTGGAAATTCCTCGTGAAACCATTTGCTCTCGGCTTTTTGAATAATAAATACATTAATTTAATTTGTATGTATGTAGTAGTGAACGGTTTTTTTATAATAAAACTAAACATCATAATGTAGAATATACCTATATAAAATAACTTACAAAATAAAACACTTTTTTTTTGTTTCACGACGGCAAAATTCTTGCGGTAAAGTACTGGCCGCATTTCCGCTACTTAGTTTTGCGGCTATGCTCGGCTAACATCGAAGATCGAGCTTTTTTCATTGATTAGCCTCATATCTCAGTTGGTAGTAACTCTGCCTTTTGCGCTGTTGTATCATAAATAGTACGTATGTATTTACAAAATTATTTGAGTATTCTATCCGTAATCTAGTTCCCATATTACTTGACTTATTGGTTGAGGCTAGATGGAACTATGTAAAATTAATCTAGTAGTATTTATTTATTTATTTTTATTAAGAGTAGACTGAAAACCAGCCCAGCATAGACCTTTACTTACGCAGAATTGTGCTGATGGCTACCCCCTTTACTAATAATAATTGTCTAATTCTTGTAGTATGTACCTATGTTCGTTGTGTTTATTTAGCAATAAATGTTCATTTATTCAATAAAAAGTACAATTAAACTAACTATGTACAAAGGAATCAGTCAGATTACCTAAGGACCGGTACAATATATAAATTTGTATTTGTGTAAGTATTTTTAATGACCAAAGATTATCGCTTAGAGATTTTCTCTGAGCGAGAAATGATCCAGCCTTCAGCGACGTCTATACATTTTAGGGCATTTTTTTTTATTGAAGACGGTTTTTATGGCCCAAAAGTCTCATACCCAAATGAGCAAATATGTACCTAGTCAATGTAGACGAGTGCATATTTGCAGCACTTGGATGATGATTATTTAATTTAAATGTATATATTAAGTAATTTGCTTAGAGCCGGACCTATGCCAGCCAGGTGGACTTTGAAAGCTAGTGATAGGATCATTTAGCTGTAACTGTAGACTTAAGGTCAACGATGCCGTTGTCCGGGATATACCACTAGCAGTTAAATTAGATGAATAAATAAATTAACAAATGAATGAATGAATAAATGAACGAACGAATGAACGGATGAGTGGAGATCATGTTATAACATTACAACAATAAATTCTAATTATTATCACAAGGCATATAAGAAACGCCATCTAGCCCGACATTAAGCAAAGCTTGTAATATGGGAACTAGATTACGATCAAGACTTTACGTACCTTTGTACCTTTGTGAATACATACAATATAATATCCAAACACAAAACAAATATCTAATTGTTTAGCACAAATGGTTATCCTAGGTTTAAGTGGTAAGCATACTGAGTTGTTAGATATTTATCAAAGTTCATCCGGACTTCAGTGATTTCGATTTCCGCTAAATCTATAGACACCCCCCGTAGCTATGCCAGGTGAACTTCAGAAAGCGTTGGGCGGATAGATTAGAATAATAAATTAATAAATATTACAGGACATTCATTTCACACACAGCCATCTCGCCCCAAATTAAATATATGCTTGTTATATGGGAACTAAATGACGGATAGAATACTTTTTTTTAGTAAATACATAAGGTACTTACTTACTGTAATACAACACCTAAACACAGAACAAACATCTTATTCATCACACAAATATTTGACCTGGGTGGGAATCGAACCCTAAATCTACTGTAAAGGCAGAGCTACTACCAACTGAGCTGTGAGACTTGTTTGATAGAGGTTAAGTTCGGAGTACCTAATACAGGGTCAATCCTTGTCAGACCGGATATTTGGTGCGAAGTAAATGGTAAGTACACTTTTATATTCTAAGACTGGTTACAAATAACGGGCCGTTCAATTTATTTTTATAAAATGTATATAGATAGGTTATAATTAAAATTGTTGATATTATTAACCGCCTCTGCAGTCTAGTGGTTTGACCACCGATGCCAGATCCAGAGGTTACAGGCTTGATCTCCATGGGGAGAACAATATTGTGCTTGGTTTGGTTGGTGGTAGGACTTTCCACCTGGCTAGCTACCACCATCTTACTCAAGACTGACGCCAATCTTATAGTTGATACCTATTCTTATACCTCGGACAACATATAATCCGTTCGAAAAATCATCAAGAAACTGGCTAAAATAATTGGTATCCGTTGTCTTTTCCAATATAAAAAAAGGCCCGATAAAGTTGCATCAAGTGTATTATTTGTTATCTTGCTCTGTTCATCTCGGCCAAATGTCTAGAATAGACGTAAGTGGTTTCGTAGAATGAGATACTTATCGCTTTTCGAGATGGAATTGTGTTCTAAGAGCCCTTATATCCAGGATTGCCCGAAGGGTTGCAAATATATGCTTGTTTCCTATGAGTCCTTCAAGTTAGGATTGCCTGAAGCTCCTATAATTTGCTGGCGGGTGAACCGCGATTGGCCTCGATTTTAGTTAAAGGAATTAGTAACCTGACGCTATTGTTGGTTTAGAAGTATTTTGCGCAGGTGAGACCACGAAGAGCAGCTAAGCCTATGACGTAGCTGATGACTTATTAATTTAAGGCTATTACTATACCTACTACAAGTTGAAAGTTGAAAAACCACTTCAAAATTTCAAGCTTCATGATTTCATGATCTAGGAGGAGTGTATTGTGCTTGGTTTAGTTGGTGGTAGGACTTGGTTTAAGTCCTTCTGGCTAGCTAGCACCATCTTACCTAAATCTGTCTCCAAAACAACTATTCTATAAATAGTTGTGTTCCGGCATTTAGAGGTAAAATAGCCAGTTCCTCAGTTAGTTAAGGATTCCGTTTGCAGAGCGCGTCATACATTCCATGCAAATATATTTTCAAATAACATTAACCTCTTTGGGCAGTCGGGTAAAAATAGGTTTTAACCGCCTCTATAGCCTAAGTGGTTCGCCCACCGGTGTCAGATCCAACCAAAAAAACAAATGCATTAGATTCACCTTGCCTAACGTTCAAGTCAGCAATGCTAACATTATCTTAAATGGGGAAATACTTAACTTTATGGAAGCAACTACTTTCTTAGGTTTAAATATCGATGCAAAGTTGCAATGGGGTATTCATATTAATGCATTAGCTAGCAGGCTAAGCTCAGCAGCTCACGCAGTACGTACCATAAGGCATCTTACTGATGAAACCACGGCGAGGTTAGTTTATTTTAGTTACTTTCACAGCGTTATGTCCTATGGCATATTTTTATAGGGAAATGTAGCAGATATTGAAAGCATTTTTATCCTGCAAAAGAGAGCTGTACGGGCAATTTATAAATTGAAAACTCGTGACTCTCTCAGGGAACGTTTTAAAGAGATTGGTATTATGACAGTCAGCTCCCAAAACTTTTATGAAAATCTAATGAACGCTCACAGGAACATTGATGAGTTTGGTAAAAGAAGTGATGTACACAGTGTTAATACAAGAAATAAAAATAAACTTGACATACTAGGTATCGCTTAGGAAAAGTAAATCATTCATTCTTAGGAAACTGTGTACGATTCTATAATAAGCTTCCTCAAAGCGCCACCAAACTCTCTGCTCGTAAATTCAAATTATATGTAAAGAATAATTTAATAGCTAGCCAGGTGGACTTAATGAAAACCTTCCACCAACCAAACCAAGCACTATATTGCTCCCCCTGGGGATCGAACTCCATAATCCATAGGTTCAAAGTCAAAGTCAATTTTTTTTATTCATTGAGTTTTTTAGGATCTTTTTGAAACGTCAAATCTACCGCCTGTTCGGAATCGCGACCAGCACACAAGGAGAAAGGCAAGAACCTCGGGCTGATTAAAATTCTGATGATCCATTCAACATTTAGGTACAGTGTTTATAATAATTTAATAACATTACAAATGTTACCTACATCATAAAACTAAAAATTTAATATTATCTTAAAACATTGATTATTACATAACTACCTAATGGGCAGTTTCTTAACATTGAGAAATCACCATTTAACTGTCAACTGGTATAGCAACATCGGGCCACGCGTTCTTATCGTCGATATAGTCACTTATTTTGTAGTAGTAGTGTAACTTCGGAGTCTTTTCAGTTTAGGTCTGCAGAAACGATTGAAAAACATAATCTCGATAACAAAACAATCTGAAATATAGCAGTGTTTTCATTTCCGATTCACTAGAAGACTAGATTCACTCTCACCTTGAAGAGATCTATGTGTATTTATTGGATTAGATAAACAATGATTACCTATAACATCGATGAGCTTAGCAGCAATCTGGGTGGCGAAGGAAGGCGCGTCCGCTGTGACTTCACAGCTGAAGTTCCCAGCGAGGCCCAGATCCAGGCGGCGGAGAAGGACTTGGGTGCCGTTAGATCTGTTCATCTGGAAAATGATGAAAATTTTATTAGCTTACAAAGCGGATCACGGAAAAGTTAAAGGCAATAGGATTTCGTAAAATTTGTCGCTTTTTTTAAGGTTCCGTACGGTTTCGACCCTCGAAACCAACGCTGCCGGTCTGCCTGACCTTTGAAGACCTGTAACTTTTGATTTGTTTTTCCCCAAGTTCCCATACAAGAAACGCCCTTCTTTTTTATTAGTAAATTATGGTACTAGTGTGTAACATTGGTGATTACCGCCGAGGCGCCATTGAGACCCGAGCCGTAGACGAGGGTCTTAAGAGAGCCGAGGACGGTAATCATCAGTACACACGTGTATCATACGACGTTTTTTAACACACTTGTGAATAAAAAAACAATGAAAAAGTCACAGTTTGATTTTGGGTGTCATTCTGTGCCTGATTGCGGTGACCATAGAGCCACTTTACGAGCAAGTATGTTGAAAAATATAATATTGTACGACGCGACAGCGCTTGGTATTCATTTCACCTGATCTTAAGTTATGTTAAAGCTGACGGTGGAAGCGCACTTCACCCGGAATCCTCAATAGTCTTAGGACTGGCTATATCACCTATAAATGTCGGAACTCAACTATTTATAAGTGTTGTTATAGCAACAGATTTAATAGGTAAAATGGTGGTAGCCAGGTAGACAAACAAACAAAGTTCTACCACCATCGAAACTAAGCGCAATATTGTACTCCCCTGGCAATCAAACATGGGACAACTGGATCTGACACCTGTCGAACCACAGAGGGCACAGAGGCGGTAAAAGTTAGCTCAACGCTAAAAATGGTTTGTACGGAACCTTCAAAATACGAGTCAATCTTGCACTTGGCCGGTTTATTTATAATTCTAATTAAAATCTATCGTGTCGAAAAATGCCAATTTCTTTGAAAACTGAAGAGACAGTGAGTGCCACAAAAAGAATCGATAACGGCTGGGGATTATGGGTTCTCGAATAGCGATTAATAAACACAAACCGGAGCTTAGGAGTACAACCTTCTCAATGGACCGATAATAATGTTGCGGTCAGAGGGAGTCGATGGATGGAGGTAGCTCAATGGATCTTTATGGCTTCGCTTTAGGAAGGCTTATGCTCAGCTGGGAACGTAAGTGGACTGTTAATGATGATAATATATAGGTCTGGCTGGCTGACGGACTTTGGAAGGAGGGTCCTTCGAAAGACCGGCGCCAAGCAGTTCGGTGTTTGCTGGAGACAGTTTCTGAGAAAGCTTGCTCAATAATAGATCTCTTTCTTACCCAACATATCATGTTTTTTTTTGTTCAACCCACCGATTTCAGACCCAGAGGTCCCGGGTTCAATCATAAGGGGGAGTACAATATTGTGCTTGGTTTGTTTGATGGTAGAACTTTGTTTAAGTCCGTCTGGCTAGCTACCATCATCTTACCTAATTCTGTCGCCATAACAACAATTATAAAAAAAAATTGTGTTCCGGCGTTATAAAGAAGTAGGACGTAATATAGCCAGATCATCAGTTAGATGAGGATTCCGGGTAAAGTGCGCTTCCACCTTTAGCCTTATCCTATCTTGTAACCAGGTGAGATGGCCAAGCGCTTACCCGTCGCACAATAAAAAAAAACGTGACAAGTCATAATTTCGTTGACATAAAGATGGATAAGGAACCTTAAAAATGATACTTATGAATGATTTGAATTTGTAGAGCATGTGGCGTCTTTGCCCCCTCAGCACGGGGCGGGGATATAATTTTTTTCCTCTGTTTTTATCCACCTTCGAGAGAATTTTGTCTCCCGATGGTGGATAAAAACAGAGGACTAAATTTTTATCCCCTCCCCGTGCTGAGGGGGCTGATTTTTATCCCCTCCCCGTGCTGAGGGGGCTGGTGGATGATGAATGTCAGCGTCAGAGATAGAGAGCTGGTTATCAACCGACGATTGTCAAGGGTTTACGAAGACCACATCAGCGCGAAGATTCAATGTGAGGTTTTCACAGAACCGATATGGGAAGGAAAGCTCGGTTCATCGCAGATCTATTCCTCATGCAGATAAGCCTTAAAGTCAAGAGCTGACCCATTCTTAGCAGACTTCAAAAAGGAGGAGGTTCTCAATTCGTCGGAATCTCGAAGACGACTGCATCATGACATACTTCACAGGTGGTCCCATCGTCATAATCAAGATCTGATGATGGGATCCTGGAGAAATCGAGGTAACTCTTTGAACATTCTGGGCACACTTGAAGCGATTTGAGTATTTTTAAGGTGTATTATCTAAAAAGTATGAAAAAAACGGACCTCTGTCATCAGGTCAATGATGATGAGATCCTGTAGAAATCGAGGGAACTCTTCAAATGTTATCGGCACACTTGAAATGATTTGTGTATTATTAGGGTCCATCCATCTGTCATCAAGTTAATTGGAAAATACGTCATCTAGATAAACGAAATAGTATCATGACATTCCTCATTGAAGTCGGGTTTATTTTTAGTTTTTAACAAGTAATTATAAAACATTAAATGTAGACCCCTCATCTTCTTCACTCACATCAACAAAGATCCCGGGTAAACCAAAGACCCTGGTATCAGGATCCTCCATAGGCGTGTACCGGTAGAACTCATGGAACCCTCGGTACCACTTCACGGAGTACAGTGGCGCCCCCTGCATGTCGCGGGAACAGATCAGCGCGGCCGTCCCCCCTCGGATCACCACCTCGGGTTCTACCAGCAGCTTCACATCTCGAAGGCTGGTGACTCCTGAAACGTGAAGATTAAAATTTCAATTGTATTCATCTAGACAGAGAATAAAACAGGCCCTTTTTATCCCATAATTCGCCTTTACTAATTTTAACCGCCAATATTGTGGTTCGCTTTGCCCACCGATATTAGATCCAGAGGTTCCGGGCTAGATCACCAGAGAGTACAATATTGTGCTTGGTTTGTTTAGTGGTAGGGTTTTGTTTAAGTCCACCTGGCTAGCTACCACCATCTTTCCGAAGTTTGTCGACTCAACAATACTAAATTGTAGAGCATTTATAGAGGTTAGATAGTCAGTTCCTCAGAGTGTTGAAGATTCCAAGTACACCTCCACCTTCGGCCTTATCTTAACTTGTAACCAGGTGAGATAAAGCGCTTCCCCGTCGTACATGAAAAAAAAATTGTGTCAGTTGTGTTGCAAAAACAATATCGCAACCAACGCGACAACAGTGTGATTCTAGGACTAACAATCTCAGCTGCTTTCTTTGACAAAGATTGTCAAACTTGAAGTTTTCACTTCTGTCAGCACTCCCCGTGTACCACTGTTTTTTTTATCCCATAACTCAGTTCCCGTGGGATGGAAATGGCATATCAAAACACAGTCATTTTTTGTTGCTCCTTCACGCTTACCTACACTGCTATACGGATTGAGATACAATTTTGAAATAAAAATAATTCTGGACCAGGATTTCATTATCGGGTACTCTTACTTGGGTACCACGTGAGTGCAGCTTAGTGGAGAACCTAGTATCACAGAAAGTGAGATAGGTACTGACAGGAATAGTAGACATCAAAAATCTAAAATTTTTGCAGAGATGCAACGTTTACTTTCACAAAGAATTATTTTAAAAGTAAAAATCTGCGAAACGGTCCACCCGCTTATGTAGGTACAATTGACAGTCGACTCACACTTAGAAATATATTGTCTGAACATTATGGTTTCAAAATTAATGTTTTATATTGTAGTTTATACAACCTTATTTATTATTTTATGTGGACTCTAATTATAATGCATTATTGATATAATATACAATAGCCATAACTTACTCTCACGCCACTGGTAACTGTAGTACCCAATATTTTATGACAAAAACCGCTTCCGGTACTACGTATCCAATGGCAGGCAACCCTACCGACCGTTCGAAAAAATTATTTCATTTGTTGCCTATGGCTCTTGTGTACCTAGTCTATGGTTTAACGGAAGCGGAAATAATGACCTAACAAACTGAACAATCTCCTCCCAATAAAATTTAACTCGTAAAATGATATGAAGGAAGTTGAATAGTCGAGTTGTGGTACGACACGTAGAACATAGTGCATCCTTTTCTGATACTAGTTTAAACAAGGCATATTAAATTGTAGGCAACGTTTTGCAGCTCAAATTTCATATGAATTAAAACGCCTCCTTTGATCCGTCATCAATTTTTTAATTGACTCAAACGTCGCAGCCGAGCGCCGTAATTACACTATTTGAAAATTCAGATTTTTATTAAAGTAAAACGGAATTATCAAAAATTGGTGACAACATTCCTTTCAACGTTAATTTAACGAGGTGTATTTTTCGGTCTATTACAAGATTATTTTGTAGACACCTTTGCAAATGTAGGCTTTAATATAAGCTTTTAAGTTTATATCGATAAACTTAATATTCGTGTTACTGACAATAAACGCATAACCCATTCCATTCGTAGAGTTGGGGTGCACTAAGAAGTAAGAGAAGAAGAGTATTTTGAGAATTCACATTGGATGACGAGAATGAATTCACGATCGTTTTCTATATTTAACTTATTTTCTAGGATTTTTTGTTGCTATATACGAGTATGTTTATAGTAATCATTTTTTTTTTAAAGACAAGACCGTGTGACGCAGGGCGGATACTTAAAAAGCTACTAAAAGTGCCTAAAAAGAAAGGGACAGCGCTATACATACTAAACGTAGCTGAATTAAACCAATGAAAGGGACACAACTTTTGTCGCATAGATACGTGGTAACTAAAAATCAGAATCAAAATCAGAATTTAATTTATTCACTATGGAAGTATTTATTAAACATACGCACTATACAAAAAAAAAACAGAAATAAACAGAAAATCGTAAAAAGAAACAAAAAAATTTAAAAAACAGGATATTACTTATGTACCTAAGTAGGTAATAAAATTGTGTGCCACAACAGCAAACAAGACCTCGACTCTACATTAATGCCTTACTACTGGGAAGTAGATAGACGCTGGTATTCTGCCGAAACCCTGGGGAGGATCATTAGACCATGCGAGACTAGTCGTTTTAATAATACGGAGTGTATTGACGTGTAAATAATTTATACATTTATGATTATTATGTATACCACTATACATAATATAAAGATGCAAATACACATACATTAAAAAAAATAATTAAAAATAACAATTCATTCACTTATTATTATTATATACAAACATTATATATAAATACAGATCAATAAACAATTTTTTTATGAATTAATAAATAAATAACTTAACCTGCCTAACTAGCGAACTAAAGCGGTTCACTCCAGACAACCCAATATTTTGTTGTTCAAGTATGAAACAACTAAGTCGCCTTTTAAAAGTGTTCTTGTATTTCAACATTCGAAATGGTGGAGGGGTGTTGTTCCAACATTTGGTTGCCTGGTAGCGAAAACTACCCCTGAACGCAACCGTTTGAAAATGCTGTATTCCAATCTAATCCATTACCAAATCTATCTGTGGATCTGTTTCTACTTTATAGACCCAGAACCAAGACATACATAATAGCTACCTATTTAATAAACACGACACAAAAGAATCGCTTATTCAAAGATATAAACACAGCTTTTTCCAATTATTCTAGATAAATAACAACTAGTGTTTCTGAAAACACAAATCGAAGACAATACATCAAAGCTTCATGTGCTCCTAAAATGTTATCTGTAGCTAAAACGAGCATAGATAATTACTACCATCGCTGTCTTTAAGACCGGTGATAGAACATACCTATCCACCTACTTGGTAAATCTACCTGAAAGAACGAGTTGCAGACTAGAAAGACAAGTATTCTAGGTATTTTGTAATGCAGTTTCTTTCTTTATTTATTGTGTGACGTAGATGTGCTAGGCCTTCATCTTACCTGATTTTAAAGTTATGATAATGCTGAAGGTAGAAGCGCACTGAACCCGGTATCCTAAACAAACTGAGGAACGGCTATCTTTCCTTTAAACACAAACACTTGGAACACAACAAATTAGGAATGGTTATTATGGCGACAGAATTAGGTAAGATGGTGGTAGCTAGCCGGCAGACTCAAACAAAATCCTACCACCAACCAAACCAAGCACAATATTGCTCTTACTGGGGATTGAACCCGGGATCCCCTCTGGATCTGATACCGGTGGGCGAACCACTAGACCACAGAGGCGGACAAAAAAGCAAGATCAAAAAATCCTGCAGAAAAAAACCCACTAGGTATTATACTACTAGTGGTTCTGTAAGAAAAGTAGACCTCGCAAGCCCTAAATATGCAATAACCATGCTTTGCTCATTCCTGAATCCATTGATTCCCCCGTTGTAAATTGCTTATGTAGTGATATAGGTCGCACTGCCACCATAAAATACATAGGAGTAACGTTAGACGAGAACCTAAACTACAAAAAACACCTATAAGAACTGGGAGGGCGAGTTAGAAGACTTATATTCATTTTGACATTCTAAAAATGGTTTACATGTCATTGTGTCAATCAATTATACAATACTGTATTTCAGTTTGGGGCAGCGCTGGGAAAAGTTATATAATTCAAGTTGAGAGAGCCCAAAGAGCTCTGATAAAAGTTATGCTTAACAAACCCTTCCGATTTCGATTCGTTTAATAGAAGGTGGGCTTTATTCAGGTTTCCTGACTTCCTGACTTGAAGTAATAATGCTATAGAAATAATATAAATAGGTGATCAATGCAGATATAGCTATGCTTAGTTTGGCGCTGTGTAAAATGTCCAGTAGTACCTATTTTTAATTTAGTTATTGTAAAATCCACAGTAAATTGATCATATCAAGAAAAACAAAACAGTATTTTGGGACTCTTGTAAGGGGTTTGTTTCCATGCCATAGAATTAATAAAAGTTAATTTTAGTTTCACGTTTTTTTTTCAGGGATTCCTTTTGCTTGAGCTGGAGGTGACCTTGGCCTTGTGCTGAGAACAGGCAGAGAACATCAGCCCTTTATGCAGAGGGTGCTCAACCAAAGAAGAATTAGCTGCCTATGTACTCGTAGTCCTGGAATTGTTTGTGCTGGCACAGCATAAGGAAACACTCAAGAACCAAAGATACCTGTGGCCACTAAATAAAACCTGCAGAAAACACAGGAGCATTCAGCGCTTCTGGTGGGAGTTGTGCTAGCTATAGAAGCCAACATTTACATTTAAATAAATTATTAAATTATACTCTCTTTTGCATGCAGGCTTTGACCGCATGGATAATTGCTGTTGATAGATCAGATGAGATGTCCAAATGTCTTTATTATTTATTGAATTACTTTATTGCTTGATAAAATATCTATCAATAGAAGATTGACATCTCTGCATCTTCGGCTTGACTTTCCGGGTTAGTAAGCTTGCTCTGCAGAGCCAGTAGGTACCAATTGGTTGGTAGGAGTCATCAACCCATGGCTGCAGCCTAGTCACCTAAAATAAAACAACAAGGTTTTAATGTGTCTATAGAAATTGTTTGTAATTTGTTTTAAGGTTTATACTTCATATTTATGGAGTAAGCAACATTTTATGACATGTGTTTTATAATAGTAAATAGTGTATCAAAATGTCTATTTAAAAAATAAATGTGTGAATAGTTTATGTAGTACAATATATAATGAATATATATAGTGTATATTGAAAATTATTTATTGTGTGGAACTTGCCGAGAAGCCATTGGTCATGCTCCCCTGTACAAATCACCTTTTTATCTAGTTTAGTCTAGTGGTTCCCCCACTGGTGTCCGATGCAGAGGTCCCGGGTTTGATCCTCAGGGGTGTACAATATTGTGCTTGTTTTGGTTGGTGGTAGGACTTTGTTCAAGTCTGCCTGGCTAGCTACCATCATCTCACCTAAGTCTGTTGCTAAAACAACAATTCTGAGTTGTTGTGTTCCGGCATTTAGAGGTAAGATAGCCAGTTAATCAGTGTGTCGAGGATTCCGAGTGAAGTGCGCTTTCTCCTTCGGCCTTATCATAACTTGAAAACCAGGTGAGATAAAGGCCAAGCGCTTCGAAGTCTACAATTAAAAAAAATAACTGCCCGTAAATAGCACCAGTGTAGTAACTACCCTGACTGATAAAGTGTAGCGCTGACAAAATTGAAATATTGTTATGGAGTTTTCTGTATCAGTCACATGGGAGCAGCTAACCCATGTAGTTGTAACTATTAGACTGTGTAGGTACATAAATACACTTACCTACCCAGACCAAATAATTTTAATGGAGTAGGTGCCTTAACCTATTCAAAAATCTAGGTAGGTAGGTAAGGTACCTACATATCTTTAAAATGCGAGAAGACTTACCTTAATTGATTTTGTCAATGCGAGGGTAATGTGAGGTTTCTATTATAAAACGGGCATCAGTTGTGGGTAGAAAAAATAATTTTATAAATTTCGTTGCAGCCATATCGAAAGGATTTGATAACTTAGGTAGGTAGGTTTACCTAATCCTCAGAAGTTTTGAGAGGATGCGTTTACGGTAGGTAGTGCCTGAAAAAATATGATTTTATATAGGTACCTAAGAAGATAAAGGTAGGTAAATAAACTGAAGCAAGGATCATAACTTATGTATCAAAACAAACCTTTCCGAAGAATCGACAAGCGTAGCAACCACATAGGTAGGTAAGTAGTAAGTAGGCACTTCACGTTTCGTTTCCATTAAGTACCTACACAAAATTGGAGATTTTTTTTTAAATGCTTTATCACAATCACAGCACAGCTAATTCACAAATCCAGTAGGTAGGTAGCTAAGTGAGAAGAAACCAATAAACTTAGACTCTGCGATCACAATAAAATTCAACCGCGCCAACTATTTTGTGCCAATATGATTGATATATGTCTTTCCGACATAACACCACGTTCAATTATGCAAAAAAAAAGTATAAATTCCACCTAAATTGTTTTTACAGTCCAATTTGTTCACTAAAATGTTTTAATAAACACCTTGTGACAATGTGAAAATGAAGTTTCTAATTTTACGTTAGAAAGTGTACCTATACCTACCGAATAGGTAAATCGCTGTTTTGACTAAATTGAGTAACTAAAATCATTTTAATATATATAATCTAAATTTAGGTTAAGTTAAGAATGGCGCTAACCGAATAGGAATCTAAGTTTGACAGTTCTAAACCTAATTTTAGTTAGATTTAGGACTGACTAAAGCCAACCGAATTGCGACCAATACCTAGCGGTATAAGTTTAAGCGATTACTCGCGTTCCCTTGATCTGAGGAGATCGAACCTGTTGTCTATGGATTTGTCTTGCAAAGGCGGAGAAGATTGCGTAGTCTGATTAGTAAACGTAGGTAGGTATATATCAAACTTCTCCCCTTACCCCCTCCACTCCCCCTGTATGGCTCATTTTCGAAGCATATAATGTAGAATTAAATTTGTAGTGTGTCTTTCAAACTTAATTGAAATCCACAATGAACAATTAACGTTACAGAAACTTTTACTTATTATCCCCTGATCGAAAATCGCGATCAAGCAATAAAAAAATATCGAGGAACAATTTTCTTCAAAATAGGTTGAAAAATGTGACCTGTACCTATTCAGTATCTCAATTCAGCTGTATGTTTTTATTTTATTTTAGTAGTTCACACGCTTGGCAGGCGTGTTGGTGATCGCAGTAATGATACTTCTGTAACTTTTTTTATATAAATACATACAATATTTTCTTTCTTTCCTCCTAAGTGTGGACTGTGTAACAGTTCTGGTATCAGACTTTACGAGCCGCCGCCATAGGCGTCTAACATGGCTCATTAACGACTACTAGTATCTTACTTATCAGGCAATCAGGTGATTCGAGCCTGCAATGTCCTAACCAAACTCAAAAGGGTCTCATTTGAAGGCGGTGCCATACAATAAACATGTTTTTTTGCTTGGAAATTCAGTACCAACTTCAAATTTATATGAACTTACCCTCAGATTAGTAGATAATATGTATATGTAGACGTAACTTGAGAGAAATACATTAATATTATTTATATAGTTATTTTTAAGTTTTTAAGCGTGAAGTCGGTTCCATTTTTTTTCAAAAATAACTTATTGGCCAATCTCGAAATTAATTACACGCAAAATTGTTCAGGGACCCAACAAAATCCAAATAGAATTTCCTTCCTTTAGCATAATCATTCAAATTGGATCTATATCCGAAATATTCCAATCACAAATTCATATTCAAATGAAATAACTGTTTCAAAATTATTCAGTGTTTTTGCATGTTTATGTATGAGAGGCAAAACCGGTTATAGAAAGGCCTGGCTAGAAAAGGGAGTTGGATAAAAGTCGTGTGTGTATTTGCGGTTTGCGGATATTGTGCTTTTCTGAGTTGTTACAAATTGATAACATATAAAAAAATAATGCAATTGACAAACAAAAATGCACAGGTACAAATAATACAAATAATAGCATGATAGTGTAAGTAAAGTAATGCAGTGGCGGTCGCGGCTTGAGTATCGACCCCTCCATCTCAGCCCATGGATTTCGTAAAAGCGGACTAAGGGATCTCAGGCAAAAGGATGCCCGCATGGTAGGAATCTATTACCTCTACTGTGGGTGCTAGTTGCTAACAAACTCATATTCTTCAACAGGTCTTAACAAAGGAATATCTTATTCTAACACTGTACTATAATTAATTATGTGACCCAGCTAGGGTGTAGCACTTTTGTACACTTATCTATATTTGTTTAGAACAATCATTTAAATGTTTAAGTCGATATTTTAATATGTCAAGAAATTATTATAATATGCGAATAAATTAATATAATTATATACTACTTTGTTAAGTTACTTATTTAAGGAATCTCTATCTACCTATACTTACCAAACTATAAACAAAAATTCGAATCATCCAAGAAGAATCGTCAAGGATTTATAACATTTATCAATAAGAATGTCCCTTAAAAGTTTGTTAAATTTTAAATCATGTTCATGCTTTACTTTATCAGGTATCTTATTATAAATCTTGGCGGCCATTGTGTTTGGACCAGAACTATGCATAAACATTTTAGATTTAGGTAGTACCAGCTCATTTGGGTATCGTCTAGGAAGATCACTTTTTTTGATGAAAAATTCGGAATATTTTCTGACAAATTTACAGGCTTCCAAACGTTAGAGTAAGGATTCTCAGGTCACAAAAGTGTGGTCTACAGCTTTGAGAAGTTATTTACACATTCCAATTTGGTATTATTATAGGAAAAATTTATGCCAAGTATTTTTTTTTGGTATGGTCTGAATTGCATTAGTTTTGTTTTATTATAGTTTATGTCCAGATTGTGATCATTCATCCATTTAGAAATAGAATTGAAAATTTCAGATATATTATTGTACAAATTAATGTCAGTTTTACGAGAAGTCAAAAGAGAGACGTCGTCAGCGAATAAAATACATGGTCCCGTTATTGTTTTAGGAAGGTCATTTATACAAATTAAAAATAGAATACACCCTAGGACGCTCCCCTGTGGGATTGAATTATTTATTTGGATAGTATTTTTATCTTATTGTGCTAACTTTTTGTGTTTGAAGGTCGTAGTTATCTATTTCTACTATTTGCTTACGATCTTTTAGATATGAAGTAAACCAGTTATGAGAAATACCTCTTATACCTATTCCATATAATTTGTCTTATAAAATGTGATATTGTAATTTGTCGTAAGCCTTTGTCATATCTAGAAGAATATCTATCGCGTATTTTTTTTCATTAATAATATTAAGAATGTTACAAACATATTTATATACAGCTAGTGTTGTTGATCGGTTTTTCCTAAACCCGTTTTGGGAGTCGTCATACACATCGTATTTTTCACAGAACGAGGCGCTTTTGCATATTTTTTTCGAATATTTGTGATGAGGTGGGTAGGAGTGCAATGGGTCGGTAGTTATTTACGTCATGTTTACAGGATTTTTTATAAAGCGGTCTTATTATAGATAATTTTAACTGATCTGGAAATACTCCGTCTCGGAACGACTGGTTGATAAGTACGTAGTAGGGAAGAGTTAATTCCTTGGTACATTTTCTAATTAAGATGCTCGTCTATGCCAGAACTATATTTACTCTTCGAATGACGTATGGTTTGGTACAGTTCAAGTGGTTCCACCGGACTTAGGTACATAGTATTTGCAATAGTTTTGATTACCGGTCGGCCGTCTGCCGTGCTAGCGTTGGGTGATGTACCTACTGAGGCGAAGAACTCCTTTAATGTGTTTGCATCTAGTGTAGGGTCTGACGTTAGTTTATTGTGGATATTCAGTTGGATGTTTGCTCGAATTATTTTTCTTGTTTTATTTGTGCGCTATCGGTTCGGTATATCGGTTTGAGAAATGACGTCTGGGACGGGGTACTGGGTCGGATAACCTCCTCGTGGTGTACCCTGGGTGCCGTCGATCACTTACCACTTGTGGGGACTTATCGACGGCAGCGAATAATCCGACGCGAGGGTGTCCTCCGCGTGTCCCTAAGAAGTTAGCATTGGGCACAGTGGATGGACAGGCGGTCTTCCGCGGGGCGGGGAGTCCCAGGGAGGGACTCAGTGGACCTTCGGGTCGTGGGATGGCCGGCCTTCAAGGCTGGCGGCGCGGCAGGGAGGGTCAATTCGGCCACCCTGTCGGGCAGTGAAGGGTCAGATGGGGGCCTGGGGGCCGGGAACGTAGGGGCGTTCAACCGGCCTCCATTGCACAGACCCTCATCCCCGTCGAACGGCAGGAGCGGCCTGGCGACCCAGCTGTTCCCGCCATCCCCCCAGCCACACTGGGGGGCCTGTGGGGCCCCTGTAAAGGAGCAATCGCCGGTGGTGCTGTGGTAGTTAAGGCTAAGGCCGGTTTCCCACGACACCACCACACCACGAGGAGGTTATCCGACCCAGTACCCCATCTCTTCCTCAGCCTACCCGAACCCCTCTATCCATCAACACATAAAAATCAACACTCTTTTCGTTACTAACTTAGATTCTTCCTCATTATTAACTTAATACCTACTTCTTAACTTATCTGTCACTGGAATCATTTACACGCTTCTTTTATTGTTCTAACTCCTTACCTTATCCATTCTCTCACGTTACTCCACACATCCATTTTAGCATCAATATCTCTCGAATAGTAATAAAACTAGCTTATGAGCAACGCTGCCTGTCTGACACTACATGGCAGATCTGCCATGTCGTGTCCTTAGTGATACCTTTTTCAGTAACATTCAGTATAATCTGAATAAGCACAGCGCCTTACTTCTGTGTATTAGCATAAAACTTAGAAGCCATCACCAATGTGCCTGCCAATCCACCAGTTTTGATTGCGCCTATGTCCAGTTGTTGGAAAAAATGGGCATAATTATCAGCTTCGTTTTTACGCGAAATATTAAGCAAAGTTAATATAAATATATGAGTAGGTATCTATACAAGTGAAGGACTTATGAAGTCCTTAGAACCACGTTTTTTTTATTGTACGACGGGGAAGCGCTTGGCCTTCACACCTGGTAACAAGTTGAGATAAGGCCGAAAGTGGAGGCGCACTTCACCCGGAATCCTCAATAAACTGAGGAACTGGCTATCTTACCTCTAAATTGCGGAGTACATATTTTTTTTAAGAATTGTTATTATGGCGACAGAATTAAATCTGAATGAAATCTGAAGGTCTAGTGGGTTGAACCACTAGACCACACTAATTCCCACTAGTTACATTGCTTTTTTTTGGATAGAACTAATTGGAACCATTTGTATTTAGGTACATTAGTCCACAATGCACACTAGGGTGTTTCCCTTCAACAAGCGGGTGTAATACTTCTTGATTGCACTAATAAGGCGCTTAATGAGTATGCATAAAGTATATTCATCCAATTACCCGGTCCTAGGTAAGTTCCAAAGAGTGCAAACGAAGCCTAATGAGAGCTGAGCCGGGTGTTTCTGTAGGTCCCATTCTTTTGACCCGTCGCCGGGACGACGTTATTCAATAAGCTTTAAATATTTGCTTTTGTAAAAAAAATATCCCTCCTGCAGAAGTACGGCGCCAAACGGGATGTCGTATTCCGTTGGTGCGTGGGAGAACCAGGGCCTTCTGGAAAAGCTCACTTCATTCTAAACCGAATCCTCGGTCTGGCCTAGAGCTAAACTATCCTAGAAGTCAATAACTAACCCATATACAAAATAAAATGTAACCGGTACCTATCAAAACCTCATATAAACTAATAACATAGAATTGAAACTTGTGTGGCTATGCAACATAATTAAATAAATGAAACGGTTATATCCACAAAATTTTTACGTCGATTTGCTGACGTTTCGAGATCATTTTGAGACCCCTTCATCACGAGCTTCGCCCGCGTGCACGTTCGTCGGTCGCGCGGCGACCGAAAAATGATCTCGAAACGTCAGCAAATCGACGTAAAAATTTTGTGGTAATAACCGTTTCATTTATTTAACTAATAACATAATTAATAATCACATACCTACATCCTTTTTTTTTTCAATTTTATAAATTTTACTTTATTATCGTCGGATTCATAAAAAAGAAACCAGATATATCAAAGAGGACAAAACCATGTTGTCTTAGTAGAAGCATAATGCTTCGACATTTATATTTATTGTTCATTTTTATACATCATATATAATATTCCAAACACAAGTCATTTTTTAAATGGGTACGAAAACAATAATGTATATGTTTATTTTCTTACTAATGTAACATAGCAGATTAATACACGTTAATAATTCCTCGTTGTCCCACTAATGGAAATAATAATGGAACCAAAAAGAAGCACCCGCCGAGCCGTGCCAGTTGCCACTTGTTTTGCTTACTTTTGCCAACTCGGCGCTGTGACAGATTCGCAAGCGCTTTAAGACTGGGGACGAAACCTGTGTTTATTCATGACACAACAGTTTTAAAATCCGGGGTGGGATGAGCGTAAAAGAATTAGCCAGGCCGAGTTCCTTCTGTGCGATTTGGAACAGTAGAAAACTAGTTTTTACTATTCAAAATTGATGAATGAATGATTTTAATAACTTCGAAAAGTTCGTGGACAAAAAGTACAAACATTACCATCATTTTGGCAGCTTTAATCTTTATTTTACATTTTTAAAATGTTTAGATCCGTAAAAAAAACTGGAAATAAATAAAACTGTAAATTTAGGAATTCAGATAATTCAACAATATTGTGCTGGTATTATCTTTTCTTTGAAATTGAAATTGAAATTGAAATCATTTATTGAAAAAGAAATACATATTAACAGTGTCCGTTTACAAAGTTAACTGTGATCAGTTTCTCGTCTTATTCTTTGTATGATGGGACGCTAGTCCTTTATCACATCTGGTGTCTGGTCTCATTTGGTTATCACTTCAGTTATAAGAAGACTAAAAGTAGAAGCGCACTTCACTTGGAATCCTCAACAGATTGAGTCTTAAACTATCTTACCTCTGAATCATATTAATCCAATACATTCTGAGTTGGATGCTAGTTTGGTAGGTACATAGATAGGTGGTTAGCCGTCTTGTGATTTTTTCCTTGTGTTCTTTTATAATATTTTGTATATCTTTGTTGTGGTTTATGTTGTCTTACATAATTGTCTTATTAAAAATATATTTTTGACACCACCAAAAAAATACCAATTTCTTATGAACTGGTCAAAAGTTCTTAATTTTTTTTTTTTATTAAGGCAGAATGTACGTCATTTCCGGAAAAGTGTATGGAAACCGCTCTATTACACTCTAATCCTTTAAATAAATCCATCAATGTAAGTATCTGTTTCTACTTTTTGTTCCCCTCTTATCCATTATCGATGGATCTTAATCCATCTTAACCAATAACCAATAATCTTAATAAATAATCTTAATCAATAAAACTAAACAATAAAATATAGATTACATATATTATATGTATATATATATATATATATATATATATATATATAATTATATAATTTATATAATTTATATATTGCTTATATATCCAATATCCCCCGCCAATAATCACCCGCTGAGCGGCGGGAAAAATCAATGAAAATTCAAAGATAACGTGCTTTTTTATTTAGGTTACATTAACCTATGTAACCTTAATAATTTCAAAACACTAAAAGTTGTTATCACAAAATCTACAAAATTATACTGGCCACTTGCTTTTTTCAACATTATTAAAAAAAAAAGTCGATTCAAAAGTTTTAATAACTGTAATAATCATCATCTAAAACTCAAATAGGTACATAAATAAATTGTCTTTTATTTTCCTTGTAGGTATAGTGTAAAGCACTACATCCCTCCGAAGGAAGTGCTTTTCCAAAATCGTGTTAATTAAAAAACTATACCCTCTTTGTTATCGGCCATTTTCTCCCATCGCCGAACAATGTTCTACCCGTTCTTAATTTGTTTAAGATAACAAAAGAGTTTATTATATAAGCAGTTCATAATGCGAATGTATAGGCCACCTCGTTAATCTACGGTCACTGGCCTGCATTATGAACAAAAGAATAATTTATATTGCTCGCTCGTGTTTTCAATTAAAAACCTGAACGTGTAGAAGACAGCAAAATTAGATTTTTCATGTTGTTTCTTTGCGTGGACCATTATATCGTTTGGTTTGTGCTAGGGTGGCATAATTGATTTTTATTTTTATTTTGTTACCCTCAAGAGAATCGTTTAAAATTGGTATCGCATATTTTTTCTGAAACAAAACTGAAATTCTAAAACCTGTTTATGAATGCGATTTAATCCCCTCGCACTCTTTGAAAAGGGGAAAGGTTCATTTCTTTTATAATAATTACTAAAAAGTCATTTAAGTCCAATGTTGAATGAAAGAATGAACCCTTTTTTGTCCACAGAAATTAATCAAATAATAGTAGCAAATAAGCAATTGGCAGCCTTATCGCTTTTAGGGAAAATATGGAGTTAAAAAAAATGATGATTTTTTAAACTTTAACTAATATTAAATTTAGACGCAGGTTAAAAATGATTGTTCACTATTTGCAAGGTCTTAAAAGGTTATAGAAGAGGTACCTATATATCTCTTCCATAACCTTTTAAGATTCCCACGAGTTTTCGTCAACTACACTGCGTAGCGGATAGTAAAGAAAAGAAAATACGAAAGCTGCCGATCGGCCACAAAATTGACTAAAAGTCACGTCGGATTTAACTGCACCGTATAATTGGGAAAACAACTGTAGTCACGTCAGAAAATTTTGATACAGTTATCTGCGGTAAGTACATTTTCCAACGGAAAAAATACTTTAGTAATATATAAATGTTTTTTTTAATAGCTTGGTTTTCCAATACTCTAAAACACATTATTAAACTAAACTTAAATCTATCAAAAACTAACTAAGTACATCTCAATGCTTGTTGGGGTGAAAGCGATATTTTTTCCGAACTATTCATATTTTCTGTCTTTGACGGCTCTTGTAGATTTTCGACTCCACCAAGCGTCGTGAGAAAATTAAATTATACCTAATTTTGGCGTTTGTGAATACGCCAGGGCTTAATTAGCCAAGCTGAAGTGGTAGTGCACGCACTGAACTGGTTTAAGCCAGAAATTGCTGAAATTATTAGTTGAGAACACCATCAATTTTGTGAAGCCCTGGCTTCAATAACAGGCGTAAGCGAATTATGAAACAAAATACATCTGGCAATATTCAAATACACGACTCTTAAATAGGATGTCTTAAACGGCGTGATGTCCGAGGATTTACAGCAAAAAAAAGCTAAAAATGAGTCATTTTTAAAATTAAAAGAAGCCAACTTCACCACTCAAAACTTTAAAATAATTCTTAGGGCAAGTTCATATAATTTTGAGGCAGTGCTATACAATAAACGTGTTGTTTTGCTTGGCAATTTGGTACGAACTTATAATAATATGAAATTACCCTTACGAGTTATTCAAAATTTTCAAAATTCAAAACTGTTTATTTCGGACAACTTAGATCCATAGAGGTTAGTAGCACATAATATAAATAAAAAACAAAGAAAAGGGAGTTAGTAATACACAATTAAAATAAAATAAAAATAGTAAAAGGAGACACTGATTCACAGAGCGATCACCAGAGTTCCTCAGTTTGTTGAGGATTCCGGGTGAAGTGCGCCTCCACCTTCGGCCTTGTCTTAACTTATTACCAGGTGAGATGAAGGCCAAGCGCTTCCCCGTCGTACAATAAAAAAAAAAAAAAAGAGTACCGAACTGTTTTCTGGGATCGGATCACTCTGTGTACAAGGCTTGCCCACATCGGTGACATGTACCCATCCGCTATAGTTTTCAGGATGCTGTTTTGGCTGTCTTGAATTCTACGAATCAGGGATGCAATTTTTTTGCGAATAAGAGCTTCAAAGCCATCAGTTTGGTATTCAGCAAACATCCCCAAAGCACCGAGTTTTTAGTGTACTTGAACCACAGGCTTCCCCTGTACATATTTTGACAGAAGGCTTAAAAAAAGAGTTATTTTTACTTGTTCAGAACAAGCAACCTACGCTCTCTTTTAATATCAGCATCGTCTTTAAGGTCGTCGGCGATGAAATGCCCCAAACTTAACTTAAACTTTACTTAAACTAAACTGAGTTACTCTTTTAACGTTCATTACATTATACGTGTTGTTATTGGGACCTTTTCCGACGGCCTTAAAGACCATGTATTCTCTTTTCATTACATTATAAACAAGTCCATGTTCTGCAGCATAACGTTCACAGACTTTCAACATCTCTTGCAGACCACCCACTGTCAGGCAGAGCAGCACCATATCATCCGCGTAACTAATATTATTAATACTTACGCCATCTATTCGACATCCGATACGCATGCTGCTCAGCCCGACGATGAGATTATTAACATATATGTTAAAGAGCATGGGCGACGACAACCCTTCAGACAATGAGTTAGCCCACTTCACAAAAATAGTTTGGTTTGCATACCAAAATTTGAAAATATTTAACACTTCTGCTGGTACATCCCTGTCTCTCAACTTTCCCCAGAGCACATCACATGACACTAGGTCAAATGCTTTGAAGAGGTCAAGAAAACAGGCATGAACCGACGTCTTTCGATGAGTGTTATACTGAACAGTATGCTTAAGATTTACGATTGTGCTCTCAGTAGAAAGCCTGGATTGAAATCCAAACAGGGCGTCATGTAAATGTGAGAATTCCTCAAGGTTAGTGGTAAGCAAACTGTCCAATACTTTAGCGATAGTCGTATCTAGCGAAATAAGACGGTAATTCCCCTTAGCCGAGATGTCACCTATTCTGTCCTTCACAATGGGCACTATTATGATTTTCATTAAGTCATGTGGCAAATAGGAGTGACTTATGCACATTGAGAAGAACAGAGCCAGTACACTCGGCAAATGTACATCTGCATGTCTCAGATGCTCCACAGATTTCCGATATTTTCCTCTGCTCATTCTACATAGTGCTTTACGAATACGTTTTGTGGTAAAGTACATCAGCTGCGCCTCACCTGGACATGCTGACTCTGTAGAGGTGGGGAATACAGACGAGGGGCCTAGTAGGGATTGTACCTTAAAATGTTCCTTGAACAATTCCCAAATGTGCTCCGGCTCACTTTTCCCATCCACACTTACCGGGAAAGCAGGCTTAACATCACACTTCCCAAATTTCCCAAAATTTTTAGATACCCTATGTTTAGCTATGATATCCATTTTTAGCTGCTCTTGATTGTATTGGCACCATTTCAAACGACTTTTAAAAATTTTACGTGACTCAACCATTTCGTTAAAGATGTTTCCAGATGTTGGTCTATTGTACAACACCCATTGTTTGAAACTAAGCCTGGCCACCCGATGAGCCTCAGATACATATTTATTCCATCCACACAAATGTCGCAATACAACACCCAAAGTATTTTATTGTATAAGTATGTATTAACAAAAAAAAAGTATTTAAGTATTTTATCCGTAATATATTTGCCATATTACAAGCTATGCTTGTTTGGGGCTAGATGGCAATGTGTGAAATAAATGTCCTGCCATATTTATATTTAATTTATAACTCGGTTAAAAAGGGTTTTAGCAGAAGATCAGCGCAGGTTCTCTGAGCCTGTATATGCTGAGTTAACACCTTTTTGAAGCTCGGTAACGTATTGCAATAATTTACATTGTTTTTGATGTACTTCGTCTGTTTGTTTTTTTACGTTTGATTTGATTTGATATTAAAAAAAATAATCTACGTTTAATTTTTTTTATTTGCAATCTTTATTAACTTGTCATCCGCTTATGATCTACAGTCCTAGCACCAAGAATGCCGCCAGAGTTTCGCAGGCGGCGTTTAACTAACGCTTAACTAGCAGCGACTTGGGCGTAGTTTTCAAAACTTTAATTGCAGAGTACGTGGATTAAGACGACTAAATACATTTTAGCTAGCCGAGGAATGATTACACAATGCATCACTATTTTTCAAAAACATATTAAAGATGACAACATCTCTTTTGTCTATTTGTCCTTAGTCCCATCAAGGATTTTATAAGGATCACCTAGTAGGAGGTAGTCAGACGTCCAAACTTACGTTGCAAGTAACTTGTATTCAATACGTGACAGATTGCAAGCCCGTCCCTAAAACAAAGGATTTCACACCATCCACCCGAATGTGTCTTACATAAAACTCCACCAAAACGCACTGGAATAGCAGTTTTAATTCAGTAACTCATTGTCTGTCAAGGTCTAACAAACAGCAGCTTACTTTGTATATTAAACTCTATTTTCTAACAGTAGAGTTGCTATTTCTTCGAAAAGCAGATATGCCACAAAATATGCCACTATTTTCGCAATGCATAGGTAGATGTCCTTTGTTTTGGGATATAAAAGAATACTAGCTAGTGACACATGGTATTCGGATTGTTGGTCCCAGGGACATGCCGGTTTCCTCAAGATGTGACCTTCACCGTCAGAGAATGTGCATGTGCCAAATACACACATAAACATAACATTAGAACATTAAACCGAAAAGTTATGAGAATGATTAGAACCCACAACCTTCGGATCAAAAGCCGGCCCCATTTGACTGCATAGTTCTTGTTCTTTTAACGGAAGTTACTTACGTATCAATATTATTTTATGAAAGTAACAACCATTCCGACTTCTTGCACCAAACATGAAAACAAACCAGAGGCCACTACGAAAATATTGTCGTCGGAAACGAAAGTGCATCTAAATCTTTAAATATTTATAAGATTAAAGTAAAAGAGTATTATCTGTCTTTGTAGATTATTATCCATTGCTTAATATAATTTATGTATTCATCTTTATATGTATATATTTATCATTATTGTATTTATTTATATGTGTATGTATAAAATATGTAAAGATATATTTTTATGTATTTACTAGGTATTAAATATATTTGTGTAGGTATACTTTTCATATCTGTATGTATATTTAATTTGTCTATTAACATTTTATTTTAATTTAAGTACACTTTTCTACATTTTCAGTGTAGCAACTCTCACTCTCTCAAAGGTTTGCTGGTAGAAAACTCTTTAAGGTTTTTAAGCTCGCCTCTGTACATATGTTTTCTTATGACATGTTATAATCATATTTATGTGTACAATAAAGAATTACAAGGAATTACAAGGAGCTTCTGTCATTTTTCTACTGAAAAACGTGCAATCCGTCATCAAATCCGTCATGTTTCGTTTTTCATAGTAGACCACCTACGATTTTCAACCAGCTCCGTTCTCGCTAGACCACCAAAACAATAATGATTCGAAAAACATATAAAATCTTCCACTTAAACCAACTTACAAGTCTTATAATAAAAACAAGTCAAACTCCAAACAACTTTCCAGACCTTCAATAGCCATAATTTAAAGTGACGACTACAACTCACATTAAACTTAAACGCCAAAAGACATGAAACTCTATTGCTTTTGTGATAAAGTCCATAATGCTCGTATATCCTATCACAGGTAGATTGACCTGTGTAATGTACCGGAAAATGGAATTTCCCTGCGTATGTTATCGATAAACTGGTAACGAAGTAGGCGCTTGGCGCCGAAAAAGAAATTGGCGTCGAGAAGATCAAAAAATAAAATCTGGCAGGCCATAAAATGAGATCTTTGATCTTTCACACACATTTCTTTCAAATTACAAAGCCACAGGAAGGCTTCCGGGGATGTGATTAATTTTAAACCGCCTTTTTGGTTTAGTGGTTTTCCAACCGGTTTCAGACCCTGAGGTCCCGTGTTCGATTACCAGGGTACAAAGTTTTGCATGGTTGGTGGTAGGATTTTTTTAGTTCCGCCTGGCTAATAAGACGATAGACGATGAGTGGCTTTTTGCTGAGGTGGTACCTTTTTGGCCCAGGCCGCCCGGCGCAGTATAATATGTTTACCTACGTACTTACCTACTCATTTTATTTATTTATTTTTTACCTATTGTTACTAGATTTAAGTTAGTACCTACGTGTGTTTATGTGTTACTGTGTGTTTATGCGCTGTGTTTGTTCTTGGTGCCAAATAAATATTTTTCTTTCTTTCTTTCTTTCTATAAGGATTCAAGGTGTAATAAAACACAATCACATTGCATAACATTGACATTGTCATTTTATACACATCCACTAATAATAAACATATAAAGTGCCAGTACCTTCCTTATTCCAAGTAGGTTATATAAAGGAGACATAGCCCTTATAGATAGTCCACTCGTGCCACGGGAAATAGTATTTCCCATGAAACTACTGGCAACAGTGTAGTGTCACTGGAAATGTACTTTTACCCGTAGCACTCGAGTAATAGTTCCAAGCGGTAGTGCCTAAGAAAATAAAGGTAGCTAACACCGTCTTACCTAAGTCTGTGGCCATATGAAAAATTCAAAATTTTTGTGTTATTATTGAAGATACCGGGTGAAGTACGTTTCCCCTTCGGCCTTAGGTATCATAACTTGGCACCTAGATGAAGCAATCGTACAATAAATAAAAACACAATCTAAATTTCAAATAAAATTGATATAAAAGCATGGTTATTACACTCGCCGTAGTTTACTACGCAGTTATAGGAACGGAACAAAAGCGTTTGTATGTTATAATGCTTTCACATCATGGTCACCGATGAACATGCTACGCCGTAGACAAAAGTGCTGCTACAATTGCACTATGCCGTAGCTTACTACGCCATTACTGTAACGGAACAAAAGAGTTTGTTTGCATTATCTTTTTCCTAATATTCAATATGACAATACTATACAGAGAAAGGTAAATAGAAAAAAAAAATTGGTGGGAAAATTATTATGTTACATTACCACAATAATATGTAATAATTTAAAAAAATAATACCAATTCTATATATAACACACAGATTATACTCCATAAGTCCATATTTTTGTTAAATTTAGCGAAGTTTAAAACTCTGCAGTCGGATTTATATTTTTCAACGTTTCATTACTATCTCTGGTTAAAAACATGATAATAATAATAATAATAATAACAATGGTCACAAGCTTTCACTTCCCTCGGATTTGAATATCGCGATGGACGCTGAAAACTGTGAAAACGGCGCGGAACGTGATTCCGTTTCCCAAAAGATTTCTAATTAAAAGGTCACGTAACAAGAGCTTATTGCTGTCTCGTGAAATTTTATCCACTAATCGAACTCCCGCAGTATTCTTTTTAGAATGTGAAAGTATTGTATAAATTAAAAGTGGCCGGGGATTTGCGACGCACATGATGTGAGATTATTATTGTTACATAAGTATCAACCCATACACGTCCACTGCTGAACATAGGCCTCCCCCAATCGGCGCCACTTAAAGCGTCTTTGAGCCTCCTTCAACCATCGACTCCCTGCGATCGCCACAATATCGTCGGTCCATCGAGCCTTCCCACACTCCGTTTCGCAATTAATCGCGGTCGCCATGCGAGAACCTTTATTCCCCAGCGGTGATTGGTTCTGTGAGCTATGTGGCCTGCCCACTTCCACTTCAGCTTGCTAATTCTGAAGGCTATGTCATTGACTTTGGTTAATTAAAGGGATGATTAAGGGACACGTGAGGGCTGGCTCTTAATTAGGCCAGCGCTGAATAGTATTAGCTATCCAGGGTGGCAATGCGGCCAGTGTCTGGTACTGGTCTGAAACAGTTGAGTTACCTATAGGCCGATTGTAGCGGTCCTTAGGTAGTCTGACTGATTCCTTTGTGCATGGTATAAATGTACATTTTTTTGTATAAACTTTTATTAATGCAAAACATCATTCTACAACAACATCCGTAATCTTATGCAGTCTGGTTTCCGACAAGAACACAGGACAGTCAGTGCTTAAGTCATTATCGAACTCGACCTGACAACTCACCGTTTGACCATATCAATGAATAGTAAGGCTTAACTATAAAATGTTAGGTATCCAATAAAAACCAAGAACTTCATAATTAACAGCTCCAGATTAATTAATCTATTACTTCACTGTGGTTAGGTCCCTGGTGCAGGTACTGACCTTCATTACCAAACGTGGTTTTTGATGAGGTTCTATTCATTTTTTTTGTATCACAATACTTGGTCACAACTAAATTAAACTAAAAAAGCGGGCTGTGAATATTTGTATCATTATAACAGTTGTAGACATTTCTATTCTGTACAGCATGACAGTAGAAAATCTTTGAATAACGGTTGACCGACATTTTTTCATGGAGTTCCCAACTTCAAGTTATAAGTAAGAAGCTAAGCCTTGAAAATTGCGTTAATCCCTGCTAACTGCTTCCAATTGCCCTTACACAACATTTTATTTTCTCAGTACAAATCTATGCTAATGCCTATTATCCGAACCTTACAGAGAAGCAGCTAGATAAACTTGAGCGCCTGTAAAATGTATGTATTAGGTTAATTTATGATTGGAAAAATTATGACCATGTTCCTCGTTTTCAGGCAATACCCTATATATTATATAGATATAATATTTGTTTAGTGATATCTTATTCTGTTTTGCAGGGATATTTGCTTATTATTTATCTTCTGTTTTAAAAAGAATTTTATCCTTATCTCCTGTTTACCTTAAAAAAAGGTTTGAATTTCAATGCGAATAAAGGATAATAAAAAAAAAACATAAAATAAAAACCCACTAAAATGGAACCAATCATTATAGCCTCAATAAGATTCTATATTCATTCGTGTTTGCTATTGATTCAACGATAAAAGTTGATTCTTGACTCATTTTGTCTCACTATTACTCATGGTCTCTCAAATCATGAACTACAAGGCTCGTGGTTCCACTATTTTGTACTTTCATTCAAACTTTAAATAGGGGGACTGGATACTTACAACAACAGTTATAAGGAGAATCTAAAATAAATGCCTCGCAAATGTGAATTCGCGATATTTTTTCCGCACAGATAAAATATTTCATTCTCCATCCGCAACGTATTTTAATGTGTTTTGATTTCCATATTCAGAGGTGTTACATGACTGGTATAAGCCCAATGTTCTGCAAAGCATGTAGTACCTATTTACATTAAATAATATGCAAAATACTTGTACCTTAAAAACTTGCGGAATTTTATTACAGGCAATACACTCTATGAGAATCAACTGTCTATCTATTACGGTTCATGAGATACAATCCGCAGACAGATGGACTAACGTACAGTGAAAGCTTAGTATTAGGGTCCCGATGGTACCCTTTGGGTACGGAAACTTACAAACACAGACCGAATAAGTCCGGCACACTATCTCTCAAAGAGTACAGAGGAATGACTAAGGTCCAACGACATATTGGCGACATAAATAATGAGATTATGATAATACCGACTTGAACGTTATTATATTAACTAAACTGCCGAATAATATTTGATAAGAGTGACTGGATTACTAAAATAAACTTGAACTTTAGACTAAAGACTAAATTTTATTTTTTATAGGTTGAACCACTAGACCACAGAGGCGGTTGATGATGATACATTGTTTTATTACGCAGTTTCGGTGAATTGCCTACCTTCTAGCTTCATCAGACGAGTTTAATAGGACTACTTTAGTGACCGTAAACACTACAGGAAAGCAGAATACGCTTTTTCATTTTACAGGACATTACAGGACATTAATTTTACACAGCGCTATCTAGCCCCAAACTAAGCATAGCTTGTAATATGGGAACTAGATTACGGATAAAATACTTTTTATAAATAAATACGTATGATATATATATTTTATCCCAGCTATTTTGATATAAAAACCAAACTACTGTACCGATTTTGATGAAATTTCTATGACACATAAAAATAATCATCAAAATAAATTTAGAAATGGTGGAGTTATCGAGTAACAAACAAATTAAACATACAGCAAACATAAGTTAATAACAATGTTGTTTATGTTAGATTTAGCCCTTATACAGTGGTGATTCTTCTTGAGCACTTTTTCGCTGCAGCCACAAATTCATCTTTAATATGTCTACTGTGCACAGCAACCACTATTGTCTTGTGGTCCTTGCTATTCCGCATTGGAATTCGAGCGACGTAATTAATTTGCTCCTTGGGTAGCGAGCACTTGATATGCTTTCCAATTGTGGATATAATATCGAAGAGATTCTCGGTTTTAGAAGCTGGGACTCCTTTGATTTCGAGGTTATTAAGTCTCGATCTCTGCTCAAGCTCACGGTTGTGGGCTTCCAATTTCTCCACACGTAGCTGCAAATATTCAACCTCATGTTTGGTTTTCTGTAAAGTTTGGATATCCTTCTCCATTTCTTGAATCTTTCCCGACAGTGCACCGATTTTCAGGTCAACGAATTCTATAGACGATTTGATTTCTGTCAGTTCCGGTTTAATACTTTTAAGTTCCAAAATTTCTGATTTAATGTTTTTAACAGCCTCATCTAGTCCAGGAAGCAGCGCGACTTGAAGGGAGAGACCTTTCAACTCTGCAAGCACGGTTTCCATGTCGGCTGGCACTGGTGATTTAGGGGTTAACGCCTTAGGAAGTGGTAACGGGCTCGCTGATCGGGCACCCTTACAAGAGGAACACTTCCAAGTTGACTTACGGTTTCCTCCCAGTTGGCGATAACCTCTCTCCGTAACGCCTGCGCAGCTGAAGTCAAAATGACCGTGACAGGCTGAACACTGGGCACCGTCTCTAAACTCTTCCGAACAGGCGGTACATTTAAACATCGCGTACCGATAGATAGGCGGCCCGGGACAAACAGTAGAAAAAAAATGAAAAAAGGTTGACAAGCGCTGATTGCGGGAGCGAATGATCGTTAGCGTGCGCACTAATCGTTGTCTACAGACTGACTGATATGCAATGTATAATCCCAGTGGAACCACCATACGTTACTTTTTCTTTTAATAACCTTACCGGGCGATAAAACTATTAAACCCGTGAAGATTGCACGGATGAAATTCTAATAATGTATATTTAAGGCTGTTTTTTCGACAATACTTTAAGGTTAAAAAAATTGCTGGCGGCTGCGTGTACATTTATGACTCGTGCAATCTTCATGTGTTATTAAATTTATCGCTCGGTAAGGTATACAATATAAGAATACTAAATGAAAATACTAAAATAAAACGCCGATATCGAAATTTAAACAATAGATGATAAAAATATAACATTAATCTATAGATGTTCATATTTAGATATAGGCGTTAATATTATAGAATTGAAGAATTGAAACTTGTGTGGTTATGCAACATAATTAACTAAATGAAACGGTTATTACCACAAAATTTTTACGTCGATTTGCTGACGTTTCGAGATCATTTAGAGACCCCTTCTTCACGAGCTTCGCCCGCGTGCACGTTCGTCGGTCGCGCGGCGCAAACTGCGGATTTGTGCTAGAGATGACGAATATAACTATCAACCAATAAATTTAACTAATATTTAAAATCAACCATTATATTTAATAATCAGAATTAACATTATCGAATAAAAATATCATATCAACTTCAGCCTCAGTTAGAACTAACATAATTGAATGCATTGAAACTTTAACTTTAAATTGCTACAAATAAGAAACATTTTCGTATGTTGCTGCTTGCAGAGTTTTCAACTATGTATTAGGTTGACTTCATTCAATAGTATGCTTTCGACTCCTCACTATAGAGATAAATTTCTCTGATTTGCTGTATATGATATTTTTATTCAATACCAAGTGATGTGATATTTTAAACAAATACCCATAGTGCTACTATGATAGAGACGAATTAGCGGTTACTTTTATTTGATCAATAGAATAAAATATTCAACTGCATTAACATCAACCAATAACCAAATCGTGTACTAAACAAATAATATTAACTAATATTTTCAACCAATAAAAATATCGATATATTTTTTTATCAATTAACAGTTAACTAATATTTAATTTTAACCATTATTGCCATCTTTAATTTGTGCCTGCACTTCTCGTTGAGAAGGTACAGGCGGCGGCGGCGGCGGCGGCGACTCGCAAACTGGTTCCTCCGTGTCGTCATTACAGCTATAAGGTTGCGTACACGCTGCACTCACAACATCACTCTCCAACACGAAACGCGAACTACTGGTAAAATCGACGTAAAAATTTTGTGGTAATAATCGTTTCATTTAGTTAATTATGGCGTTAATATTGTTGACAATTGATATTAACTAATTGATATACATTTGATACTCATACTGCTGTAATAAAAGCTGATCTTTTATCTTCTCCCATTTTGTTGTAATGTTTCGCCTTTCTATTTACTAGTGGTTCTGTGAGAACAGTGGACCTCGCGAGCCCTTGTAACCATGCAATAACCGATGCTTTCCTCCTTCACTTTTCCTTTTAGACTTTTAAGCAAATAGAGGTATAAGCTCTAAAACCTAAACCTCTTAAGCTTGTAATCACTAATTCACTCGTGTTCCTCTGGTCCTAGCAGGTCAAATCTGATGTCTACGAATTCGTCCCGCAAATGCGGAGAGGACTAATAAATGAATATAACAAAAATTGAAATCCTACAGCAAACGTCTCCCCCTTTTCCCCCCTCCACTTCCCCTTTTTTTCACAAGATCTTGTGTAGAGTTAAATTGAAATCTGTTGATAAATAACGAATGGAAGGAGAGGATAAAATTAGTTGACATGGGATTTATGGCATTTCTACAAAAAGCATAGAAAATAAAGTACAATAGATTTTCTTACATATAATAATAATACACCTGATACAAATACAAATATAATATATGGATTTTTATTATCTGAACTAAACAATTTTAATCTTATTTTAAAAAAATAATAATTAATAACCTTTTGTTGATACACCTATTTACAACATACATACCTAAATAATCTCGAATAATCCGCCTGAGGCAGTTATGGAAAAAAATAACTGTACCATAACGCGTTTTACACATAGCATGGATCAGCAATTTTCACTAGAAACCTAACTGGTTTAGGTACGTGTATGTTTCCAATGCAAATCTTCAATGGCAGTAATCCTCATTTCCAATGGAATAATGATAATAGCAGTATTTACTAGGTAACTTGTAAAACTTGATATCGTTCTACTGCTACTGGTTAATACAAGTCCTAGCCAAAGTAAACCAAATGCGTATAATTTATTTATGCACACCGACATACAGTAAACACCTATTTAAAAAAAGAGGTGTTCCCAAAAGTAGCACCACTTTTCAGAGCACAAAACTCTCAAGTTCTCGTCTATTTCCACGAAGATCGACATGTTTTAGTGCTCAGTTTGGGAATAGTTTTTAGAACTAAAACTATTTCCAATAATAAATAGCATAAATAGCACCAACAGAGGAGTTGCTTTTTCTTTTTTACGACGGGTAAGCACTTGGCCTTCATCTCACCTGGTTACACAAATTGAGATAAGGCCGAAGGTGGAGGCGCACTTCACCCGGAATCCTCAACAAACTGAGTAACTAGAAGTGCCTTCTAGTGTAGTATGTTTCGTTATTTTCAATACATATTAGCCCGTACTAAATAATAATAAAACTAAGTAATTATAATGGACATACCAGTACAAACAATAAAAATAAGTTTTTTCACTAACATATCATAGACTAGCTGACCTTGCGCAGTTACACTTGCACCAAGGATCTAAAGTTCATCAATATCGTTTGGACCATATGAGCCCAAACTGCTGAGCAAAGCATTTTCTTGAATGGTTGGGTAATTGGAAGATGCTATCACTGATGATGTTTGTTCTATATTAGGGTGTTGTATATAATTAATAATTGATTTTCTTCATAAATACATACTTATTGTATTTATGAAAAAAATAAATAAGTATGTAAGTATTATATCCGGAATTGTTATTGTAATCCCATATTACAAGCTTATGCTTAGTTTGGGGCTAGATGACGTTATTTTAAATAAAATGTCCTGTAATATTTGTTTATATTCAGATATACTTAAATCAATCTAAAACTAATATAAAACACGTACTTAACCTACGTGTTTTATGTTAGTGGAAATACAAAGATATATTAAAATTTTAAATAAAAAAACATATTCAATGATTATAGTGGTGAATGTTAATTTATTGTGAATATTCGTGACAAAAGTGTTTTTTTATATATAATAAACTTTTTTTAGATTTATTAATTTGAGGTTAACTACCGGTATGTATTTTTTTTATTTGTTTTGTTTCACTAAAGAAGTATAGCTATTTACGTGCATTATGAGTACACAAATACTTTTTTATATTCTCTTGTGTACTGAAGCAGTAGGATAGGCCGTAGCTGGGGCCTAAGTCATTCAAATTAATATTTGCAAGTCGATGTCTTGAACTTTTTAGTCACTCGTCGCACACTTAGTATTTCTATTACCAAAATACATTATTTTTGACATCTTTAAAAACAGTTGTTACACAATTATATACCGAGTTAGTTTTTTTCCATTGCCACTCAGACAAAGCCTGAAACCGTGAGAGTTATCGATAAGTCATGTTAGGAGTTACTTGCTCAATAAAAAAAAAATAATAATAATAAGCATGAGCATGGTAAAGAAAAATAATGGGCATAAAAAATGAGCATGGTAAAGGCCATAGAATTATGTCATGGATTTGTTGTATATTTAAAAACAAAGAAGTTCCTATAAAAAAAGAGCCTATTGCCTTTCCCTGCAACTGTACGGTGGTATATACCAAAATACCGAAATGATGAATTGAGAACCTCCTCCTTTTTGTAAAGTCGGTTCAAAAGCAGAATACACAGAGCAGTTTCAATTACAGTTTGACTTGCGCATTACATTAAAGCAACGGCTTTAATTACATTAGAGTTGAGAGTTTGAGATTCCGATATCAAACAGGAAGGTACTAACTTAACAGGGTACCTATCGGTGTTGTTCTTTTGTTTGAAATCTGCATAAGTTATAACTTATATTAACCTTTAAGTAAGTATTAACGTGCCGTTTTCAATACATAAGTACCGAAGTAACGTCTGCTAGACCACCATAGTTATACCATATATTTTTTATTAACTTCTTTGTCCTTCTAAAATAGTATTGCTTCTAAACATTGTTAACACATTAATTATTGTATAAATAAAACAAAATACCCTTATATTTTGTTGTGTTTACACATTTATTACTAACTATTAGCATTCAAATCATAGACGTCGATTATTTGGAAGAAAAAATGTACTTTTACCTTAGTATTTTATATCTATCTATCTAAATATATATAACTCAAAGGTGACTGACTGACTGACATAGTGATCTATCAACGCACAGGCCAAACCACTATACGGATCGGGCTGAAATTTGGCATGCAGGTAGATGTTATGACGTAGGCATCCGCTAAGAAAGTATAGGTTTTGTCGGTTAGACTTTTTTAAAATGGCTAAAGAAAATCTGAACGTTAATGGAGAAGTTGAAGAATGTACTGTCGTTTTTATGTCTTGTAGGCCCTAATTTTTTACACTCGCTAAACAAAAGTGAAGCCGCAAAAACTATACCTAATTAATAATAATACTTCTTAACGCGAGCGAAGCCGCGAGCAAAAACACTTTTTTAACAAGCCTCGTAGCTCAGTTGGTAGTAACTCTGCCTTCTGCGCTGTAGGCTGTGGGTTCGATTCCCACCCAGGACAAACATTTGTGTGATGAATATAGATGTTTGTTCTGTGTTTGGGTGTTGTATCATATAGTAAGTATGTATTTAAAAAAAGTATTTAAGTATTCTATCCGTAATCTAGTTCCCATATTACAAGCCATGCTAAGCTTGGGGCTAGATGGCGCTGTGTAAAAATTAATGTCCTATAATATTTATTTATTATTATTTAAAAAGCTAGTCAGATATAAGGTTACTACAATAAAAGTTACATATGCGACGAGTGGTCTGACCACTCGCGACCTTTTATCAATCAAACCTTACTGAAATCGCACGCGCCGGCAATAGGTAGTACCACTCTCCACAAACGCTACCAGGCGACTCGAGGTGTAGACAGACGCGCGGGGTGATACTACAGTGCCAACATAGGTAACGAGACTTTTCAAACGCTCGAATTGTCTGTCAGACCACTCGTCGGTACTTAAAGGTTATTATATAATAATAATCTGTATTATGCTCACCATTTTTTGAATATTTTAATTATTCTGTAGTTTATTTAGTTTTCACCTGACTACGGCGAATCAAAAAGGAGGGTTACGATTTTGATCAATATCTATGTGTAGTATGTTCATCTGTTCCCTCATAACTTCTAAGCTTATAAATGTACCTACCTATGTAGATAAAAGGAAAAAATACGCCATTTCTCGCTAGTGATTTTGAATGAGATTTCAAACACTAGGACAGTTCACATAGTATAGAGAATCTCAGCTAGATGGCGTTTTATCAGTGCTTAAGCTGAGTTTGTATATTACACAAAAAATCGGAATCTGCGTCAGGACTCTCATTGCTTAATTGGCTAGGGATTGTTCTTCTCAGTTCCAAAAGGAGGAAGATTATGTTTTTCATGAGAATATGCATGTAGGTATATTATGTATGTATGGGATTTCTAACTTCAACTCTGCAGCCTTAACGGCTTGATGAAATTTGGCTTGTGATGTGTCATTTGATTCATCTGAACCGTGGGAGTGACATTACTATATTATTTTAATACTGGGGATTTAATATTTTTATTATTTATTTCTTATATTATTTTATTAAAATCAAAAGTTAGAGGGGAAGTGGACACAAAACATGATTATATTTCATCAATTTCGGTATCAAATGAAAGTTAGTAATATGTCAATTAGTAATAAGTTTTATCTGAATTACTTTTATGTTACAAATTAAGTTTTTATTATGTCACTCGCGTGAATCTACTGTTAATATTATCGTCCGCGTAAGCTGGTGATGTCTACTATATTGGACACCTGTTTTCATTGAAACATGCTCATATACTGAACTTTTCACCAAATAAGGTATTTGATATCATATAATCACAATTAAAATTATGTAAACTTATTTCAATTTAAAACTGGATGTTGCCACAGGAAAATTAGCAAATTTTCAAAGCAGTTTGGTTAACGGAACAGATAGTACAAGACTAAATAGTATATCCTTATTAAAATATTTTGTAGTCGGGTTGGATCTTGACGTGTTTTCTCACAGGCTCCTAGATTAGTTTGTGTTTATTAATAAATCAAACCAAAACGCTTCAAAACTAAATCTTAATAAAATTATAGTTTTATAAAAACGAAAAACATTATTATTATATAAAGTACAGCAATGATAAAATGTAACATAAAGAAAAAGCTCAATTTTATTTGTAGATCACACCTACCCTTAAACTATCTTTTGTAAAGCTTTTGAATAAACAGATCGATCTCTCTAACCTTAGCCCACGGATGTTGTAGATGTACTGACATCAAAAAAAAGACAGCTACTTCTGTGTATTCTATACCTTTATTGTGATCATCAATCTACCTGCCAAGCGTGGTGATTATGGCACGAACCTCCAATTTTGTAGATATCCAGCATGCGGACATTATTGAGCTGTTTGGGCTAGTTGAAGTTAGGTGGGTAGGACTTTGTTTAAGTCCGCCTAGCTACCACCATCTTACCTATGTTGCTATAACAACAATTCTAAATTTTTGATAATGGTTTTCAGATAGCCAGTTCCTAAGTCCGTTGAGGATTCCGGGTGAAGGTATCTTCAAAAAGACTGGAGATCTTACCATAACTAAAACCTGTTGAGATTAAGGCCAAACGCTTTCCCGTAGTGGAAAGAAAAGAGTTTTAATACACATTTTTTTGCTCTCTAAAATTTCCCTTAAATCCAAACGATCCCAAATGATCCAAACATCGAAATTGAATACAACTTTGATATTACTTTTTGGCGACTAAAAGCTAAGGTAACCTTAGAATAGGCTCACTCAATAGTCCCAAATTCTCTATTTAGATCGTTTCACGTCTCGTTTCACGTTTGGGCACCCTTTTGTGGGCGACGCTTTACGGTTAGACTACCATAATGTGGGTTTAAAACGACGCCAGCCGAGTAACAGACTTTTTCTTTATTGCATTCTTCTTTGTGACCCTTGTTTTGAAATTCAAGACCTCGGCGTTTGCATGAAAATATATAAAGTCTAGGATAAAGTGAGTGTTTTGAAATGAAGCATGGAAGTTGATAGATATAATAATGAAGAAGTGGTACACCACTTCTCCATTCTGGGCTTGTGTTAGTTTTTTTATTTTATTTTTATATTTCTAGGAGACAGAACAAGCAAGTCACCAACCTGATGTTAAGCTCTTACCTATAAAAACACGTACTACGTAGGTCAAATCCACAAAGAACATCGCCTACACGGCACTGCATTGCGCCCGTCAACTTTAGGCGTAAATATGTTAACGCCCATCCAGGTGGTATTATCGCTTAGAAGCTATTTCTTCCAGACAGCCTTTGGATTGAAATTTAGAATATGTAATACATTATGTAAAGCTATGCTACAAATGCACACATCTTCCTTGCTTTGGCCTAGAGCTAACGAGCTAAACGACCCATAATTTAGTAACCGACTTTAAAAAAAAGGAGGAGATTCTTAATTCGTCGGTTTTTTTTTTAATTCTTTATGTTCCCCGATTAATCGAAGATGCCTGGACCGATTTAAAAAAAATGATTGCTGAAAGGCTTTACAGGTGGTCCCATCGTCATCAAGTCAGGATCTGATGATGGAATCGTGGAGAAATCTCGTGAACTCTTCAAATATTATATCACTTGAGGTGATTTGGGTATTTTTAATGTCGGTATACTTCCCAGGTGGTCCTATCGTTATCAGGTCCAAAAGGACCAGGATCAAAGCTTACAAAGGCGTGAGCAGCAAAAGGACCGGATATACCGGACATTTCCTTTGTACAAAGCACCATCTAGCTCCAAACGTTTAAGCGCCTCTGTGGTCTAGTGGTTCAAACCACCGATTTCAGGTCCAGAGGTCCCAGGTTCGATCCCCAGGGGAGTACAATATGTTGTGCTTGGTTTGGTTGGTTGGCTAGCTACCACCATCTTACCTAATTCTGTCGCCATAATAACAATTCTAAAATTGTTGTGTTCCGGCATTCAGAGGTAAGATAGGCAGTTCCTCAGTTTGTTGAGGATTCCGGGTGACGTGCGCCTCCACCTTCGGCCTTATCTTAACTTGTTACCAGGTGAGATGAAGGCCAAGCGCTTGCCCGTCGTACAAAAAAAAAAACCCTGAGAAACAGCGTCTCAAAACCCTCCCAACACAATGCCTCACCACTTTTCGTCTTACGATAAGGTTGCGAATCAGTATTTCAAAACCCTCCTGCAAAAAGTTTCACCTAAAAATAACGAATAAACCTACTAATTTAGGGTATTCAAAAATTTTGCGGGACTTTTGATTGAAGAAACACGTGACGAGGGCTGGCTCAAGAAGGCCAGAGAATTAGCATAGCCATTCTGCGTGGCAATGCAGCCAGTGTCTTGGGCACGCTTCCATCTGGTACTGGTCTGGAACAGTTGAGTTACCTATAGGTCCTTAGGTAATACGACTGCTTCTATTGTACATCGCTAGTTTGGGAAGATGATGTTGATGATGCCATTTTTTTGTTTATGTCGAGTAGGTCTACGAGTTAGCCTTCCCAGAAAATTGGTCAATTGGAGCATTACTCACAGTAAGTCAGCTCGGTAATTTTCTAGATTGCTGAGCTTTGTTTCCCTAATTGGGTTCACAGCAAAACTATTCCGACTGAGTAAACGAGCCTTTCAAGACCTCAGGTTTAATTTTAATAAATAATCAGACGAATTTAACTTTGCAAGTGACCTTATTTAAATTATTAATTAGTTATTTGGAGTTCAAACTAATTCCTATAAATTGGAAAGTTAATTTTACAAGTAAACCACCTGAGACTTCGTTACAATAACCTCACGGGAACTATATTATTATTTTACATTTTTATATAAATAAATAGTATTAAAAAAGCGTGGCAATACCTGCAAACTTTTTTTATCGAGGACCTACGTTTGATTACAATCTTGGCTGATGTTGTAATTTTCAGAAATAAAAACGCAGGCATCGTGTTCCACTCCAAAGCAGTTCATATCTTAACACAAATACTGGAATCACTAACAAGCTTTCCAGTCATTTTAAGAGCAGAAGAGTTCCGTGTGAAATTTTTCGACCGCCAAGCAGCATCGCTGTGTTTCGGTTTGATGGGTATGGTTGCCGGTGAAATTATGGACACTTAACAACTTTATGCTTCAAGTTGATGGGCGCAATGCAGTGCAGCGTAGGTCATGTTCTTTGTGGATATGACCTGTGCAGTTAAATTTTGTAACAGTTCCACATAAAATCATGTAGGCTGCTGTTAATTAGAAAAAAAAAAATGTTTGCACCATCACAAAATATAAATTGCAAACAATAAATAAAACATGTACTACAGTTACTCACCACTAGAAACTTCAAGACACAAGGAAAAGGTGAGCGGACCTACAGCACAAAACTCCGACCTTAGTGTTGGTTCAACACAGATAAATGTATAAATCATCGAAAATATCTATGTCATACATAACTTTAATTATTTATGTAACTATGTTTCTGTACCAAATAAACTATTCTTATTCTTACCATTTTCGAACATCAAATTTGGTGTCGTGTTTGTGGTAAATATTATTTTTGGTAAATCTAGTCTTGCAGTACTTTACAGTTTTTAGTTAAACAGTTATGATACATAAAACATATAAATACTGTGTGTTATGACTGTGTCCTTACATTTTTTTTAAGATCTTCCACATTTGGCAGGGCTTAGGCCAGGTTGTCCAAGTTTTAAAATCAGGGACCAATCATTTAAACAAGTGAGATGAAGGCAAAATACTGCTGTACTGCACAGGATTAAATAGATAGAAGGTTTGTACAACTGAATAACTACTATAGGCTTACTAGGTCAATACGATGCAGGAAAAATAAATGATAAATGTGTTTCGTAAAATATATTCGACAACAACCCGTGTTAAAATAGTTAAATAGTCAAGATTTAAATCGAAAATCCAATCGAGAAAATAGGATAGGATTCGATTTGATTTTAAACCGCCTCTGTGGTCTAGTGGTTCAACAAACCTATTTCAGATTACAGATATCCTCGTCGTAATAAAAAAAAAAAACTCTATCGAGGACATCTTATTATGAATAGAACACGACTAAAGCTTTTGTCATACAAAAACACGCCATACGTACAATAGTATGTACTCGTATAACGAGGTATGAATCTTGTAGGGATCACTTTCGAAATTGAAAATTTTTAACTGTTCCCAGCTACAGTTTGGTAGTGCTCATGGGTGTTGTAAAAAATCTTTTCAAATATGAATCTTGTGAGCAACGAGAACACAGACTACAGACCAGACGCAAGGATCTACAAGTACTATATACCAGTGTCTCTTACACTCGATATAGTTAAACATGGGTCACGTCATCAGGCTGTAAAATTATTTATCTCGCTTCCTATTTAAATGAAGACCAATGCAACCTCATTTCAATTTAAAACTAAATTTACCCAGCTACTGTTGAAAGGGTGCTTTTATACTGACATGAAATGAATTAGTATTATCAATGTTAACAATTTTAATTAGAGCAACTTTAATTGAACTCACACAATATGTGATACCTATTTTCTTGTTTTTTTTTTATCCTTATTGTAAGTGTTAGTTTTAAGGCCAAATTTCAAATACGAAATGAAAAAATGAAATAACCATTTATGACCACCAAATTCACTAAAATGTTTTAACTGAAAAATTATCACCATTTTCATGAAAACGATTCTTAAAGTTTTTCGTACCAGAGGGACAGGTCAGCGCTCTGTCTAATTACCTATGTAACGCCTACACTCTTTTTTTATACAAAAAATCATCATTGTTCTTTGCCTAGAACTATACAAGCTACTTGTAAAATATGAGAAAACAAGTTCAAAAATGAATAAGCTACTTAGTATAACGTTGCATTCTCCAAACGCAGCCGTATTTCACCCGGGCATTGTTTCATCTGCTTTTAATTAAAAAAACCTAATGAAGCAGCCGCAGCCTTATTGGAAAATGCCTTTCCGGAAGTTTTTCTTGTTTATCGCTTGACTAGACATTATATTACAGTAATAAAACAGCGTTCGTATAACGCTGTAATATTACAAATAATTTTTGAGAGTAGTAGAGCCCATTGTGAAAGGGCTAGTCCGGGGCAAGTACTACCACCATACCTATTACAGCCGCCAAGCAGCATTGCTGTGTTCTGGTTTTAAGGGTATGGTAGCCGGTGTAATTACAGGCACGTGAGGCAATACATGCTGTATAGGCTATGTTCTTTGTGAATTTGTCATACCCGGTAAGGCATTGTTATAGGCAAAAGATGCATTTAACATCAGATGGAACTTGATTATTCCGTCTCTTAGTTGTATAAAAAACAAATCGTCCTTTGTTTGGTACTTAATAACTGAAAGTTGTGATCACCCGAGACTCGTTTTAAAAGCATGGACGACCTGTCTCCAATTACTCCAATTCGTTGCCATTTGCACCACGTCACAAATATAAATATAACATCAAATATAAAAGAGGTAATGGCTTATAATAACTTTGGATAAAATAACAAGTATTTTTGTAACCAAACTAAAATCTTGGTCGATCAAGAAATAGAATACCTTACTAGCTTTAGATGAAAATAATGTCACTTTAAAACATATTTCAATTAAATGGAATACGTCAGCAAGAATAAAAGTCAGGAAGAAATATTTTGGATTTCTTCGGTGACAGTCATGTTATGAGGATTTATATTTTCATCAATCAAATTGATCAGTAAAAAGTATCTAATATACATGACAAATATAATATAATAATAACAGGTGTCGTTTTTGTGAAGATTTCTAGGTTCAATCTCAAATCCCAGCCATATCAATCTTGCTAAATTTAGCTATGCAATCGTTTGACTTTGTATACTCGTATCACTAGGATTAAATAACAACTACCTAAGGAAGTGGATCTTCTACTTGGGGATAGAAAATAATCATTTGTAACTTCAAATATAGTCATAACTGGATTTGTTGTTGTACTTAGAGGAAAATAAGGAATATTTTTACCCGACTGAAGCAAAAAGGAGGGTTATGCTATATCAGTTTCACCTTGCCTGATGTTTGAGTTAACGTGATCATCATATTAAATGGGGGAATATTCAACATTATTGACGCGACTACCTTTTTTGGTTTAAATATTGATGCAAAGTTGCAACAGGGAATTCATATTGATTCTTTCATTCAGACTAATGAACAATTCACAGTGGTCCTAAAACAATTTACTTCATAATTTGACCTGGGTCGATCGTGAATCGTGATTAATCGTATCACTACTAGCGATAATCACTTTATCAGAATAATATAGGTATTTTGGCGTACCAAAATACCTAAAATAATTTATTTGTTCAGAATCCAAAACCAGACTACTGAAAAATCACGCTCTAAAAAGAATGAAACAAGAAAATATTTATGTCATAATAATTTTTGATATTGTTTAGTACAAACTATTCGTCTATTAATTAAACAATCTAACACGTTATATATACATTATACATATGTATTTATACTTATTCATTGTGATGTTCATAAGATAGCCGTGGTCATATATGTATTATTATGGTTATTTACAAATAAATAAATATTACAGGACATTAATTTCACACAGCGCCATCTAGCCCCAAACCAAGCATAGCTTTGCAATATGGGAACTAGATTACGGATAGAATACAAAAATACTTTTTTTTGTAAATACATACTTATCATACAATACAACACCCAAACACAGAACAAACATCTACATTCATCACATAAATGTTTGTCCTGGTTGGTAATCGAACCCACAACCTACAGCGCAGAAGGCAGAGCTACTACCAACTGAATTGTGAGGCTTGTTAGTTGTTATTTATATTTATTATTGGTTATTATTATATTATTGGTTAAAATAATAAATAAATAGGTTTACCTAAAATCTCGTAATACCTTCAGATAATCAGGTTTACATACACAACGCAGATCCTTATTATCACTAGATGTTTTATATGCCAATGTAGATCATGACGAACTAATATATATATAAGTAGGTCATACTGCGGTAATGGAGGTGTCATTATTCGGAAGCTGTATGTGTAAAATATAACATCGTATTATACTTGGTAAATTGAAATTTAGGCATATCAGAAGTTAAGTAACTCATACATATTTAGGTTAAACGGTTGGGTAGGATGGATAGGTAATATAGAAGGGGTTACATTACGTATAATGATAGTTTTAAACTACTTGAGGGTATTTTATCAAAAGGATGAGGCCAACCGTTTCCCCATTGTCGGTTCAGATAAAACAATTAGCTATTATAATTGAACATATTTATATTTTTATATTATATTATATATTTATATTATATTATATATTTATGTTATATTATATATTATTTTATATTATATTAATAAACTTATTTAAATAAAAATAAACAACCACAAAAGAAAGGACAGTATGATAGCATCGATCGCTAGATCACCGATGGTATTTCAATTTGCTTATATCACTAACTTTGTATTTGTGCTCAAATTGCACAGCTGTGCATAGCATATTTTTTCTGCGTTTTACGCGCAAAAAGGTGCCTACCTAGAGGTGATGTGCTTAGCATTCCGCAAACATACTCGTTGTTCATAAATCAGTTTACTTATATCCGAGAAAAGGGTTTTTACATGCTGTGATTTATCTGACATACCTATGTATATATTCACATAACCTTGAGACACGTAAAAATAGGAAATCGCGCAAAGTTAAATAACTGTCATCATCTAAGCCCGGAAAAGAGCACAAACGGACTTAGATCTTCCCTAGGTATGTTTACCATTATAAATGGGAGTATAGTCATAATCACCATGCATGTTGACATATCTGTAATAACACAGGGTGCTGTCTGCTGCCCATCTCTTGATTTAGTACCATACTACATATTAAAATTGTACCTTTTGATAGTTTCTTTATCTGTAAAAGTCAACCGCAGAAAAAAGGCTTTCTTCCATAAAAAAACGTTTTTTTAACCACCGATGAAAATAAGTTATAAGTTTGTCATAATTATGGATCTGGATCTGCTCCTGAACGGATGAACCAATCAATTCATTCGAGAGTATTTCTTAGCCATGTTTCAGGAACTTCTCTCAGCCGTAGAAGTGCTGATCATCTATCAACTTTTCCAGTTGATGAAGATATAAACAACTTCCACAGGTCTGATCAATTCGATATTTGAAATATCTGTATATCAAGCGTGCTCCATCTTAGGCCACATCTTTACTTGTTTTACATGAAAGCTGGTGTTCAAACGCTTGACTATTATCAATAAAAAAAATAAAAAAATATATCAATGATACTACAAAAGTATGATTTCCTTGACCAGGCATCACCAGGATCTGCCTGCAGGAGGCAACATAACGGCCAGAAGAGCTCTTATAACATAAACTTGCGTTTAAATTCATACAATGCGTTTTGATGGTCATATCCTACAGGTAAACTCTTAGTATAAACAATTATTGGGTTCTGTACCTCCGATGACAAATCGAAACTCATAAGATCACTTGCGTGTCTGTCTGAATCTCATTTCCACTCGCGCTATATTTTATCGGCAAAATCTACTTAATATTAGTTCAATATTAACAGATTTGGGTGAGGTTATTTCGGGTTCCATCCAGGAATATTTGAGTAAATAATATGCACCGTTTTTCGCACAACAATTTAGAGTTGTTGTTATGGCATCAGACGTAGGTATGATTGTTGAAGCTAACCAGATGGACTTGAACAAATTCAGGCGATTAAGACCGGTTGGCGATAAAGACACAGAGGCGGTAAGCCTCTAAATTAAAAAAAAAATACTTGTCTTGATAATAACAAAGAGTATATAGTGTCTCACAATATCAATGGCAGGACAGTATGGACCTATATTTCAGGCTGGGGAGCCGAAAACCTTTGCTTTGCTGTTTTTGTATATACCAGCTATTTGAAAATATGACCTTCTGGCCTGACTGATTTTTATAGCTTTCATGGCTTTAATTACGTCTGTTTTCCGAACCAGTACACGAAGTCCAGAGAGAATAAGTTCCTTCAGCGTTTTTTAAATTATTGTGATTATTATACATCATTAATAACAAAAACGGGTCTTCATCGCGTACCTTTTTATGTTCCATTTTCATATTAACTGTCGGGAATATAAAAGGGTACGCGATGAAGACCCGGTTTTGTGATTAATTAAGTTCATTTAGACAAGCGTTCTCTATCTGAGGCCATATTTTGACTTGATTTTCCAGTGAGCTGGTGGTATTACGTATTGGTAACCGATAAAAAAACAGTGGTGCTCCGGGAGTGCCAACAGAAGTGAAAAATTGAAGTTTGTCGATTTTAGCTGAAGAGAACAGCTTTGATTGTACTTGAATCTCAATGTTTTTGCAACACAACTGACACAATGATAGATACCTGTCACGGCTGTCGCGAGTTCAATGCCTAAAGAAGTTTTTACTCCAAAAATTGTGGAGTATGTTTGAACTATTGTGTCAATCTTAGATTAGTATGGTTCAGCAATATAATAAAGAAATAAATAAATATAACCAGACATTAATTTCACACAGCGCCGTCTAGTCCCAAGCTATTAGTTATTCTGTGCCCAAACTAAGCATAGCTTGTAATATGGGAACTAGATTACGGATAGAATACTTGAATACTTTTTTTTTGTAAATACATACTTATCATACAATACAACACCCAAACACAGAACAAACATCAATAATCATCACACATTTTTTGTCCTGGGTGGGAATCGAACCCACAACCTACAGCGTAAAAGGCAGAGCTACTACCAACTGAGCTGTGAGGCTTGTTATAGCAATAACATAATTTAGAATTTTGCAATTTTGGTTTGCAAAATTCTTGGAGTCACGTTTTAACTAAATTTATCAAAGGATTCCTAATACAATTTTACAATGACTGAATTTCCAACAACCTTTAATTTAATGGTTTTTCAATTTTCCCCGCGTACTTTGAAATCTTAGCTTCATCTTGCTTGCTCATCCTGAAATATGTTGTCAAGTGCCTATTACTACAAACGAGTTTAGTCGACGAGACCAGGGTTGGGAAAAGATACCCGAAATAAAAGTCGGAAAATATTAAAGTCGGATAAGCTACTAGGCACGCTCACGCGTGTCTCGACGTGCATATAAACGAAAAGGTACCTATTTTAATATGACAAGGGTCAAATGTATATTAATAAGTTACTATACAGTCGTTTTTATTTATAACTCGTATGTACTCTTACGAACGTAATAATTATATTCGTCTTAAATAAAGCTACATAGAAGAAAATAATTGTATGACGTAGGGCAAGACGATTTGACGAAAAAGACGCCGTATTCAAAGGACAATGCTCAATGATAATGTAGGTATAAAAATGTTTAGTATCATTGTTTAGTATCATAGTAAGTAGTAATGCAAAACGAGTAAAAAATTATGCAGTAAGTTATAATCTAAGTTATTTCATAATACGTAATAATTCCATACAAAAAAACTACGTTTTAAAAAGGGTAAGCATCAATAACCACCTCTGTGGTCTAGTGGTTCAACCCACAGATTTCAGATCCAGAGGTCCCGTCTTCTTCCCGTCTTCGAAATATTGTGCTAGGTTTGGTTGTTGGTAGGACTTTGTTTAAGTTTGCCTGGCTAGCTTCCATCATCTTACCTAATCCTATCGACTTGACAACAATTCTAAAATTGTTGTGTTCTGGCATTCAGAGGTAAGATAGCAAGTTCCTCAGTTTGTTGATGATTCCGGGTAAAGTGCGCCTCCACTTTTAGTTTTATCTTAACTCGTAACCAGGTGAGATGAAGGCCAAGCGATTCTCCGTCGTACAATAAAAAATAAATAAGTAAACCATAAAACCGAATGCAATAATCAATATTTTTGAAAAATAACAAACTGAAACGGTTGAAAGATGATGAACGCAAGACATAATAAGTACCATTTTTTCCGGACGCGAACGACTGCAAGACAACCCTAGTCACAAACAATTTGTTATGGTGTGAGTAAGACAAACAGATCGCGGATGCGTATGTGTAAATGAGATAGGCAATGAGCCATTTTCATATAGATCATGAAGCACTCACAAAAGTGACGGGAAGAGAATTCTTTTTCCCGTTAAATTATAGGGACAAGGGCTGATGTGGGTGAATAGGAATTTCATCCATTGTCCAAAAGACTCTTTTATGGGGATATAACACAATACAACCACAATTAAGGCTACCGAAAAACGTTGTAATCAGCGTTATTCTATACCCACTGCTAGGAAATTGGCCTTCCCTGGATTATATCTCCGTGGCCTAGTGGTTCGCCCACCAGTGTCAGATCCAAAGGTCCCGGGTTCGATCCCCAGTGGGAGTACAATATCGGACTTGATTTGGTTGGTGGTAGGACTTTGTTTAAGTCCGCCTGGCTAGCTACCAATAATGTTATTCTGTCGCCATAATTACAATTCTTAAATTGTTGTGTTCCGGCATTTAAAGGTAAGATAGCCAGTTCCTCAGTTTGTTGAGGATTTCGGGTGAAAAGCGCCTCCACCTTCGGCCTTATCATATCTTGAAAATAGCATGATATGAAGTAATGATAATAATAATAATTAAGACGTCACACAAAATTAGCAGCTGAGGTGGAAGGCAGATTAGGCTGAGGTGGAAGGCCCATTAGTGTCACTTTCCAATACAAATGTAGTTCCATTTACATCTCGAAATGGTAAGTCTGTTTCAAAAGATTTTTTGCAGATGCGTTAGTCTCTCAAAAAAACGTATATAAACCAAATATATGGAAACGAGTTTTTCCATACAAACACTCTTTTCCATTCATTATTTTCCATTCCACTTTTTTCCATATTCATTTTTATTGCGTTTTAAGAAAAAAATGTGCACCACAGACACAGTTTGTCTCTTTCCGATTATACCTGCAAAATTTTATGTGATATAATCATCGGACTTACCACTTCGAAATGAAAAAAGAACTACGTTTGTACTGGAGAGCGACAGTCAGCGGTACTCCCGCTAGCGCTCCGGAGCCCTCTTAAGGGCTTTATTAAGTAAGCCGGCTTTTATTCATGTAATCTATAAAATCAATATTTGTTTATTCGTAGTTTCTGCGCTGCAATATCGTTCATCCGTTTGCGATAAACTTTATCAGCTTTTTACTTGCACTTGCGGGAAATAATATTGGCATAGTACAATTAACTTACAGTAGGTGGTGTTATACCGCCAAATGTTTTACAAAGAGAACTTGTGCAAATCTCAAAAAATAAAAAAATACTTCTTACTATCTCAGACTAGCAACGACGACGCAACTATACTCTAGTTTTAAAATAAATAGTTATACAAAAGGTGATCTATTTAAGGTAAAACCAATGTTAATTTTGATAATCTAAAACGCAGAGCTTCTGGTATATACTGTGTATTTGTTCTGTACACTGTTACTGTGTGTTTAAAAACTTAAATGACCGCATTTATTGAATGGCGTGAAAAATCATTTTGGATCCAAGTTGGAGTTACTTATTACGTTTTTTTTCTCATGGGAAAATTTATTGTTTTTGAAACACTTATATACGAATACGAAAGTTATGGTTTTCTTATTGTACAACAAGAGCGCGCCCATATTTTCCGTTTTCAGCCTCTTTTCGTCTTGTACCTATAACTCCCGTAAATGTAAGGGTTTTTTCATAGTACGACGTGGAAGAGCTTGGCCTTCATCTCACCTGGTTCAAGTTATGTTATGACGGAAGGTGGCGACGTACTTCACCCGGAATCCTCAACAAACTGAGGAACTGGCTATCGAACCCGGGACTTCTGGATCTGATACCAGTAGACGAACCACTAGACCACAGTGGTTAAAACAAATACCGGAATACAACTATTTGGAATTGTTATGGTGACTTTGGTAAGATTGTATGTATGTGAAGTATGCGACGAGCCAGCTATCTTGTTTTACCTAGACCTCAAATTATTACCTTTGAAGGCGCAAAGCTTTACAACAATCTACCCTCTGAAATAAAAAATGTACACGCATTTAAATCTAAACTCTCTACACATATTATGCAAGACCACTCTTTGCTTATGAAATAATTGCGTTGGATACGTTTAGTCGACGACATACCTACCCACTGTATATTATTACCTAAGATCATACTGTTCATAATTAAGTGACATTTGTCTTTTTATGAATAAATGTATTAAACCTAAGATTGTGATAGCTAACCGGGCGGACTTACATTCCGGTACTAGTGGGAGACTTAGGTATAACTTATAACAAGTCTAATAGCTCAGTTGGTAGTTACTCATTCTTCTGCGCTGTTGGTTGTGGGTTCAATTCCCACCCAGGGAAAACATTTGTGTGATTTAAATAGATGCTTGCTCTATGTTTGGGTGTTGTATTGTATGACTAGCATTTACTCGCGACTTCGTCCGCGTATTGGTTTTTTGAAATAGGTGCAAGTATTATATTATAAATATATACTTGTTGGGTATCTGGATAAATTTGATCGATTAGCTCCTAAATGTTGTGCAGACACGCACACCGAGGGTTCTGACCCACATTCCCAGACAAAAAATGCAGGCTTTTTGAAGTCTTAGTGCCGGTTCGACTTACGTTTGTCCAGATTGTATTATTCATTTATTTATTTACCACAAAGTAAGCACTATACTCACACCAAATGATACTGCTACGGCCGGGTAAAGTAACAAAAAACATTTGTCGCTGAATGCCTCGATATACTGTTTTCAAAAAGTATAAGCACGACTATTATACCATGCATTATCCATGCATTAACAGGCTTGTTAATGCAACCATGCATTAACAAGCCTCACAGCTCAGTTGGTAGTAGCTCTGCCTTCTGCGCTGTAGGTTGTGGGTTCGATTCCCACCCAGGACAAACATTTATGTGATGAATATAGATGTTTGTTCTGTGTTTGGGTGTTGTATTGTATGATAAGTATGTATTTACAAAAATAAAAAATAAAGTATCTATGTATTCTATCCGTAATCTAGTTCCCATATTACAAGCTATGCTTAGTTTGGGACTAGATGGCGCTGTGTGAAATTAGTGTCCTGTAATATATTTTTAGTGTCCTGTAATATATTATTCAGGAGTTCCGCTGCCATCATCGTAAGACCGTGGTTAACATGATTCGTAGAAGAGTATCAAACATACAACCATTTTAAATGCGTAACGCTCTTAATATGTATTACTGTTATTTAATGAAAAAACCCCTTTAAACTGATTCCACTCCATCATCAGATCATGGTAGTTTAGACCTACATCCTTTGCATAAAGAGCACTCAAAATACACAAGTTTATTATAGAAACCACGTGTACATTGCGTTTTTTCTGTTAAATAACTGTTTTACTGTGTGTTAAATAAATGTTTTTTCTCATAAGAGGACCCACTGCCCTTCAATTATTAAAAAAACAAAAGAACCATGAATCACGTTCATCTATTTCATATGAGGAATCTATAATGATAATTTTGACCTTTTATCATGCACGGTTTCCGAGTTAGGGCATACTTTTAATGAAAACTTTCAACCCCTTTTAGGGGCAACCCTTTAGGGTACGATTTTTTGAAATCCCCTTCTCAGCACTCATTTTCGCGTCAAGACAAACACACCCTCCAAATTTCATGTCTCTACGATTGGCCGTTTAGGCTGTGCGTTGTTATCAGTGAGTCAGTTAGCATTTTATATTTGTACTAGCTTTTGCTCGCGCCTTCGCTCACGTTAAGAAGTATTATTATTAATTAGATATAGTTTTGGCGGCTTTACTTTTGTTTAGCGTGTGTAAAAAATTAGGACCTACAAAACTTAAAAACGACAGTACATTCTTCAACTTCTCCATTAACGTTCAGATTTTCTTTATAATTTTAAAAAAGTCTAATCGAAAATCTCAAAATCCTTTCTCAGGGGATGCCTACGACATAGTAGCTTTATGCATGCAAAGTCTCAGCCCGATCGGTTTAAAATTGACAAAGTTTCATACAAACTTTCATCCCCTATTTTATCCCTTTCGGGGTAGAATTAATCAAAATCCTTTCTTTTTTTGCTTACGTCATAACATCTACCTGCATGCCAAATTTCAGCCCGATCCGTCCAGTGGTTTGGGCTGTGCGTTGATAGATCACTATGTCAGTCAGTCAGTCACCTTTGAGTTATATATATTTAAATAGTAGAAATAAAGATAAGATAAGTAAGTATTTACAAACAAAAAGTATCTGAGACATATATCCGTAATCTGTTCCCATATAACAAGCTATGCTTTATTTAGGGCTTAATGGCGCTGTGTTAAAAATAAAGTCCTCTAATATTTATCTATTTATACTATTGGATAAACTAGTTTTTTTTAAGTTTTTTTTATACTAGTGCACAGAAGCGGTTTCCAGCCATAAAAAAATATAACACGACATTAATTTTACGCAGCGCCATCTAGAACCAAACTAAGCATAGCTTGTAATATAATAGCATGCAATGCCCGATCGCAGTATTGTCTCACTCACGATGTATCGGATTCCAGCCGCACGTCAGGCTATTGTGATATAACAAAGAGATGCTACATAATGGTGCAGTCGGTCTCCTTTTAGACCGGGTGTAGTATCACTTGATAGATGACCGCAGGCTGTGCATCGTGTTCACCGAACATAAACGCCTGTTTATGAGTCATCTGTTTATTATTCGCTAATGATACAAAAAAAACATACCAACATAACAGCATAAAATATAAAAAAAAACGTGTGTGTGCTCGTAAAATGTTATACTTTTTAGCGTAATATAACACAAATAATTAAATATAGTAATTATCATAATTTACAATGTAAACAAATAAAAATTATGAATACTAATATAAAATAAGAAAACCTCAAATCTATAAATCCGCACTTATAAAGTTTTCAATATAAAAAAACTTTACACTCTTCACAGTAAATTATCATTCACCATCATAACATAATTTAAAATCACACAAATACACATGTATTATTTATGTATGAATATATATTTTTTTCCACGGATATATACGTAACCAACTTCGCGGTGTCGCTCTTAGGTCGGTGTGCATCGTAAAAAAACCTTTTTTTTTCCTTAATGCGCAAAAAAAAACAATCAATAAATACCTATTCATTTTCAGAGAGCAATCTAAGCTGAAGCAAGATTCAAGGACTGAGCCGTCTTAGCCGTGCAAAATTATTTTGATTCTCAACCATCCGCTAGAGGCGCTGTACAAGTTTTCATACATACTTTTAGCGAAAACGGAATAGGCACAGCAAGAACTGCGCCTGTAAATGTTGTTATGTTATTGTTACAGTAAACAAAGAAGTCTTACTACTCTGTGGTTTGAAAGCGTGATGTGTTTAAGAAGATATAAATGAGCCATCCAAATGCGCGTTTGTTTTTATAATTAGTTAAGTTATCTACAATCTACCATATCAATAAAGTCCATCTTCTCCACCATTAAGGTAAAATAGACAGACAGACCGACAGACGGACACAATGTATAAGCCTAGTAATAAGGTCCCATCGGCCCTCTTTGGGACAAGCATCTACAGTAGTTACCAAGGTAAAACAAAGGCTAACATTACAATAAGCTAGTTACAACAAACGCATTTTGTCCTACAATACGAAGCCTTTCCACACAGGCTCTATCCGCTTTAGATATAACAATAGAAATGTAAACTCAAGTCCTAAATACCCAGTATTTTAGCAAGCCCTGCAAGGCATTATTTTGGTAATATTTGGTACCTGTATAAAGTTATCTAGAATATTCCATTATTACAAATTTTCGGTGTGAGTCAGTTTTGACCAATCGAAAAATGTTTGGTCCATGCATGCTCAAGCCATATTTTTAATACATATCACATTTTATTTTAAAATGTAATCCTTTGTCATCGGCACGGCCCTAGGGTACTACTTGGCTTTATTGATATAGTGCTCATTGACATCGTAAAATAGCATGAAAATTTTTCGTTTTGCTTAATTCGGTATGTTGAATTTGTCAAATGCAAACAAGTAAAGAGTGCTAACAATCTATCTTGTACCATATTGGGACTTTTGAGCGGTTTCATTTTATTTGTAGTCCTATAATACTATAAACATCATAATGGGCTTAAAGTCCTATAGTTTCGTAACCGCCTCTGTGATCTAGTGGATCGCCTACAGGTGTCAGATTCCGAGGTCCCGGGTTCGATCTCCTGGAGGAGTACAATATTGTGCTTGGTTTTGTTGGTGGTAGGACTTTGTTTAAGTCCGCCTGGCTAGCTACCACCATCTAAAATGTTTTTATTGTGCGGCGGGGCTGTGCTTGGCCTTCTTTAAGATTAAGAGTTGACAAGCCCCTTGTGAAAGGGCTCGTCCCGGGGAAGTACTTCCACCATACCTATTACAGCCGCCAAGCAGCATTGATGCGTTCCGGTTTAAAGGGTATGGTTGCCGTTGAAATTACGGGCACCTTTATGCCTCAAGTTGACGGCCGCATTGCAGTACCGTGTAGGCTATATTCTGTGTGGATGTGACCTACGTAGTAATTGTTATAGGCAAGAGATGCACTTAACATCAGGTGTGCTACTTGCTTGTTCCGTCTTCTCGTTGTACAAAAAAAAAACTTACAAAAGACAATAAAATCATAACAAAAATGCTTGTCATGAGTGGGAATTGAACCCACAACCTACAGCGCAAAAAGGCAGAGCTACACCTGAACTGTGAGACTTGTTATTGAGGCAAAGAAAAGAGGAGGGCCTTTATTTTGCGTGTGATTTTTTCATGGTTTTTTTACTATCTAACTGAGCTGATTTTTTTTTCGGAGAAAGAAAGAGGAGGTTGATATGATATACTTGAATATTAAGGTTCTTTTAGTTATTTTAGATTAGGTGAGTCAGTAATCTTCGATAGTAAAAAAACGTTTAGACAAAACTCCTATGAGCAGTGCCTTAGCTTGAAAGGAGCCTCAGCCTTAGGTATTCATAATGTTAGGTGCTTACGTTACAAAACCTTGTAATTTTAGTTTCGCCCTTGCTAATAACCCTACTATAACCACAAAACACCGACTACCCCTGGTCAGCCTTTACTGAAAGTGAAAAGTGTGGTAAAATAAAAAGGTATTATGAAATAATCAAACTTTTACGAAATAAAAAGATTTTAACCCAAATAAGTTAATAGTATGAAAGGACTACAAATTAAATGAAACCGCTCAAAAGGTCTAATTGGGTACAAGGTTTTGGAGATTATTAGCATTCTATAATAGTATTTGTACCGCATAGAATTCATACAAAACAGAACATTTTCACGCAGTTATACGAAGTCAGTAAGCACTTTATCAGTAGGTACCTTCTTTTAATCGCCTCTGTGGTCTAGTGGTTCACCTACCGGTATCAGATCCGGCGTTCCCGGTATCGATCCCCAGGGTAGTACAATATTGTGCTTGGGTATGGTTGGTGGTTGGACTTTTAAGTCTGTCTGGCTAGCTACCACCATCTAATCTAAGTCTGTCGCCATAACAACAAATATTAAATTGTTGCGTTCTGGCATTTAGAGTTGGCCAGTTCCTCAGTTTGTTGAGGATTCCGGGTGAAGTGCGCTTCCACCTTCGGCCTTGTCATAACTTGAAATACAGGTAAGATGAAGGCCAAGCACATCCCAGTCTACCCGACGAATTTTTTTGCAAAAATTTTCTGAGTTCCTGAACCAGTTCACAGCACGCTAGAGTTACGATTCACAGCACGCAAGTCGATCCGACGCTTTTTTTTGCAAAAAAAATTTCAAAAATTTTCAGAGTCCATGAACCAGTTTACAGCACGCTAGAGATACGACTGCCCGTTCACAGCACGCAAGTCGCAATAAAAAAACAAATGTCAAGGGCTTTGCTGATGACAAAGAAGATTGTAAATCTTTGTACCATAAGATGTTTTTAACAAAGATAAAGCATGCTGAAGCATGCGCAAGAGTCTTCTATAGGATTATTCGTTTGTTCTCCTCAGCGTCTGTTTTTCCACTAACATAATTTAAGACTTTAACACCTCCAAAAAGTTGGTAGACATTTTCTAGGAAGGCTCTATGTATCGTAGACCTAATTTATTATGATGAAATGAGAACGCCCAGAAGTAAATTACGTTGCCTGCGTGTATTTTTTCTGAAGATTACAAGGGCCTCTTCAAGGGGAGACTAAATAAGTGTATTCTAGAATAGCGTGTATCATAGGCTGCATCGCCGCGACCCATATCGTGAGATTGTGGTCAAACAGACATCGTTATAAAAAAATATCATTGTTTATAAAAATATGAAAACATTTATTTTATCATATATTCAAGAAATTTTAATTAAATTCAAGAAGAGAGTTAATAGGCACTTTCTGGGTAGGCTCGCTCCATCGTAGATCTCATTCTTACTGTGTAAGTTTCGTGGTCAAGAGCCGACCCATCGTAAATAAAAAAAAAAAAAAATCAATGACAACACAGTTTGAGTACATGTTACCATGTTTACCGCCTCTGTGGTTTAGTTGTTCAACCCACCGATTTCAGATCCAGAGGTCCCGGGTTCGATCCCCAGGGGCAGTACAATACTGTGCTTGATTTGGTTGGTGATAAGACTTTGGTTAAGTCTACCTCGCTAGCTACCACCATCTAACCTAAAATTGTCGCCATAACAACAATTCTAAAAATTGGTGTGTTCCGGCATTTACGGTAAGATATCCAGTTCCTCAGTTTGTTGAGGATTCCGGGTGAAGTGCCAGGTGAGATGAAGACCAAGTGCTTCTCCGTCGCACAATAAAAAAAAAAGACTGTACATGGAAGATAAAGTAAAGCTCCATGCTCCATGGCTCATTCGGGGAAATACAGCCACCATATCTATTTCAGCCGTCAAGCAGGCATGGCTGTGTTCCGGTTTGAAAGGTAGGTATGGTTGCCGGTGAAATTACGGGCACGCAAGGTCTAACACCTTTACGTCTCAAGTTGAAGGGTGCAGTGCAGTGCCGTGTGGGCTATGTTCTTTGTTGATGTAACCGTCATTGAGAACCTTCTCCTTTTTTTTTAAGTCGTCAAAAATAAGGTAGAAGAATTTATGAACGATTGGAATGATTTTGAAAATGAATATAGCCTTGTTTTTCGTTTGTAATGTTTTTATTAAATAATTTGACCAATGATATCATATTGATTTTATATACTAGTCATTATATAATTATAAAATAATTAAGTATATACATGTAATCAATCGTTTCGATTTTTTTTTCATTTGATTTGACTGATCTTATTATTATTTTATTGAATATTCACTTATTGTAAATTTAAATTCTTGAATATAGGTAATTCAATAAAATATTGTACGCCGTTGTACGGCAGAATATATTGTGCCTGATTTGACATTACTACCATCTATCTAAAACATAATACACCTGTATACCTAATAAAAACATAAGTGCAATAAATAATTTGAATTTGAATTTGAATTTGACATATTGTGTCGCCATATTGGAAATTTGAGATATATGTGGGTAAGCGTAATGCTGACAAGATTGACAATTAATTTCATTCTTTTATTGATTAAATAATATTGATTATACCTGTGAAACTTATGTCCATGTAATCGCTTGTAAATAGATTTGATTGTAATTTAATTACTGCCACTGATTTGCCCTAGATATAAAAACGTCGACCAAGAAAGAATAATTTTCTTTTATTTATTCAAGTCGGTCACATGTACTTGCTACCATCACGTACCTATGTAAGCAAACCAGTGGACTAACTTTACTAGCACTAAACAATAGCGACAATTAATAACCTACTCCAGTACTGTCATTCACAGCTTCAATGTCGCGTTAACTCATATGAATGTAAATGGGGCATAACGGGGTACTTCGAACACAGAAAACAGGACCCTATCTCAAAAGCATAACGTTCACTTTCGGAAAGAACGAGAAGCATAGCTAAAGACCGAACGGATTTCATCTATACGCACGTCTGCTGGAGAAATTCTGAAAATGTAAATGTGTGACAGAAAATAAACACCGGGAAACGTATGGAATCTCGATATAGAGTTAGAAGAGCGATTTTAAGTATCCTAGTCATTTTCAAAGCAATTAAATACTTGATTGAGACGACACGTGACCCGCTTTTATTTAGACCAGCAAATTAGCATAGCTATTCAGCGTGGCAATGCAGCCAGTATTATAACAAGCCTCATAGCTCAGTTGGTAGTAGCTCTGCCTTCTGCGCTGTAGGTTGTGGGTTCGATTCCCACCCAGGACAAACATTTGTGTGATGAATATAGATGTTTGTTCTGTGTTTGGGTGTTGTATCATATAGTAAGTATGTATTTAAAAAAGTATTTAAGTATTCTATCCGTAATCTAGGTCCCATATTACAAGCCATGCTTAGTTTGGGCCTAGATGGCGCTGTGTAAAAATTAATGTACTATAATATTTATTTATTATTTATTTATTTTGGGCACGCTTCCGCCTGGGACTGGTCTGGAACAGTTGAGTTACATATGCTAGGAAGTAGTCCCAGCCTTCCTAGCATAGTAACCTCACCTTTGGTAACCTTAGGTTACTTAGGTCCTTAGGTACATAAAATAATCTTCTTTTATTTCAGTCAATCCCTTATAAAATTGTTATGTACACTATTTCCTAATTTTTATCTATCTTTTCTCTCTGCACATCACTGGTTTGCTGGAAGAAAACTATTTTTAGGGTTAAGCTCGCTTTTGCCATGTATTTCTATTTTAAGTTTTCCTTTGTTTTTATGTTTCTGTGTGCAATAAAGTATAAATAAATAAAAAGTGATCCACTAAATAGTAATGCTTCCTTTGCATATAGTATAAAGTAAAGCCAACTGGCCTTGAGTTTGGGCTACTTTAGCCAACTGGCCTTGAGTTTGGGCTACTCTAGCCAACTGGGACGCTACCGCCGACGGCGAAGCCGATCTCCATTGATGGCTTTAAATTAGCTTCATGAGAACTAGAAACGATTTTTACCGTCAAATGTACTGAACGGATAGGTTTCATAACATGTGTACACTTTTGAGATGGGAAACGCCATTTCGGATATGACACATACCTAAATCGGTAAAAATCGTTTCTAGTTCTCATGGAGCTAATTTAAAGCCATCAATGGAGATCGGCTTCGCCGTCGGCGGTAGCGTCCCAGTTGGCTAGAGTAGCCCAAACTCAAGGCCAGTTGGCTAAAGTAGCCCAAACTCAAGGCCAGTTGGCCTTCAAATCTCAGTTCATTGTGTCTCTGCCTTCTGTGCTGTAGGTTATGGGTTCGTTTTACCCGGGACAATATCATACTGGATGTAAAACAACTGTCTATTTCCAGTAATTCGGTTCTTAGTTCGGATATCGACCAATATATTGCAACTTTTTTATCCCAGTAAGTATACTACTTAGGAGCGTCACCACTGGACCACAGAGGCGGTACAATGAGGACTCTTTTTAACTTCCTCTTCTGTCTAGTAATTTGCCCACCGGTATCAGATCTAGAAGGCCTAGATCGATCCTTAGGAGGGTCTTTGTTTAAGTCCATCTGGCTATTTACCACCATATAATTCTGAATTGTTATATTCCGGCACTATGAGGTTAGAAAGCTAGTTCCTCAGACTATTGAGGATTCCGGGTTAATTGCGCTTCCACCTTAGGCCATATCTAAACTTGTAAAACCAAATGAGATAAAGGCCAAGCGGTTCACCGTCACACGATTAAAAAAAAGTCTATGCATACCCCGCCATAATTTGCAAGTAGCTAGTAATACGTAACAAGTTGCAATACATCGCCGCTTGGCAGAATACTGGCCAGTGACATGCAAATTAGGTTTTTGGTTCTAGACATGCCAGTCATGTGCTCTCCTCTCTCAGAGCATGTGCTTTAACTGCCTCTGTGGCCTAGTGGTTCAACCCACCGATTTCTGATCCAGAGGTCCCAGGTTTGATCCCCAGGGGGAGCAATTTTCTGCTTGGTTTGGTTGGTGGTAGGATTTGGTTTAAGTCCGCCTGGCTAGCTACCACCATCTTACCTATTTCTGTCACCATAATAACAATTCTTAAAATATATTGTTGTGTTCCGGCATTAAGGAGGTAAAATAGCCAGTTCCTCAGTTTGTTGAGGATTCCGGGTGAAGTGCGCCTCCACCTTCGGCCTTATCTCAACTTGTAACCAGGTGAGATGAAGACCAAGCGCATCCCCGTCGTACAATAAAAAAAAATGTAGTGCACACATAAACTGTGCTCGACTGGATTTGAACTCGCAACATTTGGATTGGAAAGTGAGTCCATACCCACTTGACCACACACCTCTGATCTCAAGTTAGTAATGAAAAAACTTTATCATGAAGGGTGGAAAGACACAGTTTTCTAAAAGGTCAACGAATACGACCTCTTGAGAATATATGTGCGCTGCAAAATGCAAATTGTGGTAATAGATCCAGCTCTCTTGGCCGGAATACTGCTGATTTTGTTACTCTATAAGACTACGAGTACCTTCGTAAAATGCTAAGTCGGTTAGTCGAATAATGCTTTCACTTATTCAAAAATTGAGTACCAGATGTTTTTTGAATGAGTGTTAATGTATATTTACATCTATCAATCTCTCATGTTCGGTAAGTAGGTCCTTATTACCTCCAAATGGGGCTTGTAGATGACTAATTAGCGCTCTAGGGTAATAATGTAGCTAGAAAAGCCCTAGGGCGGTAAGTAATTAAAAAAAACACTTCTTTCTTTCGAAAAGTTCGCGTACATTTAACCATCATACTGGCAATAGACATCATGCATTCAGCCCGATGACCAAAGAGGTCGCTTTGCTATTCAGACTTGTCTTCGTGTGAGTATAATAGTCATCAATTTTAAATATCGAACGGCGAAGCTCAATTTAGTTCTTGAAAAAAAATAATTAAAAAGTTCTTTACTTGATTATTTTTAATGAAAAAAGGCAGGAATAGAAAACTTTTACTTTAAATATTGTTTGTTTTTGGTATTTTCTTATAATTACGTGCTAATTAGGATAAAACATGAGTTCTTCAAGTGATGAAGATATAAGCTGCACTCCCGATTCAATGAAAATGGAAGCTCAGCAATTAACAATATTTTGCCTGAAACTTCTAAACAGAGATATTTGAAAACTTACGAGTTCATAAAGTGGCGAACAGAAAAATTTCAACAAATAAAATGTTTCATTCTTGTAATGCCGATTTTTTTCTACTTATATATAGAGCTTGTTCATAGCTTTCATTTGAACTAAGAATAGAGAGTCTTGGAAAAGTAGTTTCAGATATATAGCCGTTTGAAGTTTGACAACTGTCATTGAAAATGTAGATCATGGTCATAGGTTTTATTTGATTTAAGAACGGAGAATCTAGGACGGGTAGTTTTAAAGATATGGCCGTTTGAAGTGTGACAACTTAGAAGTCGACGTCGTCAACAAAGATTGGTCTGAGCAAATATTAATAAATTACAATGAGACCTCCTAAACTTTAGAGGTTTGTGTTTCAGTTATCAAACTTGGTGGTCGCAATAACGCTGTTAGATAATAAACATACGAAAGCTGTTGCATTTTATCTGTTGAGGCATCGATTCTGAAGACGTAACCGCCACGGCAAAAATTCGCCACAACATACAGGCCACCAATAATAAATACCTAATACCAATAAATACTTAAGTTTGGTACCAACTAACACCATTAACGGTCACTGATCCTCTGCATTTATTATTTTGTTTTTCACTGCAATTCCATATAGACATATTTTTTTGTTTTGTTATGACATATAGACATATGGATATCAATACAATATTGACAAGGGTTTTGTATTACAAAAGAGGGCTATACGAACAATGATGCGGATTCCTCCTTGGGAGTCATGTAGGGAGAAATTTAAAATTCTAAACATTCTTACACTTCCTAGTCTCTACATCTCGATCTCGACATCGCTCGACATCCGCTTAAATACGAGTCAGCACAACAGAGAGCCTTAAGACTAAACACAAGAAGGAGAGATATTATGTGTCCAATGCATCCCAGGTTAAATGTAGCAATGCATGGCTGCCGGTACCAAGCTATTAAACTTTTTAATCTCTTACCCCTAGATATGAAAGTGATCGATAGTCCTATTTTATTTAAAACTAAGTTAAAGAAGCTTCTGCTGGAGGGTTGCTTTTATTCAGTGAATGAGTTTGGTGTACACTAGGGTGACATCATTGTTGTATTTATGTAACTAATTTAATCTCATTTTGACATTTTGTAATTTGACTTTGATTCTTTATTAGTTATCGACTTATTTTTAATTTATTTTATTATTAGTATCTTCATTCAAATACGATTACTGAAATTGTTTGTGAATAAATAAATTGAAAAATTTAAATTTTGTATTGCCTCTTTTTATAAAATTGGTAACCATTATGAAGCATTACTTTTCCTCTGTGTAATTTTAACTTTTTCCATTTTGCAATCGATTCAAAATAATTTCTATGTAGGCTCAAGAATAAAAATTGTTCATGACATTAAAGTGACACAATGACGTAGAGAAAATGCAAAGAGATAACAATGATTCCATCCTATGTTGAGTGGCAGTACGGTTGATCGATATTATAAACCCGTGAAATTACCCGTGATCCCATTCTAGTGCAGTGGGACTACGGGAAAAAATAATACCCATGAACCCCCAGTGGGTTATAGCAGTGGGGCCACGGGTAAAGCCTCAAATATTTAAGGACGGTACAATAAAGTTCGCAGATGAATTGAACCTTGTCTCTTTGAAACAAATGTGTTTTTTTTTTACATCAACGATTTCATGACTTGGAAGCTTGGTATGATAATATCACACTAAGTATGATTAAGTATAATAATATGCATATTATAACTTAGTTACATATTATATATGTTCGGTAAATTATATCAATAAATGGGTGTCTTCATGAAAACAAAGTATAAAATCAAACTCCAATCAACACGACACACAAACACTTAAAACATAAAAACAGCAGTATAAAAAGTACATTTTCGTAATTTTTGTGAGCTGGTTTTGATGATTTTATCAAGGAAAACTGACATTATGGTGTATTTAAACCATAGCTGTTTAAAAATTTTAGAAACACCGAAACTCTGTTTTAGTCGACCAAATTATCATGACTCGTCAAAAACTTGCTTTCTGTGGCCATGGGGAAAAAAGGAGCGGGCAACATCAGCTGATATTGTAAATTTGTTCAAGTAACACCGACATTAAACTAGTTAACTGTAAGAACAGTAGACCTCGCCAGCCCTTAAACATGCAATAACCGATGCTATAATATACTATAATTTAATGTCATCAATAAAATACTTTATAAACGTTCACAATCGAAAAAAATAACTTTACTAAAGAGACATAAGAATTATACTACACTGGAAGTCCACTAAGAAAGGGAAACGCAAGTAGAAAATTTAGGTTGACGCGGCCAAGGACAAACAAGTAGGTAGTGTAAATTTGTCTGTATAATTTTGTCCGTTGTCTCTGTCTACCGCTCTGGAAAACAGTCGCGAGTCTATGTATGTATAATTATAACCCATAAAAGATGGTATCTCAAAGTCATAAGCTATATTACTCCACTCATCGATATAAAACGCCAAAATTGTGATTCCCTTGTGGCTGAATTACTAAAAATTAATCAAAGAGACCTTACTAATACGCTGGGACTTTGTAAGCTTCAGTAATTGAATTGGTATAATATATAATGAGTTCAGATAGGCACTGCCTTCAACTTATAACGTGATTTAGGTACTTCTGTTTGCAACTTCGCACACAAAATACCCAGATATATGAGGATGATGATGATATTTAAATAATTTCTTCGTTGTAGCCCAGGTTATAGAAATTAACCCTGAAAAGAGATAAATAATAATAAATATAAATAAATATTACAGGACATTCATTTAACACAGCGCCATCTAGCCCCAAACTAAGCATAGCTTGTAATATGGGAACTAGATTACGGGTAAAATACTTAAATACTTTTTGTAAATACATACGTACTATATGATACAACACCCAAACACAGAACAAACATCTATATTCATCACACAAATGTTTGTCCTGGAAAGTACCTGATCATCAACCACTAACCAAAGCGTGTTGACTATAGAGAATCTTAACTTTTTTGACAAGACGTGGAAGCGCTTGGCTTTCATCTCAACTTATGTCAAGTTTGATAAGGCCATTGGTGAAAGCGCACTTCTAAAGCACTTCTAGATCTTACTCCTAAATGCCGAAACATTATTTAGAATCGCTGCTATGGCGCAAGACTGAGGTAACTTGGTGGTATAGCCAAATGGACTTAAAACAAGTCTTCCTCTATCCAAACTAAACACAATATTGTACTCCACTTGGGATCGAACCCGTGACGACTGGGTCTGGGACTGGGCGATCTTTTTTAACCTAAGCTTTGTTCAGGGTTGGGTCTAGATGGCGCTACGTAAGTGTTACGTTATATTTATTTACGTTTTGACCATGGCTTTGCCCACGTGATACTCGACTTAAAAGTAGCCTATGTTAATCTCCTTTCTTAACGTAATTAATTAGATCTAGATGGCGCTGTGTAAAATCAATGTCCTGTCATATTTATTTTATTAAATTTTTATGTGTCAAGCCATTTTATAATGAAAAAAGTGAAGCACTGAAGAGATACCTTCCAATTTCAATATTGGTAGATATACATGTTAAAACTCATGGACGACTTTATTCCCTTAATTCTGTGTGAATCCTGTTTTTAACAGCCTTTGTAGTCTAGTGATACGCCCACCGGATTCAGATCTAGAAGTAAGTAACACTATTGATTACCACAAAAAAACAAAATAGATAGGTAACTAATAACTAAGCAAAATTAAAACTTTTATTTTTATTAACTTTAATTGGTAACACAATGAACGACCTTATCGTTGAAAGCGATCTCTTCCAGGCAACCGTGGCATGGAGAGAAATGAGCTTTTTAGGATAGTGAAGTATAAAAAAAACTATTCGAAACAGAATACTTAAACAAAGAATAGTATAATACATCTGTTAAGTAAAAAAAAATGTTTTTTTTTCAGTAAACTCAACAATTTGAAATCATCTATAGAAGTCCCGGGTTCCATCCTCAATATTGTGATTCGTTTGGTAAAGCCCGCTTGGCTAGCTACCGCAATCTTACGTAGGTATATCGCCATAGCAAAAAAATCGTCATTGTTGCTTACCGGCTTTTTTCGGCCAATTTCTCGACGATTGAGGATTCCTGATGTAGTGCGCTTCCACCTTACTTGAGATGAAAGATTCGTGAGCGTTTCCAGGTCATAAAAAAAATTAAAAACCTACGCTGAAATTTCTGAGCGTTTATTAGATCAGATAATCTATCAGTCAGTAGCATAAATCGAATATTCATATACGTATACGTTACTTATGCATGTCCAGAACTTCCAAGCTGTTATAATCCTAAACTAACCATTCAGCAATAGAGAGAAACAAAAAGGCATTTAGTTTTCACTGTCCTTATTATCCGGAGAGCGAATGCTCCCCAGGGACTTCTGACCGGGATAAAGAGTATCCGATATCCGTCTTTCTGCCAACAACTATCAGTTGGCTATTTTATACCTTCTGATAAATTGAGAGGCATAGCAGAATAGATAAGTATACACGGTGATATATACATATAAAATTCTAAAATAAACCGGCTAAGTGCGACTTAGACATACACAGAGATAAAGTCTTAACTAATGCAGGCATCAACGTTTCTTATTTTAATTTATGTGCACTATGTTTGTGTTCATAAATAATTGTATAATTTAATATATATATAATTGTTCCGATACACATAGGTAACATGCTGGTTTTACATTTCATTCTTATTTTTTCTGGATATTTGTGTCTATTTATATCCGATTCTCGCTGGGCCGAACCGTACATTATACATCAAGGTATCTGTCTGCCTATTACGGTTCATAAGATACAGCCTGCCGATAGACAGGCGGACAGACAGACAGTGGAGCCTTAGTAATAGATTCCCGTTAGCAACCCACTTTATCACTCTTCCTTACCGTTCATATATGTTATGCTCTTAACACTACTTTGAGTACTAATAGTAATACTTAGAGCATGGATAATTTTAAGTTCAGATACTAGGAGGTAGTCAGAGGCACGTCCAAACTGATAAACATAATTCTAATAAGTGAACCTATACTATAAGTGGGTTCGATTATTATCATTTTGAGGCATTAGAAAGTACCAACGCCGAAGTGGCCGTCGCGTTTTAAGAATCGACCCCTCCACCTCAGCCAATGGATGTTTTAAAGCTGACTAAGGGATCTCAACAGGTGAAGGGCAGTAGCTCCTTCTGTGTAGTATCTACACATAATCTACTTTTTTAGTCAAAGTCAAAGTCAAATATATTTATTCAGTAAGATTTTTTAACATCACTTTGAAACGTCAAATCTACCGCCTGTTCGGAATCGAGAGCAGCACACAAGGAGAAAGGCAAGAACCTCGGGCTAGTTTTTTTTTATCCATTACAATAATTTATTCAATAAAAAGTACAATTAAACTAACTATGTACAAAGGAATCAGTCAGATTACCTAAGGACCGTTACAAACGGCCTATAGGTAACTCAACTGTTCCAGACCAGTACCAGACGGAAGCGTGCCCAAGACACTGGCTGCATTGCCACGCTGAATAGCTATGCTAATTCGCTGGCCTAAATAAGAGCCAGCCCTTGGGTCACGTGTCGCCTTAATCAAAAGCCCCGCAATATTTTTGAAAACCCGGAGGGCACCGGCTCCCCACGGACCCAAGGTCTCCACCCCAAAAGGCTCAAATAGGTAAGCTCTGTCGAGACCACTATATTTGCGCCTTTTGTGATCCTCGGCCGAATCAGCCGCCGCACCAGCCCTAACTGATGTCCCAGGCAGATGAGATGGCGCTAGGGTGTCGACGCAGGTATTACAATAGCTTAAAATTATTTAATAATATTTACAATTTATTCACTGGAGCAAATTCATTTTTTTGATGCCAGGCATTCTTATCTTCTAGGTAATCTGAAATGTTATATAATAAGCTTCACTGGATAGCTTTTGTTTTACAACATTTTTTAATTTGTTATTTGACAAACTTAGCATATCACTTGGTAATTTTTTATAAAAGCGTACAGTTTACCCTATGAACAATTTTATTAACATTATGGTGCCTAGATGTGGGAACAGCAAGTTTATTCTTATTTCTATTATTATAATTTTGTTTATCACAGTTTTAATCAAATACGCTTATGCTTACGCGCGTACATAATATTTTCATAAATATACTGGCAGGGCATAGGCAATATATTTATTTCTTTAAACTTGTCTCTTAATGAATCTCTGGGACCCATTTTGTAAACAGCGCGAACAGCCCTCTTCTGCAATACGAATATGGTGTCTATATCTGCAGTACTTCCCCACAGTATTATGCCATATGACATAATACTGTGAAAGTAACTGAAGTAAACTAGTCTTGCTGTAGCAACGTCTGTGAGAAGACGTATCTTCTTTACAGCATATGCTGCAGAACTAAGTCTCTTCGCCAGTTTATCTGAAGTGGTCTGAGTGGCACATGATGAACGCTTCTATCTATTCTTCCTATATATTTTTTTTTATTATTCTTGAACCATTAAGTATCTACTATTCTTTTATTGTAGGTATACTGATTTGTTCACACTTTTTTATGTTATCTATATTGCTTCTTATTGGCCTAATGTTGTGTTTCTGTGTTTCATTTATGTTGTATGTGCTGTTGTTTTTCCTAGAAAATAATAACAATTTATCTGACGAGTGATCACAGATCACTAATCTGTCTGCCGAGTGTTGATCATGGAAAAACCCTCCTCCTCTTCCTCTTTGAAAGAGGCTTTTTAAAGCAGTGTACACTAATAGATAGTGTTCATCATCATGATGATGTAAAAATAATATTTATATTGTAATTCCCAAGCGAATCTCAATCTTCAATCCCGTATGCAATCGCAAACCGTACCTACTTTAGACTATCTACTGAACCAAAGCAAGAAGAAAGAAGTAGTCAACGCAAAAGCATACTTTGGAACAATTCCAAGCACTGCTTTTCACGTTTGAAAAATTATTCTGGAATATTCCTGGGCGTTTAAATAAAGGCCTTCATTAGGCTCACAGAGATAAAAGAATGGGTATAGACTACACAGTGAACTTGTTCCATGAAACGCAAAGTATTTGGTATTATTTTTGTGTGAAGATTATTTTGTCTTGTGGTTCTTTGTGGTGCTCACAACTAGGCATTGCAGAGGTACAAATAACCGAGCAACGGGTTTTAAAAGTTTTTAATAGTTTTTCTCAAAGGCAATTGCTATTAACCGCCTCTGTGGTCTAGTGGTTCAACCCACCGATTTCATATCCAGAGGTCCCGGGCTCGATTCCCAGGGGTAGTACAATATTGTGCTTGGTTTGGTTGGTGGTAGGACTTTGTTTAAGTCTGTCTGACTAGCTACCAGCATTTTACCTAATTCTGTCGCCATATAACAATTCTAAAATTGTTGTGTTCCGGTATTCAATAGCAGAGGCGGTTTAAAAGTATGCTCAGATCACGAGAGAAAATGAATCTAAGCTTGTTTCTACACAAAAAAAGGTAAAGCGTGGCGTGGAGCCTTGCAGCAAGGATCCATATTAGGTCGTAGTATGAACTATATTTTCTGAATCTATATTTTATCACAGGATCAAGGGACCGTTATGGTCTATGGTTGCCCCAAACACAGTCCACTGTTTACCAGCTACTGGCATGTATAATGAGCCATGGCCTATTGGCTACTGTAACATACGCACACCTATTTGTGTTTTATTATTTTATAAGTAGGTATCTACCTAATTTTTTGTTACCGTATCATAATTTTTGTTCAAAAGATTCATGTAAATGTATTGTGTTTTTAGAGTTTTACATATTTTGTAATTTATGGAAAACAAAACACAAATTATTATTATTATATTAATTAATACCGGTGGGAGATCCACTAGACCACAGAGGGGGTAATAGGTAGGAATAATAACTGTGATACGAAGTAAGTAGTCCAAATTTGTAGGTATTTGATAATCAAACAGCGCCGTTATGAACAAATATTGTTCGAACAAACGCTGATGTTCAGGCTAGAGGAAAATACACTACCCCAGAGGAGAAGCAAGAGGAAACTCTAAAATAAAGCTCCTGGTCTAACAAGCCTCACAGCTCAGTTGGTAGTAGCTCTGCCTTCTGCGCTGTAGGTTGTGGGTTCGATTCCCACCCAGGACAAACATTTATGTGATGAATATAGATGTTTGTTCTGTGTTTGGATGTTGTATTGTATGATAAGTATGTATTTACAAAAAAAAAGTATTTATGTATTCAATCCGTAATCTAGTTCCCATATTACAAGTTATGCTTAGTTTGGGACTAGATGGCGCTGTGTGAAATTAGTGTCCTGTAATTTTTTTTTTTTTTTTATTATTTTATTTGGTCTAACCTAGAGTTTCCACTTACCCCTCTAAGAATCTCTTACAGCAATTCATTTTAACTTCATGGATTCCAGTTTCATAATTTGCTCAGCTGCCGGCTTAGTGACACATTTTTTGTATAGTTCGACGGAGATGCGCTTGGCTTTCATCTCACCTGGTTTCAAGTTATGTAACGCTGAAGGTAGCAGCGCACTTCAATCAGAATCCGCAACATTTTGAGGAACTGGCTTTCATTTCTTTTAATATATTTCTTCATAACATGTGTTACCAGTCATAAACTATTCAATAATTATGCATACATTTCAACATTATCAATTAAAAATAACAAGAAATATAAAAATACGCAGTGGCGTATAAAGTTGCATTTGACATTATTTACTTAAGTAACCTTGTCTTTGATACGGTTCTACAGGGGTAGACTGGAAACACTCTGTGTATAATAACGAGTTTAATTAACAGAGCAAAAGAGCAGAGTAGAAGAAATTACGAGAAATAGATACAGGGTCGGGTCGAGTTATTCGTATCCGTATACTTTGAGAACCAAGTATGCCACTGGCCTTAGAATGAGCGGGAGTCGGTGAATGCAGCGGCCGAGGTAGTAGGGAACGGAATCTCCTTCCTCGAGATCGGGTTCTGCCGATGATGATGATGATGGTGATGATGATGATTCGTGCGGAGGTGCGCAGCAAATCTCTAAACCGGTTCAGTCTCACCGGTGAAATGAACCCCGATTGGGGTTTCACAAGTTCTGAGACTTTTAAGTTTTTAAGAAGTTTGTAAGAATTAGTATATTACAATTGTTTTATAAAGTCAATAACCAAGCAGTTCTCGAGTGGCTATTCTGCCAGTGTTCCACGTCCCTTTCTCTTTCCACCAATCACAGATCGCTTCCCCGTTACTGACATGCAATATGACAGTAAGTTGTAGCCACACTACAGATAACCAAGGTATCACGCATACACGAGCGATGCGCGCGAGTATTTAAAATTAGGTATTATACGTTGCGTATCTACTTAATTGTTGATTAATTAAATTTTTTAAGTAAGTAATTAAATGCAATTAAGTAAGTCAGAAACGATACCGTTACATCCTATTTAAAAATAAATAATTAATTCATAACAATTATAATTACATAATCACACACATTCCCAACACACATAAATCAGAGAACTTATTAGAAGCACATTTTTATGAGCCATTCTTTTAGTTTGCGTTTGAAAGATTGCGTTGATGGCGTATTGGTGACATCCTATCCATATTACCTGGGACGCTACCGCCGACGGCGAAGCCGATCTCCATTGGCTTAAAATTAGCTTCATGAGAACTAGAAACGATTTTTACCGTCAAATGTACTGAACGGATAGGTTTCATAACATGTGTACACTTTTGAGATGGGAAACGCCATTTTGGATATGACACATACCCGGTAGTAAAAATCGTTTCTAGTTCTCATGAAGCTAATTTTAAGCCAATGGAGATCGGCTTCGCCGTCAGCGGTAGCGTCCAAAACAATTTCGAATTGTTGTTATGGCGACAGACAGGTAAGATACCCCGGACCTCCGTATCAGATACCGGTGGGCAAACCACTACACCACAGAGGCGGTTTAAAAATGTGTAATCGCGTTACCAATTATTGTTTTCTATATATTTCATTTTGATATTAAAAATGATTTATAGACAGCGATTTAGAGACAACTATTTTACCTATCTTCTGAGTAAAAAGCTTAACTTTGATTAACACCAGCGGGTGTTAAAACTAAAGAAATATTATGATTAACTTGTTCAGTCTTTCAATTAATGTGCATTAATATACTAAGCATTCGCGTACATATACAATACTTTTTTTTTATTGTACGACGGGGAAGCGCTTGGCCTTCATCTCACCTGGAAACAAGTTGGGATAAGGCCGAAGGTGGAGGCGCACTTCACCCGGAAACCTCAACAAACTGAGGAACTGGCTATCTTAACCTCTGAATGCCGGAACACAATTTTTTTTTAAGAATTGTTATTATGGCGACAGAATAAGATAAGATGGTGGTAGCTAGCCAGGTGGACTTAATCAAAATCCTACCACCAACCAAAATTACATGAATGAAAATACTTTATTGCAGGTAGGTATACCTATACATCAACTCAATCATCCCACAATAAAAAAAAACATGCAATAATGTCTCATCACTTAGAAGCCATATCTTCTTGACAACCTTTGGATGGAGAAAAATTATAATCAAAAATATGGTTCGGGTATTAAAGAGAAAAAAAAAATGTATCTACATCATTAACCCAAGGCAATATTAACTTTTAACCCAAGGCAATATTAACTTTACCATCCTATTAACTTCCCATCGCCGTCCCATCAGCTGGAGGGCTTTACCAAACTCACCATACTTGGCATGATTGATAATTCCAGTGAAAAAGAGATCCCTGAGTCTTCTTTTACGACCTCCATGGGAGTTAGAGGGGTACGTTCCTAAGCCGCGACAATCAAGGCCGTGTACCTAAACAAAACTAATTTAACGACAATTAATTTGAACGTACCGCTATTTCGCAATATGTAGGTAGGTACCTAGATCGAAGAGTTTATGAGAAGTTTGCTCAGTTTAATGACATCGACGTTTTGGGCTTTTACCAGGGGCCCTATGTTGTACAACCCGATAACTAATTGGCTTTGTTTTATTATCGGCGTTACTTTATAAGGCCATGCATTATAACTTTAAACCAAGTTGTGGGTCATACGTTTGTCTACAATACATATACTACATAGTTTAACTAGTTTACCGAAACACGATGATTTACTTGTATGTATTTTATTTTATTGTACGACGGGGAAGCGCTTGGCTTTTATCTCATCTTGTTTCAAGTTATGATGGTAGAAGCGCACTTCACCCGGAATCCCTAACCGTCTGAGGACCTTGCTATCTTAACCTTCTATATGCCGGATCACAATTATTTAGAAATGTTGTTATGGCGACAGACTGAGGTAACATAGCGGCAGTTAACCAGGCGGACTTAAACTATGTCTTACCACCAACCAAACCAAACACAATATTGTGCTCCTCTGGGGACCTCTCGGCACCTCTGGATCTGACACCGGTGAGCAAATCACTAGACCATAGAGACTTGTCTCTATGTTCTTATCTCTACAACTCTTGTTGTCCAAAATCAGCACGTGACGATAATGTATGAACCGATAATTTGAAACCATATAAGCAGTATTTCTTTTTTCGTTTTTCTTTTTTTTTTACAAAAATTAATCTTACAATCTGGCGCACTATATCATTAGATTCGTGTTATTTAACCGCGCCTTATTGAACCCATGATATCCGTGCTTCCTCGCGCGCTATTTTCAAGAGCATGGTCAAAAAGCATTACCTACTATATAGAATATGGTATATTTGTATGCATTTGAAATATGTATGTGTGTTGTTATTATATTATGTATGTTAATATCTGTATATTTTATATTAAGATAATAATTATTATTAAGTTAATTATATGCATAACATAATGTAGTTTGTCGTATAATATATTTATTAATGTTGTACACTTTTCCCATCTATTTAATCCTGTTTCTCCCTCTACCTAGGCTTACTGGAAGATATTTCTTTATAGGATTAAGCTCGCCTTTGCTATAATTGATACCATGCTTGTATATAATTTTGCGCACACAAAGTATTTTTAATAAAAATAAAAAAACGACACTTGTTGATAATTCACAGACACTTTTTACTCGCCCTATACATTAGCATCCCAATTATAGGCTGTACATTATTGGTCGTACACTATCGGACTGTAAATTTTAGTCTCCCACTCACAAGTCCCTTATAACAAAGTTAAGATTAGTTTCATTGGCCTTTTAGTCATCCAGTCCTAATTGTCCTTCAATTACTCGGTATGACAAAAACTCGGCCAACCCCTTCCAATTTCATTGTGTACCATAATACAATTAAGGTTCTGGTTCCTCAGCTTTAGGTACGTGTATAACAGTTTCTCAATATAGCTACAATTGTAGCTTTAAAATACATCATAGGTTCAGAGTACCTATGCGTAGCTAACGATAACAAAAATCGATGTCAGTGTTTTTTTTTTTGCAAATTTCAAAGTTGTAACATTTCATAGTCACGCGACTATAAACTGGTAATAACTGTATCTTCTAGTCTCATTCTTCGATCTATCAGTATTTGCTGTTTTCTGAACCATACACTTACTATATTAGGTGTGTATATACATATGATGTACTGAACCTATATGTTTTTTCATGGTACTTCTAGAGCATTTACAATTTTATTTATACGTATAAATATTGTGTATTGTATAGTATGTAGGTATAGTATGTATTTGTATAATATACATACAATATGTAGCTTAGCTTTATATAGTGTCTCTAGTAAATTTAGCTAGACTAAAATTCATTTGCGCATTACCGCTTCTTTAGCCATAAAATCTTCTCTATCCAAAGATTATCTGGGAGAAAACGCTTCTAAGTGGTAAGACCACCCATTGTATACCTACACATTTTTTTTTCATTTATAAGGTATGTAATAAAATATTTACAGTCAGGGAACCAAAGTTTGTAAATCAAGCCACTTATTTTTTTTTAAAGTTAGTCATTACTGCTATATTAAGTAGTGGCAAAATTCACAATTTAAATTAAAGATGCGTTTTGTAGTTACAATTCAGCAAAAACTGTAAAACACGTACATAGCCCAGAGGAGCCTAAAACAAACTTTGTAGTCTCCCATTGAAAAACGCGCTTATAACGGTAGGAAACACTTCAATAAACTTTGTTTTGTAATTACACCGACTGCCCAGAATGGGGTTAAAATGGAAGTTTGGACGCTTTTTCTTTCATTGTACAGAGTTTGGTTACCCCTGTGTAGTGTGCGCCACATCCGGAATTTTTACATTTTACGGCGTTGTCCGACTTTTGGTAGTTAAAGTATTATTTTTGAGGATACAACAGAGCAGTTAAAAATAAAAAAACTCACTGGCATAGTCACAGAATTAGCTGAATTGGCAGTGGGCCACATAGCTTGCAGAGAAGGTAACCGCTGGGAGCAAAGGTTATTACATGGCGATCGGAATGTTGCAAGACCAACCTCGGTGGACCGTCGCCATTGTGTCAAAGTCAATGTCAATAAAGTCCTGTTATATTTTAAAAAAAGAACAGTGTAGATTTTTTTAGTATCATTTTAGAACGTCAAGTCTACCGCCTGTTCGGAATCGCGACCAGCACACAAGGAGAAAGGCTAGAACCTGGGGCTAGATTTTTTCGTTCGCGGGTAGTCGATGGAAAATCGCTACTTGTGGCGTCGATAGGGGAAGCTATGTTCAAAAATTGACGTGTGTGGGCTAATATTGTGATGATTGCACTCTGATGGATACTGTAGAAGTGAAGGGAGTGTTTTATAGAGAGGAATATGTGAAAGACGTGGTTCCGGTTTGAAGGGTATGGTTGCCGGTGAAATTACGGGCACGTGAGGCTTAACTTCCTCAAGTTGACAGGCGTAATGCAGTGCGGTGTAGGCTACGTTCGTTGTGGATGTGACCTCCTTAACATCAGGTGGGCTACTTGCTTGTTCCGTTAGTTACTCACGTTCCTAAAGCTATGGACCGTAGAAAATTATAATTGTTCATGTAATTTTTGTAATTCTTTATAGTACACATAAATATGATTTAAACATGTCATAGGAAAACATATGTACAGAGGTGAGCTTGACCCGCAAAGAGTTTTCTACCAGCAAGCCTTTGAGAGAGAGAGAGAGGTGATACACTGAAAAGGTAGAAAAGTGTACTTGAATTAAAATACAATTTTAATAGACAAATGAAAAATATACATAAATATATCAAATGTATACTTACACATATATGTTTATCACCTATTAAATATATAAATATATATGGCAAAATTGTTATAAATAAATACAAAGTTTTAAACAAATTTATTTCTTAAATATATTTTAGACATATACATATTAATAAATAGAATAATAATAAATATAAATTTATATTTATATATATATATATATATATATTTCAGACGCTCTCGATCCACGCAGTTTTGCTTCAAAATTTTCATAATTATGAAAATTTTGAAGCAAAACTGCGTGGATCGAGAGCGTCTGAAAAACATATCGGTTTAATATTTTCAAATATGATTTTCACTAAATATCCCCATAACATTATCAACACATTACTGCCATGGCATGGGTTTCAGTGGAACGGAAATCTAATACAATCTATCACCCAACAAGTAGGTATGTTGACAGCTGCGCACCGCGAAAAATCAATTGCCTGCCAATAAGAACAGTATATCTACCATGAGTTTTTGCCAACTTGCTAGCGACTTCGGTAAAATTATGAGTGTATTTTACAGCGCGTCTATCAAATTGTTTTATAATACTTATATACAACGTAACATTTGATTGGTTTTCTGGTATTTATCGCACCACACTCCTCTCCACACTAATACTTAAACTCACACTCACGTTTACCCCTCACACACATTCAAATATGATTATAAAGAAATCTGTAGATTCTTAGTCTTATTTATTAGGAACTTGTTTTTCTTGTAAAACGGGTAGGGCGTTGGTGTTTATGACACATTTTTGAATTATTGCAGGCAACATCGTTTCTCAATTTAGTTTAAAGCAAATGCTCCAAAATAAATGTATTGTATATTTTTATGATGAATGACGTTGCGTTTATGTGTGTACACGCAGATACAGATGTACAGGCTGCTTACGTGAGTAAAAGTAGTCGAGTGCCGCCATATTAAATATAAGTCTATTAATATGTTAATACATTATCAAAGTGGCGTCTGAAGACGATAGCACTATTGCTTTTATAATATGTGTATAAAAACTTGTTATAGATACTACGACAAGCCTCATAGCTCAGTTGGTAGTAACTCTGCCTTCGGCGCTGTAGGCTGTGGGTTCGATTCCCACCCTGGACAAATATTTGTGTGACGAATATAGATGTTTGTTCTATGTTTGGGTGTTGTATCATATAGTACGTATGTATTTATAAAAAGTATTTGAGTATTTTATCCGTAATCTAGTTCCCATATTACAAGCTATGCTTAGTTTGGAGCTAGATGGCGCTGTGTAAAATTAATGTCCCGTAATATTTATTTAGATACAAATAAATACTATACAATAACGCGTGTGACATAAGTCACAAATGAAAATGAAAAACATACGCCTTAAGTACGACAATAACTAATAATCGACATAGGTTAAAAATATAATTGTATTAAGTAGATACCCGTTTATGAAATAAAACACAAAAAGTAACGTTAGCGCACCTTATATCTCTGACAGTAAATGTGACCTCTTTGAGTTAGACTGACCGAAATTCACTCCTTATTGCCGATGCTATCAGAGTAGTTCTTCTTCTAAGTCGTTATCGTACTTAATAGTTTCGTCGTAGTCATCAGTCATCGTCCGCTGCCATTCTTTCTTACTGCTGCTTGTCACGTAAAGAGCAGCTTCTATCTATCGAGATATTAGAGTAGTTACGTAAGACAATATTACTTGCAGCCTAACTCATGGTAGGGGTACAGAAACGTCAAGATCACATTGCAAGTGAACAGCTAGAGCAATCATTCCGCCTCGTAGGGAATGAAGCTGATTGTTTTCGTTTCTATAGATTTAGTCATAGTTTTTTAAATATGAAATGGTTGATCTTTTGACCTTAAAACTTGCACTGTAACTTGCACAAGTAAAGCGGATAAGGTATACGATTAATATCCAACCACAACCACGATTCCATGATACCATGGGTAGTTCCCTAAGAGTTGTTTACTAAGGCGATAGGCTTTAGTAAGGTTTTTTTTTGTAAGACGGGGTAGCGCTTGGCCTTCATCTCATGTGGTAACTGACCTGACTTGAATCACTAGACCACAGAGGCGGTTCCTTACTCTGCCCTAGAATTTGTCAATCCAAAAGCAATCCTATCATTTAACTACAATATATAGTTACGTTGAAAAAACTAAAACCAAAACCAACTTCAAGGAAGAATATTATACAATTTCGTTGTAATTTTCGTAGGTGACGTATTTTTCCAGTTATTTTGATGACAGGTGGACGAACAGACAGACAGACAAATGCGTGGTCTGTTTTTTCCTTACTTTTGAGGTAATACACCCTAAAAATACCCAAAAACCCTTCAAGCATGCCTGTAACATTTGAAAAGTTCAATCTATTTCTCCAAAATCATCATCAGATCCTGACCTGATGACGATGGGAGCACCTGTGATGTATCACCCTTTCAAACAATAAATGAAAACCTGACTGAGAATTCACGGCAATTACCATTTCTCAGTAGCTAGAACCAGTTTGTTTTGAGTTCGCTATTAGTTTAATTATTCATAAAGCTGGTATTGACCGAGGATCCCGTTCGCGCTACGACGTAGACCATACGCTACGACGTAGACCTGCTACGAACACATCACAACTAATTGATTGTGTCTATCAAAGGTTCGTAACATCGCATCTCAGATTTTGTACCGGTGTGGAACCCTAATTATTGATTCTGCACGGGTACCGACAGCCAATTACTGTCATTTGTTTAGACCACAGATAACAATCAACAAGCCTCACAGCTCAGTTAGTGGTAGCTCTGTCTTCTGCGCTGTAGGTTGAGGGTTCGAATCCCACACAAAAACAAAATTATGTGATGAATAAATAGTTTTTTTTTCCAAGTTTTGAGTGTTGTAATAGGTATTTATTGACATGATAAATGTATGCACTTTTTCTATAGGTATAGACTTGCTATCACCATTAAAAGGCTCTGATTTCAAGGAGCCTTTCTAAACAATTCCTAAGGTGTTGAGGTCGTATGAAACGGACATATAATTAAAAGGCTCAATCACCCTTTCCAACCAACTATTTCTCGTTCAAATTATATAAACCTATCATTGATTCAAACAATTATCGTGTAAATTTATAACTGATAATTTACAAGGAAAGCTGCCGGATTACCTGAGAACCGTTGCAAACAGTCTATAGCTAACTTAACAGCGCCATCTAGGCCCAAACTAAGCTTGTAATATGGGAACTAGATAACGAAAACAATACTCACAAAGGTTTTAATTAATATATAAATACTAAATACATACTAATCATATTATACAACACCCAATAACAGAACAAACATCAATATTCATTACACAAATCTTGTTCTGGTTGGGAATCAAACCAACAACCTACAGAGTATAAGGCATAGCTACTACCAACTGAGCTGTAAAGCCTGTTAATAATGATTATATATGTCAACTAAATCAAATTTAATAACATAAGTCCGGCTTTTTAGTAATTATCGGACGTGCCTATGAAAAGTTTGAGCTTTTAAGGGTGGATCGTCACTCAAGACATTTTCAAATAAGAAGTTAATTAAAACTAAACTTTTTTATTAGGGGCCAGTAACTGTTATCGTCGTGTTGCAGATGTAGGAAACTTCCATTTTATCCAGCTGTCTGAAAGAAGGTAATGATTTTTGAGGGTATGTATTGCATGCAATTTGAACACAAAACAAACGGTTTCTAACTACCGAGAAAATATAATAGTGGTGAATTCCTGATTTGCACACATAGAATTTATTATCATTAAATGATGGGATAGCTTTTTTACCGCAAAAGTGTTAACATGTCCTATTGGGACTAAAAGTTTCGTTGACTACGAAACTTTTATGCCATGCAGGATGTCAATGTTAATGTAAAACCAAAAAATAATAATAATAACACAACAAAAGGTAGGACTTTGTCGCTAATTTTAATAAATTATTTTATTATTATTATTATAACTATTACATAAAAAATATGTAATAGTATTTTTTTGACTTTTAAGCAATTGCTCAAAAGGGGTATATAATATTACAGGACATTCATTTTACACAGCGCCATCTAGCCCCAAACTAAGCATAGCTTGTAATATGGGAACTAGATTACGGATAAAATACTTAAATACTTTTTGTAAATACATACGTACTATATGATTGACAGAACAAACATCTATATATCATCTACATATATATAGTATATGTTTTAGTGATTACTCGCGTTTCCTTGGTCTGAGGAGATCTATCCTGGTATCTACGGATTTGTTTTGCAAAGGCAGAGAGGATTGCGTAGTCTGATTAAACGTAGGTATCAATTTTATTGAAAAAAAAACAAAAGTTTAAATCCTACCGCAAACTTCTCCCTTTTTCCCCATCCACTATCCTTTTTTGTTTTTTTTTCTCAACATCTTGTGCAGAATTTTATTCTGCAAGCTTAGTGTGTCTTTAAAATGTAATTCAAATCCGTTGATAAATAACGCCACAGCAAACTTGCCCTCTTTTCCCTCCTATTTTTCCACCGACCATCGCGATCAACAAAAACAATATAAAAATCAAGGAACATGTGTGCGAATTTTCATCAAAATCGGTTGTAAAATGCGACCTGTAGGCGAGAACAAACCGACTCACAGACAGCGGACAAAAGCATTTTTGGCCAATCTCGGTCAAAACGCTACAGCTTAATTACTGCTAGCGAGCTATAGAAATAAAAATAATAAGCTTCCTTTCCTACGAGGCGGAATGATTGCTCTTGCTTGTTCACTTGCTGATCTCGAGCTTTTTGTACCCCTACCATGAGTTAGGCTATCACATTGCAAGTGAACAGCTACAGTAATCATACGCGAAGGGAAGGTAGCTTATTGTTTTCATTTCTATAGCTATATGAGAGTAGTTACGAAAAACGATAATATAACCATAATATATGATACATTTATTAATATATATGTAGAATATAGTATGGTTATAATATCGTCTCACGTATCTAATCTTATATAGCTAGCTGGCTATAAAAAATTAAAACAATAATCGTCCTTCCCTTCGAGGCGGAATGATTACTGTAGCTGTTCACTTACAATGTGATCTCGACCTTTTTGTACCCCTACCATGAGTTAGGTTAGTAATATCGTCTTACGTAACTACTCTAATATCTCGCTCAGATAGAAGCTGCTCTTTACGGTACCAGTGCACGTGACAAGCAGCAGTAAGAGATGAATGGCAGCGGATGATGACTACGACCGTTCTATCAAGTATGATAACGACTTAAAAGAATAACCTACTCTTATAGCATATATAGGTAATAGTGGGGTAAACTTTAGCGAGTCTCTCTCAAAAAGGTAATATTACCTTTTGTAAGAGAAGTACAGCCTTCCTAAAAAATTGCAACCCTATTTATGTGCACTAATATGAGACTTAACTGCTATTAAGTCTTGAAGATTACTAAATAAAAAAGGCTGTTCTGACTTATACTACGTTAAAAAAACGTATATACGTAAAAGCGTTTTATTTGTCAACAAAGTTTTTACTCAATTCAAGATAGAAAAGACATATCTGATTTATCATAAGAAGGAAAGACGCTTATGCGTTAAATATGATTTTTCTCTTTATAAAAAATACTCAGACGCAAGTGGCAGAAGCGCCTTTTTTACTTAGTATTACTACGATGCAAAGGGGAAGTGGGGTTCGCGGTCTCTCTCTGAGCATTCAGTTGCGTCCAAGCGGTCAAGGCGTTTGACTTTTGGTGTCTTTTATCCACAATCCGGAGTATAAAGAGAAAAGGTAAAAAAATTGTCAAGAATGCAGAGATTACGATAGACCTCGGAAAAAATATATATATCAGCCAGGTCAGCGTATGAAATAGATACTGAAAAATAAAATAACTGTTATGTGCCAATAGGTGACAAAAATAACAATCCCACTCTTCAAACCTATGCTGCTATTTTGGGATTTGAAAAATGGGTGATTTTTGACAAGCTGCTTAAGAGCTTTCTTGCAAGCAAATTGACCCCTGAAAAATGTTGTCATCTGGTTAGATAACTGTGCCGGTCAGAATAAAAACTGGACCTTATGCTAATATTTTCTGCATCTTATCAATTCAGTTGACGTTAATTTTGAGATATTAATAACGATATAAATATTTAAAGGCAGGTCGCACCTACATGGCTGCAGAAGAATTTGTCCATCAGGTAGAGCTGTCCATGATACGCAATAAATACCCGTTTTACGAATCAAAATAATAAAGGTATCTATGATTTTGAAAATTATCACCAAGCAGTATTAGAACACCAGATCAAACATTACTGTGAAATTAATGAATGTGGAAGATTTTTGTAAGATTGAAGACTGTGTAATGCCCGAGAACAGAACAATCGTCCTTACTAACACTTAGTAAGGATACATTACGTAAGCAACTAGAGAGAGCCTCGAACACTCAGGCGAATAAAGAGAGTTCGAGATAAAAGTGCTTAAATAAGGTGAGAAAGGTGTAATGAAAGCGCATTTGTATCGTTTGTTAATTACGTTATATTTGAGAAATGATCTCCGTCACAAACCAGACATCACGAGATCTCAGTTCGGGGCGAACTAATAGTTTATAAATTGTGGCATAACACCAGCTTGTTTATTAAAATCAAACAGCGCGCTCTAGACCCAAACACAGAACAAACAACTAATATTCATCACTGAAACGTTTGTCCCGGGTGAAGATTGAACCTACAATCTACAGCGCAGAAGGCAGAGCTACTACCAACTCGGTGTGTCTTGTTGTAGTCAATACACGAACATCAAAATCGTTGACGTACTTTCACCTGACTAGGGCCAGATTCAACGATTTTGATAAATGCAAAGTGATTCCATATCTTCCTACTCCTATCTGAATAATTCTGTCTGACATGTACCTACCAGATTCTGTCCCATAGCGATGAATATTCAAATACGTCACTCAGCGACCTTACTCAAAAGCGTATTCCATCGTTGAGTCCCACCAACTGAAAAAGCTTTTGGGCTTTGGGGTATTTATTCCCTTAGGGATGCACTGGCAAAATCCTTTGCTAGTGCATCGCTTGACCATTTTCCTTTTTAAATATTTGCACGTTCCTACCTTCAACCAAACTTGTGCTATCATCTGCATAGGTTTTCTGGAAGATATCACTCTCAAGCGTTATGACCGCCCATTTCACATTTAAAGTGTTAGCGTTAGTTTTTAGGTTTCCGTACCCAAAGGGTGCCGACGGGACCCTATTACTAAGCCTCCACCTTCGTCCAACTATCCGTCTGCCAGCGGGCTGTATCTCATGAACCGTAATAGGTAGACAGTTGACATTTTCACAGATGAACCGCCTCTGTGGTCTAGTGGTTCAACCCACCGATTTCAGATCCCAGGGGGGCCAATATTGTGCTTGGTTTGGTTGGTGGTAGGACTTTGTTTAAGTCCGCCTGGCTAGCTATCACCATCTTACTGAATTCTGTCACAATAACAACGATTCTAAAAAAATGTTGTGTTCCTCAGTTTGTTGAGGATTCCGGGTGAAGTGCGCGTCCACCTTCGGCCTTATCTTAACTTGTTACCAGGTAAGATGAAGGCCAAGCGATTACCCGACAAAAAAAGAAAGTATAATTGTGTTACTACTTTAACAATAAAATGATGAACGCTTTGCGGATGTTATTTTACGCCATTTAAGAAATTTAATGTTTATTTTAGGTCTGTCGTAAGAGTAGTAATGCCAAAATAGTTCCAAGCTAAAAAATAGTGCCAACTAAACCAAGCACAATATTGTTCTCCCCTGGGACCTAACCCGGGATCTCTGGATCTGACACCGGTGGGTGAACCACTAGTCCACAGAGGCGGTTAAATTATTATTTAAGGTATAATTATTTGTTTTGTTTTATTTGGGTCTACAGTAAATAAATTTCATTAATTCCTTCACCTCTGCACAATCAAAATGATACCAGAGGAGTAAACTAACCCCCACCCAGTTAGTATATACATCCGAAGATGTTATATAAGGCAATCAATATATGAAAGGAAGACCCAATTTGATCTTGATAAACCACACAGAACACTGAATAAAGAACTAACTAGACAATACAAGATCATTTCGTAGGTATACGTTTAAATAGGTAAAGTTATATTCTCTTGAAAACCTGAAATGAATAAAGTAAAATAATGTTGTGTCCTAAGAAAAAAAAACTACGTGTACGATTTTAAATATCACTTACCAAATAAAAACAGTATCTTATGAGCTTTTTTTATTTACTTACCATTGATATGGAGCGGCTTAAATCGGTTTTTCTTAGTTATTAGAAAATTATTACAATACATTTTGTAACACAATTAAAACCCGCTTACCACCGAACATCATCAGCAAAACAGCAAAAAAGAATCCTTGTCCAAACATTTCAAACACTTCACAATCGAAAATACTAAACAGTTTTTATTTCATTATTCAAACTGGCCTAAAACAGCAAAACATTTAAAATATTGGAACGCTCATTCGAAATTTGATATTTCGCGGCAAACGGGAGGTAATACAACGCGGCTTCCCCGTTTGAAGCCTCTGAGAGAACTGAAAGCTGTACCTGACTGTACAATACGATCAGATTTCTGTACCCGGTACACTCACAAGCAAAATGAAATAACGGTTTCTGTATTCATTGAGAGGCAGCCTACTGTATTGTGTATTGTAATTTTGTTTTATGTTTGTGAATACGCTCGTTGTCTTTCTGTAGGGACAATGTTATCAATTTTATACATAGCGGTCTTCAAATGTTAAATCATTTCAAAGAAAATTAGGGAGCTGTAAAAAGCTTCTAAGTCAGATTCCGCAATTATGACAACAATTTTTGAAAATTATGATTTTTTTGACAGAATTCAATATAACGCTATAATGCTATAAACAATAACAACATAAATATAAAATTCTTAAAAGCACAAGTTAAAGAAACATAGATGAACAATGCCATAAAGCATTTTCTTCCAGATACCTCTTTTGTAGTACAGCTACGATTTAAATTCATTCATTTTCAAAATGTTATAATATGTATTCACAAACAAAAATAGATTCAGTCGGATTACATAAGGACCGTTACAAACGGTCTGTATGTAACTCAACTGTTCCAGACTGGCTACATTGCCACGCTGAATTGCGATGCTATTTCGCTGGCCTAAATAAGAACCAGCCCTTGGGTCACGTGTAACCCAAAAAATGAGAATGTGGAGATAAATTATTGCTCAAAAGCCCCGCAAGATTATTGAATACCCGGAGGGCACCGGCTCCCCACGGACTTAAAATCTCGACCCCTAAAAGATAGATAAGTGCTGTCCAGTCGCCAATACATTTGTGCCTATTTTATACACTACATATAGAGAGTTGTTTGGAAGTTGACCTGTAAACTTGCACATGCAAGAATGAGATCTAAGATGGAGTGAGCCTACCTAGAAGGTGGCTATTAACTCTCTTCTTGAAGACATAAGGATCGTAACACACAGAAATACAGATGCTAGAAGCTGATCCCATGTAAGTGTAATTGGAACATCAACCAAGTGGGGATGATTTAAACCGCCTCTGAGGTCTACTGGTTCGTCTTTGGGTGTCAAATCCAGAGGTCCCGGTTTATATTGCGCTTGGTTTATATTGCGCTTGGTTTGTTTGGTGGTAGGACTCTGATTGAAATTTCTATATTCATACTATTTCTTTATAATAGGTAAGGTACATGTATTTTTAATAAAGCGTAGAGACGTGGCCGACATTTTTTATCAAATTTGTAAGCCACATCTTTCAGATTATAATATCCCAATGCCTAAACAATGATGTGCTTTTGACCTTCAAAGAAGACTTTAGAAGTATGTAGCTGAGTATAACTCGAATGTGGAGAGATACCATTGCCTAATACACTGCATAATAATCGTACAGTAATCACTTAGTACGTACTATCCTTTAACCGGTCAAGGTTGAGTCGGACCACCATCAGTTAAGTGCAGTAGAGCCTCTTGTAAAAGGGCTTGTCTGGGGAAGTTCTATGTTCTACCACCCTACCTATTTCGGCCGCCATTGCTGTGTTGCGGTTTGAAGTGACATTGAATTTTTTTAAAGTGAAATTACGTGCACGCCAAGCTTACCTTTATGCCTCAACTTCTGCACTGTATGTTGTGGGCTCGATTCCCACCTAGGACAAACATTTGTGTGATGAATAGATGATTGTTCTGTGTTTGGGTGTTGTATTGTATGATAAGTATGTATTTACAAAACAAGTATTGAACTATTCTATCTGAAATCTTGTTCCCATATTGTGCTGTGTGTTATGGATGTCCTGTACTATTTATTGTATTATTATTGTATAAAGCGGACGCAATGTAATGCGGCGTGTCATGTCATTTGTGGGTGTGACCTACGCAGTAAGTCTTTGCTATAGGCAAGAGATGCACTTAAAATCAGGTGAGCTACTTGCCTGTTCTGTCTTCTAGCTGTAAATAAAAAAACAGAGTGTGTCGTTTTATTTTTATGCCAGGCTTTTTTATCTTCTACTTCTACCTCTAGGAGGAACATCCCACTAACCCATAGCAAAAGATAGGTTAATTCAAACACCTACATAATAGTAAATATCACTTTAAGCCCGGCTACGTAAATCCATTTAAAACGCTGGTTAGTTTCCACAGATAAAACGTTCAGTACAAGGGAACCTTCTAACGACCTCGGCGGGTAATTTTTCTTCCTCTAAGTACCTTCTTTGAGCTGAGTGTAATTACAAAGTGAGATTGTGATAGCTCGACGGTACGGAGATAAAGATACCTAACGCTGCTGGTTCAAATTAATGTACTGATGACCTAGCAAAGAAGATATTAAATTTTACATAGCCATAAAGTCCCAATCTAAGCATAGCTTTAGATATAACAATTCATCATAAAATCATAAATATTTAGTTTAGGTTATTAATTGATTTAGGTTATATAGTTTACATCACTTATAGTTTAGAATAATTACGTTTTAAATAATAAAAAGAAAACCAACTGAAATGAAGAAAATGATAAAATTTCGTGTACCTGGATAACGTACTTCCTCCTTTGAAATCGCGTCTAGGCGTCTTCGAGTAATCGGGGGACATACATAAAAAAAAAAGATTCCGACGAATTGAGAAAAAGCCTATTTTTTTGAAAGTCTGTTAAAAAGAGAGTGATATTGAGTTAATTATTTTTTTTGTACATTCAAAGTCAAAGTCAAAAATGTTTATTCAGTATGATTTTTTTAGGATCACTTTGAAACGCCAAATCTATAGCCTGCTCGGAATCCCTACCATCATACGATGAAAAAGGCAAGAACCACGGGCTTGTTTTTTTTTATGATCCATTACAATAGCTCAAAACTATCTAATACTAATTGCAATGTATTCACTGGAGTAAATTCATTTTTGAATGCCAGGCTCTCTAATTATTTATATCATCTGAAATCTTAAATATTGCAGGTTAATCTACAAACACGATATATCATAAGTACCTACGTGATGGGGTGTAGAGGGTTACGGCATGTCATTTAGTTAAAGTAGGTACCTATATGATAGGGTGTAGAGTACTGCCTTGCCGTAACACAGTTCTAAACTAACATGGAAGGTATTTGGTGTGCGTGCTTGATGTTTTGCCTACAGTCACAGTCTGTGCATCTATTTAATATAACAAGCCTCATAGCTCAGTTGATAGTAACTCTGCCTTCTGCGCTGTAGGTTGTGGGCTCGATTCTCACCCAGGACAAACATTTGTGTGACGAATATAGATGTTTGTTCAGTATTTAAATATTCTATATTTAATCTAGTTCCCATATTACAAGCTATGCTTCGGTTGAGGCTAGATGGCGCTGTCCTGTAATATTTATTATCATCATTTATAACTCTAGGTATCTTATTTGTACCTGCTCTTAGATTTTTATTCTAAACTTTTTTTAAAGAGGCAATACGTTTTGTGTGAATAAACATTTATAGTAGAATTCTTATACCTTTGTAGGGTCCCGTTCCTCCAAAGACAAAACGGAACTCTTATAAGATTATGCTGTCTGTCACTTCCCATTTTCTCCGAAATTACCTGACAGAAATATAAATTTTGGTACATATTTAGAGATTGTGGTGATGTTATCATTGACAAGGCGTGAAAATAGGTATTGGTAATTCCGGTTATGAAAATTAATTTTAGGTTTCTGTAGCATCTTAAATGTAAGGTCTTATTCTGATCTATGTACGAATGAAACGGTATTTGATTAAAATTTAGTTTCAAAACACATATTTTTTTATACATGCACCTCTTGCCTATAACATTGCCTTACTGTGTTAACAGTTAACACTAATGCTTGTGTTTTTGAACGTTTTTTTATTGACCGTATGTATAATTTACCTATAAATATATATATTCTATAATATGGTACATAAAAATTGTAATCCTATATCTATATCTACATGATCTGTATTCGTTCGTGTAATTGTTTGTCGTGTTGTCGTAGTGACGCCACTTGCTAATGTGGACCTGACTGAAAACCAGTGCATCATTGTTGCATTATGCTCGGTGTTGCAATAAAGCTGAGTCTGAGTACCGTTGTCGTCACAATGTAGCTTAGAACAAGTTAATTTAAGTTAAATATAGTTTCATTATTTTTGATTGGGGAAATAAATCTCTTCTATTACTTTTTTCTAATGGGCTGTTGGTATGGTTTGCAATTAAAGATTGGAAACCAAACTTTTTAGTTCAGATCTTGTTAGTAAAATGTACAGCCTGCATACGAGCAAAGTCAAAAAATGTTTTATGTCCATGCTTTGCATTCATTCATTAGGTACTATTATTATTTGTCAAATATTCTTCTAGGCTATATTTGAATCATCAACCATTTTTTGTTTTTTTTTGTACGACGGGGAAGCGCTTGGCCTTCATCTCACCTGGTAACAAGTTAAGATAAGGCCGAAGGTGGAGGTGCACTTCACCCGGAATCCTCAACAAACTGAGGAACTGGCTATCTTACCTCTGAATGCCGGAACACAACAATTTCAGAATTGTTATTATGGCGACAGAATTAGGTAAGATGGTGGTAGCTAGCCAGGCGGACTTCAACAAAGTCCTACCACCAACCAAACCAAGCACAATATATTGCGCTCCCCATGGGGATCGAACCCGGGACTGAAATCGGTGGGTTGAACCACTAGACCACAGAGGCGGTTGAATTTGTTTAGTTTTTAATTAAATGTCATAACGGAGCTCTCAACACTGATGCTGTGAGCGTCAAACCGCCTACCAAGCGTGGAAATTACATAAAACCACTCATAGCATTACGTTCTTCAGTATGTTCATGCTGTGATGATATTTTGGGACTAACTTAATCCAGCCCGCCGTCAAACCTTCGTTGGATAAATTCCTTGGGGCAGGTAAATGGGTACTATAATTCAATATATAAACATTTTTATCTAATGGCGGGATAAAGGGTGCTTACCGAGGCTTGCATTGAAGCCGGCCGGCCCTTTTGTTGTTACCTAACTGACAATCGGATGAACAATTTGGAGTAAGAGACACTTGCGTTTGCTGACACCTGTCACGATGAAAAGGCTATCATTTAGACGGTCTAGTCACGGGAGCAGCACCCTCGAGCTAACTCTTTGGGTGCTGCGCGTCCCACTCTCTATGTAACACACCGTGAGTTTTCAGCACCCATTGAGAAGTTTTTTTCACCACCAAAATGTATTTTGCATGTATTTTTTGAATACAAGAGCAAGATCTTTCTGGGTGCAAAAAAAACAAACCTGACAATCTGCTGACGTACTGCGCCATATATTTCAATTAAATGAATGTGTGAAATTAATGTCCTGTACAATTTATTAATTTATTTATATGCAGTAATTTTAATTTCTTTGTTTGACATTACAAAATGATCCAAAACATTTATGTGACTAAGGAACTTTTACACTAACATGTTTGACTTTGACTTTGGCTTTTCCATTCGATAATATCTAATCAGCTAGTCTTTTAAAGTCCTTTGAGGAAGTCCCATGCCTGTAGGGCTGTGATTGTAATAGCATCGGTGAAGTTACAGGACAAAAAATACTTGATTTCACTATATTTTTCAGTGATGAAGCCTTCAATGTAAAAATGAATATTTTTCTTTATTGAATATAGTAAAAAAAAATCTCATATGATTTACAAATATTCGCTTACAGAGAACATAATAAATTATGATTATGATCATATTTTATTAATATATGGCGCTGTGCGAAGTTAATGTCCTGTAATATTTATTATTGATATATTTGATATTTAACTTTTATTTTACTTATTTATTGTTTGTGTATAAATTAAGTTATAATTTGATCAGATTAATTTTCAAATGTCTATATAGAGGTATAACGTTATCAATTAAATATGTACTATTATCCTAACATGGAAAGCAGTCAGGCTTAGGACCGTTACCAGACCGAAATGTGCCTTAGACAATTCGCTGTCCTAAATAAGAGCCAGTCCTTGGAATTATACGCGTAGTCACATAAATCAACAGCCCGCAAGAATTTTAAAACATGAGAGCATCAGCTCCCCACGGAGATGCGTGGGGTGGAGTGACCTGAGGCAACATAAGTAATCTCTGTCGAGACCACTATATTTGTCCCGTTTGTGTTCCTTGGCAAACCGGCCGCCGCACCAGCCCTGACATAACTGAGGGCTGGTGCGGCAGTCGGTTTTCCCCAGGCAGATGAGTTGCGATTTGACCCACCTCTGAGGTTTTTTTTAATTGTACGACAGGTATGCACTTGGCCTTCATATCTACTGGTTACAAGTTGAGATAAGGCTGAAGGTGGAATCGCACTTCACCCGGAATCCTCAACAAACTGAGGAACTGGGTATCTTACCTCTACATGCCGGAACACAACAATTTAGAAGTGTTATTATGGTGACAGAATTATATAAGATGGTGGTAGCTAGCCAGGTGGAGTTAAACAAAGTCCTACCACCAACCAAACCCAGCACAATATATTGTATAGGTTATGGGGATCGAACCCGGGACCTCTGGATCTGAAATCGGTAGGTTGAACCACTAAACCACAGAGGCGGTTAAAAAAAAGTTCTAGTTTTTCAACCCTCATTGTCTGATCCAGAGTTCCTGGTTTCGATCTCCAGAGAAGTACAATATGCTCGGTAATGTGCTGAGTTTGATTGCCTGGCTACCACCGTCTTACCTCAGATCTTATCTTAACTTGAAACCGTAAGATAAGCCCAAAAATGGGTGTCGACGCAGGTAGTGTCGCACATTTAAGGCCTTACCCGTCGCCCAAGGGACAAGAGTCATACCGTCCAGCTGCTTTCCATCATCACGCAACAGACTATATATGTATACCAACATAAAATTACAAAGGGTATCGCTCGCCTTACAGCCTCTGTGGTCTAGTGGACTTTGATTTGGATCTTACCTAATTCTGTCGCCATAGCAACAATTCTAAAAATTGTTGCGTTCCGGCAAGCGGTAAGATAGCCAGTTCCTCAGTTAGTTGAAGATTCCAGATGAAGTGCGCCTCCACCTTCGGCCTTATCTCAACTTGTAACTCGGTGAGATGAAGGCCAAGCGCTTTTCCGCCGTACAATAAAAAAAAATATGTGACATATATTTGAATTTAGTACTGCTTATCAAACAAACACCAACTCTAACTTAACAATTAGGGCTTCAAATAAGCTTTTGTTTTTTACGACCTTGATAGATGAGCTGTTGAAAGCAAACTGGTGCTCCGATGCGCTTTGGTGGCGTTTTAGTAAGACACATTCGAACGGATGGTGCGAAATCTTTAGTTTTTTATCCAAGCAAGTATAAACCTATGTAAGCTAGTGGTTCTGTAAGATCATTAGACCTCGCGAGCCCCTATAACCATGCAATAACCGATGCTTTCCTCTTTCACTTTTCCTTTTAGACTTTTGAGCAAATAGAGGTATACCTAAGCTTTAGTGATTTAGTGATTACTCGTGTTCCCCTGGTCCTAGGAAGTCAAATCTGATGTCTACGATGACTAATAAATGAATATATAATTCTTTATTTATATTATATAGAACTTAATAAGAAAAATAAAATAACTAGCATAGGCTTACCTACGTAGACATTTGAGTTAAATAGGGGTTTACGTTTTAGCGATTATTTGCTTTCCGTATGAGGAGATTGAACCTGGTGTCTACGGATTTGTCTTGCAAAGGCGGAGAGGACTGCGTAGTCTGATTGGTACACGTAGGTATAAATTTTCCGGAAAAAAATCAAAAATTGAAATCCTACGACAAACTTCTCCCCCTATCCCCCTCCACTTTCTCTATTCCCCCTAAACTTGTTTTTTTTTTCACAACATCTTGTGTAGAATTAAATCCTTAGTGTGTCTTTCAAATTTAATTGAAACCTGTTGATAAATAGCGCTACAGCAAACTTCCCCTCTTTTCCCTTCGACCAAAAATCGCGATCGATTTAAATTTTTTAATAAATCAAGGAACATGTCTGCCAATTTTCATCAAAATCGGTTGAAAAATGCAACCTGTAGGCGAGAACAAACCGACAGACAGCGGACAAAAGCTTTTTTGGCCAATCTCAAAACTGAGACGCTTCGCTCGCTCGGTCAATAATTGTGTTATCCATAAACCCAAAAACATTTGAATTTATACGCAAAAAAGGTAAAAAATAATATCAACGGTTGGGATTTAGCAACGGATGGTATAATGCTCCAAATACTTTGAATTGAATGTCTTACTAGGTCAGAGCAAGTTTCTTTGATATAAAATAATATTGCAATTAAAACTGAAAATGAAGCCGCGCATTAACAGAGCTTCTTTTTCAAACTTAGACAGCTCACAATTCTACAGAAAGGTTCTAATTTCTAGTCAGGTGTCTATAACACTGAAGAGGTTAAATTTAAATTTCAAATTATACCGTTGTTTAGGAAGATATGAAAAACGCGTGTACCTTTTTATGCAAAAGTCAGTCGTTGGAGGAAGAAAATTTGCATTTTATCCTTTACCGATGTTATGATTCTTAACAATTAAAAAAAATATTCGTTCCAAATGACAATTCCCGGAATCTTACTCTTCTCTTCACTCAATATTGTTTTGTTTTAGCGGCTTAATACAATAAACACATATGCAATAAACCGCTAAAACAAAACAATATTGCCGAAACCTTGCCGTATATTTTGAAAAGACACCATATGCGATGCCGGTTGGCATCACGTACATTTTACACAAGATTGTATGAAACTCGAATAAAAATTACCAATTGTTTGAATGCCAAATTATTTTGATTTGTTTTCAGACTATGATTACACATAGGTATAAATAGTATTTATCCATAAATCATTTTAGTATAAATCAATATGAATTACTTACTTGAAACGCACATTCATTTTTTCGCAACTTTTTCAACACTCAAACTTTAATGACGTTTGTGCAAGAAATTTATTTATGATTGTTTGTTAACTGTATTACTAATCAAAGGATACACCATCTGGCCCTCTGATTTGGTGATTGATCTTCTTGCTGCATTGTTTCAAAATCAAGATAAGCGTGAAAATTCATACCTCGTAAAAGTGATGCCAAATGGCACCGCAAGCTTATAATGGGTAGTCGCCCATTATAAGCTAGCGATCGCATCAAAACACATTCAGTCTCAGCACTTTCACTTATACAAAACCATGCAGCTTTTTTTGAAATCGGGATCAGTTGACAAAGCAAAATAATCAAAATGAATTATTTAGTCAACTCATCCCGTGGGATAAGATTAGAGCGGGATCAGCTGACTAACGAGCCCAATAACTGATGCTTTCCTCTTTCACTAACTTCACTTACTTCACTTTGGGTTCAATTCCTCTAGGACCAACGTTTGTGTGATGAACATAAATGTTTGTTCTGTTTTTGGGCGGTGTAATGCCTAATTGGAGTGAGGGTGAAAACTTTTAATTAGCAAAGGACATAAGGGTTAAAATAATTAATGGCAAAGTGGAACTTGCAACCTGCAAGTAAGTTAAACTAATATTACACAATATAATTAATTAAGTTCCGTGGGGAGACCTTTAAGTTTAAATAAATCTTGCGGTGCTCATGATTGAGGTGACACGTGACTCTCGGGTTGGCTCTTATTTAGGCCAGCGATTTTGCATAGCAGCAGCTATTCAGCGTGACAATGCAGCCAGTGTCTTAAGCATTCTGTCTGGTACTGGTCTGGAACAGTTGAGCTACCTTACGACCGTTTGTAACAGTCCTTAAGTAATCCGATTGCTTCCATTGTACATAGTTAGGTTAATCGAACATTTAACTTTTAATTCTTTGTGAATTAATATACCTACTAAAAACAAACCAAAACTAACAAAAGTAATGACATAATTTGCCAGACGCGAAAAAATTTAATGGCTTCCATTTCAAAATTATGAAACGTATTGTTATTGTGGCAGGCTCTGTACCTACTATGAATTATTTTCTTTACGATATAACCGACCTCTTCTGAAGAATTATGCCGAGAAAATGTATTGATTTCGTAACTTTTTTTTCATATTGATTCAGAATAGGTATAATAAATAATATCTCTCAAACCGGAAACCTCATTAATTATAAGATCACGTCGTTTCCTGGAGCTATTCATTATTCGTTTAATAATTAAGTTGAGCATTCGAAAACAAGGACAAAAATTGTAAGAAATATTCGCTAAAATTCCCTAATTATTTTATTACATTTCAGGGCTGTATGTGTTTTATCTAGTTCGCGCACTGGTTTTCCAAATTTTCTTCGAAGCGTCCTTACGCTGCGGAGACATGGAAGCTTCGAGAAGTGGAGAGAAAGAGAAAGAGATAAAGTTATATAATCTATTATATGTAGTGCTGGAGATTGAGAGCTTAGTGTCATGGACTGAGCTCCGTACCAATGTGTCGATACTCTTACTAACATTTATTTATTATTTTTTAACTCTTCTTTCTAAATTATAGTTTATTCCTACTAATATACATATATTGTATCCTAACTACTGATATTAATTTCCTAACTCTTTAAAATGATAGTTCACTATTAATAATATTTATCTATCTACGTATTAGAATTACCTGATTAAATTTGTTGGGTTTAATTAATAAATAAAAACGTTTTCTTTTGTATTTCTATTCTTTGATTAGGTATTATTTTTCGTGTAGCTATATTATTCTTACGGCCTTTTTATGACGCCTTAAGCATCTCTTTAGGTTGACTGGAAGAGTGCCGCACATTGTGTTACCAATAGTTTTAATTTAGCTTTGTACGTTAACCTACTTTACTTTGTTATTTTTTGTGGTAATCAATAAAGTTTTACTTACTCACTATTTTTTTTACTTCTGAAGTAACTATCAAGCAGCGTCTTACTTCACTAGGTACAGGTACAGTTTCGCTTACGTTTTTCGGACACGTCTCATTGTGTAGGGTCCAGGGATGAGTAGAAGGAACAGGACCACGATAAAGGTCCTAATGCGCTCGACAGACATTTTTTTTATTGATTATTGATTGGAGCGTTTAACCATCAACACACTTGAAAACCCCGTAAAGATGTGGCCTTAGATGGCACGCTTGTCTAAATGAAACCTGTTCTCTCTGGACTTGAAGACTCCAGGATTGTATTGCGGGAAAACAGACAAGGGTAAAGAGTTCCTTACAATCTGCAGTGGGCAACAATGAGAGAGTGAGGAGAAATGGCGTGACATGGCGAGGCGTGACATCGTGAGGCGAGACTGCATTGGCCCGAAATAGTACCTAGTGTAGTATTTTGTCAAAAGAGTACCGACCGAAAATAACTATGAGTGTCAGGGTAAAGATATTGAGCACAACGATGCTTTTAATTTTTTTATGTACAATATTGTGCTTGGTTTGGTTGGTGGTAGGACTTTGTTTAAGTCCGCCTGGCTAGCTACTACCATCTTGTCTAATTATGTTGCCATAACAGCAATTCTAAAATATTTGTGTTCCGGCATTTAGAGGTGAGACAGCCAGTTTCTCAGACTGTTGAGAATTCCGGGTGAAGTGAGCTTCCACCTTCAGCCCTATCAGAACTTGTAAACCATATGAGAGGAAGGTCAATCACCTCCCCATCGTTCAATTAAAAAAAAAAAAAAAAAAGTATGTCACCATGAAAACAAATCTAAAAATTATTGTGATCTGAGTGTCAAGTGCGAGTTTTATACTTGCTCAATAGGTATTGAGATGAAAATAAATCAAATGTTTAATTATACATAATACCTATTCACCATTCACGGTGAGTTAACGGGAATCGATTGCAACTCGCACTAGGCACTCTGGCATTTATAGATAAGATAGTCTCAGACCGTTGAGGATTCCGGGTGAAATGCGTTTCCGCCTTCAGCCTTATCATAGCTTGCAAGCAATGTGAGAAGAAGGCCAAGCGCTTTTTTAATTTTTAATACGATAGTGTTAAAAATAAAATAAATAGATTTTCTGTTGCGTCCCGGTGATTTTACACAGATGTTAGTAGGACATACCAATGGGACGAGCGAGAATGAACCCTTAGTTTGACCTGGAAAACTCATAGTTTATTTCTGGAATGTTGATGTGCCAGGAAGACAGTCACGCAATGTTATGTTAAAGAGATTAGTGCGCAAGTAACTGTCTGTCATCAATATCAAAACCACTCCCTTGTGGGTTAGGTGTCACGTGATGGAAAGTATGTAAGCTTATAGTCATCAAGGGAATGGCTTTATTCATCTTTGATCATATTCTTTGTAATTAAGTTTCTATATTAGGTTACACTTTTTGGCGCTAGATGGCGTTGTGCATAGTGTCTATATGATTTAATTACAGGAATATATAGGTATTTACATGGCATTCATTTCACACAGCGCCATGTAGCCCCAAACTAAACATAGCTTGTAATATGGGAACTAGATTACGGATATAATACTTAGGTATATCCTTTTTGTAAATACATACGTACTATATGATACAACACCCAAACTAAAGAATTGTTACCATCTGCCCCCACCAACGACCCCCATGTGGGGGCAGACGGTAACACTTATGGCTATCTGCCCCCACGTATGAACGGTCGGGGCAGATGGAAATACATTTTTACCGTGTGCCCCCATTTCTCATTCGTGGGGTTTCTCATTCGTGGGGGTTCTCATACGTGGGGTATGATAACATACGATAACTTGTATTTCTATCTGCCCCCACAACTTAATCTTGTTATGACAAAATTAACTTCAGGTACTCCTCTGTAAATAAGATACTATGCTAGGTAGTAGACAATATAAAAAATATGCTTTATATATGTTAATACTGTCAATTATATTCAAATATAAATCATTTATTTATTTATTTATTTCTTGTCCCTTGGGAAATGGGTAGGCCTTTGGTGTGGGACGCTACCTGCGTCGACACCCTAGCGCCATCTCATCTACCTGGGACATCAGTTAGGCCTGGTGCGGCGGCTGATTCGGCCGAGGATCACAAAAGGCGCAAATATTGTGGTCTCGACAGAGCTTACCTATTTGAGCCTTTTGGGGTGGAGACCTTGAGTCCGTAGGGAGCCGGTGCCCTCCGGGTTTTCAAAAATCTTGCGGGGCTTTTGATTGAGGCGACACGTGACCCAAGGGCTGGCTCTTATTTAGGCCAGCGAATTAGCATAGCTATTCAGCGTGGCAATGCAGCCAGTGTCTAGGGCACGCTTCCGTCTGGTACTGATCTGGAACAGTTGAGTTACCTACCGGCCGTTTGTAACGGTCCTTAGGTAATCTGACTGATTCCTTTGTACATTGTTAGTTTAATTGTACTTTTTATTGAATAAATGTTATTTATTATATATATTACTTTTTTTATTTATTTCAATAGTTGAAAAGACCTTTTAAAACCTGACCCTGTTGTTTTTCAAAAGTTGAATTTCAGTCAACTTTATGCCTTTAATTAAGGTTATACATTCAGACTATGCGTAAATTAAGCTATAAAAACCGGTTTTTCTGTATTTTTTGTTCGTGATGATCTTATATTTAATCATCATCGTATTAAAAAACGTTAGTTTTTCGTGGTAATGCACCTGATGACAAGGGAAAGTCAAAGTCAAAGTAAAATCAGTAAAACTAGATAGAAAATTTTTTAATCGAGTTTGTGACATTCATGTCAACAGTCAATAGTTACAGTTACTTAGCAACAAGCATAGAGTAGTCTACACTAATGTACGTAGGTAGGTATTGAGTATTAACTATTTCAACCGTAACACATTTTGAATATTATCGTACCCACCGTACAGTTGCAGATAGAAAATAATTATTTGAAAAATATTTTTTAAGAACTTTAAATTTCTCAGTATCGTTTATTCTCCAGTTTTGCACGATAGCGACTCCGTTGTGTAAAACTGTAGAATCCAGAAATTGGATGAGTGACATAAAACCAAATTTATTCTAATTTTGAAATTTATGAGTTATTCTGTTTTCAAACGCTTAAGTTGTATCTTCGCATTCGGCGATACCAAGCTTTTTGAAGACGTTCCGATTTTCAAAAGATCTACACGAATATAAGAGGATTTAATAGCTTCGCTTACGCATTTATTCATACATTTTCAATTTTGAAAGTTTTCCTACAACTTTGGGGACATAGTCATCGTCAGTCACATTATTTATGAAATCATCGAATTAAGAACTCAAAAATGCATTTTTTTTTTCAAAATCTTACTTTTCCAGAAAAACTATACAAATATAAATTTTCTTAAATACACTTATTTTTTTTAAATCAAGCACGTAACTCCTTACATGACTTTTCGATAACTCTCACGGTTTCAGACTTGGCCTCAGTGGCCCTGAAAATCTCGATCTGTATATAGATAGAAACACTAGGTAAGTAGGAACACAATCCAAATTAAGTGTATGCTATTTTTATTGTTTATTAGTAATTTTACTTACACTAATATCTCTATTTTATTTATTGTAGTTAAAGCTTAACTTCAAAAGGTCTTTTCAATTATTGAAATAAATAAATGATTTATATTTTAATATAATTGACAGTATTAACATATATAAGGCTTTTTTATATTGTCTACTACCTAGCATAGTATTTTATTTACAGAGGAGTACCTTACATTATGTATTATATTATGGAGTAATTATCTATATATTAAATGTACAGTATTTTACTAGATTGCCTATTATCTAGCATAGTATTTTTATTTACTAAGGAGTACCTGAAGTTCATTTTGTCAATACAAAATTTAGTTGTGGGGGTAGATAGAATTACAAATTATTTTATGTAATCATACCCCCACGTATGAACAATCCTACGTATAAGAAATGGCGGCACAAAGTAATAATGTATTACCGTCTGCCCCCACCGTTCATACGTGGGAGTAGATAGCCATAAGTGTAACCGTCTGCCCCCACGTGGGGGTCGTTCGTGGGGGCAGACGGTAACAATTCAAACCAAACATCTATATTCATCACACAAATGTTTGTCCTGTTAAGGTGGGATATCCGGCATTATGTGTGTATAATGTATGTATGTACCAATGTTTGTGACGGCATAATTCTCCAACGGGTACTTTTGGATAATTCAAAGGTATAATGTAGACATCGATTGTCACAGGGCAAGTTTGATATCTGGGGTTGTTTTCAGGTTGACGTTCTTTCAGTCCTAATATCGGGTAGATTTTGTAAAATAGGGGTGTTAAGTGAGACTAAAAGATATGACACAACACAAGACTAGGTACGTCATTTGAAAGAGAATCGAATGCACTTTTATAAAAAGTTAGTATAGCCAAACATAGCTGAAGTTTTTTTTACACACCGTAATAAATAAGGGAAATGTGTTCGCTTGACAATTCATTCTAAAGTTCTGAATAATTTGTATATCAAATTAATATTTTCAAGTCGCCTTTTTAATATTCGTGTTTGCTCTCAGTCTTTCGCCCATTTAGTACTTTAGTGCACCAAAATATATTTTTTTTGACACCTTCATTTGAATTTATATTCATTTAGATACCACCTATACAATGATCTTGATTTACATAAATAGATTAGTTATTTATTCATTTGATTAAAACGGTTATACAAATTACAATAATTAACAATTTAATGTACATTCAAGCCAAAATCTAAACATTAAAAAAAATATCATAATATCAAATTAATAAAATACACAACATAATAAAGTCATAACAATTAAGTAATTACATTCATAGCCATAAGTCATAGTCCAAAACGATATAAATGTTTACAATAGTCAGTATAAAATACTGATATAAAATATATATACTATATCCTATTAATATAAAATGAATATAGTTTACCTAGGCATGTTCAAGAATTGCACCTAAAGCCTTGTGACTCGGAGTCAAGCGAGCCTTACTAGCCTCTCATCGAGTTACTACGTATAGTAATATCGTTTGACACGACCAAACACAAGGAAATATTTATTTTGGAAGGTGTTCAATAATGTATTTAAAGTATGGGAATCGGAGCATCGTAAGAACCTACTTATAATTTGAGGAAAACCTACAAATCTTACATTATATTAACCAAAACATTCTAAGGAAATTTCGTGAAGCTTCAGCGTACATCAAGTATAGATTCTGTATACATTGCGTAGTGATTACTATAATATTGACATTATTGTCATTACTTTATTCGTCTCCTTCAATAACAATGTTATGTATCAACAAATATAATGTGTGCCTAACGCTGTTGTTGTGAATAAATAACGGATTGCGTACGTTGATAAAATAAGAGTTTTATTATTAGGGAATAGTATAAAATGATATTAAGTCTACCCTACCCTAAACATAAAACCTATTTACCCTAAAAATAAAACATATTTACCATACAATTAAAATGTATCTATCCTAAATTAGATAAGATAAGATAATTTATTTTCGTATCTTCAAACGTCTTCGATCAAACAAAAAATTCTCATAGGCTTATGACTAAGTAAACATTCCACAGAGAAAACATAGGTACCCAAACTAGGATAAACCTGTGCGATGGTATACCATACCTATACCTTACGCCGAACGAAGAGTAATTTAACAAATGTAATATAACATGCAAATATATATTACGTTATTTATCTGTTGGTAGTTAAGCAAATCTTATCTAATTAATACATAATAAAAAATGTATTATTTAATTAAAAAATATGACAAATCATCAGAATATATCTATCAAGTATGTAAGTGGACCATGAAGTGTATGTGTAGAAAAAAAAGAGAGAAAAATTAAATTTATTACTATTTATGGTGCTAATTCTTGTTGATTATTGTAATCACGACAATACGATAAGTAATTTTTCAGTATCATCATAATTAAGTTCTAATAGCCAGCTTTTAATAGTGAATTTACATTTAGTACTAGTCATTGGGTAGATGGTTAGTAGGGAATTGAGTTTTTTGTAAAGGTTGCAAATGACGTGCATTTACATTTTGTGCCATAGCATACTTTTTAGAACGTCTTTGAGTGGCGTAATGGTCAGGTGCAACAAATATTTTCTTATGATGGGCAAGAACTAAATTTAAAATAAATAATTTTCGTGTTGAGAATAGCTTACTTTCATTAAAAAGTAACTCTGTAGAATAAAGGAAAAGGTTTGGAGAACATAACTTTGAGGACAGATCGTTGCGCTCTTTCGAGTTTGATCACGTTGGTTTTGCATGCCCCTCCCCAAACGGAAATGCAGTATGTTAGGACTGATTGACAGAGACAGTAATATACCGTTTTGAGTAGGTTAAATGAAGCAACATTACGAAGATTTTTAAAAATCCAGATGAGTTTGCGTAGGCGGGCAGAAATTTAATTGATTTGGGGCGTCCATCTCATTTGACAGTCAATTATTACTCCTAAGTACTTTAGGTTTCATGGGCTAATGCTGGACAGTTACAGGTTGATGACTGGAAATAATTACAAAAGTGTGCTTGTATTTTAAAGAAAGAGTTGTAGATACAGGGTATTCTGTTATTTACTGTACTAAAAAAAATATACTTAGTTTTCCCATAGTTAAGAGAATTAAATATAAAATATATCTGGCCTTAAAATAAAAAATATTAAATATCAAGTGATAGCTAATTGTAGGGTTTCATTTTACCTAAAGGGTGTCAACGCGACCATAAAATATTTTTTGGAGACCAAACAAGAAACGTGATCTTTTTCCTTGAAATGAAGGTCGGAACCCGCTGTGTGCGTGTCGGCTCTTGGCAGGTTCTGAAACCTTTGAAACTTGAAACAGAGACGATGATCTGCTTACCGAAATAAAATATAAACATTAATTAAAGAACAGAGAAATGATAGATCTATCGAATTCCACAAATTACATAGATACCAAATGAAAATTAAATTGAACTAGAGCCGACATTTCAGTAAAAACAGTATGATTTGCTTGAAAAACGGAGTTGATACTTATCGTAATTAATGAAGGAATCGGACCCGCTAGTCCCTAATTGACTTTTGTGATTCCGTAAAAAGTCAGTGCCAAATTAAGAGGCTCAAGGGATATACGACCTTTAGAAGAATTATCACGAAGAAAAGTACAAGTAAATTCCTGGCCAATATTATCAAGAAAAATTATCAGTGGTTCCGTACCCAAAGGTCGCCAACGGAATCCTATTACTAAGCCCCCGCGGTCCATCTATCTGTCCGTCATTGGGCTGTATCTTACGGACCGCTAGATGACGACAGTTGAATATTTTATCATTTGTACATCAATTGCCGCTGTAAAACCATAAATAAAATTCAATCAAAAATATTAATTCACACACACAAAAATAATACCTATGGACAATTTAACTTACTATGTACTATAAGCCATCGGATCAACTGTTCCAGACCAGTGCCAGACGGAAGAGCACCAAAGGAGCCAGAAGGGCCAGTGCCCCAGGGCACTGGCTGCATTGCCACGCTAAATAGCTTTGCTAATTCGCTGTGCTAAATAAGAGCCAGCCCTTAGGTCACGTGTCGCCTTAATCAAAAGCCCCAAAATATTTAAGCAAACCCGGATGACACACGGACCTAAGGTCTCGACTTAAAATGCTCAAATAGGTAAGCTCTGTCGAGACCACTATAGTTGCGCCTTTTGCTATCCTCTGCCAAATCAGCCGCCGCACCAGACCCAACTGATGTCCCAGGAAGACGAGATGGCGCAAGGGTATCAACGCAGGTAGCGTTCAAAGATTTTAATTAAAAATTATAGGTAAAACGAAATAAAATATTTTTTTGCCAAGCAATGTGAATCGGAACCCTAGGTTTGCGTTTTTGTAAGGTAATCGACATACCTAACTTGTCTTTTCATTTATATCATCACACCCGAAATACCTTGACATAAGCGCCCTCCAAGACATGGCAGTTTTGATACCTATTAATCTCAAAAGTCTCTCTCCAATTTCAGTTGATATAACTAATTTCCACGCTTGGCTGGAGAGTGGAATGATATTATCCTTAAAAGAGGTCTTGAATTTTAGTTAGGTACCTGTTACGCCACCCGCGGGCTTGGAGGTGGAACTGTATGATCTATGCTTCAACACTTAGAATAACTGACCTGAATTATATCACAGTTTTTTTTTTATTGTACGACGGGAAAGCGCTTGGCCTTCATCTCACCTGGTTACAAGGTCGAGGCGCACTTCACCCGGAATCCTCAACAAACTGAGGAACTGGCTATCTTACCTGTATATGCCACAACACATTGTTTTTTAAGAATTGTTATTATGGCGACAATATTGTATAACATTCATTTACACAGCGACACCTAGCCCTAATCCCCAATTAAGCAAAACTTGTGATCTTGGAACATTCTTTGTTCGAAACTTTGGTTAAAAGCTGGGAGACATACTTCCTTCACCGCAACCAGTTACGTATAAAACATAAAACTGTTTCGTTCGTATTTAGTTACGAAGCAATGGTTTCGCTGGCGGCTGAGCTAGGAATATAAAAGTAAAATATAAATATATATATATTAGAGAACATTAATTTTACACAGCGCCATCTAGTCCCAAACTAAGCAAAGCTTGTAATATGGGAACTAGATTACGGATATCATACTAATGTACTTTTTTGTAGATACATAGGTACTTATCATACAATACACACCCAAACACAGAACAAACAATATTCATCACAAAAATGTTTGTCCTGGGTGGGAATCGAACCTACAGCGCAGAAAGCAGATTATAATTACATACATTATTTTTGGAAATACATACTTATCATACCAAACAACACCGAAATATACCAAATCGTGGGTAAGGATAATCATTATTTTTCCTACTTCTCGTTAATAATTTTGAAATAGGTACCTTCTTCTTTATCAGCCTGTTAATGTTCACGGCTAGTTTTTACCATAATTGAAACAAATTCTAATATACGAATACTGAAAGTTGATTTTTAGAAGGAGGCACCTTATTTGTCCAATTGCTTACGTATTCCCAACAGGCTGGTTTTCTTCAACTCCAGTATCTGCAATGTCAAATTACTATTATAACTGTCAAATTTTAACCGCCTCTGTGATCTAGTGGTTCAACCCACCGATTTCAGATCCAGAGGTCCCGGGTTCGCTCCCCATGGGGAGTACAATATATTGTGCTTGGTTTGGTTGGTGGTAGGACTTTGTTTAAGTTCGCCTGGCTAGCTACCACCATCTGACCTAATTCTGTCAACATAACAACAATTCTAAAATTGTTGTGTTTCGGCATTCAGAGGTAAGATAGCCAGTTCCTCAGTTTGTTGAGGATTCCGGGTGAAGTGCGCCTCCACCTTCGGCTTTATATCAACTTGTTACCAGGTGAGATGAAAGCCAAGCGCGTTCCCGTAGTACAATAAAAAAAAAACTATAAATACGGGTCTGCATAGCAATATACGTCTAGTTAACCAGTAAATCAATATCACGAATGATACTATCACGAATGATACTATCACGTTTGGAAGGCAGTAAATAAATGTACTCGTAAAAAAACTTCCCGTTTCCGCACTAAGACCCCCAAGTGGTCCATTGCGCGCTTGGAAGGCGGGCAGTAATGACTAGCGTTCGCAGTTAGAGGTATTTTTACAGTCAGCTATCAATACATTAAAAATCTACCCCTCCTCAGTCCATGGATGTCGTAAAAGCCGACTAAGAGATATAACCAGTAGAAGGTCACCAGCTTCTTTTTGTGTATTATCTAAAATTTTATGCGATAACCAATCCACCTGCCAAGCGTAGTGATTATGGCAAAATCCTCCAGCTTTGGAGGAAGCTCTGTCCAGCAGTGGACACTAATGGGCTATTGATGTGATTTTGATTATGAAGGTACTTAATACACATAAGTAAGCCGCTGCCCTTTTCTGGTCGTGAATATGACTAAAATATATTATATTCTGTAAGATAACATCTTGACAGGCAAAAGGAAACTTAAATAATCTTAGCTAGGCGAATAATAAAGTCAACAGAAAAATGTCTTTCCTGGTAAAGTAAAGGCGGACTCAGCATGAATATTAATACAATTTGGTCTCTCAGCGACTTGGACAGCAAGCCACGTCAAGCCTGAGGCAATATATATACCTATAGCCGGTATGATCCTTCTCGTGGTACTGCTAGAATAAGAGCCCGGAGTTGCCATACTTACGTTACTGTTAAGGAATGAACGAATTGTTCGATGAATGAATTAATGAATGGTTTGTCTAGCGCTGTCAGATCCGAAATTGAAGGGGTTCCCCAGGGGGAGTACAATATTGTGCTTGGTTTGGTTGGTGGTAGGACTTTGTTTAGGTCCGCCTTATCAACGATTATTAAATTATTGTGTTCCAGCATTCTAAATGCCGATAAAATAAAATAGCCAGTTTCTCAGTTTTTTCAGGATTCCGAGTGAAAGCGCTTCCACCTTTGGCCTTATCATAGTTTAAAATCTAGTGAGATGAAGGTGAAGCACCACTCCACAATAAAAAAAATCATTGAATGAATTAATGATTTAATGAATGAACGAACGCATTACTGAAACAATGTGACAAACTGGGTGTGTTTGTGGACTAAGATTATCCGTGTTTGGAAAGGAACGTAAGCCGTCAGTCCCAGGTAATACTACAATGGTCTTTAAAGAGCCATAGCAGACGGCGGCTCGTAAGACCTTATACCAAGGTGGCATTTTCAGTTCACACTCAGATTTTTTACGATTTATATTTTTTAACTGATGGGTTAATCTAGCTCAAGGTCAGAGCAACGTCGAGGTCTACAATGGTGCGAACCTACCCAGAAGGTGCCTGTGTTCAACAGTGGACATTAAAAATGACATAAAATAAATGAATATTACAGGAAATTAATTTCACACAGCGTCATCTAGCTCCATACTAAGCAAAGCTTTGAATATGGGAACAAGATTACAAAAATAATACTTGTTTTTGTTGTAAATACATACTTATCTATATAGTATTGTTTCTGTCTTCATCATTCATTCGATATTTAAAAATAATGAACTTGTGCACAGACCAAGCTATGACACATTTGGAACAGCCATCTGATTCAAACTGGGGGCTGACGCGATTAAGAATCTGCCCTGGAACAGGAATCCTTACCTTTAGCTACATACGTTCGTCCAGCTGATGAGGACGCCGAGAGGAGATGAGGATCTTCTTGGACTGCAAGCGTTTGAGGTACCTACACTTCACCACAGTTAATGATTTCACGAGTAGTTTTATCTTATCCAACAGAGTTTACACTGCACACGCGAAGTCTAGCGGGTTAGACTTCTACATAGATATTTTTATTAGGATGAGGGTTCTGGAGGCTATATCATCTGTGTGAATTCACCGGTGTTTTTCTTCGTACTGACGATGACGACTGTCAAACGTTTTGAAGCGATGATGATGCGATAACATGGAGGCTCGTGATTTGGCAGAACGTACGAGCCTTTGAAATACGGCTCTGCCATTGGTTTGAATTCCAAGTCAGAACAGGCCTCAATCGAGACAAGACCAGATTTGGATTCAGATAGGGACGGTTACGAAACAGAATGAATAATAAATATCATACAATATTGTATGATAATGAATGAATGATGAAGACAGGGTTATTGTAAGATAATGAATGAATAATGAAGACACAGGGGTGGGGTTCCTAAAAACAGAAAAAAATACCTATATTCATCCAAATCCCAATCAAAAAAATGTTCTGGGTGAGAATAAACCCCACAACCTTCAACGCACGATGTAGAACTACTACCAACTGAGCTGTGAGGCTTGTCAATCAGTTAAAGTAATGTGAACCTTGGGATCTTGGTCTCTTCTACTTTCCGAGAAATGGTTTGCGGTCACACGAAGGCTCTAATTTTATAACGAATTATCAGAGGCTTGTGTTCACGAGTCTGTTAACTGAAATCAAACAATTACACATCATCATCATCATCTATAACCCGTAACCTTATCTGTAGATTTGTCTTTTTTCCTCGACTGCCTGCAGAAGGGGGTTATGTTTTTTTGAGAGTATGTATGTATGTATGGATATCTAACTTCCACTCTTCAGCCTTATCCTCTAGATCAAATTTGCTGTGCGGCTTGTGTCATTTGGTATGTCTGAATTGTGGTAGTGTCATAGGCTATATTATTTTTAAATGGGAGTGTGAATCAAAAATTAGAGAGGAGTGTGTTAAAAAAAATGATTCTATTCCATTAGTATCAAATGAGAGCTAATAATATGCCAGCTTTAAACACTATCACTGTTATGCTACCACATGTCACGAATTCAGTGAAAAGTATGTCACCTTGAATCTATTGTTAAAATTATCGTCTGTGTAAGCTAGTCATCGATAAAAATATTAATATAAACATAGAGAGAAATTAATTTAAAGTTTGAAAAAGCTTGATTCCCATTTATGAAGCTTGAAACATATTTTTTGTCCGGTACATTAGGTACCGGAAAATTCTGCACCACTATTATTATTTTGAAATCTTAAACACGATACCCCATTGCATTGAGGGTGTGATGAGGTTATGCGAGGTTGCCGGGACTCAAACGACTCACTAAAACCCCCTCAAAAGCCGGCCTCGATGCTAAGGAAGGCCCAAGGATGTAAATTAAAACTTCTTCCTGTGCCTCCCCCATAATGCCATTACACATCTCTTGGGCAGCATTTTAGACGCCCCATCAGCCGCAAAAGACAAGCCACACGGGTCAGCCAAAACCCTCACTCCACCTGGCAATAGGAAATGAGTAAATACAATATTGTGCTTGGTTTGGATGGTGGTAGGACTTTGTTTACTACCACCATATTACCTAATTCTGTCGCTATAGCAACAATTCTAAAAAAATATGTGTTTCGGCATTTAATGATAAGATAGCCAGGTCCTTAGTTTGTTTAGGATTCTGGGTGAAGTGCGCCTCCACCTTTGGCCGTATCTCAACTTGTAACCAGGTGAGATGAAGGCCAAGCGCTTTCCCGTCGTACAATATTCTGCTTGGTTTTGGCTAAGTCAAAGTCAAAATTTCTTTATTCATTATGATTTTTTAGGATCATTTTGAAACGTCATATCTACCGCCTATTCGGAATCGCGACCAGCACACAAGGAGAAAGGCAAGAACCTCGGGCTGGATAATTTTTTGATGATCCATTCAACATTTAGATACACAATTTTAAATGTTAAATGGATCATCAAAAAATTAACCCAGCTACAAACAATTCTAAAATTAAACTACATAAAAACTATTCTAAAATTATTGTTTTCCGGCATTTTAGAGGTAAGATAGCCAGTTCCTCAGTATGTTGAGGATTCCGTAAAAAAGTCCGCCGTTGAATGCGCTTTCACCTTCGTCCTTATCATAGCTTGGATCCAGGTGCGATAAAGGCAAAGCGCGTTCATGATGTATAATAAAAAAAAATACCTTCCAGATATAAATTATCATAACAGAAACAATATCTCTCGTTTCGCGCATAACTTTGGAACTTTATAAATTAAAGCAACACCTCAAATTCTCATGAGGTAAAAGCCATAAAAAACTTACAGCGGTTGCATTCATTCCAATTTCACCCGTAAAGCACCAGTCATAAAGTATCAGACTCCTCTGCACAATTTATACGTCCCTAGCTGAACATGTTTTGCATGTAAGTTGAACGTAGTAGATATACCAGTGTGAAAAAAATAACGAATTTCAACTCCATGTCTTATATGAAAAAGCAGGTTCAAAGAAAGTGATAAGCCTACACAATTTCAGATGGAAGTAAAATCTAGTGTTTTCTCATAAAACTATCTATCATTAAAATAAATCACTTGAAATTCAACCGCGATTTATTTATTTATTTAACCTCTGTGGTAAGTGTGTAAGCCTACCGGTTTCAAATACAGGGGTCCCAGGTTCGATCCCCAGGGAGGACAATATTGTGCTTGGTTTGGTTGGTGGTAGGACTTTGTTTAAGTCCGCCTGGCTAGCTACCACCGTATTACCTACGTCTTTCGCCATAGCAACAAATCGTAAGTAAGTAAGATAGCCAGTTCCTCAGAATGTTGAGGATACCGGGTGAAGTGCGCCACCACCTTCGACTTATCTCAACTTTGGTTACACTTTCCCGTCGTACAATAAAAAATATAAAAAATTCTTCCTTTCTTGACAATTTCACTTTACTTTCACAATAGTTGTGCCAATTTACATGTTTTTACAGAATAGATTGTGTGATGTAATTATGTAATCAAATTTTAATGAGATAGAATCAGAATCATCAATCAGTTTCTTGGGTGATAACACTTTAAATTTTGCAAATTACGCTTCGCTAAGCCAACAGCTACTATGTCACTACTATTACGTAGAGGGTAAACGGACGAAACATAGCTACATCTGTTCCAATGATCATTCCACTTGTCAAAATGTACGTGCCCAGCCTAAAATGCGGATCAGAAATCATTACACACAGTCATATTTTGGGGACCTCAAATCAATGGGCTTTTATTACCAAAATCATTTTGTGCGTACTAACTATAACTGACAATCGCCCTAGACATTAACGGGCTATAATACCTCAGATTAGCAACACAACGCACTCTAGTTTCGAACTAAGATATAGTTATAATAAAGGTGACATTTCTGTGCGCTCAACCACGGCGCTTATGACCACCAGATGACAGAAATACGCGCGTTTTTCAACGTTTGAATTTTTTACAGTAAATAAACATTAATTTTGAAAATATGCTTCTATTCTGCTGTATACTGTGTTTATTTGCTGTACAAAGTGTCAAGGCCTAAATGGGCTTATTTATTGAATGGCGAACATTTTTGGTACAAATTAGGAATTAGGATTTTTTCCTATAGAGAAAATTGTATGTAATCGTGTTTTCGAAACACAAGCGTTCTAGCATCAATCCTGAACTTTAACATATATTAATTTCAAAGTAAATGCTACAGTAATGTGGGAGATATCATCGCTGAAGCTAAGCCATTTCAGATATCAGACTCTTAACAGATGTTTTCCCCTTCTTGCCCGCACAAATCGACCCTCCCGCTCTTCTTAAACTCTTCTTCTCGAAGTTCTTCTCCACAAATCATTCTTCTACACCGATTCCTACACTGTTAGTGCCATCCACCTCTGGAACTCACTGTCTGTGATGTAAAGTTTTCCATCTTTAAAAAAAAACTATGAAATTGAGCTAATTATTTATGTCATATATTATGAAGGTATTATGTATGTCTAAGTATTATAAGTATATTTAATCATTTTCTTTTATTTTGAAATATATTACATTGCATTACATTTTATTTAAAGTATTTTATATCTATCTGTGAATCGCAACTGGCCCTCACCCGCATCTTAACTTTTAACTGTTTTCAACAGTATCTCAACAGTCTGAGGAACTGGCTATCTTACCTCTTAATGCCGTAACCGGTACACAACGGGTCAAAAAGACACGACGGAAAGACGGAAGACGGAAAGACACTTGCGGGAAGGACATTTGCGCGAAGAGACACTTGTGCGTACACTCAAAGACGCACTTAGACTAATATAATATAATCTTCTGCGCTGTACCTGCAAAATATTATTTCATTTCGACGTGCCTTTTTGTTACAAACGACCAACTGCGTTTGTATGGGAAAGAGGTACTCCGGAGCCGAATTTCCTTGTAACTAACAATGAAATAAAATCTTAGAAGCCAATTTTAACCTACTTCTTATTTGTCGTATCGAAATAAAGCTTTGTACTTTGCCCTACTTAGTTTGGATGACAGAACTTTAATATGGTGTCTTGGAGCTAATCTAATGATAGAGCTAGGAGTCTTCAGTCCTTGAAGTCTTCAGTGGCTACTTGCAAAACCCCTCATTTGAGCGGCTATTATTTATTTTGACGGGTGCAATTGGAGATTGACGTTTGTTTTGGCATTTGACATTTGCTTTTTGACAAAGCTCACGAAGCTTCTTTAAGTTTTATGACAAAAGAAAATAGGCATAATCAAATGTAAAAAAAAAAAGTAGTACGAAAACGAGTGCTTTCAGTTTATTTTACTAGCATAATTAATAATTCGAAAAAGTTTTTCTCACCTTACAAGTTCATACCGCCAAGTCGCGACAAAAGAAGTACAAAGTTAGCGCTTTCAACACTTCTTGCTTAAGTTATCAAGCGCTAAAAATGTTGAGTTACTGTTGACAAATAGTTGATTTCAAGGAAAGTTTGCGAAAATCTGTTCTAAGTTTGTCTTCGCACTCGGTGCTTAGTACGTTACGCTGACTGAGTTTCTAAGCTGAGTTTTCAAGTTTGTTGGTCACTGTTATACCTACTTATAATATAGAAAAAGTAGGTAGGTAAAAAAGACAAAAGTAGAAATTTCTTTATTCATCAAGAATTTTTTTAAGATCATTTTGAAATGTCAAATCTACCGTTCGGAATCGCGACCAGCACTCAAAAAGAAAGGCTCTTGCCTTTCTTCTTATAATACCCAAAAAACGTGAGAATGTGAGATTGTACTGCCGATGATAGGCACTGCTTTATATCGAGTTCTAGAAGATAAATCTATGTACGAAACTCTATTCTTAAACTTTAAATAATTTGGTATTCATGTGGTAATCAAAAATACCCTTTACGCATATAGAGTTCTAAGATAACTTTAAATTACTGTTCAAACAAATCGAGCTAAATTGCAACTGTATGCGAACGTTTGGGTTCGTCCAAAGAGATTGATATAAGGTTTTATTACATTTTATTAAAAGTTTTAATAAATTTATTATGATTGTTTAATAAACCAGCCAATCGGTCTCACTTAACCTCTTAGCAATCCTCTTTGGGTACATAACTAAAAAAATCAAATTTTTAAGATAAGATTCTAGACCTCGACTAAAATACAAAAAAAAACATCGATATCATAATTTGAAATTACTCTCACGCTTTTGCAATAATATAATTTGTTTAAATATGTCAGCTCTTGAGTTGAAGGCTTGCCTAGTCAAAAATTAAGTCTACGGTGGAGTGAACTTTCCTAGAACATGCCTTTTTACTCTCTTCTTTAAAGAAAAAACGGGAGCAGCCGATTAAAAAAAATTGCAGCAATTATTCGAATCAATGACCTGTGTCCATCAAAATTTCCAAATATTTATAAATCATTTTAGATTACTATCTTGCTGCGCCTCTCACCAGTGCCGGTGCGGATGCGGCCGTAGATCAATTTGGTTTTCACGAACTTTCGTGCACAAGGTCTGCCGGCAGGATTTCGCGCCACGCAAGTCTTAATGACATTATCCGTTAAGCTTTTACCAGTGTCAATAGTCCAGCCGTTCTTGAACCGAATGGTCTGTTACGTGATGATGGTAAGCGGCCCGACGGTATGACTCTTGTCCCTTGGGAAATGGGTAGGCCTTTGGTGTGGGACGCTACCTGCGTCGACACTCTAGCACCATCTCATCTGCCTGGGACATCAGTAAGCCCTGGTGCAGCAGCTAGTGTCTTGGGCACGCTTCCGTCTGGTACTGGTCTGGAACAGTTGAGTTACCTATAGGCCGTTTGTAACGGTCCTTAGGTAATCTGACTGATTCCTTTGTACATAGTTAGTTTAATTGTACTGTTAATTGAATAAAAGGTAAAAAAAAAATAACTAAGTATATTCTGTTATCTGTGGTATTTCATATTTACAGCTATATTCGACCCCGAACTGTTTCACGTATTGTACGTATTATTAGTTATTTTTAAACTTTTGTTATTAGAACACATGATTTTGATATGAAAAATGCAGGTATTTATCGCGTAAATCTTTATTTATCATGACGTTGTGTGGGGTTGAACAGCCTTTCTTTTATTGTATGAAGGGGTGGTGTTTGGCCTTCACCTGACCTGATTTTTCATGGTGTAGGTTATAGCGTAATCGTAGTGGTCACTATTAGGTATATGTTATAGTATATTTTATGCTAGAATAATTCATAAGAATAGTTAGATAGTAAGCAAAGCATAAATTGTCTATCTAAATAAGTGTATAAATATTCTATCTTAAATGTGATCTACCTATAAATGTCTGCTGCATGCCTTGGTTAACCTGAGTGCGGGGAAATAGAAACAAATGAAATTACATAAAATGAACTGCGGACCTGCGTGCATTAACTATTTTTGACAATATTGCGCATCATTAGCTCTGTGAAACGAGGCTCATAAAAAAGGATGTCGTTTTTAAAAATAATAATGTGAGTTTTCTAGCCCTCCACCAACACGAATAAGGCTTGTTTCCTTAACAAGCGTGGGCGATAAAGCTACAATTGGCCTGAAACACAGTGAATAACACGAACCTTAGGCTGAGGTAAAACCTTTTCTATTATTTTGAGGTGGTTTGGCATCTTGTACTATCTATCTATATAGTCAATCTCTGTGGACGTAACCAGCAGGTTTTAGCCATTAGGTGAGGTCTTTGAGTCTCTCTCTGTCTTATGTATTTGTTCACTGCAGTTACTTCATTGGTTAGTTTGACTTTCAATGTCTTTGTAGTATTTTCCCAAATAAAATCCATAAGTCTATTAAAAAAAGACCCTTGTAAGTGAATTTGGTAATTTCACGAGTAGTAGACCCCATGTGAAAGGGCTCGTCTGCCAAGCAGTATTGCTGTGTTCTGGCTTTAAGGGTATCGTTGCCGGTGAAATTACGGGCACGCGAGGCTTTACAACTTTATGTTACAAGTTGGTGGGTGCAACGAACCTACGCAAGGCATTGTTATAGGCAAGAGATGCACTTAACGACAGGTGGGCAACTCGCATGTTCCATCTCTAAGTTGTATAAAAAAAAACTACAATAGTGGTAATTTAGTGGTGGGCTGTGGTGTGTTGGCCTTAGAATGTGTAAATTCCGCTTCTGTGGTTCACCCACCGGTATCACACCCAGAGGTCCCAGGTTTCCTCAAGGGGGGATTCCCGTACGACTCATAATCACTTTTGTCCGAACATCACTTTCCCGCACAGACATCTTATATATTCAGCTATAATAAAGCAATACATGATATTCACATCTCCGAATTTCAATGTTCCTAAACTCATTAGTGACGTGAAGTCCGCTTCCACATTCATTAGCATAACTTAACTTAAAAAATGGCCGTATATCTAATCCGTCATAAAGTTACGTAACTTGTATGTAAATACGTACAAACCACACAATAACACAGAACAAACAAAATTCATCACACATATGTTTGTCCTGGATGGGTATCAAGCCTAAACCTAAGCGGAAAGCAGACCTACCAACAGCTGTGAGGCTTTTCACATGTTGCAGTAGTCATTCATGTCAATCATTCAATCAAACCTGAGAGGCGTACAAGCTGGCAATAGGGTAACGAGCTGCATTTAGATGCGTGACGTCGGAGGGGTCCTTAAAGCTTTAGATTGACCTGGTTCACTGAGTGGGGAGTGAAAGGATTACTGATGAAGCACTGACGATAATCACTCATTCAGCGGAAGGCTTATTTTACATCAGTTGGTTACTCTGGGTAGATAACCCAGTATCTATTATTATTTATTTACTTATTACTAGCCCGATGTGGGCCATTGCTGGGCAAAGGATTCCTCCTGAATTTTACAATCGTCACAACCTCGGACATTTTTTTTTATTGATATTAAATGTTCTATCGCGGCTTTTTGAGTTACAGCAATTTGGGTTCAGGAGCGCAAGTTTGTGTTAGTTTGTATCTACCATCAATAGTGTATTGTAAAATATACCTGGTTAACTATTACTCAATAGTTGTCGCATGTACCTATTTGTTATTTTTAGTTCAGTTAGTTTAATAGTTGTCCCAAATATGTGCGAAACCATCTGTAAGGTTTTTAAATTCTGTTTCTCCTACTAAAGTTCCCTGGAAGAAATTCGCTGTCCCGTTTTCAGTGATAAGACCGCTCATTGTACTTATGCACTGTGTAATCTTTGTATTATTTGATTTCATTTTGTTTACCACAAAACGTTATTCAATTCACCTAAAAAAATGAGTAGTTGAAAGCAACCCCAATAAATTTTCATCGAACTCTTGAAACCTGTTCAAATTGAGAATTAGAACATAACATAAATAATTGATATTGGAAACCCGGTTTAGACGAGCAAGAGGTTTATTAGGGCCAACTCCATACATTCAGCATTCCTCTGTCCTTATTTTATCCATCACTTATCCTGCTCCCAATAGGTTGGTACTTTGTAATCGGATTACTCTCAACCAGCGAATGTGATTAGGTCATAATCTACATAAACTTGACACAAACAAAGAATTTAGGACATCCAAGTTAAGTTTATTAGTAGTCTGTCTTCGTCGCCGAAGGTTGTGTATTCCGTTCCAGCCTAGAACATTTTGTGTGATGAATATGAAAATGCTTGCTCTGTGTTTGGGTGTTGTATTTATAGATTTTTTTTATTGTTTATAGGAAGCGCTGCGCTTTCCATTTTGCCTTTTGACATAAGTGCTTCACCTAGCACAGACTATAAATGACACATGTGTTAGTGGATATATTTATAGGTTAGTTATTTAGTTGTTAGCTTTAGTTATATTTGATAGTGAGTTTTAGTGTTTAGTATTTACTTTTTTTTTTTTCGTCCGTGTCTGTGCTTTGTTTTGTGCCTGTGTCAATAAAATGATTTTCATTCTTTCTTTCTTTCGTTCTTTATTTTTTTCTTTCTTTCTTTCTTTCTTTCTTTCTTTCTTTATTTCTTTCTTTCTTTCTTTCTTTCTTTCTTTCTTTCTTTCTTTCTTTCTTTCTTTCTTTCTTTCTTTCTTTCTTTCATCTCGCTTGGTTTCAAGATATGTACTTTAGGTTTAGGTATTCACTTCACATGTATGGTCATATATTTCCCCTTTAAAAGTATAACATTGCACTTAGATACGTCAAAAACAAAAGAGGCACAGTATACATAGAAACAAAGACAACGAATAATAACATTGGTACTATAGTACAGCACTTATTTTATAAACAAATTTAACAGGTATGTACACTAACCATTATTTTACACATATATATATACATTGGTACGCCAGTCAGAAACGTCTAGAATATTCGCGAGCCTTCGCATAGTTCCGAGAAAATAAGACAATAACAACTTGTTTGTCAATAACACAAAAGGATGCGCCTGGACGCGCGATACTGAATAAACGTGTCTAATTTTGAGTAATAACCGGTTGCTTTTGATTCTTAACAATATCATTATTGACCATATTATATTTGTCACAAATTTAAAATTAAAAGTATTTATCCTTGTAAATAAATACTTTTTTTTTATGCTTTTCAAACTAACAAAAAAAGTTATTAATTCTGGGAACCAAGGCATCAGGGTAGAAAGGCATCCATGCCACAAGCCAACAGAGCCCGCATTTCATACGAGAAAAACCTAAACACACAAGAAACGGTTCGCTTCGCTGGCAGATAAGGAATTTGCCACAAAAGATTCAATAGACTGCGCCGCGGCGAAATGTACAGGAACATTTTAGCGCAGCATTTTTATACGCCATTTTTTAAATAACTATGTCGTCTTGTATTTGTTTTTTCTTTATACATTAACTATTTACAAGAAAAGCAGATACAGACCGTGAGTAGACGTGAGGGTGCCTAAGACTGCATTGCCCCGCTGCGCTGATAGCAATGCTAATTCGCTGGGCGAAATAAGTGCCAGCCTAGGAACCCGTGTCATCCCAAAAGCCCCGAAAGATTTTTGAAAACCAGATAGCATAGGCTAGAAAGGATAGAAAAATGATAAGTTTATTTTAAAAAGCTCAAAAAAGAAATTAAGCCAAAGTCTGTAAAATAAACACCCGTAAAGCCATTTACTTTTAACTGTGCTTAGTTTGGGGCAATGTGAAATGAATGTCCTGTAATGTTTATTTATTTTTAAACTCTAAAGAAAAACATAACGTTTTTTTCTTAGTTTCAACCCTTCCAACTGTGCTGACAACTAAGTTTCACAACTATTGGTGAATGAGTAGTCTATTTTCTTGTTTATCAAAAATTTTCAAAATAATGATGTTTTTCATTATGCCCATTACGCTACCAGCCCCCTCAGCACGGGGTGGGGATAAAAATGTTGTCCTCTGTTTTTATTCACCATCGGGAGACAAAATGCTCTCGAAGGTGGATAAAAATAGAGGACAAACATTTTATCCCCGCCCCATGCTGAGGGGGCAGGTTTTCAGCTAAAAATAATTTTGACGCCATCCCACCCAATTTTTACAGACAGCTATTAAATATATTATTATATGATTAATTCGTTGTACACAACTTTTGTTATTTCCAAACACTTTTTAGTAATTGCATTGCCAAGGGAAGGAGAGAGAAAAAATATGCAAATATTGTAATATTATGTCAATATTTTTTACAATAAAGATGGCAAACAAGCATACCAATCAAAGCCCCTTTGCTTGTTTTGGGCCTACCCAAAGAGTATAACTGGCTGGGCCATCCATGGCCCACCTGCCACGCGTATTTGCGTTTGGCCTTCATCTCTCTGGTTCCAAGTTATAATAAGACTGATGGTGGAAGCACGCTACACCCAGAATCCTCAACAGTCTGATGAACTGGCTATCTTACTCTCCGTCCGGAACACAACAATTTGAATTGTTGCTATGGCGACAGACAGGTAAGATGGTGGCAGCTACCCAGGCGGTCTGAAACAAAGTCCTACCATCAACCAAACCAAGCACAATACTGTACTCCCCTGGTAAACGATCCCGGGATCTCGGGACATCATAAAACTGCATTAACACTTCATTGGAATATATATATATACATTGTTGTCATATAAGCCAAACTACGATTCAATATTAACATTGAGAGCTAAGTACTCGTAGTAACAAACTGTAAACCGCAGTCCAGTTTGTCCATTGAATGATTAATGGGATGCTGTCGAATGCAAGTCCGGCCATCTCATTACCGGCTGTCCGATCCGCCCGGGCCGGCAGGTGACTACCGGATATACGAGTCTGTAGAATAGCATCAACATTCAATAGAACGCGCTTGGAAATAGAATACCAACATCCTTCTTACTTATTTCATAAACTAGTGACATGTTCCGGCTTTATATTGTTATTTTATTATACGACGGAGCACCCTCCCTTGGTCTTCATCTCACCTGGTTTTTCAAGTTATGATAAGGCCGAAGATGGAAGCGCACTTCACTCGGAATCCTCAACAAACTGAGGAACTTGCTATTTTACTTCTAAATACCGAAACAAAACAATTTAAGAATTGTTGTTATGGTGATAGAATTAGGTATGATGGTGGTAGCTAGCCAGGTGAACCTAAACAAAGTCCTACCACCAACCAAACCAAGCACAATATTGTACTCCCCTGGGGATCGAACACGAGACCTCTGGATCTGACACTGGTGGGTGAACCACTAGACCACAGTGGCGTTAATGGCTTCTCACGGGTGCAATTTATTATGATGATGTAGCATTTACAATTATACTAACTATGTACCAGGGAAGCAGTCGGATGACCTAAGGACCGTTACAAACGACCTATTAGGTAATTCAACTGTTCCAGACCAGTACCAGACCGAAGCGTGCCTACTACACTGGCTGCATTGCCACGCTATACAGCTACTACTACTACTTCACTAGCCTAAATAAGAGCCAGTCCTTGGGGTTAAATGTCACCTTAGTCAAAAGCCCCGGAAGAATTTTCTTGGCTCCTCGGGCCCAAGGTTTCGACCCCAAAAGGCTCTGCCACTATATTTATGCCTTTTGTGATCCTCGGCCGAATCAGCAGCTGCGATAAGATGCCGCAAGGGTGTCGACGTAGGTAGCGTTCCACACATTTGAATGTTGCATGATTACTATTAATTTTGACAGAAGAATCGTAATGCTTAGTTTAATGTTTGTTTATTAGTACCTACTTAATTTAGTAATAGATAAGCGAGTGTGAGCGCCAACAAAAACCAGCAATACTTTATGAAAATGTACTGTAACTATCTAATTAATAAATATTTGATGCATTCATTGATTCATACAAATCAGAATCGTGATCAACGCAACCTGCGTTTAGTATATATAGTAATAATAATATATTTTATTCCAGGCAACAATAGAACATTGCCTAACTTAGTCTACGGCCCATAGTAATATCACAGAGCCAGATTCCCTGGTTCTGTGACCTATCCTGAGTCCATGTTGGTTAGAACTAATGCTTTCACGTTCAACAGACGTTTCGTGAGATAAAAGTCACACCCCACCTTAATTTAAGATGGTATATGGTTTTTGTTTCGGACAAACACAGCGCGAAACAATTTATTATTTACTAACTGACCCCGCGCAGTTTTACTACAGTAATATTTTTCAAATTGTATCCCTATTATATGCAAAGTCCAGTGAAATGTAAATACATGTTTTTGACGTTGTGCATAAGCTTACTATAAATGGGAATGAGCTATAACAGTTTTAAGCTCAGAAACCACCCTCAGCCAAGATTGTTAAATACTGTTGCAAAATCAATGTTTCACTTTGGTCAGCTTTATCAAATAACAAAGTCACATTACATCAACACCCGCTTGTACTTGTGAATATTTACACTAAATGTTGTGTTCCAAATCCCTTCCAGGAAAAACTTGCTCACAAACATTTCTACTAAAGAACGGGAGATAATAAGTTTACATGCTCCATGCCAATTATATCAGTAATAATTACACAAAGTTTCATTCGAATCCATCCAGTAGTTTCAGCATAATGTGCCATCAAGGAACAGACAGACAGTCAAACAAAAATGAAATAAAAAACTTTTCACTTCAGACTTCAGAATCAATAATAGTGTTTCCTCTACTTAAAATTTTCAAAATACATTAAATTTTTAGACTATCAAAAACAAAGTCGCAGCCGATCCCAATTATAATTGAATTTGTGCGATGACGGAAAACGTCCCTCGTTTATTGGTTAACAATAACTCTCGCTCGTAAACTCAGATTTGGCCTTATAAATTTAATTTGTGTACAGATGAACGGTTTCAATGAAGACTTACTATTATAATGGGACAAAGACAAACAATAACCATAAAAATAACAGTAGATTATCAAATAATCTAGCGGAATAATAGGAAGGCGCCCTGGCTTAACTTAATAATCGACCCCTCCAACTTAGCCCACAGACTTTATAAAAGCCCACTAAGGGAGATCCCTTGGTGAAATCACCAGACGAGGGGCAGCAAGTAGTATTTATTTATTTATGTACTATAGACGTGAATGTCCTTACGTCTGTGTAAGTATCTAGACGTAAGTAAGTAGCGTCCCGTATTAGAATCCAACCTAACTCCAAAAAGAACAAGTTTTACATTTGGGGCGCTCATCATCATTCAAATATACATATAATTGTTAAATATTAACCTAAAAACAGAAAAATATATAGTAACAAATCCGCTAAAGTCTTCTTTCACGTTGATGTTGAACAATGGATTTTCGCAAAATAACGCCTAAATCAATCAGCTATATAATTGTACAAGATTTTTTTGTGGTGTCTCTTTGAGCCATTTTATTTAATAAAAACAAAAGTTGTTCCAAAAATATTTTTGGGTTTGACAGTATGTTATGTTTCTATGTTTTCATGAGATTCAGCTACACTGCACTCGGTCCGATCTCGTCAGCTATTAAGCTTATATTTGTTACCACCTTCATTGGTTATTTTACTATTAAATAGACATAGTCACATATATGTTATTTACATTATGTGTTATTTATTGTATTATTATGTGTTATTTGGGAATCATATGCGTTAAAACTGGCGAAGGTAATGATGAGGACTTTGATAGAAAAGCCAAAAAGTGCCTTTATGGATTCATACTTTTCCGTTCCACAGCTATCTATTAAGTATCTAATTCAAAATTGGAGAGCAATACTGCTAAAACCAACCTCATGAAAAAATATGACTACCAAAAATATTACGATGTCCGTTGGATTTTAATCGAATGTGTGCTCCAATTAAAGTAAAAAAAAACGTGTAATGCGCAATATCGATATAAGATATAGTAATCCATGGTTACCCGGAATCCTCATATGTTCCACAGCTATCTATTAAGTATCTAATTCAAAATTGGAGAGCAATACTGCTAAAACCAACCTCATGAAAAAATATGACTACCAAAAATATTACGATGTCCGTTGGATTTTAATCGAATGTGTGCTCCAATTAAAGTAAAAAATAACGTGTAATGCGCCATATCGATATAAGATATAGTAATCCATGGTTACCCTGTGAGGAACTGGCTATCTTACTTCTAAATGCCGAAACACAATATTTTTTTTGGATTGTTCTATTGGCGACAGAATCAGGCAAGATGGTGGTAGACAGACAGGCGGAGTCCAGTTAACGAGCAAAGTCCTACCACCAACCAAACCAAGCATAATATTGTACTTCCCTGAGGATCGAACCCAGGATATCTGGACTTTCACCGTAGTAGGCGAACCACTAAACCACAGAGACGGTTAAATGCAGTAATACTAATACACCAAAAATCAAATCAAAAGATTAATCAGCTTGATCTCTTTGTGTGCTGTTCGCGATTTCAAACAGGCGGTAGATTTGAAGTTTCAAAATGATCCTAAAAAATCTTAATTAATAAAAATATTTTAGACTTGGAGTATTACTTATATCGCCTGTTTTATACAAGATCAAAATAAAAACGTGCCCTGTTGTGCTTACGGCAGTCTCACTTCGTTCCGATTCATAAAAACATCATGACCTTCAGGCGTCTTTTCTTTATGATGTTAAACCCAGGATTACAATCACAATCATAAGAAAACACAAAATCGTAAACAGACGAACAAATCACTGCCAAGTTTATATCGATAGTATCATTGAATGGTGGATTTGTTGTGTCTGAAATGGGACAACATTTATTCGAGTTTGATTTAGTTTTATAGATATCGCGTTTGATTGCTGAAATCAAATATAACATTTTATAGCGTAAATATTATACGGTTGCCTTGGTAAAAGGCTTAACTTTAAAAAGCTCGTAACTTCTGTTAAGAGTTCGTGTTTAACGAAAAATACAACTGGTATGTATAAACAAACGGACAAAATTTTAAGTTTTCAAAGATTTCATTTAGCATTTTTTTTTTACAGGACATTCATTTCATACAGCGCCATCTAGTCCCAAACTAAGCATAGCTTGTAATATTCCCATATTATTAGCTATACTTAGTTTGGTTAATACTGGATAGAATATAATTATGGATAGAATACTTTTTTTTTGTAAAAAACATACAATACAACACCCAAACACAGAACAAACATCTATAATCGTCACACAAATGTTTGTCCTGGGTGGCAATCAAACCCAAACGTATAGCGCAGAAGGCAGAGTTACTACCAACTGAGCTATGAGGCTTGTTTATTATTTAGTTTAATTATAATGCAAGTCAATGCTGCTGAACTTTATCTTAGGATTTTCTTTAATTGCATGTATTCATACCATGGGACGATGACCTAGTAAAAACAGCGGGAAAAACCTGGAGCAGAGCCACTAAAGACAGAATGAGGTGGAATGAGCTGGAAGAGGCTTTTGCCGCGAAAGGCGGCCCCTTACAGCGATGAATAAATTGATATATTGATATAATATTGGAAATAGCATAACCATAACACTTAGATAGAAACAGTTAGGAATAAGTATTGAATAAGCCTTAGGTTTCATTTATGTAATTTAGAATTAAGTAAGTAGATATGCAAGACTATGTAAGGAAAAATAAAAGCTTTTTTATCTTATCTTTATCTTTATCTTATTCATACCATGTATTTAAATGATGAAACAGGAAGCAAAAAAATATAAAACAGTTATCTTTTTTAATGATTGATCTCCTTTCTCTTAGACAAAAAATAAATCAAATCAATCGCTTTTTTATCTGTCAGCTACGCAAATAAGTGGTAATAGGTAAAATGAGACGGTTTTTATCGATACAGTCTCACTTTACCCATCGGAAGTAAAAACCTAACATTCTACTGACATACTCCGCCATAAGAATTTGAATGTTACAGGAATATAACAGAAGAATATTACAGGACAATAATTTCACACAGCGCCATCTATCCCCAAACTAAGCATAGCTTGTAAAAATAATACTCAGATTCTTTTTTTTTGTAAATACATACGTACTATATGATACAACAACGAAACACAGAACAAGCATTCATCACACAAATTATTGTCCTGGGTGGGAATCGAAGACACAGCGCAGAAGGCAGAGCTACTACCTTGCTTTTTTATTGTCTCGCAAAACGTAGAGTACACTCCTTGGGGATAAAGCTAATTTTGTCTTGGGCGCGCTTGAACCCCTCACTGCGCTCAGGACTCGTCTTCATTCTAATATTATTAACTCATAACACCCTCGATGCGCTCGGGAGTTAAATCTGGAGTCCTTCGATACGTTCAGAATTTGTGTACGTTCAGACATAAAACAGTGCTTTATCCCCTCGATGTATAATCTACTAAACATTATAGTAAATGGTAATATGAGGTACATCATAATTTTTTTAATCTACAGTAACACAGTATAAAGGGATTGCAAAGATTTTTTGAGTAAACTGAATATACTTAGTAACAGATTGCCATTAAAGTTGCTAATAATAAGCAAAATGTTATATGAAACATTGGTTCTACGAGTTATCGTTATAATCGCTGTTTTAAAGACTTTAAAGAATTCTACCCATAATAGAAACCAAATATATGAGCTCTTCGTACAAAGAGCCTACTACGCGCGTGGGCTTTTAGATGGATGGTTTTTTTCATACATTAATTTAAATTAATTTGCAAAGAATTACGAAAGGGTCAACATTAAATCATTTGCTGTGGCGTTTGCGGAATCAACCCCTCCAACTCAGCCCATGGATGTTGTAAAACCTGACTAAGAGATCTCACCAGAAAAAGGACAGCAGCTGCCTGCTATGTATTATCTACACCATTACTGCGATCATCAATCCTCATCACGCTCTGCCAAGCGGGGTGATTATGGCATAAACACTCCAGTTTTGGAGGAGGCTCTGTCCATCAGTGGATACCAATGGGCTATTGATGTGTAGCATAATAATATATTTTTTACTCCAAATGTTTGATATTCCATTAATTAGGACTAATAGCGATCAAAAATCTTTAATTAAATAAAATTATAAATTAATAAATTACAGGACATAAATTTTACACAGCGCCGTCTAGCCCCAAACTAAGCATAGCTTGTAATATGGAAACTAGATTTCGGATAGAATACTTCAATATATTTTTTTGTAAATACATACCTACTTATTATACAAAATAAGGTTGCACTGAAAAAATTTGAATCAGCTTTCAAAATTTGTGATTGCACACTGTAAGTTTCACTGAGTTTGTTAGCACCTTCCGGGTAGGATCTGTCACAAACCTCACAAAAAAACTCGTAATACCTACATAATTCATCAAAAGTTTAATACTTTTGTAATAGTTTAAGTCGGAAGATAAAACAATATTTTGTTGCAGCAGTAGTTCAGAACGAAATGGATTTCAAACTTTTGATCAGTGTAGTTCGTACGAAAGTTCGGAATCGGAATTTGGGCATCTACCCTGCGGTAGAACCATTAAACTGTGCTTAGACCGAAGACAGGTGGAATTACCGGCCAACTTCATGTTGATTGAAAGCTTTGCCCTTAGTTTCCGACAGCCTATCTTTGTAATATATTATAATATTCGTTAGGGAGTGAATTGTTTTTGTTAAAAGGTAGGGTAGGTGTATTGTAAATCGCCTAAAATGGCGACGTCAGGCTAAAGATTAAACTGTCTCTGTGGTCTAATAGTTCACCTACCGCTGTCAGATCCAGTGGTCCTGGGTTCGATCCCCAAGGCAGTACCATATTGGTTTGGTTAGTGGTAGGACTTTGTTAAGTCCGCCTGGCTAGCTACTACCATCTTGCCTAAATCTGTCATCAAAAAAACAATTCTATATGTTTCGGCATTTAGAGATAAGATAGCCAGTTCCTGAGTTTGTTGATGATTCCGGGTGAAGTGCGCTTTCACCTTCGGCCTTATCATAAACTTGAAAAATCAGGTGAGATGAGGGCCAAACACCTCGCCGTCGTACAATATATATATAAATATATGTTTACTAGATCGAAGCGAAGAATACTAGATCTCGAATTTGCTTTTGTTTCTTCTTCTACTTGGCCCGTAAAAAGAGCTGCTGAAAAATGTGTCAATTTTATCAAATACCTACCTATTCAGCATAAAAAAATGAGTGAAATTCATCGTTTCAATGATTTACTCTAATAATATTGAAGCGAACTATCTATCTGAGCACCTGCGTCCCGATCTATCATCACCAAATCCATTAGGCCATTAGTGCTTAACGAGCGAGCATAAATTCACGTTTTACATGAAAATTGTTAGGAATACGTTTTTCATGTTGTATTTCATCTACTCGAACTTTCCTCCCATCAATCTTTCGTCGCACCTCAAAAACCACCACAAATTATTTCCCAAGCTTTGTCGGTATAAACGTTAACTGAGCCACTTTTCTCGCCATTCGTTCAAAACATTATTTATCAACCGCAAGCAGCAATTCTAATGCTTGGGTCCTGTCAGAAAACTTTAGAAAGTTCCACCCCAAACATCACCACACTTATAGTTCACGTCAAAGTTGGAATTTCGACAGCAGTGGCAACAATTTTCCAGACACTTCACAGAATAGTCCGCGTCTTGTTATTTCTCAACACAGTTCTACGAGTTACATATGTATAGAATTGTCTCCAGACTAGACCAGGACTATTTCTTCATTTAAACTTTAAAACGGGTATGTGCTTGACATTCATCTCACCGAAATCGGTTAAGATTAAGGTTTAGAGCCAAAAATAAGGCACCTGGGCCGGATGGAGTTCCAGGACGAGCCTGGGTCTTGGCACTAAAAGAGTTAGGAGTCCGGTTCCGTGCACTCTTAGATGCTTGACTTGCTTCCGGACGATTCCCTACTATGTGGAAATGAGGAAGACTAGTGCTCCTTGAAAAAGATAGACGCCCAGCGGAATCACACTCAGCGTATCGTCCAATTGTTATGCTGTATGAGGCGGATAAACTTTTTGAGCGGATTATCGCAGCTCGCATCGTACTGCACCTCAATAGGAGAGGCCCTAATCTGTCCGATTCACAATATGACTTCCGAGTCAACAATAGTAATATGTATTAAACGTATCGAAGCCTACTCGGATGCAGTAGTAACACGAGGTCCCCACCTCGTGTTACTACTGCATCCGAGTAGGCTACTAGTGATACCATGCCGTGGTCCTGTATTAAGGAGGTTCTGAAATTTCATGATGTGCCCCCTTACCTTGGCATTGTTGGGGCTTACCTCTCGGAGAGATTTGTTATGTACCCAGGACAGGACGGACAATTTCACCGATGGGAAATGTCCTGCGGTGTTCCACAGGGTCGGTCCTAGATCCACTCCTCTGGAGCATCGTCTATGATTGGGTGCTACGAAGTCTTCTTTCGGACGGAGCAAAGCTGACATGCTATGCAGACGACACTTTGATCACATTTCGAGGAAGTACACCTGAGGAGGCAGTAATTCTTGCAACCACAGCAGTCACGAGGATGGTTGAAAGAATAAAAATGTAAGGACTCAGAGTGGCACTGGAAAAAAATCCATGCCCTGGCGAGACCCCCATAAAGCAGGTTTAGGTGATGAGAGCGGGGGCAGTCATCACCAATACAAAACCTATACAATACAATGTGGACCAACGACCGAGGCCGTGGAAGATTACTTGTGTTCCCATAGCCTCAGCAACTAAGGCGAGGAGAGGTAATCCATGGGGTTTTAGCCGGTGGGAGGCTGGCATAACCCACTTGATGCCCCCGCACCAAGTGGGTATCCATCTAAAGGATTTCCCCATGTTAAAAAAAAAGTAGGTAGGTAGGTACATTGAAGGTAAATTTTTTCCTTCTGAGGATCCACGTCTGATCCGATGATGATCTCTACTCAGAGCGTGGATCTTTTAAGTTCAAACGCACGTACAAACTTACGTTCAGCATATGCCCACGGTTAGGAAATAGCTAATTACATTCAAGATACAAATAACACCACGCGGCTCTTGAAGTCTTTGTTCATTTTCCCGCTAAGTTTGAGTAGGTAAAACGATCTCAAAGCCTTCAAAGAGAACCGAAGCCATATATAGACTTCATCGAAACCTACTAATCAAGCTCACATACAAAACATCTGTCAGATTTACGAAAATTTACGGTTCAAGGAATCTTCGTAGCTCTGGGTTGGAGCGCGAGTATTTATTCGGTGGCTTTGGCCAAGTATGTCTGACTAATGTCGGGGCAAGTTGCACTCTGCCTCGGTCCGTCTCAAATCTCGACCTATTTGTATCTGTTGCTTTGCTTTACTTTCGGTATATCGCTTTGATATTTAATATACATGCCTTTACTAAGTAATTTACTAGGGCTAGTGCGGTGGATGATGCAGCCGAGAATCACGAAAATCGCAAATTAGTGGTCTCTCACAGATCTTACGTATTTGAGCCTTTTGGGGTTTAGCGGAGACGTATTGGGTTTGTGATTGAGGCGACAAGTGACCCAAGGGCCAGCTTTTTCAGCATGGCAATAAATATTACAGAATATTAATTTTACACAGCGCCATTTAGCCCCAAACTAAGCATAGCTTGTAATTTGGGAACTAGATTACGGATAGAATACTTAAATACTGTTGTAAATACATACGTACTATATGATGCAGCCAGTATGTAGCCTTGGGCACGCTACCGTCTGGTACTGGTCTGGAACAGTTGAGTTACCTATAGGCCGTTTGTAACGGTCCTTAGGTAATCTGACTGATTCCTTTGTACATAGTTAGTTTAATTGTACTTTTTATTGAATAAATGAATGCTTAAATAATCGAGTAAATGGCTGTGCGTTGTGAAGCCTATTAAATTGTAGATATCGTTTGAATATATAAACTTTATATAAATATTACAGGACATTAATTTCACACAGCGCCATCTAGCACCAAACTAAGCATAGCTTGTAATATGGGTACTAGATTACGCATAGAATACTTAAATACTTTTTGTAAATACATACGTACTATATGATACTACACCCAAACACAGAACAAACATCTATATTCATCACACAAATGTTTGTTCTGGGTGGGAATCGAACCCACTGCCTACAGCGCAGAAGGCAGAGCTACTACCAACTGAGCTATGAGGCTTGTTAAACTACTTTGTCAACATACTCAAAGAAAAGCGACGCGAATGATCTTAGGTTCAACATATTTTGTTGAATAATATTAATGACGTTCATTAGGCAGCAATTACGCGAGGCTTGTACGGGACACGGTTGAAGAATTAGCTATAATCGAATTCATAATGCGTACTACATAGTGATACTTATCAAACTCGCAACAAATTTTTTTTTTTAAGTGCTTGGCCTTCATCTCACCTGATAACAAGTTAAGATAAGGTCGAAGGTGTAGGCGCACTTCACCCGGAATCCTCAACAAACTGAGGAACTGGCTATCTTACCTCTGTATGCCGGAACACAACATTTTTTTTTAGAATTTATATTCCTTGTGCTGTTGTATGACGAGAAAATAAAAAGAATATGTGAGTTTTTATTGTATTTTTATAGATTTTTTCTTGTTTTTTGTATTTTCTCACATACTTTTAGTACTTTTTCTTAATTTTATATATATTTTTATGCGTTGCCTACTTGTGTAAGTATGTGTCAAATAAATGTTTTTTTTTTATCACAATGCTTGGGCTTCATCTCACCTGGTGGCAAGCTATGATAAGGCAGAAGGTGGAAGCGCACTTCACCGGGAATCCTCAACGGTGGAACTGGTTGTTTTTCCTCTTAAAGCAGAACACAACAATTAAGCACTTTGTTATGACGACAGACTTATGATGGTAGTAAGCCTGTAGGACATAACCATCTAAATCAATTACTATTTTGTAGCCCCCTGATAATCTAACCCGGGACCTCTGGGTTTGATACCGGTGGGCGAGCAACTAGACTACAGCGGTTAAAACGTTACTTTTACCTGAGGCAATAGCGTATTCTCTTTATATCATTAAATTTTTATCTTCTAAATTAGAGTACCGTAACAACAAATAAAATGGCCTTTTCGAATTCGTTCAGAGAAGAATGAAAAAGATCTACCATGGGTTATCAATGTCCTGCTGTAGAGCACCTCGAACAGAGGCGTTCCTGCTTCGGGCACACTGTTGTCTGAAACAAATTGTGATGAGCAATCAAACACGTGCGTTTTTACTTATATCTATGTTTGTATTGTTTGATGCAATTTCTGATATGATCTGTTCATCCAGTCATTCATTCGTTCGTTCGTTCAAGTATGCAAGCATCACAGCTCAGTTGGTAGTAGCTCTGCCTTCTCAGCTGTATGTTGTAGGTCACATCACACAAATGTTTGTCCTGAGTAAGAATCGACTACCCAGGAGAAACATTTGTGTGATCATTATTGAAATCTGTTCTGTGTTTGGGTGTTGTATTGAATGATAAGTATATATTCACAAAAAAAAGTAAATAAGTAAGTTCCTATTATTTCCTTAATCCTGTTCCCATATTACTTTACATAGTCTGGGACTTGATGGCGCTGTGTTAAATTAATGTCCTGTTATAATGCATTCATACATTCACTCATTCATTCATTCATTCATTCATTCCTCTGCAATGTGCCTGTGTTGGTAATGTTGATTCGAAAAACCCTAACACGCAGAGGAACTCCAGGTCTTGACTCATTTCAGTTTGTCGTATCCAACGATGCCAAGAAAGAACAAGGTTTGGATACATCAAGGGATAGAAATACGGGTTAGGTTCGTTTGGTATTTTAAAAATCCTCATATCTCTGTTGGTAGTAACTCTGCCTTCAGCGCTGTAGGTTGTGGGTTTGATTCCTACCCAGGATCAAAATTTGTTTGATAAGTATAGATGTTTGTTCTGTGTTTGGGTGTTGTATTGACAGAGTATTTATTTACAAAAAAAAGTATTTAAGTATTCTATCCGTTATATAGTTCCGATATTACAAGCTATGCTTAGTTCGGGGCTACATAGCGCTGTCTTAAATGATGAATGTCCTGTAATAGGTATTGTAAAACGTCCTCAGGACACTAAAACAAAAAAGTTGTTTTCACATCGTCTTGATTGTAAAATGACTGAAGTATATATTGTAAAATGTATAGGTAGGCAAAACGTCGTAGATGCAAAAAGACTTGATTAAAGAAGACCTAAGTTTATACTATTCCATTTTTGACTTGACGTTTAAACGCGAAACGGAGTGTGGGAAGATCCCCCACTCGATGGACCGACTGTTGGTGGCTGTTGCGGGGAGTCGATGGATGGAGGCGGCTTAGCCGCCTATCGCTATCTGTGGCGTCGATTGGGGGAGGCTTATGTTCAGCAGTGGACGTATGTGGGCTGAAATTATGATGAAGTTATACATATGTGTGCTTACTGCAGCCAGTACTGTATGTTTGCTGTGTCGCTATAAAACTAGCATCGACGGTCCAGACGAAAGCTATAACTTTTATCGCAATCATAACTGTAAGTACCACTGCTTCGTACAAATGACGCCCAAAGGAGCTCTATTTTATGTTACGTTATTTTATTGTCTATAATTTTATGGTTTTCTAGATTTAGGAGGTTGAAGCTCTAAAGTTATGTTTAGATAGCATTTCTGGTATTTTTATTTGGGGAAAACAACAGTCAGGGCAAAGTAGTACTTATCAGACAATCTACTCGTTTCATTTCGTTTATTTCATTAGCATTTTTTTACAATCGTATTGATAAAATAACATTAACTACTTATAAACTACAAATTACATTATTATTGGAAAGTTACCGTAATGGCTTATTAACCATAACTGTAGCTTTCAATAATAAGACAACACAGGAATATCGATACAACTCATAATCATTAGAAGTAAGATTAGTGAATTTAGAAAGGATAATGATAATTTAATGCTTTCTACCTTTATCCCACTCTTCTTCTCTCCCCTGTCTTCCGTCGAGTCATCATCCACTCCTCTCACCTGCATATCGTCACTCATACAATCCATCCAATTGCTTGTAATGCCAAAAAACAAAAAGGTTTATATCGCCAAGTCAGCGAAATGATACTGGCCACTTGCTTTTTCAGAAGATTAGATTACAACAAAAAGAAAACCGACTTCTATGAAAAATATGATACAATTTTGTTTACCTGGATGACGTATTTTTTCCAATTATTTTGATGACAGATGGACAAACCGACATATGGAGTAAGTATAATAAATAAATAATAAAAATATGTCATCAATTCAACTAGTTGAATGAATAACCCTCAGTTTGTTTGAATAATATCTGAACCAGATGAACGGAAAATATATCCACGGATTAACACACGATTTTAAAATATTAATCATTCAACAGAGATAATCTGTGGATTAAAATAAAAAAGTTACGGCGATTTTAGTGATTTCGCTAAAGGGACATATGAGTAAGCTCTTGACCTCAATACTTATTTTACGCCTCTGTGGTCTATTCTGAGTCCTGGGTCCTGGGTTCAATCCCCAGGGGTGTACAATATTGTGCTTGGTTTGGTTGGTGGTAGGATTTTATTTAAGTCCGCCTACCACCATCTTACCATACATGAATAACAAAAGTTCTAAAAATTGGTGTGTTCCGGTATTAAGAGGTAAGATAGCCAGTTCCTCAGTTTATTGAGGATTCTGGGGTAAAGTTCGCTTCCACCTTCGGTCTAGCCATAACTTGAAAAATCAGGTAAGAGCAAAGCCATGCACTGTCCCATCGTAGTATAAAAAAAACAGCGATTTCATTGCCAGGGGTTGGAGGTTGATCACACCTACCCTATATTATATCACAATGATATATGAAACAGCTCAAAATAGTCAGAAACAGACCAAACAGACGCAACCACACAAATTGCATGTGAATGCCGCACAAAATTGCTTTTTCTGTGCATCCAACAAGCACCTACAGTTTGTATTACAAATCTAGAACATTTTGACAACGAAGAAAATAACAATATTTATCCGTCTCTTAGACTCGTTTGTTACACCATAACATAACCATACACTTGGCGGTTAGATTGGTGATCGCAGTATTAGTAATACGTACTTTATTGATGTTGCGATTATCCCATTGTGTATTGAATGATTGCATGAATGAATTAACACTTTATTGTACACAGAAATATGACTATAAAAAAAAACTGTTTATTTCGGACAGCAAGATCCATAGATGTTAGTACACACAAATTTGTACAAAAAAATAATAATAATGTAATGGTTAGTAAAGAACTAAGTTAAATTAAATAGGTCAATGTGCTGAGGATGATCACAAAGGAGGGGAGAAAGTTCCTGTGATCACTCTCCGCACAAGGCTCTTCCACAACGGTGACGAGTAGCGGTCTGCTATGGTCATTAGAATAGTGTTGCAACTGTCCCGCATTCTGCGGATCAGGGACGCGGTTTTTTTGCGGATGACAGCACTAAATCCATCTGTATGGTGATCTGCAAACATCCCTGATGCACTGCAAAAACGAGGCAGTCTCAACATCACCCTAAATTCATTCTAATATTGGATGCATAAGGTGTCCAGTGAGTTATTGGTGTGTTTGACCCACAGATTCTCCGTGTATAGACTCTAGCAGTATTTTTTAAAAGCGTCACCTTAACTGAGTCAGTACAACGGCAAAATCTGCGAGCCAACATGTTACCTTTAACTGCTAGCGCCCTACGCTTCCATTCAATATCTGCATCGTCTTTAAGGTCGTCGGCAATAATATGTCCCAGATATTTAAAATCTATCAAGTTATCTGGACATTTCCCGCCAGCCTTATATACTATATATTCAGTTTTTTTTAAATTATTATGTGAGTCCATGTTCAGCAGCATTAGTTTCACAAACTCTTAACATTTCAGCCAGTCCTCCCATCGTCAGGCTGAGCAGCACCATATCGTCTGCGTAACTTATATTATTGATACTAACGCCATCCAATCGACAACCGACGCGCATGCTGCTCAGCCCAACGATAAGATCGTTCATATATATATTAAAAAGAGTTTGGGAGACGTTAACCCTCCCTGTCTCACCCCACTCCACATGGTTATGGCCCATTTCACATGGTTAGTTTGGTTCGCATACCAGAACTTATATAAATTTTGCACTTCAACCGGTACACCCCTGTCACCCAGCTTTCCCCAAAGTACGTCGTACGACACAAGGTCGAACGCTTTGGATAGATCAAAGAAACAGGCGTATACTGGCGTCTTTCGGTCTGTATAATATTGGACAGCGTGCTTCAGACTTGCGATTGCGCTCTCAATAGAAAGTCCGGATCGAAATCCTAACTGTGCGACATGGATATTGGAATATTTTTCCAGGCAAGAATTAAGCACGCTGTCCAATATCTTGGCAATCGTTGTTGCTAACGAGATAGGGCCATGAATATTCGTGTCTGAGATATCAGCAGTTCTGTTCTTCACAATAGGCACAACTATAGTTTTAATTAAATCACTTTGTAAGTACGAATGACTCATGCACATTGTGATGAAAAGAGCCAGGACTCTCGGTAAGTGAGCATGCCTCAAATGCTCTACACTAATACCATCATGTTCGGGCGATTTGCTACCGCTCATTTTCTTTAGGGCTTCCCCAACGAAGCAGATAACTGCATAGCAGTAATACGTAGTGACACATCCATCAGACTTGCGGATTTGAGACTTTTAGTAGAAACCGAGGGACCAAGTGGCGAGCGCACTTTAAAATGATCCTTGAACATAGTTGATATATCAGCAGGTTCACTATTCCCATCTACACTAATCGATCAAGCTTTCTCGTTACCTTCCAAAATTTGCCAAAACTTTTTGCTGATCCATGCCTAGCTAGTATGTCTATCTTGAGCTGATCTTGTTTGCGTTGACACCATTTTAACCTACTTTTAAATATTTTACAAGACTAGTATATCCTTCCTACAGCTGGACGATTGTACGACACCCACTCCTTGAAATTAAGACTGGCAACCTTATGTGCATCATAAACATACTTATTCCAGCCACATAGATGTCTACTATTGTTCGACTTGTTTCAGCGCATCACACTTGAGTTGCTAGCCGCGTTACTTATTGCACTCACAATACTATTATAAATCTTGTCCAACACCATCTTATGCTCCCCTAAACCGCACGATCCGTGACTGCAATCCGCGAAAACTGAGGGGTAATCAATTTCACGAGGCCTGTTGTGACACAGTTCGTGGTACTTAGCTATTTGTGTACTATCTCTTTCGCCCCATATAACCGTGTTTCGATGCACGTCACGAGCCAGCAGCTTTGGTCTTGAAAAGTTTAAATCACATTTCACAACTAGAGGCAGGTGGTCTGATGCAAAAACATCCTCTCTAACATCAACTTTAAGTACGGTTTGCTAAGCTGAAGCCGAAACGATACAATGGTCTAGCCAGCGCCTACACCCATGAGCCATACTAACGTACGTATACACACTTGATTGCAAACCTAATTTCTTGATGTCAGCGCAAATCCAGTTTTGGTCAGAACTAAAGTTAATCATTTCGTTGTAAAATAGTTCATGAGAGTGAGCATTGAAATCTCCCAATATATATACATTTTCAATGTTTCCGCTATCTACAACAGCACTTATTTCAACAAGAACTCTGTAAAAACGGGCAAATTTGCGAGTGGGCATATATACTGAGAAAACAATAATAGACCGACCTCCAAAAGCAGCTTTAATTGCCACTAGACAATCACTACAACACTTCAAAACAATTACGCTTTCGAAAATGCCCTTTCTCCAGAGTATGGCCACTCCCCCATATGGTCTTCCCTTCAATATGCCAACAGACGTGTCCACCGCTGACTTTCCTGTATATTCAATGTCACTTAAAATAGAAAATAAAAATAATATATAAAAATAATAAAAATATAAAAATATTATTATATATAAAAATAATAAAAATAAAAATTGTAAACTATAGAACAACACAAACTTTTAGTGACAATAATGACTAAGTACAATGGGCGACTTTATCGCTAAAAGCGATTTCTTTCAGGCAATTGCATTTTTGAGTTACTTATTGTTACTATACTATACTATTTACTACTTATTGTTACTATATATTTTATTATTTACTATAATTTACAAACATTCAAATAATATGTATAATGAAACAAGTTACCTAAGGACCAATACAAACGGCCCATAGGTCAACTGTTCCAGACCATTACCAGACGGAAGCGTGTATAAGACACTGGCTGCATTGCCACGCTGAATAGCTATGCTAATTCGCTGGCTTAAATAAGAGCCAGCTCTTGGGTCACGTGTCGCCTCAATCAATTTATATATAAAAAAGGTCTCACCCCAAACTAAGCATAGCTTTAATACAAATACGTTATCTGGTAAATATATTTTTTTTCTAATTTTTTTTGTATATATTATGTAACAAGAAACATGGTCATCAAAACAAAATATTAAGAAATAAAAATTATAAATTGCCTATGTAAGCCAATTAATGCTAGATTATATTTTTTTGGCCCCCACACTGTGTCGCGGGCGAATAGGTATTTCCGGGAGTGTTGATAAAATGAAAATTGGTATGAGTTTTACGAAAAATAAAGTAGGTAACAAACAAAACAATAAAACCACCTTCCACATATCTCTTCACCCTTATCCCAGTTATGTAGATAATATAGATACATAGATAAACTCTTTATTGTACACCAAAAACAAAAATAAACAGACAAGCAAGAAATACACTTAAACTAGGTACAATGGGCGGCCTTATCGCTAAAAGCGATCTCTTCCAGGCAACCTTTGGATGGAAAGGATAGCAAAGAGCAGACAAAGCGGTGTACTAAAATAAACTTTAATTTATATAGCTACTTATTATAATAACAAAACATACAATACATCACAAAATATCCAATCATTACTAAAATAATCATTAATAAATAGAAACTAAACAGCAGTAGCGAACGAGACAATTATAAGTTGTGTTGTGTTATTGATTTTTATTTTCAATAGAATACCTACTTACATATATCCGTATTATTCTCCTTTCCACCTTTTATGAAAGCTAATCAGGATATGAGGGGGTATTTTGTAAGCTATGATATCCACCATGGCGAAGCAGGATAGGATCATGATATCGTTGATAGGATTATGCGTACATTTTGGTTTGCAGCTTAAGGAGAATGTTTACCTAGCTGGGTTCACAAACAAAGATATAACGAGATAATGCACTTATACCTCCATAATTACAGAAAAATGCTAGTAAAACTAACATAGCTAAGAAAACAAGAGATTTGGCAACTGAGAGACAGATTTTTTTCCTGTGGATAGATATTTACAAATCATTTATTTTTATCAACATTATTAATTGCTTCGTAAAAACTTAAGAAACATATTACACACCTTAGCATAGCTACAGTATTAGATGTCGCTGTCAATATCATAATTATCTAATGTCTAAAGAATTTTGAACTGATGTTATTTTCTTTGTATTTTCGTCCATTGATTTTAATTTTGTTTATTTTCTTGTAACGTGTGTTATATCTCTATATGAGCTTAAAAAGCTTGAAACAACACGATGTTATTATTTTTATTTTATGAATATAATGTGTAGTACATACCTAGTAATTCATTAGTTTACAAGAACCTTGAGCAAAAAATTTGAGCAAAATTTTTCTTGAGTAAATGGATTATGTTCAGCAAATGTTGCATACACATAATGAAGTGCTTAACCGCCTCTGTGGTCTAGTGGTTCAAGCCACCGATTTCAGATCCAAAAGTCCCGGGTTCGATCCCCATGGGGAGTACAATATATTTATTTAAGTCCGCCTGGCTAGCTACCACCATCTTACCTAATTCTGTTGACATAATAACAATTCTAAAATTGTTGTGTTCCGGCATTCAGAGGTAAGATAGCCAGTTCCTCAGTTTGTTGAGGATTCCGGGTGAAGTGCGCCTCCACCTTCGGCCTTATCTCAACTTGTTACCAGGTGAGATGAAGCTAAGTGCTTACACGTCGCACAATAGAAAAAAAAACACATCGCTGTGCTTTGTTTTTTATTAAGATAATATTTATGTAATTGTATCAGTCGATAATCAATCGTAATAATATAAAATGTCTGATCATCTATATTTACTTTCCTTAAAAAAATACTTAAACTTAGAACATAAAGTCTACGGGGTACAATCATATTTTGGTACTTGCATTGTAAGAGACTGGTGCCTGATGTAGGTGCTTATGAACCTGTGTTACAGGTTCCCAGGCTCCCCTTGGCTTAACACGACAAAGATAAATATAACAACAAATAAAATTGAAAATGAGCATATACCGGTTATGCGTGTTTCGCGTGGGAGTGTGTGTGTGAGAGTTTTTTTTTATTGTTCTACGGGGATTTGCATGACCTTCATCTCACCTGATCTTTCAAGTTAATATTAGGCCGAAGGTAGAAGCGCACTTCACCCGAGATCTTCAACTAACTGAAGAACTGCCTATCTTACCGAAACATGTCGGAGCACAACAATTTAAGAACTGTTATGATGGCGACAGGATTAGGTAAGATGGTGGAGCCAGGCGGACTCAAACTAAGTCCTACCACCAACCAAACCAAGCACAATATCGTACTCTACCTCTTGGGATCGAACCCAGAACCTCTGTATCTGAAATCGGTGAGTTGAACCACTAGACCACAGAGGCGGTTATAGTTATAGAGCGCGTGAGTTTGTGAGAATAAGGTGCAACCTCCTCAGATAAAATAGTTTTTGAATGTCAACACAACAATTATCTTGACTTAAGCTTATACAATTTATCATAGCTATACGAGTATATTTTGATGTTGGCAGACGAAACTTTCAAAATTTTTCGACTTAACAATTGTTCTTGATATTTTTTTTAAAATTTTACTGCTCGGATCGGCAACACGTCAGCAGAGAGCTCGTCAGCTTAGCAGCTATATTTCCTGAGGATGCCTCGTGTAGAGGCGAATCACGTGTTGATTCGAATCTTTTCAAACGAATCATTAATAAATATCTTTCAGTTTTCAAATTATTTAAATTGATATTTTTACTAGTGTAAATGTTACAGCAAAAGTTCAAAATACGTTATTTATTACGTGACGCATTCTAGTTTTGAATTGGTAAAGGTCCCGGTTAGGAGACGCAGTCCTTAAACGCGCTATATTCCAGTCGTACGCAACGTGATATATGGATTTTTAAGCTCTTGAAAAATGGCGCAAACGGTAAACAAAATTGTCCTCGTTATTTCAATAAAAATATCATCTGTTTTACTGCCGCCATGCCACTGAGACTCCGTCGTAAATCGGATGTTTGAGGGGATCCGTACCCAAAGGGTAGCAAAACGACCTTAATTACTATGCTTCCGCTGTACTGACGGAAGACATTGGACATTTTCTGAGGGTATATGAAATACACTCTCTGAATGCTGCTTTAACAACAATATATATATAATATGACCTTAGTTATATTTTGAAACATTAATTTAATGTTTACGTTAATACAGTAATTATCTAACCTTATCTAAGTAGTTATAAAATTAAACTAATGGACGAATATAACCATGCGTGATTTTTTTCCCTAAAAATGTGGGTCGGTCGCGTTATGCGTCTCAGTGCTTGGCTGGATATTTTTGTATGTACAACAAAGTACAAATTAGCATAAGGTACCACCATACCAGGGGGTAGTAAGCGGCTACCATTGCCTAGCTTAAAGTTCATGGTCCTATGGTTAATCCCGATACTACAATCAATCTCTTTAAAAAAAATATTCAAAATTGTGTTTAACTAGTAGTTCGCCACGAAAGGAGATCTCGTGATGGTCTTAGGTATATAACCACTGCGTTCTATCTCAAAAAAACCTCATTAACACACCTTACTTACCCTAAGCAGTATTTTTCTCAATTTTTCTTTATTCCCCTGAGTGTTCGAGGCTCTCTCTTGTTTGTAACTCTCATTACCTATATGCTTAGCCGTACGTCATAGTGGGTTTAATACAATAAGTAAATAAGTCACCCCTTATTAACATGAAAATGTTGATGTCTTTTTGAATTTTGCAACGCCTTACGATAAACCTCTTATCCTAATAACCACCTAATAAGGGGTGAATAAAGCAACTTATAAATCTACAGATGTAGATTTCTAAGTTCTCTATTTCTAATCTTCATATGATATTTCACGTTTTTAAAAATTTTCAAGACTTCTGATCTCATATAGCCCTTTTTACTCCTTTTGCAATCCTTAAATACAGGGGATTTAAGGTTTCAACAAATTAAATAAAAAGTTAATTCATGCGTTTCATGGCCAATCTAGACCGTTAAATCTAGTCTCGTTCGCTACGCTCACTCGATCAAAAATGTCTATAAGGGTCAGCAACGCGCGAGAGATGCCTTTAGGGGTTTTTCTGATTACAAGCGTCTATAGACTACGGTAGGCACCAACATTTTCAGTTCATCGTGATGAAACTAATCTGCGATTTACATTCAACCTGATGATGGTTCCTGTTGAATTGAAACTGTTGGTGCCTTAATCAACATAACCGATGTAGTTTGTTTCATTCACGTGTATATAATAATACAGATCATTTTTTTACACAGTGCCATCTAGACCTAAACTAAGTAAAGCTTGTAATACGGGTACTAGATTACGGATAGAATACTTTAAAACGGTGTTTCAAAATTAAATGGTATTTCAAAAGTTTAAAAGTGCTACATTTGTACCTTATCCTTTTGTACAGCTTTGACACTAAAAGTCTCATAATCCCCTTTAGGAGATGTTTCAAGAGGATTTTGATACTAATCCGTTATATTGATATTTGTAACGTCATAGTCAAACACAAAGTGTTTTTAAGTTATTTAAAATCAATTAGTGCGTCAAATCTATTGCCTGTTTGAATCGCACCCAGACAAGGATAAAGGCCAAAACCTTGGGCTAGTTCATTTTGGTAGATGAGATCTTATTATTAGATCCATAGTTAGAAGAATTAATCATAACATGTATAATTACTGCCATCTTCTAGACTATAACTCTGACAGAAATAAAAACACATTTATAAATCGCAACCAAATTGAGGGTAGATAGCTGTTCCACTACTTTGTACCAGTCTAAGTCTAACTCAGTACAACATCTTTATAATCTACCTACCATCAGTTGAAGTTATAATAATATATGAATATTATATAAGGTTAATTTGACGTACCTACACATGTGATGTAACAGGTAGTCCTACTTATTAAAGTAAAATCTGTTTGCACTGATTTCGAACATATACAATGTAAATTGAACTAATGACTAGCCAATAAAATGTTAACTGCTTTATGTCTCATATTAAGAGAACTAATTCTAAGTTTTTTATGAGAAATAAACTCTTTAAACCGAAACCTAACTTGAGACATAGTACATTTTAATATATCTTAATAGGTACTATAAAACCGTGCCAGTTACGTTGATAATATGCTAATACGTTGCTACTTTCATCAAAAATATTACCTTATGACTACAATGACAACCATCGCGGCGAAGACCTCATGTCTGGAAAGTTTAAACTGCCCTCGTTTAAGGTACTCATAACTCTTGCAACTCATATATTTAAAGTTGTTGAAATATGAGACAGACTACGAACTTATTATACATTTTACTACGTTTATGTCATAAACATATGTTTATAAAGAATAGTGCCTTTGCGCGTGTAATAAGTTATCTCTGGATAAATTTATTATTTGCTCTATGGAACCAGGTTGATCAAAGAAACGAATAATCTTCAGACAGCACAACAAGCAGTCGTCTTCCAAGAAACTAATAATATAAATCTAGAAACAGTCTTCTCTTCAGGCTCTTATTACCAAGCCTGAAATACACTATTGACTGACACAAGGTGTTTACAATAAAACCATACACAATTAGGTTTACGCTTGGCGCAAACGAGCCACCGACCACAGCCTCCGGTGTTTGGAAGCTACCGCTACTTTTACAAAAGTGGCGGTAGCGCGCGACTTCCACCGGTGTTCGGAAGCTACCGCTACTTTTACAAAATGGCGGTATTGTGCGACTTCCACCGGTTTACGGAAGCAGCCGCTACTTTTACAAAAGTGGCGGTAGCGCGCAACTTCCACCAGTGTTCGGAAGCTACCGCTACTTTTACAAAAATGGCGGTATTGTGCGACTTCCACCGGTTTACTATAATAACTAATAATAATATAAACTAGATTACGACGAAAAGTAGGTTTAATTTTTGTTGTAAATACATACCTACTATATATGATACAACACCCAAACACAGAACAAACATCAATATTCATCCCACAAATGTTTGACCTGGCTGGGAATCGAACCCAAAAGCTACAGCGCAGAAGGCAGAGTTACTACTAACTAAGCTGTGTTTGAAGAAGGACAGCAGAGTATTATCAAGCACCTCTCCAGGACCAAGCGAGGTTGTTATAGAAAACCTTCTAGTTTCGGAGAAAGCTTTATCTAACAGTGAACGTTAATTATATTTTATTATACGTTCTGCCGGGAAATATTCGTATGGCAAGGTTGTATACCTTATCTTATTTTATCTTATACTAACATAAAATGCTAACTGACTCACTGATAACATCGCACAGCCTACACGGCTAATCCTAGAGACATTAAATTTAGAGGGTATGTTTATCTTGATGCGAAAATGAGCGCTAAAAAGAAGATTTTGAAAATTCGTACCCTAAATGGTTCAAAAAGGGGTTGACTCTGAAACCGTGCGTGATAAAAAGTCAAAATTATCATAATAGATTCCTCATATAAAATAGATAAGAACGTGATTCATGGTTTTTTTGTTTTTTTAGTAATTGAAGGGCAGTGGGTCCTTTTATTAGAGAAAATCATTGAAAAACATTTATGTAACGGTCCTTAGGTAATCTGACTGATTTCTTTGTACATAGTTAGTTTAAATGTACTTTTTATTTAATAAATTTATTTAACACACAGTAAAACAGTTATTTAACCGAAAAATCGCGATGTACACGTGGTTTCTATAATAAACTGGTGTATTTTGAGTGCTCTTTATGCAATGGATGAATGTTAAAACTACCAAAATCTGATGATGGAGTGAAATGGAATCAGTATAAAGGGGTTTTTTCAGTAAATAACAGTAATACATATTAAGAGCGTTGTGCATTTAAATGGTAGTATGTTTGATACTCTTCTACGAACCATGTAAACCAGGGTCTTACGATGATGACAGCGGAACTCCTGAATAATGCATGGTATAATAGTCGTGCTTATACTTTTTGAAATCGGTGTATCGAGGCATTTAGCGACAAATGTTTTTTTGTTAATTTACCCGTCTGTAGCAGTATAATAACAAATTTGGTGTGAGTATAGTGCTTACTTTGTGATAAATAAATAAAAAATAATAAAATCTGGACAAACGTGAGTCGGACCGGCACTAAGACTTCAAAAAGCCTGCATTTTTTGTCTGGAAATGTGGGTCAGAACCCTCGGTGTGCGTGTTTGCACACCATGTAGGAGCTAATTGGTCAAATTTATCCTAATATCCAAGAAATATATATTTATAATATAATACTTACACCTATTTCAAAAAACCAATACGCGGATGAAGCGAGTAAAAGCTAGTGTAAATATATAAAATGAACGAGACCTGGCTGACTGATAATTAATGCAAGGCCCAAATTAGAGCTTCAATAAATAAAAAAAATAGAGTAGCTGCCTTTTGTAGTTTTGGGAAGCACTAAGAAATTATTCCTAGAAATTCCCACAGGATGACGCAACCAAAGTCAAAGTGTCTTTAAATTGTAAAATAATAAATGAGCCTTTAAGTTGTCCCCACATATCGCTATTTTCACTAACCTAAACCACTTGATATGTGTCCAATAATGTTGTCTAGACCTTTTAGAAGTAGCATGTTTAAAAATATTTCTGTCTAGACTCGTCGTTGACTTATATTACTTGTACTGACATAATACAATAATGGATTGTGAGTACAATACAATAATGGATCATGGATGATGAAATAGATACATTTATGAAGTGAAAACTTTTTTAGGCGCGTTGAGCACTTTTTGGGTGAAGAAAAATCATGGAAATCGCGTCATCGTCATTGAACGCTTTCCATAAGCTATATGTATACGTATAGCTCATACTATGTATATAAGTACCTATGTGTACTTTTTCGGTGAACAAAAAGCGTGAAACTCGCGTAATCGTCACCGCACGCTCTTTTGAATTGAATCGTCAAACTATTAGATTATTATTATGAATTATTTTTGGTTTTAAAGGAAGTGTTTATGATCAAATATTTATGTTTAAATTATTCATTAACAGTACGGCAGTCCCCAAAGACGGCCCCGCATGTTTTTCTTTTGCTACGGGTTACGGGTACTTGGCTAAGTTATGATAAGGCCGAAGGTGAAAGCGCACTTCACCCGAAATCCTCAACAGACTGAGGAACTGGCTATCTTACCATTGAATATGGCACTGCAGATTACTATGGCGGAGCTGGTAAGGTTTTAGTCCAAAGCTGTTTGACACAACCAATACCTTCTTACGAGTAGTTTCTGTACACTAACTTCAATTAGCCTCAAACAGTCTTTTGATCATAACTATGAAATAGGATCGTTTGGCAACAAAGAAATTTTCAAGTTGATTAATCGTTTTTTCATGTAAAATTCATTTTCAAATGTAAAAGTTTTATTGGCGATTTCTGTCGTTTCTAGTTCTCATACCTTAAATGGTCTCTTTGAGACTTGATCCTTCTGTAAAACAAGATCTTCAATTTTTCTGACTTGCTCTTGCTGACTGTACGTTTGTTCCAAAATCTGTGAATGTACTTCAGAATATCTCAAAAAAATATGTATGGTCTCATAGGAACATTTTCCTGCAACTATAACGGTCAAGACCCTTACTGTCCCGCCTCGAAAATCCATCCTGTATAAGTATGTTATAGGATTGAGCTGCAATAGTGATGCTCCAAATCTAACTTGAAAGTCCAGCTCCAATATTTACGAACTGACTTGGGATATGCTATGATACTGGCGTCCATATTCTGAGACTATAATCTCCTTATTTAATTTATATTCAATAAAAAGTACAATTCAACTATGTACAAAGGAATCAGTCCGATTACCTAAGGACCGTTACAAACGGCCTATAGGTAACTCAACTGTTCCAGACCAGTACCCGGAAGCGTGCCCAAGATACTGGCTGCATTGCTACGCTGGATAGCTATGCTAATTCGCTGTCCTAAATAAGAGCCAGCCCTTGGGTCACGTGTCGCCTCAATCAAAAGCCCCGCAAGATTTTTGAAAACCCAGAGGGCACTGGCTTCCCACGGACCCAAGGTCTCCTTATTTAAAGAATCACTTGATATTTTCACTCACACTTTTTTTTTTATTACACGACGGGGTAGCGTAATATTCCAAAGATGCAAGCACACACACAACTATCTTACCTCAAAATGCCTCAAAATTTTGAGAATGGTTATTATGGTAACAGACTTAAGGTAAGATAGTGGTAGACTGATCTCAGATAGTTTTTTTTTTACATGGGATTGCGTTTGACTGCTATCTCACCTGATGTTAAGCAATGACGCAGCGTACGATGGAGCACGTTGAAGGTACCTATACCTACCTATTCACTCTTGACTTGAAGACTCCCATGTTATAGTGTTCGGGAAACACAGACTCAGGCAAAGCGTTCCATTCCTAAGCGGTGTCCGTCACTCATTCATTTAAAATGAGGAAGAAAAAAATATTTATTTTCAGCATGAACTGTCCTGTCATTTGCTATTATCCCTTACCGTCAAGGAGTCAGAAGGTAAATAATGTTTTATTAAAGGTAAGTGTTCTGCTTTGTAGGTGTAATTGTTACCAGGAAACTGTAAGGCTTGTGGCAGATAGCACTTCACCACAAGGATAGCACTTGTGCACACAAACTTTCTCATTAGCAGTTACCTCATTTATTTACGATAAGTTGACGAGATCATTGCAACTTGGCTGCTTTTGAGTGTCGAGTGAATTGACTCAGGAATTACCAGTTTGTACATTACGCTATCATAAGCTTCGGAACAGATGTACTCTCCTTTTACTCTAGTGGATGTTGTAAGGGGATACCAAGGGGTTTTACCAGGATATGAGTAGTTTAAAAATAGTTTCGTGGCTACAAGAGTGCCCGCCTTCCCAATGATTTATTAAGCAACACAGGTCATGGACAGTCTCAATGGTTTATTAAGCAACACAGGTCATGGACGGTCTCAATGATTTATCAAGCAACACAGGTCATGGACGGTCTCAATGGTTTATTAAGCAACACAGGTCATGGACGGTCTCAATGATTTATTAAGCAACACAGGTCATGGACAGTCTCAATGGTTTATTAAGCAACACAGGTCATGGACGGTCTCAATGATTTATCAAGCAACACAGGTCATGGACGGTCTCAATGGTTTATTAAGCAACACAGGTAATGGACGGTCTCAATGATTTATTAAGCAACACAGGTCATGGACGGTCTCAATGGTTTATTAAGCAACACAGGTAATCGACGGTCTCAATGATTTATTAAGCAACACAGGTCATGGACGGTCTCAATGATTTATTAAGCAACACAGGTAATGGACGGTCTCAATGATTTATTAAGCAACACAGGTCATGGACGGTCTCAATGATTTATTAAGCAACACAGGTCATGGACGGAAGATAGAATTGACGCCAGAAACGAGTCAGACTCATCTTATCTAAATAATCTTGACTGGGATACAAAACATACGGCACAAATCCATTGTAACGTTGCGAACCACAAAAATAATATTTAAAAACAAAGGATCTTCTGCGCGACCATAGAAGCGGTGCGGAACGCCATCTCAAACCGGCCTCGGTGTACCACGTGACACCACCAGTTTATTGCCAATGCACTGAGAGATCGCTCACTACCGCCTTCGCGTGTGCACGTATATACCATTATTTAAAGTACCTACCTACGACCTACCAAATTTGCTCAGGATCCCTCTAGGGTGAGTTTTTAATAAAACTACCAACTTCACTATCACCTGCCGTAGCGCTTTAGCCATTGTAGATTATAATATACCATTGTAAGGCTGTCTGAACGAGTCATGCTAAACTGCCGGTAGCTTCAGCCTCACCGAATCGTTGGACCTTGCACCCACGCTACTGAGGATCAGCTGTCCTTCCGGTGACTCGCAAGCAGAACCTCCTAAAGAGCAGGCATTAAGTCTCTCCTTGTTCCAGGATTCCAGTACGGGAGTTGGAGGGATACAACTAATTGGTTGCCCTACTTACCTACCTACCTACCTACCTGCCAATCTCGTAGTCGCTACCGACACAACTGCTGGACTTACTACAGATCTTTCCTCAACCCTGAGAGCTGGAGCGTCTACCTACGACCGGAAGCAGCCTACTGGGGACTCGCGTGCTCAGGCCAGTGATTTGGTAGAAATAACTGTTGAGTGCGCAATCTGTGCGGCGGTGTAATTTTTTATAAGGACATTAAAAGTGAGGCTGCTAAACCCTCTTTTAATACCCACGATACCTACCTACCTATCTGCGACCCTAACGTCACACCATCACTACACAATTTGAACTCAACTTACCCGAAATCTGGATATTATTAGACCCATTTTGTATTCATAATAATGTAATCATTTTGTAGTATAATTAAAGCGGCAATGGGCTTGCAACCTGTCACGTATTGAATACTATCTAATTTTAAACCGTATCTGATTATCCCTTACTATGTAGGTGATCCTTACAAGATTCAACGCGCCATGTAGTGATCAAAGGTTAATCCTAAAAAGAGAATAATTCGTTAGTCTACGGATAGAATACCTCATTATTTTTTTGTTAATACATTCTTACCAATATAAATACAACACCCAAACACAGAACAAACATCTATATTCATCACACGTTTGTCCCGGGTGGGAATCGAACCCACAACATACGGCGCAGAAGGCCAAGCTAACCAACTGAGCTGTGAGGCTAGTTGAATTAGTTAAATAAATACAAGAAAATAATTTGTGTTTAATATTTAAGTTAATTTGTTAGTAAATTGCGTCCTCTTCTCTTACTAATTCCCTGGAAAGTTAATATGATGATGTAAATTGATATTTATATTCAAATTTTAGGGCTGTAGAAGAAAGGAGGATATAACTTATTATTTTGGATTCATTTTTCTGTGCTCATATCTAACAGTAGACAACATAAATCAATTTCAGTTAAAAATAAATTACATATTATCCAAAAAACGGCAGAAACAAAACCATTCTAAATCCAATAAGCATTGCGACATTAAAATATTGGAAGGAGACGAAAACTTTTCTAATAAAAAGCTTCCATTTGTTAAAATGAAAAACGATTTCGTTCCATTCGTCTGTCGCGTTCGATCGAACTAGTTTAGTTAAGCTGTTTGTGCAGTAAAGCCGTTTCCTTTGACTTTGGCTGAACAGATAATCGCATTTCGTACAAGAAAAGGCCAAAACCGACTTGATTAGTCATTTATTTTATAAATATTACAGGACATAAATTTTACACAGCGCCATCTAGCCCCAAACTAAGCATAGCTTGTTATATGGGAACTAGATAACGGTTAGAATACTTGAATACTTTTGAAAATACATACGTACGATATGATACAATACCCAAACATAGAACAAACATCAATATTCATCACACAAATGTTTGTTCTGTGTGGGAATCGAACCCACAGCCTACAAAGCAGAAGGCAGAGTTACTACCAACTGAGCTATGAGGCTTATTTGGTACGTAAGCTTGACCTCTAGGATAGTCTAGGCCAGAGCAAAGATGAGGTCTACGAGTGGAACGAGCTTTCCCAGAAGACTGTGGCTCTTTCGCACTGATGGAGCAATGGAAACCGTTTGGTGCCAGACTTTGGCACCCTCCTGCTAAACACTGGCGCCAATCGGTTTGCCAGTTGCCGGTTTGTAGCTCTAGATGAACCTTTTCATGTCCTCACACCAGTAAGATAACATTAGATAAGATCAATTTAAATTAATATATGATTTAACAAGTCACATTTTAGATTTTACAATACAAATGTGAAAAGCTAATGGTAATGAATCGTTGTTTTACATTTATCATTTCATTTTACAATTTACATTTGCTTCTGCAATTTATCACTTAACTTGAATTGAATATATATAATTTAAGATTATTATAATTTACAAGCATAAAAAATAATATGTACCATTATATTTACTATTCACAAAGGAAGCATTTGGATTACCTAAGGACCGTTACAAACGGCCTATAGATAACTCAACTACTCCAGACCAGTACCAGACAGAAGCGAGCCCAAGACACAAGCTGCATTGCCACGCTGGATAGCTATGCTAATTCGCTGGCCTAAATAAGAGTTACTCAACTAATTATTTGAGGATTTCGATCCTTAGATAATCTGACTGATTCCTTTGTACATAGTTAGTTTAATTGGACATTTTATTGAATAAAATTATGTATACCTTAAAAAAAACAGATTGATAAAATATGTCTGTTTTAGGTTGTATGATTATTGTTCTATACGGGTGAGATATGCTGATCTGAATTCTTTTTTTTATGTAAATCTTGGATGGAATAGATTAATTTCCAGTTTAAGTGTTGCCAGTGTTGTTTTACATGGAAACATCTGATTTTCATCTATATAATTAAAAGAATAATTATAAGAATAAAGAAAGAGCAAGGAAATAAAAAAATAGTTAGCTTTGATGTGTATGCTGCTTCCATTCCAGATATATTTGTGGGAAAGATTATACAAGCCTTGCAACTCATTTGGTGGTAGCTCTGCTTTCTGCGCTGTAGGTCGTGGGTTCGATTCTCCGGGAAAATATTTTTGTGTTGAATATATGTTTGTTTTGTGTTAGGTGTTATTAAAAAGTATCAGTATTTATGAAAAAAGTAAGTATTAGTATTAGAGCGCCTTTACATTAGGTCGCAAGTATTGCGGCAACATCAATCAGAAATCGGCATGTGAATAGTGATTATGTAACAGTAAACAAATTGTTGAAAAAAGTAATGATTACAAAATCTTTTATTATAAATTTTAACGATTCACATAACTGATTCCAGCTTTTTTTTATAGTCCTGTAACTTTAATCATCAGTCCTCGAATCTTACAAAGCAGGACGCATTTGAACGTCAATGATAAATTGTTCTGTGTCCAATTCGCTCCTTGTGCAATAATTGTTCGAACTTGCACTTGCAACACTCCATTTGCATAATACCCTGCTAGCTCAAGACTATGAAATAGATTATATTCTTTTCTAAGCTGAATTTATTTTTATACAAATGTGTAGTATTTTTAGATGTAATAATTCTAATGGATAGTTAGATAAGTCAAATAATTAAGTATAGGTGATTGTGTATTTATTTAAGTAGTGTGTAATATTGCTATTAGATATCTCAATTTTACTGCCTGCTGCATGCCTTGGTTTACCCTTTTAGTGCAGTAAGAAATTGAAATTATACGTACGCGACTGCCGCGCTGGTGTCCGATATGACAATCACGTGTCGCGCGGCTGTCATGCTGCTCATATTAATATGGATGTCTGCCGCTTCAGAACAGCGCGACTGTCGCGCGACAGTTGCGCTGCCGCTGCCGCGTCGCTTGCGACCTAATGTAAAGGCGCCTTTAATATTCTCCCTGATAGGCTTGTTGTGTCTTGTCATATTTATTTGTATTAATGCGATTTTAAATGCAGTTATTAGCCTTATTAGACGAAAAAAATTATAGCATATGGGTAACTCAAGAAACCATCAGAAAATACAAAAAGGCCGTTTGTAACGGTCCTTATGTAATCCGACTGATTCCTTTGTACATAGTTAGTAAATTGCACATTTTATTGAAGAAATTGTATTTTAATAACAAATAGGTACAATTTCACAAATCAATTTGTCAAAGCGCGCGCCTTACGGCAACACACCGCTAACGAGTTTAGTTTCTTTGCCATTTCAAAGTTTCCATTTCAATTTATGCAAAGTTGCTGTTTAGTTTTGACTTAACGTTAATAAATTAGGTGGTTGCCGAACTTAAAGTCCCTGTTTTGAATATTCAAATGCATCCAAACAAGTTAGTTACGTCCGCCGGCTCGGATTGAAGTTTGATGCAAAGCAAACTCAAGCTGTGGTTCGTCGATTGAAGTGCAAACAATTATGATCATCACCATTTCAGTCCACTTACTGTAAAATATTACAGGACATTAATTTTACACAGCGCCATCTAGCCCCAAACTAAGCATAGCTTGTAATATGGGAACTAGATAACGGATAAAATACTTAAATACTTTTTGTAAATACATACGTACTATATGATATAACACCCAAACACAGAACAACCATCTATATTCATCACACAAATGTTTGTCCTGGGTGGGAATCGAACCCACAGCCTACAGCGCCGAAGGCAGAGTTACTACCAACTGAGCTATGAGGCTTGTTACTGTACCGTCTGTTACCGTCTACAGACCCAGTAGACGCCACGAATATCTACAAATATATTGCCTCCATCCATCGACTTCTCGCGACCGCCACAATAAAGTTTTAGTAAGTTTAGGGCATGGTTTATATCCGACTGGCTAGCTACCACCGACTTACCTTAGTCTGTCGTCATGAAAATATTTACAATAAAAAAATTACAGGACATTAATTTCACACAGCGCCATCTAGCCTGAAACCAGGCATAGCTTGTAATATGGGAACTAGATTACAGATAGAACACTTGTTTTTTTTTTTTTTGTGAATACATATTTTGCACACAAAACAACACCCACACATAGAACAAACACCTATATTCATCACTCAAATGTTTGTCCTGGGTGGGAATTGAACCTACTACCTACAACGCAGAAGGCAGAGCTACTACCAACTGAGCTATGAGTCTTGTTTGCCTATCAATACAGACCCGTTGGGACCCCATTGGGTTCGTATTGGGTTCTTAAAACCTAAAAAGTACTTAATAGTTACAGAAGTATTTACAGAGCGGGTGGTCGCAAACTTCTCAGCAAATCAAACATCGTAACATAGTCTTTGTAATTGAAAACCTCTATTTGAAATTAATCATAGAAACCGTTTCTCAGTAACTAAAGTCAAACATCAAAAGCTAAATATTAAACACAATCAATCTAGACTACCTATCAGTCTAATTGGCAATTCCATGCTCGCGTAAATTGACATCACCCAACAATGTGATGAGAACTATTTCTATGAAAATAATCAGCTTTTGAAAAAATTTAAAATGAAAATTTGAAATCTCAGAGCAGGGTCACTGTATTGTATGAAAAGGTATTTATAATAGGTATGTATAATATGTATGTTTTTTTTTTTTTTTTTAAACTTTAGACATTTATTCAATAAAAAGTACAATTAAACTAACTATGTATATGTAACTAGGAATCAGTCAGATTACCTAAGGACCGTTACAAACGGCCTATAGGTAACTCAACTGTTCCAACTGTATGTTTAATTGTGTATGTAGTAAGTTTTTAATTATTATGTCATGTAGTTTTTCTTATGATTCCTAAGAGTATGTATGTTATTTATTCATGTTTTACACTTTTCCCGTGATATTTAAATTTTGTTTCTATCTTTACCTAGATTTGCTGGAAGAAAACTCTCATTAAGGTTAAGCTCGCCGTTGCGATACTTTTTAACCTTAAGTTATCTTGTACTTTTATTTTTATGTGTGTGTGCCATAAAGTATTGAAACAAAAAAAAACGGGTTTTGGATCTACAGCCTTTTTCTTATAAATGATGGGTTGGCCGTTTTTCTTGATCTAGAACAAAGTAGATGAATTCTACGATAAAGCGCGCTTTTCCAGAAACCTCTGGCTCTCCCGCAAACAGTTTGGCGCCGGACTTCAGCAGGCGGGTGGTTGTAGCCAGTGGACCTTCATAGGTGTTGTTCAATTAATGTCTTCAAATTATTACGCCTCGATTTGCGTCGGGGATCAAAAACTGATGTAGATTAAGTGCTACGAGGAGCTACGAAGTGCTACGAGGAGCTACGAAGTGCTACGAAAGTGCTACGAGCGTTTACAAATTTTGTTATGGCAGCAATTTAGTGATTTCATTTTCGATAATTCTGCATTATTCTTACTCCCGTCAGTCATACACTACTACAAAAGGCTAACAAGTCATTAAATTAATATTTCTTCTTTACTCTTTCAATTTTTCTTTCAAGTCTTTTTTTCATAACTTCGATGAGATTTAATGAGACACCAATATGAGAACAAACCTCTCGGAGACAGGCCGTCCGTGTGGGGTGTATTTAAAAACCACCGCTTATGTTATAATATATATCATTAGTATTTGCTGAACTGATCTGATGTGTAGCTATCTGAAAGGAAGATTTCAAAAAACCCAAATCACTCGACTTTGCGCGGAAACCATTCAAAAAACTAATGAATCTAAGCCAAGATAGACTTCTTATGGTGTACCGCAGTGGAGTATATTAGGGCCTCTTTCATTCATAATTTCCATAAAAGACTTTCCCAAAGCGACACCCCATCCAATGGTGATGCTCGCCGACGATAGCAAGGTAGTATTTCAGAAGAATGGAAACCTCAATCTCGAAATTAATAAAACGTTATCACATTTAATTGACTGGCTGACATTTAATAATCAATTTGGATAAGACATCAATTTTGAGATTCAGTAATAGACAAACTAAATTCCCAGCACTTGACATATGCTACCTGAATCATCAAATATAGGACACAGACCATACAAAATTCTTAGGGAGAATTCTTAAATATAGATAGCGATTTAAGATGGCTTATACACATTGACGAAAGATTGTCTTTTGAAAATTTAAGAAACGTTTTCTTAAATGTTCTTAAAAATGGTTTCTGCGCAATTTCTTATTTTTTTTTAATGTAAGAACCTTCTACGAAGAATAACACATTAAACTATAAATGAAATCGGTCAAGCCGTTCTCAACTTATAGCGTGACCAGGAGAAAAAGGGGTTCATTTTTGTATATTTTTATATGGCATTCACTGTAACTACATTTTTCTCGAAGGCAAAAATCAGCAATACTCCGCAGCCTTCATAAGTGGTAATAGGACCGACAAGGTACTGTCGCCGCCGTAACTTGACATCCGGTATTGATTAGAAAGTTTCCAGCAGGTGCGCCGTAGAGCTTCCCTTTAACAGGTATCACAACTTTTTATAACATTCTCAAACTCGGATGAGACTTTGCTTTTGATTCTTCTTCGTCGTTGTTTGTTCCCAATTGCTATTTTTGTAAATTGGTTATCGTCAATTTTTTTTCAAACGATTTGCAGAAAATAAACAAAGTCAGTAACAAAACCTTTTTTTTTTAATTTTTTTTTTGTTTAACGTACAAAAAAACTATTATTTAACTAAATATGTACAAAGGAAGCAGTTGGATTACCTAAGGACCGTTACAAATGGCCTATATGTAACAAAACATTATAAAATTATGATAAAAATAAATAAATGTAAGAGAAAATATGTACAATTAAACTTTTTTTTTTTTTTACATTTATTATTCAATATATTTTCAATTAAAATGATGAAATGAAACATAATGAATACCGAAATGTGGGTATGGTTCTGCCTTTCAATGTGGAGGTTGTGGATCTAAATGCAGTCATGCTTTCCGGTTTTCGGAAGTTTTTTTTTACAACATGGAGATGAAACAAGCAAGTAGCCCATCTGATGTTAAGTGAAGCTCTTGCCTGTCACAGAGCCTTACTACGTAGGTCATATCCATAAAAAAAACATGACTTCATCAACTTGAGGCATTAAGGTGTTAAGCTTCGTGAGCCAGTAATTTCATCGGCAACCATAACCCTTCAAATTGAAGCACAATAGTGCTGCTTGGCGGCTGTTTTAGGTATGGTAGTACTTCTCTTGACGAGTTTTTTACTCTACCTCTCTAGTTTGTTACTTTACCTCTATGTAAGTTGTTGGCGATAGAATTAGATTAGATGGTGGCTATTAAGCCAAACGGACTTTAAGCAAAGTCCTACCACGAACAAGCACAATATTGTACTCCCCCTTGAGGACCGAACCCGGGACCTCAGGATCTGATTCCTGAGACTGTGGTCTAGTGGTCCACCATTTGTGTATAATATCGCCTTTTTTTTGAGTGTATGAATATGGTTGTTAACAAAATAACACTTAATTACAGATTTTTGGTTAGTATTATTGTATTTTATCATAAGTATGAAGACTAGAAGAAGGGCAGCAGCTTCCTTCTGTGTATTATATCCACTTTCACTGCGATCACCAATCCACCATAGGTATATTATACGTACTCTAGTTTCAATCGATGGCGTTGTGTAATTCGAGATTGGCCAAAAATGCGTTCCGCTGTCTGTAGGCTGTCGGTTTGTTCTCGTCTACAGGTCGCATTTTTCAACCAATTTTGATGAAAATTGGCACACATGTTCCTTGATTTATACATTTTTTTATCGATTGCGAATTTTGATCGGGAGGAAAAAAGGAGTGGAAAGTGGGGAAGTTTGCTGTAGCGTTAGTTATCAACGGATTTCAATTAAATTTGAAAATCACACTAAAGATTTAATTCTACCCAATAGGTTGTGAAAAAAAAACAATAAAAGGGAGTGCAGGAGGAATTGAGGAGAGTTTTGCGGTAGGGAAAATTTATTCAATTTATACCTACGTGTACGTGTTTCTAACGTTTTTTTTACCAGACTACGCAATCCTCTCCGCCTTTGCAAGACACATCCGTAAACACCAGGTTTGATCTCCTCAGACCAAGGGAACGACGTTATTGCTAAAACTTATACCCCTATTTTCTCAAAAGCTAAAAAGAAAAGTGAAAGAGGAAAGCTTCAGTTATTGCATGGTTATAAGGGCTTGCGAGTTCTACTTCTTAACCAGAACCACTTGTATTATATTTATTATTGATTGAACGACTTGAAATAGTCAAATGCAGTCATGCAGGTCACGGCACTACAAAAAAGCTAGTTCATATATATATAATATAATTAAACGTTTTTACATTTTAGTTTTAACGTTTGGTAGGTACTCACCCAATAAAATAACATTTAATAAAGCTATAACATTATTCTAAAGACGAATTATTTCAATTTCAGGCGCGCACATGTGTTACGGAACTTAACTTGGCTACTCCATCACTTTAAGTAGGTTCGTTATGGTATGGGTATACCCATCATATAAATACCATTCTATGATGTTCGCTTCGCTGTTATTTTAAGGGCTATGTACCCTAGGGGTGTTGACGGGACCCTATTACTAAGACTATGCAGTCAAAGTTAAAGTAATTTCATTTTTCATTAAAATTTTCAGGTGGATCCGTAGTATTAATGAATAATACTACGGATCCACCTGAAAATGTAGGTACTATAGCAATGCCCTGCGACCCAAAACTTAATGCTGTCTAATCGCTTCTGTGGTCTTAAGGTTCGCCTAGCGATCCAGATCCGATAACGACTGTCAGATCCAGAGGTCCTGGGTTCGATCTCCAGGGGAGTACCATATTGTGCTTGGTTTGGTTGGTGGTAGGACTTTGTTTAAGTCCGCCTGGCTAGCTACCACCATCTTACCTAATTATATCACCATAAAAAAAATCTTAAATTGTGGCGTTCCGCCATTTAGAGGTAAGATAGCCAGTTCTTTTCAGTTCGGCCTCATCATCATAACTTGGAAATCAGATGAGATTAAGGTCAAGAACCTAACCGTCGTAAAATATAAAAAAAAATAGGGCAAAAAGTGCCAGCTTTAGGCCCTTACCTGCAGCTAGAATAAAGATTAGCTGCAGACGAATCGATTGACGAAGGTTAATTTGGTAACGTCAAATATATACCGCCATTACTACACTGTTTCATATACCATCCAGTAACCCATGCTTCTCAACGCTCTATAATGTTTTAACATTGTGAAGCGATTGGTTTAGTTACTAAACTTCAGTAGAATTGAGGGCCAGGACACACTCAACAAAGTAAGTTCTGTAAATAACCGAATGAATGAACGAATGTCGAATCTTGCTTTAGCAAGATACATAATTATGAGCCTCTTGGCCCATTTGTTTGACAAACCTTTGTTTCGATAAATTCGTACACGTGTTAGTACAACCAAGTCTGTGCTAGTAGCTCTGTCCGTTTATATAGGCCAAAAGGGTATTAACTCCAACTTGTACTGTATCAGAGCTCTGATTGAGCTTACAGTACCCTTGTCATCGATAAATAAGCTGCTTGGGAAATGTGACAGTTACTTTACCACGCTTTGCTGGCTTACAGCATAATTATAGTAGTGTGAATAGCATTTTAACTTAAAGTAATTGTAGCTTCACATATTGATTTTATTTGTATTTAAGCTATAGACCTCAAAACTAAGTATGGAAAGACGATTGGGGAGGCCAGGATCAGAAGTAGACGTAAGTGGGATGAAATGATGATGAAGTATAATTACTGTTGCGCCAGTCAGAAACGTCTAGAATATTTGCGAGCCTTCGCATAGTTCCGAGAAAATGAGACAATAACAACTTGTTTATCAATAACACAAGAGGATGATTTATGACCGCCGTGCCAGATTACGCAACAGTTAGCGCCGCGACCATTCCCGCGCTTACTAGAACTTTCGATAGAGTTGGATATAAATTGACGCGCGATTCGGAAGCAAGTCAGTATTCGATTACTATACCGCGAGTTAACATCAAGTGATATTTGAGTGCGATAACAGTGTTTAGTGATTCGGTAGTATAACTAAGTAGTGTTGTACTGTGTTTGAAAGTAATTAGTTTGGTGCTGAATAAACGTGTCTTATTTTGAAAATTAACCGGTTGCTTTAAATTCATACGAACCCCAGCTCGTAACATTACTATAGTTTACTATAAAGAATAGGTATTTACCCAGAGTGTCATGTTCCAAATCCTATTTTTACTACTTTTTGTCCCATCAGTGCGTGGAGGGGAGATAACAATTTTAAATAATCCTTGCCAATGACATACAAATAATAATAATGCAATTCAATGAAATGCATTCAGTAGTTTCAGCGTTATGTGCGTTCTACATTTAGACAGGCAGACAGACAGGCAGTTTAAATGTAATTAACTTTAATGTTTGACTTCTGTATCGATGATAGTGTTTCCTTCACTACAGCCTCTGTATTCTTTATATTATCACCCACATATACATACGTCTTCAAAAGTCTACATACGTCCACTGCTGAAAATAGGCCTTCCTCAATCGGCGCCACAAATAGTGATCCTGAGCCGCCTCCATCGATCGCCTCCCCGCAACAGTCAACGGTCAACAATGTCATCGGTCCATTGAGTGGAGGTCTTCCGACACTCCGTTTCGCGTTTAATCGTGGTTGCCATGCGAGAACCTTTGCTTTCCTGCGGTTATCGGTTCTGCGAGCTATGTGGCCTGTCCCCTGCCACTTCAGCTTGTTAATTCTGAGAGCTATGTCAGCAACTTTGGTTCTCCTACGGATATTCACATTACGGATTATATCACGTAGTGAAATTCCAAGCATATCTCTCTCCATAGCTCGTTGTGCGACTTTGAATTCGTCGTCTGACCTCTTTATTGAAATTAGATTTACCTAGTTGGACCATCTGGCCTAGGTAGACGTAGTGATCTACAACTTCGATAACATCGTTTCCGATCGGTAATCGGTCTGGCACCGCTATATAGACTGTAGCACTGTCCAGGTTTCGACTGAATCAAAGGTTTCTCGTAGTCCACAAACGCTAGACATAATGGCCGATTTAACTCTTTGGTATTCTGTATAATCTGTCAGAGCGTATGTATGTGGTCTACGGTACTAAAGCCCGGCTTGTTCAGGAGGCTGGAAGTCATCAAACCTTCGAGCCAGACGGTTGGTGATTACTCTCGAACAGCTTTTAAACGTGGATTAGCAGTGAGATGGGCCTACAGTTCTTTGAAGGGCTTTGTCACCCTTCTTATGGAACAGTACCACCACGCTCCTGTTCCACGCCTCTGGCGTTGTACCCTCAAGGATGACAGTGTCAAACAGCCTCTGAAGGACTTTAAGTACCGGTGTATCACCCGCTTTCAGAAGTTCTCTTGTTATTCCATCATCTCCCCGGAGCCTGTTTGTTCCTAAGCCGTTTGAGAGCCGTCCTTATCTCGTAAAAGCTGACGTCCGGGATGTCTTCGGTATAATGTCGAGTTAAACGGGCTCTTTTATCGCAAGTCAAGTTGTTGACAGGACTTTGCGATGAGTGTAAAGCTGTCCATAAAACTTTTCAAGCTCTCTCAAGATCTCTGGCTCGGAGGAAATTATATTGCCGCTATCGGACTTCAGCTTCGTCAGCTAGCTTTGCCCAATAGACAAATTCCTTGTGACCACTTTTGAGCCCTTGTTCCGCTCTATTGCGCTCATAATACAATTTGTGTTATGCGAGCGCAAATCGAGTCGCATGGATTTCGAGATCCGTCTATTGAGCACGCCGCATTTTGACATGTCAACTGAAGACTCAGTCTCATTACACTCCTCTCTGCCATTAGATTTAAAGTATATCCTGAGAGTCTCTGGGTTTTATTCTGGCGTTGGGTCTTAATAACTCTGACCCGGCCGCATGGACAGTTTCCACCAACCCGTTGTTCAGTGGAAAAATAAACTCTAAAATTAATTTTTCAAAACATCAAAAAAATACTTCGTCTCATCATTGTGTGAAAGTCGTTATAGGTATCGTATCTATTTCTACTTGCCATTATCTTTGAAACGCTCTGCAAGTTTTAATTGATCAATTTAACTTGAGCCAGTAGCTGACCGAGAAAGGTGTCTCTAGCGAATGTTCAACTTAGAGCCAGCTACTAGTGACTGTTCGACTTAGGAACTCAGTTATACTCTCAACTTTAGCCAACAAGATTATAAGATTTTATGGGTTATAAACATATATTACTAGGCATTTCACAGAACGCCTTCTAGCTACAAACTTATCAAATTTGTATGGGATTTAGATTATAAATAATCTAACCGCGTATGTGGTCTAATCGCTCGCTCTCCATGTTTTTGAGCTAAATAAATAACACAGGATAATATTGTATCTATTGATTAGTATTATTACTTTTTATACAAGCTGAGAGTGGAAAAAAAGAAAAAGATAATAATACCAAATCAGTTGGTCTTATCGCTATCTAGTGAGATGATAATAGCACATAAAATAATATATATATACATGAGTAGAGTTATGTAGTAAGGTAGGACTTCATTCAAGTCAGCCTGGCTAGCTACCATGATCTTACCTAAGTCTGTCACCATAATAACAATTATTCTAAATTGTAGTGTTCTGGCATTTTTGCGGTAAGAATTTAAAGTAAGATTCCTCAGTCTGTTGATAATCTGGGTGCAGGTTCCTTATCATAACTTGACACCAAGTGATATGAAGACAAAGCGTAAAAAGCTCAATACATCCCCACAAAGATCTTAAATCCATCCCCAATCATCCCTAGTCATCGATTGGATCGGATTTGGTACTTATTCAATAATTGCCGGACCATTTGAGACCTAAGCTTTGATAAGGTTGAACTGTCTGTACACCAATTAAGTTAAACCGTTAGTCCCAAACCACTCACACGCGAAATTGGCAGTAGCCACTTTAAAATTAGCAACTGTGGTTAATGTCAAATGGTAACTCCAGGGAGCTCAAGTTTAGTTTGCACTTCAGTTTCGATGTAAGTGAACCTTTCAATTACTGTTTTGATCCGATACTGAATGTTATTGACCTATTAAAGACTTGCAGCTACCTGAAGATAACAAATTAACCTGATACACACACACTGACACTCACGCATCCTCTCACTTACTCACACTTTTAACACACAAACATTCTCATTCATCATACCTATCTAATCTTAATATTAGAATTAGTTTAAACTGAGTATTCTAGTAACATTTTTTTTTATTATCATTTTTATGTCATATCAATTTATATATTTATTCTCATCAAGATTTTGTTTTCCAATTATTTTGTGTGAAGTTCTGTTTGTTTTACTTGTGAGTATGTGTAGCAAGGCGACCTAGTGACCTGTATAACGATTTTCCTAAACCTATCTTAGGCACCAGTTTCATACAAAATAGGTATTTAATGTAATTGATGATTGAAAGATTTAGCCTCTTATTTAGAGTAGTCGCATATTATGTGTTACATCCGACATCTCATGATAATACGCACCATTAACATTATCTCCTGAACACAATGTCCCGAGCCACAGACTAGATTTAACGTACTTACTCTACACTGTAGATTAAGTTCACAGCTGTTGCGTTCTCCTTCCTTATCTCCCTTTCTCTTTCTCGTCACACGCACACTGTTGGCTGACAGTACCAACCTCTCGGAAAATGAGTTGTTACCATCTGACAACTCTAACCGCGCGCGATCATTAGTCAAATCAAAAGCGTGCGCTCCCCGGCTTCCTGTTACACACTTCCGTCCCTTTTCACGAAATCATTCCCACAGATAAATAGATAGGAAAGATGTTACACATGAAAAAACGATTCGGAACCTATATCACAATGGTGGAATAAAAATATTTACATTACCATCAGTAGTAGCCTGGCCTACTTTTGTAAAAATAAAACATCATTACACCTACAAAATTCAAGGTGGACTACAAAAATCTTAGCCTCTACCTATTCTTTGGCAAAATTTAAAATTTTTGAACAGCGATCGTCATTTTATTTCCTGTTACACACTTCCGTCTCTTTTCACGAAATCACTCCCACAGATAAATGGAAAGCGAGAGGAAAGATGTAACACATCATAAACTTGAAACATGCATTCAGCCTCTGTGGTAAGACCCGGGAGGTTCTCTGAACGCTGAATTCTTTGTTCAGCTTGTGGGTGGCCCATATCGTGTTGAGTAGACTTAATTATAATAGTTTTTTCCTTTCCTCTTTCTTATTCTTATTCTCATTCTGAGTGGGGGTGACCAAGGACTGCACTGACGTACCGCTGTGGGGTGTATTGTGCACGGTCCCCACCTTTAAATACCGGAGCTGGACGTTGGGTTGTTGGGGACACCTATTGAGCGCTGAGTTCGCGACAGCGACGATGAAAATGACACTGGTGTTGTGGGGGATGATGTTTGCTCCAAGCCGGGTCCAAGTATTTTCCTATGGCCCGTCTTCTCCGATTCTGGTAGCTAAGCAATGAAGGTTCACGTGCTCTAGTGTTTCCTCCTCCTGTAAGTAACCTCGGCACAGAGCGCTGTCCGTGACGTAGTATACAAACATAATAATACAAACTTCATAGCAACCAACAAATAGATAGCTTATTCGCTTTTTTAATGTATTAAGTAGTTCTTAATATCGTTTCTTGTGTTGATTAACACCATTTTTACCCATCAGTTATGATCATCAGTTATTCCAACTAAAGGTTCTGTGGTAGATATCGCTCATTAAGAAATAAGAACGTCCAGGGTATTTTTTTTCTTCTCTCTCTCTTCTATGTAGTCAGTAGCCCTACAGTAAAGTTATCCAGTAACCTGGATAACTGGGTTCACAGCTTATAAGGACATCTTTAAAGAAGGCTGGAACTCTGAAGTGCCAGTCTGGTGGTGGAAAGGGTAAGGGGGGGTCATGAGTACCTTGGGAACAATCATCAAAGTGCAGATTGACCTATTTCATTTCCTTTCATTTACATTCAAGTTACAAGCGGAAAAATAATATTTTTTCCCCATTAAACATTTTCCTTACTCAAGAAAAGCTATTAAACGAGTCTTCGCCTGCTGGCAACTTCATAATTAATTTTAAAACATTCCATAGAATCAACTACAGCCGTGAACATACGTAGGTAGTTTTGTATAGTAGTTTATAGGTAGTGTGACTATGGTTCTGTATTTATAAACTGAAAACGAGTAGGAAATCCTGTCTACTACTAATAAATGCTGAACTTTTGGATGTTTGTCATACCTTCACGCCATAATTAACGACCCTAACTTTACCCAAGCTAGCCTCGAAATAAAGAGTTAATCCATCTTTGTGTTGTATTGTTTATATTTTTCATAAGTATGTATTTACAAAAAAAAAGTATTTACTTAAATACTTTTTTTTTACTTAATACTTTATATCCGTTAAGTAGCCTTTCTTTGCCCAAACTAGCCTCGAAGTAAAGAGATTATCCATCTGAAATATGTACAGTAGCATTCACGCCATATGAATGATCCTTTCTTTGCCAAATCTAGCGTCGAAGTAAAGAGTTAATTCATTTATAATACAAACGGTAGCTAAGTGCCATCATGAAATGTTATTCCTCAGTGTGAGTGTGAATACACATTGCCATTTACCCGAATGCCACAGAAAGTTGATTATGTTTTTCAATACTATAATATACAGGTATTATTGTAAGGCTCTACAGCCTAAACGGCTTGATGGGTTTTGACATGTGACGTGCGTTTAAATACTCTAAAATGTCGTTTAAAATAGTAAGAGAAAGCTTTAGACTCATTTTTATTGTCTTTTTTTATGTTTGTTCCCCGAATACTTTTATCACTTTGAATATTTTTTTGTTTGAAAGGATATACTTCACAGGTGGTCCCATTGTCATCAGGTCAGGATCTGATGATGTAATCCTGGAGAAATCGAGGGAAATCTTCAAATATTATAATGCACACTTGAAGTGATTTGGGTATTTTTAGGGTCGGTGTACTTCCCAGGTGATCCCATCAGATCTTGACCTGATGATGGGATCCTGGAAAAAATAGAGGGAACCCTTCAAATATTATAGGCACACTTGAAGCGATTTCGGTGTATTACGCGAAAAGTAAGGAAAAAACGGACCCCATATAGGATCACGTGTCTGTCTGTCTGTCTATCTGTCCATCTGTCATCAAAATAATTGGAAAAAATACGTCATCTAGGTAAACGAAATTGTATCATATTCTTCATTGAAGTCGGTTTTCTTTTTATTTTTTAAAACAATTACTAGTAGTTCGCCCCGAACTGAGATCTCGTGATGTCTTGTTTGCATTATGTATTTAACCACGGAATTCTTTCTCAAAAATAATATAGTTAATTAACCAACGATGAAGGTATACTTTAATTACACCTTACTTACCTCACTTTTTTATCAATCTCTCTTCTATCACCTTAGTGTTTGAGGCCCTCTCTCGTTGCTAACGCTCATTCTAGGCAAAGCCAGAATGAGAGCAAAGCAACGACCGTATGTCGTCGGCGTAGGTGAAGAATTAGATAGTAAACAAAACCAAAATCGAGAGAAAACGTGGATTTTGTGTTTTTTTTCGACAGAAACTCCTATACGATTTTTCATAGCACAAAAATGACTGTCGATGTTTTAATATGTAAGGATCCCCGATCAGGGCTAAACAGGTAATCATACAGTTGTTAAACAACATATCAAAACACCCACCGTATTTTTTGTGCTATGAAAAAACTTATCGTAGTTTTTGTCGCAAAAAAAACACAAAATCGACGTTTTCTCTCGATTTTATGATATGATAAATTTAACCCTGCAGCCCACGGATGTCGTAAAGTTAACCAAGAAGGCAGCAGTTTTTTTTGTGTTAACAAAACTTTAACTGTGAGCACCAATCTATTTGCCAAGCGTGGTGATATAGGCCAAACTTTAAAGTTTTGGAGGAAGTTCTTTCCACATTTTGTTAGACAATAATTTGCTATTGATATCGAATATGCGTAGTTCATAAGGGTTTGACAACCCTTATGAACTACGCATATTCTATATCGTAGTTCATAAGGGTTCTATATCGTAGTGAGTAACAAAAAATAAATGGATAGGTTTTAATGAGATTCCGAATACCGTCTCTTATCTTGCAAGACCTGATAATCATCCTTTGCACTTCATGTTAAAAACCACCCTTTATAAGAACAAAAATAAACGAATTATGGTGTCTGCAGTCCAAACCCCCATTTTCTACGATATTTCACATTTCACAAATTTTCAAGACATCGATTTTATTTACCCCTTATTACAGGGGTGGATTCAGTTCAGCAATTTAATCAATTTTATTTATTATTTATAATTTTTATGAGTTACCTATAGGCCGTTTGTAACGGTCCTTAGGTAATCTGAATGATTCCTTTGTACATAGTTAATTAGTTTAATTGTACATTTTATTGAATTTAAAAAAATATATATTATATGCAGCCGATACTCTTTCAAATGACACCCCACAAGCTAAAAATCTTCTTGTCAAACTTGACACCCCTATTTCTCAAAACCCTAGTGACAAAACAATTCTTATACTGATTGATGGGTATTAATGTATTCTCATCTATATTAATATGTTAATGATCGGATTAACCATTAAAAAAGAAATGGGCCAAAAATGGTATTTCTTTCCACCCAAATATCACAAAAACTGTCCCACCAATCCAAAATCCCCCGCGACAATCAATTTATATTTATGTTATCTCTTAACATTTTTAATTTCATCAAAATCTGATAAACCGTTGGACTGTTATGCCGTCACAAACATTGCCACATACACACATACATACAGTGCCGAATTTTCCAAATTAACTCTGAGATCTCGTTTGCTTCGCTCACTCGATCAATTAAACTTAACGCTTGCGCTTGTGTATGACATTTGGCATAGCTAAAGTTAATACGAGAAGTGCAAAAAGCTTTTTTTACGGTAAAATGTTTGCCTCTGTTTATGGCCACTAGTATATATATACTTGTGCAATATATTTTGTGCTAATTAAAAATCAAAAAGAAACAATTTAATGTATTATATATTACTATAATAATATAAAAAGATGAAATAACATGTAGATTTTAAACATAATATGGAAAACATGCTTAAATTTGAATATGGCGCAGTCGATTTCAGTTTTGTACACCTTTCAATTTTGTTGCGAAGTTTTGGTGCGAAAAATGTACAAAAAATAACAAAAATGTCTGGCAACGATGCTATTCAGATAACTCAGCTAATTGTATTTTATTGCTAAGTTAAAGCGGCATTAAAGTCGTTAATCCGACACCATTATGGTATAAAGGATCTTAAAACGGCAATTTTCAACTAAAAGACGTCATTGCAGCCAATTTAGGCGGACCTATGCAAAGATCGTTGAGTCTGGAAATGTCTGCCGGTCTATTGCAATCCACGCTATGTCTGTTACATCACCTGAAACACAAGCAATATTTATGTTGTTACCTACATGTTTCATTATATAATGATAATTTATTAAAAACATAGATGTTATATGTAGCGGCTTAAATTGACCCCTCCAACAAAGCCCACGGATGTCGTAAAAGCCGACTAAGGGATCTACGACTAAAAGAAGTGCAGCAGCTTCCTTCTATGTATTATGTACGTATTTACTACGATCACCAATCCGTCTGACAAGCGTGGTGATCCTCCAGCTTTGGAGGAGGCTCTGTACAGCAGTGGAGACTAAAGGGCTGTTGATGTGTAATATATTGTTACGAGCTGGGGTTCGTAAGAATTAAAAGCAACCGCTTATTAATCCAAATAAGACACGTTTATTCAGCACCAAACTAATTACTCTCAAACACAAGTACAACACTACTTAGTTATACTACCGAATCACTAAACACTGTTATCGCACTCAAATATCACTTGATGTTAACTCGCTGCATCGTAATTGAATACTGACTTGCTTCCGAATCGCGCGTCAATTTATATCCAACTTTATCGAAAGGTCTAGTAAGCGCGGGAATGGTCGCGCCGCTAACTGTTGCGTAATCTGGCACGGCGGTCATAAATCATCCTTTTGTGTTATTGACAAACAAGTTGTTATTGTCTTATTTTCTCGGAACTATGCGAAGGTTCGCGAATATTCTAGACGTTTCTGACTGGCGTAACAATATGTATGTTACTCGGAGTTACGGGAACTTTTAGGATTACGCACGTACAGGGTCGCTCTAAGAAACCCTAATGTACTTTATGTACCCCAAGTTAAGACGAATTATAGGCAAAATGCATTCGTTATAAGAGCGTGTACTACGTTCAATATCTTGGCAAAAGTAGATGATAGTATCGATATTTTCAATACCTCAGTTACTACGCTGAAAAATATCATAAATAAGGATTTATTTTTCTAGTTAAGTAGATTGCAACTTATTTCGTTTATTAATTTGTATACAACATCTGTTCTTTTATTAGCATATTTTATTTTAGTTCCAAGTGTGTTTTACTATTTATTCTGAACTACAGGCCTACCTACCTTTTATTGTTTTTTTTTTTATTTCATTTCTGTTTGAATCGTAGCTTCACTTTATCGTCTATTTTGAACTGTTTTATATATACTTGTCTATTCTTAATTTTATCAGTGGACACTTCTGATTGGCCTTCTCGTATAATATTTACTATGTATATATATAAATGTAAAATATAATATATATCTATAAATGTACCTAGCTGTAAGTTTTCATAAAAGCCTAAAAATTGTATACTATCTTGCCCCATACTAAGCATAACTTGTAATGGGACCTAGATTATTGATACAATACTTTTTCTTCTACTATTTTTTTTGTAAATACATACATATGAAGTTTTTATGTATTTACAACAAAAAAAAAGTATCTATGTATTCTATCCGTAATCTAGTTCCCATATTACAAGCTATGCTTAGTTTGGGACTAGATAGCGCTGTGTGAAATTAGTGTCCTGTAATATTTTATTATTATTTTTTTTTTTATTGGTTGGCAACGGAACTTGTTTAGGTCCGACTATCTACCACCATCTTACTTAAGTCTGTCGCCATAATAACAATTCAAAATGTTAAATTTCGTGGTAAGATAGCCTGTTCCTGTCTATTGAGGATTCCGGCTGAGTGCGCATGCAGTGATATGATATATAGCACATAATATAAGATGTACATGAGTAGAGATGCGTAGTGAGGTACGACTTGATTCAAGTCCGCCTGTCTAGCTACCACGATCTTACCTAAGTCTGTCACCATGTCAATAATTATTCTAAATTGTAGTGTTCCGGATTTTTTGCGGTAAGAGTTTGTAGTAATATAGCTATTTCCTCAGTCATTTGAGGATCTGGGTGAAGTGCGCCTTCAGTGTTATCATAGCTTGACAACAATTGAGATGAAGGACAAGCGCTTCTTTGTCGTACATTAAATAGTGATATACATACGGGTAAAATAAAGAGCTTCATTATGTAAATTATTAATATGAAGTGCATATTGTATCCTCAAACCCGAGAAACTCATGGACACCCGTCTAAATGAAGTACAAATGGTGGCGAAACAAAATAGGTCTGCCCTCAACCCCAAGCTATTGTTTGTTAACGCAGAGTTCCCGGGCCCGTCCTCGGAGAGAGACAATAGTACCCCGGGAACCGACGACTTATCGCTGCTTTATGAGTGAGCTGTCATGTATCCCGGGTACATCACGACACTCTGTTTCGCTTTATACGTATTTTGTCATCCTTTTTAATTAAAGTGTTTCCTTTTTGACGCAACGACTGGCTCTTATGTAGGCCAGTGAATTAACATAACTATTCAGCGTGCAAAGCAGCTAGAGTCTTGGGCACGCTTCTTTCTGGTACTGGTCAGATTGCCTAGCGGTCAGATCCAAAGGTGCCGGGTTCGATCCCCAGGGTGAGTACAATATTGTGCTTGGTTTGGTTGGTGGTAGGACTGAGAGATGAAGGCAACGCACCTCCCGTCGTACAAAAAACCTTTAGACCATTTTGTAATGGTCGCATACCCTACGTTTCTCTTGTAGTTTGTTCTTAGCTATGTTTATTGTAGCGACATGGAGACTGAACAAGCAGATAGTCTTCCTGATTTCACGTGCTACCGATGTTGGTTTTGTCGACCGCTGTAGTACGGTTCTAACCTTACCGATCGCTAGATAAAATCGATATACATTCGTCAAATTTTATCAAATTTATCAATAACCAAGGCTTTAACTTAATGTTTGATGTCATTTTGTTTGTCAATTTACATAATTCTTATATCAACTTTGATTGTCTCTGTCATAGTTACCGATTGATTTTTTTACATAATTATAAAAATATATTGTATTTATTATTATTTATTCGAATTAGCATAGCTTTTCAGCGTGGCAATGCAGCCAGTGTCTTGGGCACGCTTCCGTCTGGTACTGGTCTGGAACAGTTGAGTTACCTATAGGCCGTTTGTAACGGTCCTTAGGTAATCTGACTGATTCCTTTGTACATAGTTAGTTTAATTGTACTTTTTATTGAATAAATGCCATCAATTTGTATTTATACACAATATAATATGATATATGACGGAGATTTAAGGAGATTAGGTGTAACGCCCTCGCCGCTGACGTCGCGTGTTTTGTTTTTCTTTATGAAACTGATGCTGGACTACCAGTCCGATGGTAGATTCCCAGTGCTATCCATCCTTCGGTCGGGCAGCAAAACAGTAAAACGCCAAATAGATTGCGAGTTTATTTATTTTCGAAGCGGACAGAGTTTCAACATTGGTATTCTAGGTCTTTACAGTTCAAAAGCTCGAGCAAGAATGTCCCGAGCTCGTTCGTCTTCCAGTATTTATAGCAAGGTTTGGTGCCGGCAAAACAATTTTTAGCACAGATTGTAAACTTGTTTTGTAGGACAGAGCCACATTCTTTTCACTAAAGTAAGGTGGTTATGTGATTCATTTGAAGGTATCGATAGAGCCTAGAGTTTCACTTTAGTGTAACTATATCTACAGCTGGACTTTAACCGCAATTTAACTTGAACAGTAGTTTAACTTAATCAGTTAAACTTTAATTGTAGTAATAGTTTTAACTAACTTTAACTGTAGTTTGACTTTAATTGTAGTTTAACTTTAACTTTGTTATCATTAATTCTAGATTAACTTTATCTAATACTTTTCTAAGGCGAACCTCTAAAAGGCATAAATGAGTTAAACAAGTTATTTGACCGAACATAGTTGACAATAACAATTCCAAAGCATTGATTATTGTAATGTGTGCTGTGGCAAACCAATGGCCCTTCACCCCGATATATACAGTATGAGTTTTTTTCCAGGGCCAATGAGGCCAAGTCAGAAACCGTGAGTTATAGAAAAGACAAGCAAGGAGTTACGTGCTCGATTTAAAAAAAAATAAGTTCTGCATTGAAGAACATCTAATTTTTTGTATAGTTTTTCTGTAAAAGTGAATTTTTGAAATAAATTTTTTTTTGCAATTATGTGTGATGACTATGTGCCCAAAGTTGTTGAAACGCTTTCAAAATAAAAAAAAATGAAATTCAACTTTATGCATTTAGTAAAGGCTATACGTTCGGACTATGCGTAAGTTAAACTATTAAAACCTCTTTTGCTGTATTTTCTGTTCGTGATAGCTTAAATTAAATCGTCATCGGATTAAAAAAACGTTCGCTTTTTTTGATAGCGCAGCTGATGACATGGCACGGACACCCTAATGGCTGAACATTTTAAATATTGTCGTACCCACCGTACAGTTGCAGATAGAAAACGACTAATCCCACACTCGAAAGGAACGATCTCCTATTTTTATCTTATAGTTGCCGTGCCGGTCACGGCTTAAGAATCGGCACTTTCAACTCAGCCCATGGATGTCGTAAAAACCGACTAAAGGTTCTCACAAGACAAGAAAAAGGGCAGGAGATTTCTTCTATATATTATTTACACCATTACTGCGATCACCAATCCACCGGTCAAGCGTGGTGATTATGGCAAAACCCTCTAGTGGAGGAGGCTCTGTCCGGCTGTGGACACTATAATGGCCTGTTGATATAATGTGATCTCCTGAATAGAATACAATTTGATTTGAACTGTCTTAAAATGTATTTTAATTGAATAGAAATTAGCACAAGCACACAGATAAGGTTTAATGAACACACTTTTGAAATATTATTTCGGTAAAATAAAATATTAAAAGCGGCTAAGTCCAACATTTCACGGTAAGAAATCACATTTCTTGTTCAAAAGGCTCAAAGGGCGTATAGCACTTTTTGGGCTCTATGATATTTTTACACCAACGTACTTAATTTCCGATTCTCTATCGACCGTATAATCCACGTTGCGAAATTCCTATAAATAAGCCTAAAAAAGTCGACTAGCAAAGGATAGAGAAAAGTGAAAATCTTGAAAAGAGAAAGGTGGAAATCTTGAAAAGAGAAAGGTGGAAAGGACAAGATGTTCATATTTTATTGTAACTGATTGCCGGAACTGCTAACAATATTAAAAAATAAATCTTTACCATACAATATTTTAGATTAAGCACTAACATTAACATAGCGTAGCATTAATGTTTCTTACTAACCAAACATTGTTGTAAAAAAAACAGCTATTAAAGGCTTAATTTATTTACTTTATACCTATTACGATTCATAAGATATAGCCCGCTGGCAGGCAGCGGCGACTAATAAGTAGGGAACCCTAAAAATTAGTTAATGAGGCGTTCAATATAAACTGCTCTTTGAAGGTACAAATATTGATTGAATTATAAATGTAAGGTACTCTAATACTTATTAACATTAGCATCAACATCAGTAGCCTCTTTAATATTCTGACAAGTGCGTGGGAACGTTACCATCTGCCACCGTGGCACTGGACGCAGTGGCAGACGGTATTACCGTGCGCCCCCATTGTTCATACGTGGGGGCAGATAATCACAAGTGTTACCGTCTGCCACCGAGGGTCGCTTAAACTTTTAGTTGCCGACGGTAAAAAATTTAACTTTTAGAACATACAGACAAAAAACAAGCTGCTTTGATTAAAAACACCATTTCTTATAAAAAACACGTCGTATATTAAGTGGAAATGAGACATCGGCCCATATAAATAATAATAATAATACCGAAGCCTGTAATCGAAAATCCCAGACATAGAATGTACCTCGACCGAGCCATATTAACGGATAAAACTATACACAATAATAAACGGGATATAACGTTAATTGAAAAGACGAATCAAATTACATTTTTGATAGACATATAAATGTTAAATACACACATTTTCTTTTACTTATATATCTGATAAAGTCCAATACACTGAGTTAAAGGAGGAAGTTATGAGAATGGAAAATGAATAAGGTGTTAATTGTCCCACTTGGTGTAATCCCGTGTGCTTCATTAAACCTTAAATACCTTATATTTTAAGATAACGTGATGTAAAAATGATTATAGTAATATAACCCTATAATTACCCGAGTTGACGAAGCTGCGTGAACCTGACATTCAAGATCTACCGTCTCTTTTCGATGAGAATACATCTGGAGAAGATGTTTTACGTTTTGAAAGACAGACCCCAGGGGCGTTACCAGAAGCCAAAGTCTGTCAGCATATTCAGAAGAGGAAACTGGCATTGTTTTTAATATGATAGGGCGTTTGACTGCTATCTTGCCTAATGCTAAGCAATGATGCAGCCTTCGATTTCTGACTTGAAGACTCCCATGTTCGGGAAACACAAACAAACAATTGTCATCAATTTCCAAATTTAAATACTTATTACAAAGCACCTGGAATTGATGGGATCCCGGGGGAGCTGTGGAAATATAGTGGAAGAGCTGTCCATATAACGCCTTATTCTCAAAATTTGGCAAACCGAGAAACAGCCTCAGGAATGGAACGTCGGGGTACTCTGTCCAGTGCACAAAAAAGGCTGTAGAAAGCAGTGTACGAATAACAGAGGCTTTGCGGTTTTACCAACTGCATATAAGATCTTCTCCTACGTCTTGCTTGACAGACTGGAACCTTACGCGGAAAAAAATATCGATTCTCAAGAAGGGTTCAGAAAGAACCGAAGTACGGTAGACCATTTTTTTCTGCTGAAGCAATTAATGGAAAAGTGGTGGTATGTTCAATATATCCATGCTCTTTTTGTGGACTTTACAAAGCATATGATAGTGTGGATCAAGAGTCTCTGTTCAACATCCTTTGTAACTTCGGTATTCCTAGTAAACTGCTGAGAATGATACAAGTAGCCACTAAGCAGAGCAAGATGTATGTTAAAGTCGGAACTGAGTTAACGGAAGACTTTGAAGTGGTAACCGGCCTTAAACAGGGTGACGCACTATCATCTATGCTCTTTAACGTGATCCTTGAGCATATCATCAGGAAAATTATGAATGTAGAGGGGGGTATACCACTCAACGGCTATCATAAAGTGATCGAGTATGCAGATGATCTGGCACTTGTAGCGCATGCAAAGAATAGATAGCTAGAGCAGCTCAAGTCTTGAAAATTTAAGCTTTTTTAGCTCCACATGAAGAGATACCGAAGCACGAGAATACCACGACAGCACCTTCATGTTGGAAATACTTCATATAAAAGAGTGGCGAAGTTTAAATACCTCGGCTGAACTATAACTGACACTAACACGAGGCAAGAGGAAATTGATATCCGCACACAAATGCCCTCAGATGTAGTGCAGCTTTGCATAAGGTACTGGTGTCCAAGATTCTAAGCAGGAAAACCAAGATCCGGATATACAAGACCGTCATTAGACCGATCATGATGTACGGATGCGAGGCTTAGACGCTGACTCAAAGAGAGGAAAACAAGCTCCTAGTGGCTGAGAGGAAAGTTTTCCGTAAGATTCTGGGGCCGATACGCAGACAAGATGGAAGCTGGAGAGTCCAGAAAAATTTGGAGATCGAAAAGCTTATAGCGGAACCCAACACCATCGGCGAGACCAAAGCTCACCGCCCTCGCTGGCTTGGCCATATAGAGAGGATGGGAGAAGATCGTATGGTGCAGAGAGCCTATCTTGGCTGTCCCACAGGGCGCCGCCCCGTCGGGCGCACGCGGTACCGCTGGAAGGACGTCGTAGAGGCGGACCTGCGGGAGCTCGATGCCGGGGACTGGCGCGAGCCAGCTCAAGATAGGAGCAAATGGCGTCTTCTTTTGTTGGAGGCCAAGACCCACTTCGGGTCGCTGAGCCAGCGGAGTAAGTATTACTTAGTACTCCATAAATGTATTATATTTGCTGATAGAAGAAACGTACTTTAACAACATTTTTATTTTAGGTGTGTAAAAATAATTATGTAGTAACAGTGTTGGTGATAGTGCTAATTCAAAGAACACATCAATAGAAACCCTAATATTGAATTTGTACCTGACATTGGACAGGAGTACTGTTGTGCTTGGTTTGTTGTAGGACAATGTTTAAGTCCGCCTGGGTTTACCACCATCGCTAGTCAAATTTTTACAGGACATTAATTTCACACAGCGCCATCTAGCCTCAAACTAAGCACAGCTTTGTAATATGGGAACTAGATTACGGATAGAATACTTAAATACTCTTTTTTGTAAATACATACTTATCATACTATACAACACCCAAACGCAGAACAAACATCTATATTCACCACACAAATGTTTGTCCTGGGTAGGAACCGAACCTACAACCTACAGTGCAGAAGGCAGAGTTACTACCAACTGAGCTATGGGGCTTGTTAAGTCTGTTGCTACAACAACAACAACTCTTAAAATTGGTGTGTTCCGGCATTTAGAGATAATATAGCCAATTTGATGAATATAGCCAAACAGATCGTTGACGATCCCGGGAGAAGTGCGCCTTATTGTAACTTGAAAATCAGGTGAGATGAAAGCCAAGCACCTCCCTGTCATATACGATAAAAAAAACTCCAATTCTGGATGAGCTTCTTTCCATGGACTCTTTCCATTGTCGATAATTTTCTTCTTTGGTTGAAAAATATTTTTTTTAATTGACCGAGCGACCGAATCGTCTCAGTTTCGAGATTGGCCAAAAATGCTTTTGTCCGCCATTTTTCATCCGATTTTGATGAAAATTGGCACACATTTTTTTTTATTTATTAAATTTTTACATTATATTAATTAATTTACACACTAAGAATTTAATTCTACACGAGGTAGTGTGAAAAAAAAACAAAAAGGGGGAATGGAGAGAGAAAAGGCTAGAAGTTTGCTGTATGATTTTCATTTTTTTTTTTTATAAAAACGTATACCTACCTATACTAATCGGAAAACGTAGTCCTCTCCGCCTTTGCAAGACGAACTCGTAGACATCAGACTTTCCTTGTGTCAGCTTTTACGAACCGCCTGATCTGATACAGTCCCTGGACAATGCGCGATGGCTCAACGAGCGCTCCTTATCACGGAATCATCTTGCGAACCAGGTTATCCACCCACCAGGTTATACCAGGTTATATATAGGTACTAGTTTACAATAGCCTCATCATACTGGAAAGAAACCTTTAAAACACTCGGGAATCGAACCCAGGCCCAGAACAGGAGTCATACGCCGTACCAATTGCTAGAGCTGTTGGGCTTTGACAGATTTTCTGAGTTGATCCAACCATAGACTGTTAATCTCAAATACACATTCTAAGCATCCTATAATGAGGTTTCGTTCGGGCTCTGATTGGATAGTTTTACCACGTCTTACTCAGGGAGGAATATGAACTTGGAGGAAATACCTTAGATAATCTTTTATAATTCTTTAATTAATCAATTTATATTTTACTAACCAATTCAAATTCAAAATTACAGACAATATTGGATCTGAGTTATCTCAATAAAACTGTAAAAAAGTAACAGCTTAAGCTAAGATTCGAATCATTAGAACGTAAATTCAAACGCAATCCAATATTCAAACAAAAATACACCAATTTCCTTGATGAATACTCAGCAATAGGCCACATGTCAGAAAACACAGACACACAAAATGACAATATCTCTAACTTTTTGCCTCATCACGGTGTCTTACGTGAGGACAGCCTTACAACAAAGTTACGTGCCGTATTTGACGGCTCAACTGTCACAAGCTCTGGTAAATTATTTAACAATATACAGCATGTTGGCCCCACTTTACAAGATGATTTACTAAGCATGCTTATCCGATTCCGATAGCACAAGTTCGTTGTTTCTTCAGATATAGAAAAAATGTATAGACAAATTTATGTCATAGAAGATCAGCGAAGCTTACAAAAAATTGTGTGGCGTTCGGATACTTCACAACCAATCAAACAATACAAGCTTAACACAGCGCCGTACTTAACGACTAGGCCAGTACAGTTAAATAATAAATAATGATTACAGGACATTCATTTTACACAGCGCCATCTAGCCCCAAACTAAGCATAGCTTGTAATATGGGAACTGGATTACGGATAGAATACCTAAATATTTTTTGTAAATACATACATACTAGATGATATAACACCCAAACACAGAACAAACATCTATATTCATCACACAAATGTTCGTCCTGGGTGGGAATAGAACCCATAGCCTACAGCGCAGAAGGCTGAGCTATGAGGCTTGTTAGTTAGGTCTAGATTGTACCAATAATAATGTCAGTGAAGCAATCTTACACGATTTCTATGTCGATGACAACATTGCAGGAAAAGATGACGAACAGACCTTGACACAGACGGGCAAGGGCGTCATTTCAGCGCTAGAGGGCGCTCATTTTCATTTACGAAATTGGCGGTCTAAGAAACCGTCCATACTAACAAACATAGTTGGTGAAAACAATAACAATGATTTACTTAATAGTAATAAAGAATACGTAAAAACTCCAGGCCTACTTTGGGCATCCAATAGAGACAAGTTATTGCTTTCATTACCTCTACAACCACAAAAACAACACACAAACAAACGCACAATTTGATCCACCATAGCACAAGTGTTTGATCCATTGGGCTTAATAAATCCTTGCATGTTACAGGCAAAAATAATTTTGCAACAACTTTGGGCAAAAAATGTCACGTGGGATGGACAGTTGCCTGCCGAAGTTGAGTCACAGTGGAATCACTTTGTAAAACACTTACCTGATATTAATATTTGATTGAAATTCCTCGTAGAGTATTATGCGACTTTTATATCAAGTTAGAATTACATTCGTTCAGTGATGCATCCACTAAAGCGTTCTCAGCTTGCGTTTATATGCGCTCAGTGTCCAGCAGTGGACATACAAGTGTTCACTTGTTAATTGTTGTCTACGCGGATCTTATGGTCAGCGCCATCTCTCCGCGCCTTGAGCGAACAGACCACCCACGGTGGCGTTCCAAAACTACTGGAATATATCTTCATCACGAGTCGTGCTGCCATCTACAACTACATACACTTGTCGATATATAAAATCATTCGTTTTTGCGGTGACACACAGAATAACCTACATGTTATACCTTTTTCTTATAATTTTAAAAACGAGAATAAACGTTATTACTTGAGTTTAATGACAAATATTCATTGAAGACGAACCCGAAGATCCCCGTAGCTAACATTTTGGTCCTTCGAGCCGGATTCGCTGCGTATGCTGTGGAGAAGAATCAATTGACGGCCATCGTCCATTGAAGAAATTTGCGAGTCATCAAGACGTTACACAGCAAATTAGAACCAACACTCTAGTAAACGGTCAGGTCTTCGATCCCGTCTATTCCCTTCCCATTTTTCGTTTGTGCTAAAATCGTGTCGTTTTCGTTAATTACAGAATTAATCAATTCATTTTATTGCGTGGTGACGTGGTGACCGTTACAAATAACAGTGCATCAAAACCGTAAGTACTTATCTTATTCTTTACCATAGGCCTTTACGATGGTTGGTGAGGATAAATTAGACGTTCCTAAAAGGACCCCACAAGCCTCCCCTACCAGGGAGCGCACCGATGATGGTGGGCTCACTGTTCTGAGGCGGCAGCGTGGAAACTTGAAAGGTAGATTGACACAGTTTCAGAAATATCTAGATTCCTTTCAGGATACCCGTATATCTAAACTGCAAATTACAGAAATAAAGTTTAGATTACAGGCAGCTCAAGATCATTTTAAAACATTTAACGAGATTCAAAATAAAATTGATTTATTGAGTTCAGATTCAGATATCGATTCTAACAGTGAATACGTTGAGTCATATGAAACCTTGTATTTTTCGTCTTTAGCAATGGCTCAAAGTTTGGTTAACAGTGAGGAGACTGAAAGTAAGAGTTCAAATGCAACAAAAAATAACGGTTTTCGTTCTTTACCAACAATAAAACTTCCAACTTTCAGTGGAAAGTTTGATGATTGGCTTGAGTATAAACATGCATACGTAACTATGATCCATAACTGTTCAGATCTTGACGAAATCCAGAAGTTCCATTATTTGCGTTCCTCATTGACAGGTACAGCATTAGAGGTAATTAGTTCCTTTGAATTTACACCTGAGAACTACATTCACGCCTGGGAAATATTAGAGAATAGGTTTCACAATACTAGACTTTTAGTACAGAATCATATAAAAGTATTGTTTAATATGACATCATTAAAACAAGAATCATCTTCACAAATTAGGAAGCTAATAGATACTGTTTTGAGAAATATTCGCTCACTTACATCACTAGGCGAACCGACCCAAACATGGGATACGTTAATTATCTACCTAGTTCAATCAAAGCTTGATTCAACTACTGAGCGTGAGTGGGAGATCGAAAAGGGAACGATTAATGCTAATTCCGATAGAAAGTTAAAGTTAGATGATATTCTTTCATTTCTTAAAAAAAAGGCAGACATGTTAGATTCAATTAGTTCGAATCAAAATAAATCACAAAATAAACCTCAACATTTACCTAATTTATCAAAAGGTACTTCACAAAAGCACAATTCATTTGCACATAGCTACGCGTTAACTACTCCCGTAGCTAAAACTGTAGCTAAAAACGTACCTAAATACGTACCTAAAAATAAAGTCAGCAAGTGTTTTGTTTGTAACGGTACACATGCAATTTATGCGTGTTTTAAGTTTTTAAATCTGTCTATTTTAGATAGAATCAAATTCGTAGATGAGAAACAGCTATGTAGGAACTGTTTGCGTTTCGGTCACTCACAGGCCGATTGTATTTTCGGTCCATGTAGGCAGTGCCCTCTTAAGCATAATAGTTTGCTTTGTACAACGTCTGGTATCAACGATGAGGTGCCAGCTGATAATAGCATAACTCAGGCCGCGTCGCCCTCGACCGCTATGCATTCCATAGCTATAGGTACCTACCACGGTAGTGTAGATGAAGGCGCTGCCGCCAGCGCCAGCGCCGCCGCCAGTGCCGGCACATTGCAGCCAGTATTGTTAAGTACGGCGTTAGTGGAGGTAGCCGATAGTAGTAAACGTTTTCATACAGCCCGAGCGCTGTTAGACAGTGGTAGTCAACACTGCTTCATTTCGGAAAGGTTACAAAAACGAATCCATGCGCCTCTGATACAGTCCACAGTACGTATTTCAGGTGTCGCACAGTCAGTGACACAATCAAATCATTCATGCGAATTACTAATACGTTCTAAATTATGCGATTACTCAAAAAAGGTTAAATGTTTTGTCTTGCAGCGTATAACATCCAGTTTACCCACGACACACATAGATACCGAACTTATACGTATTCCGGATAATGTAGGCCTAGCAGATCCTACCTTCAATATTCCTTCAGAAATTGATTTATTGATAGGTGCGGACTTGTTTTGGGAATTACTAGACGGAAATAGAATCCGATTGGTAAACGGACCATTTCTTCAGAACTCGAAGTTAGGATGGTTGCTTTCGGGTCCTATAACTACACAAAATAATTTCGATGGCAACAGTCATCATGCTTACTGCAATTTTAATCAAACCTTAGGGTTAAACGATCAACTTAAACGTTTCTGGGAGATAGAGGACGTCCCTCAGGTACATACCATTCTTACTAAAGATGAACAATTTTGTGAGAATGTATTTACTTCAACAACAAAGCGCGAGTCTGATGGTAGGTTTTCTGTTCGCATCCCCTTCAAAGAATCACCTGACGTTTTGGGTGATTCATACGATTTAGCAAAAAATAGGTTTCTCTCTTTGGAACGTAAACTAGAACGTTTGCCTGACTATAAACGTATGTACTCCGACTTCATGAGTGAGTACTTGGCCTTAGGCCATATGAATCGGGTTGACAAAGTTGAAGAACCTAACTACTTTCTACCGCATCACGGCGTGTTTAAGGAAGGTAGTACTACTACAAAGTTACGCGTCGTTTTCGATGCTAGTGCTGTGACAACTTCGAATAAATCGCTTAACGACATTCAGTGTCCGGGTCCAGCACTACAAAATGATATTGTTTCAATATTGCTCAGGTTTAGGCAGTATAAGTACGTGGCTTGTGCTGACGTAGAAAAAATGTTCAGGCAGATTTTAATTCAATTAAATCAGCGAGCGTTGCAACTTGTACTATGGCGCGAGAAGCCTGTAGATCCTTTATGCATATACCAACTCAATACAGTAACTTACGGAACTGCATCGGCACCATACCTAAGTATGCGCTGTATACGGCAGTTAGCGTTGGAGTGTAAGGATGACGTCATAGCCAGAGTTATTAAGCAGGATTTCTTCGTTGATGATTTGTGTACGGGACACAACGACTATCAGGAGCTATTAGCTATATGCGAGAAGACATCTCAAGTTTTACAGTCGGGGTGCTTTCCTCTCCGCAAATGGACGTTCAACGCGGATGTCACTAACGCTGCTTCTGTTCATTCCTTTGTCGGGGAACATACGCAAAATAGAACGCTAGGTATAGGTTGGCAGAGCGATTGTGACGAATTACATTTTACTACAAAAATAGATTGCAATAGCGAAGGTACTACTAAAATAACTAAACGAGTAATGTTGTCAACCATTTCTCAGATTTACGACCCACTAGGTCTACTCTCACCCGTAGTTATAATAGCTAAGATACTGATACAAAAATTATGGCTCGACAAGTTGGGATGGGATTCACCGGTGTCGCAAGATCTAGCGGAGACTTGGAACAATTTTATTAGTACTTTAAGTTGTCTAAAAAATATACGTATCCCTCGTCATGTAATAGGTGATAGCGAGCAATGTAAAGAGCTTCACATTTTTACTGACGCGTCACAAAACGCGTACGGTAGTTGTGCGTACATACGATCCTACAATGATAATTCTATGGTTACTGTTAGGCTGTTGTGCGCAAAAAGCAAGGTAGCACCACTTAAGTCTCTCAGTATACCTAGGTTGGAATTATGTGGTGCGCTGGTAGGTGCGAGACTTTATAAAAAGATAATAGATTCATTACGATTAACTTTTACTCGCGTATTCTTCTGGACCGATTCAACAATTGTCATGGGTTGGCTGCGAATGTCACCACATTTATTAAAAACATTTGTCCAAAATCGAGTAGCTGAGGTCAATGAGCTTACTAATGACGCGCACTGGTTACACGTTAGTGGCACTAATAACCCGGCTGATCTATTGTCCAGAGGTCTAGCACTCGATTCATTAATCGATAGTCGTTTGTGGTGGAACGGTCCATCTTATCTTCATGATAATTCTCATGATTTTTCAAGTGATAACTCTCGTAATGAATCAATTAATCTCAATAATTTACCCGAATTAAAATCACAATCAATTAATTTAATGAGTAGCTCATCTAGCGAGCTCATTGAATTCGAGAGGGTCTCATCATTCATAAAACTTAAACGTATAGTTGCATATGTAATACGATTCATTACAAAGTTGCACCCGAGGCGTTCAAGTCATGAAACCGGTTCCTTATCGGCAGCGGAGTTGAGCGCTTCGCAAGTGACACTCGTTAGATTGGCACAGATGCAATCTTTCCCTCACGCGTACAATAAACTTTTAAATAATATTCATATTAATACAAATAGTAAATATACAAACTGCATTTCCGGTCTAAATATATTTCTAGACCAAGATAAGTTAATTAGAGTCGGTGGTAGATTATCAAATTCGTCTGACTTTTGCTATGAAAAGAAACATCCGATTTTGTTGTGTAGTAAACATCACTTCACGAAGCTTGTAGTGCGAAGTGAACACGAACGCTTGCTTCACTGTGGACCTCAACAATTATTGGCTACATTACGAGAATGCTGGTGGCCGCTAAGTGCTAGAAATCTAGTTCGTAAAATAGTGCGTGAATGTGTTACATGCGCGCGAATCAAGGGTAAAACTTTAACCCCAATTATGGGCAATCTGCCGTCCGAACGATTGGATTCTGGATTTCCGTTTATTCGAACAGGGATGGATTTAGGAGGCCCATTGTATGTCCTTAATAGAAAGGGAAGAGGGGCACGGCTCACAAAAACGTATGTATGTCTATTCGTTTGCTTTCTTACTCGTGCCGTTCATTTGGAACTTGTTTCCAGTTTATCCACAGAAGACTTTATATTAGCTTTAAAACGTTTCATTAGCAGAAGAGGTAAACCTGAATCAATTTACTCTGACAACGGTAAAAACTTTGTTGGAGCTGAGAAGGAATTTTATACGATTTTAAATATTAATTCAGAACAAATAATCGATTATGCAACAAATAATGGAATTAAATTTAATTTTATTCCACCATATTCACCCCATTTCGCAGGCTTATGGGAAAGTGGGATAAGATCCAGTAAATACCATTTACGGCGCGTAGTTGGTAACGCGAAACTTACTTATGAGGAGTTGAGCACGGTTTTGGCACAAATCGAATCCGTCCTCAATTCCCGTCCTATGTCCCCTCTGTCCACAGATCCTAATGATTATAACCCACTGACTCCTGGCCATTTCCTTATCGGCCGGCCGTTGACTGCTCCAGCGCACAATGACCTCACAGATGTCCAGACGTCACGACTGAGCCGATACCACCGCGTCGAACAGCTACGTCAACACTTTTGGCAGCGATGGTCCAAGGAATATGTATCCGAATTACAGCAAAGGACGAAGTGGAAGTTTCACCAGCAGGATGTCCAGCTCGACAGCCTTGTCCTAATCAAGGAGGATAACCTGCCACCTCTGAAATGGCGGTTGGGACGCGTTACGAAGGTGTTCCCAGGCACGGATGGTGTTTCCCGAGTCGCCGAGATTCGCACAGCAGCTGGGACCATACGGAGAGCTTTCTCAAAAATATGCCCTCTACCCTTGGAGCCTATACAACGAGAACCCGTCTCGTAAGCCATTACTACTGTTGGAATCGGTGATTCCAAGGCGGCCGGTATGTCTACGCGGATCTTATGGTCAGCGCCATCTCTCCGCGCCTTGAGCGAACAGACCACCCACGGTGGCGTTCCAAAACTACTGGAATATATCTTCATCACGAGTCGTGCTGCCATCTACAACTACATACACTTGTCGATATATAAAATCATTCGTTTTTGCGGTGACACACAGAATAACCTACATGTTATACCTTTTTCTTATAATTTTAAAAACGAGAATAAACGTTATTACTTGAGTTTAATGACAAATATTCATTGAAGACGAACCCGAAGATCCCCGTAGCTAACAATTGTCAAAGGGAAAGTGGTACCACTAAAGCAAAAGGTGACTATTCCGAGACTAGAACTGTTGGGCGCTCTGCTAGCCACCCAGTTAATGAAAAAGGCTGTAAATAGACTCTACTTTTTCTGGTGTGATTCAACTATCGTGCTGGGCTGGATAAAAACATGTAAACAACAATTAAAACAATTTGTTTACAAACGAATAATTGAAATCACAAACAATTCTGATCCTGCAACATGGCATTATGTTCCCACAGATATGAACCCCGCCGACATAGGGTCTCGGGGACTCAATGCATCCCAGCTTACATCTTCACTCAAAGTCAAAGTCAAAGTCAAATATTTTTATTCAGTAAGATTTTTTAGGATCACTTTGAAACGTCAAATCTACCGCCTGTTCGGAATCGCGACCAGCACACAAGGAGAAAGGCAAGAACCTCGGGCTAGTTTTTTTTTTTTCATGATCCATTACAATAGCTTAAAATTATCTAATACTAATTACAATTTATTCACTGGAGCAAATTCATTTTTTTAATGCCAGGCTTTCTTATCTTCTAGGTAATCTGAAATTTTATAATAAGCTTTCCTGGATAGCTTTTGTTTTACAAAATTTTTGAATTTATTATTTGACAAGCTTAGCACATCACTTGGCAATTTATTATAAAAGCGTACAGTTTGCCCTATGAACGATTTATTAACCTTATGGAGCCTAGTTGTGGGAACAGCGAGTTTATTCTTATTTCTAGTATTATAATTATGTTTATCACAGTTTTTGTCAAATAAGCTTATGTTTTTACGCGCGTACATAATATTTTCATAAATATATTGGCAGGGCATAGTCAATATATTTATTTCTTTAAACTTGTCTCTTAATGAATCTCTGGGACCCATTTTGTAAACAGCGCGAACAGCCCTCTTCTGCAAAACGAATATGGTGTCTATATCTGCAGCACTTCCCCACAGTATTATGCCATATGACATAATACTGTGAAAGTAACTGAAGTAAACTAGTCTTGCTGTAGCAACGTCTGTGAGAAGACGTATCTTCTTTACAGCATATGCTGCAGAACTAAGTCTCTTCGCCAGTTTATCTATGTGTGGGCCCCATTGAAGTTTATTATCTAAAGTTAATCCCAAAAATACAGTGGTTTTGACTAATTCTATGTTTTCCTCTTTAACTTTTACATTAGCTTTAACTTCAGTTACATTTGGTAAAATAAATCGAATACATTTGGTCTTTTTCTGATTGAGTACTAAGTTATTTACATTAAACCAGTTAACAATTTTTGAGATTGCATTGTTTACGTTGTCAAAGTTAGTCATTTGTCGCTTCAATCTAAATAGAAGTGACGTATCATCTGCAAACAGAACAATCTCATGGTCATCTTTAATTATTTGGGGCAGATCATTAATATATACTAAAAACAAGAAAGGCCCCAATATAGAACCCTGCGGCACACCCATGGTAACCAAAGATCCTGAAGAACGCTGGCCGTTCACGTCGACATGCTGTATGCGATCACTTAGGTAAGGCGTGAGTAAGTCTAGTGCAACACCCTTGATACCATAGTGGTCTAATTTCATAATCAGTGTTTCATGGTGCACGCAGTCAAAAGCCTTAGACAAATCACAAAAGACTCCCAACGCATCATGTGATTTCTCCCAGGCCTCGAAAATATGCGATACTAAACTAATACCGGCATCAGCAGTTGAGCGACCTCTTGTAAATCCAAATTGTTTGTCATGAAATAGGGCGTTAGCATAAAAATGACTATGTAACTGTGTAAGAATAATCTTCTCAAAGATTTTACTAAATGTCGGTAGTACTGATATCGGCCTAAAGTTTGTTGGATCAGAACTGTTACCAGATTTAAAAAGAGGAGTTATTTTACTATATTTCATTAAATTAGGGAATACGCCGCAGTCGATGCATTCGTTGAAAATAAAAGCTAATTCAGGCGCTATAACGCCTATTATAGGTTTAACAATGCTTACAGAGATGCCCCAGAGGTCAGAGGTCTTCTTTTCATTTATAAGTTTAAATGCTTTAATAATATCGTTATTATTAACATATTTGAAATAAAATGGTTTATTACATGATGGTACATTGTTTTTCAGTATTGACTCTGCCATAATATTTGAAGAGTTCAATGATTTTGTGGTAGAAACAGGTATATCAGTAAAAAACGTTTCAAAAGCTGTTGCAACATCAATATTTTGGGATATGTTAAGATTTCCTATTTTTAAATTAAATTCGTTAGTGTTGCTGCTTTTCCCTTTTCCAGTCTCACTATTAATAATTTTCCAAGTAGCTTTAATTTTATCTTTACTATTTACAATCTGTTTTCTCAAGTATTGGGATTTAGCGGCCACACAAACTTCCTTAAAGATTTTAGAATATTTTTTTACTTTATCATTAAACTCTTCACTAAATTGTACTGTTTTTCACCATAAAGTTCATACAATTTTCTTCTACTTTTATGTATTCCCGCTGTTGCCCACTCACTAAATGTTGCATTATCAGAGACTGTGATTGTTTTGGATGTATATATTGAGTTAAATATGTTGCTAAATTTAGTAAAAAATGTATTATATAAACAATCAGGATAGTTGCCATTATATGAAACAGGTAATTTAGACATTAGTGCTGATTTTAATTTTTCCACCCTATCAGCTGTCAGTGGTACAAAATTAATTTTCCTTTTTATATTAGTTTTACATTGTGTTTCGATTTTAATAATTTCTCCTAGATGGTCAGATTTTATTTTACTTATTACACTCTTCCATATAATGTTGGCATCTGTAAATATATTATCTATACATTTAGCTGAGGTTTCAGTTATTCTAGTAGGCTCCATAAACATAGGTTTTAGATTAAAGGAGTTAAACAGGTTAGTAATTTTTTTGCTATATGTGTCTTTGGTCAATAGATCAATATTAAAATCTCCACAAGCTATCAATTGTTTTTTTGATTGTGACACTTTAAACAATATTTGTTCCATAACATTTTCAAAAATTGAATATTTGGCACAAGGTGGGCTGTATACACTTATGATAATGAATTGCTCCAGCTCTACACAAGCTATTTCAATTTCCTTTTCAACTGAATGATTAACAATGTCAGTCCGATCTTTAAATTTTATTTGTTTGTTTAACAATATTATTGAGCCACCTCGGATGTGATTCACTCTGCAGAAAGAACTGCCAATCTGGTGATTACTGAAATTAAACATGAGCTCATGTTGTTTAAGCCAATGTTCAGTTATGCAAATGATGTCAATATGATCAGAGTTCATGAATAATTCCAGTTCAAGCACCTTGTTTTCTAAGCCTTCAATGTTCTGATTTAACAATTTGATATAATTTTTGGGTTTAGGGCATATTTTCTTAGTATTATTTACCAGTATAGTATTACACCTATTTGACTTATTTGATTTGGGCAAATTATTTAAACACATTTTTGACTTCCTTACTAAGCTATGTTTGCTATGTGACATATTTGGTGGCTCATTTATGCTAGAGGCTTCCTCTATTGTCTTATGAACTAATTTAAATTACTTGGAATATTTTCCAATACATTAATATCTTGTCTGTGCTCAATAAAAGCAGTCTGATTAGCCAAATTCTTGGCTGTTATACTAAAAAAATAAGATAGCGACACAGCTACCTGTCGTTTGTAAAAGTTTGGTAGGTAGTAACTACCTCGGGTCAAATAAACATTATTACTAACACAATTGTTAGAATCAATCAGATGGATTAAATTATTATTATGTGACATTGTATACAATGTCTTGTTTAATTTATATCTAAAATAATTTTCAGCTTGTGGCAAGCAATTACTATAAGGAAATGTAAACAATACAATTTTGTTTACATTCAGAGAGCTTATAGTCTCAAAGTATTTAATAAGGTCCCATTTGTTGACATCACCCCTATTTCCATACATGATGATTAAATTTGATTCCGGTGTCAGATTGGATTTTGATAACAATTTCATTACATCATGAAGACTAGAATTCGGTAAACAATTATTTATTACTGAGTGTCCCATCTTATTTAATATTATGCCTAAATCTTTTCCAATTTCATCACAGAATATAACAGTTTTGTTTGTGATGATTTTTTTAGTCAATGAAATCTTGGATCCAATACATACTTTAGGGCTCATGGGTGAGACTGGCCTCTCTGGCTGTGAATGCAAAGAGCGTTGGCAGTCACACAAATGATTGGCCACCAAAGAGTCATAGCGTTCCTGATTACTTTGTGACAGTTGAAGCAGTTCATCCATGGCCAGAGAGTATTCCCTAATAGCCTCTTGAGATTTTTCATAACGTGCAGTAATTGATCTCAAGCAGCCGTTAACACTGGCAAGTTCAGACTCAAGAAGTTGCATGTCATTTTCATATTTTGTTTTATTATTTTCTAATTCTACTGTACACAGTTTGAATTTTTCTAATATTTCTAATTTACTCTTATTATTTATGCTCTTATTGTGTTTTTTTTGAGATTTTAACAATTTTGATGTTTTTGAGATCTGTTTTTTAATCTTTACATATCTTTTTGATGCGTTTTTGCTGCATGTTGTACCAGTGCCCACCACTGAGTCTTCATGAGTCAAATCAATCACTGTATTGGGCACATCACTACTTGCAACAGAAACTTGGCCGAGTACACTATCCACTGACAGTAATTCATTAAATAAATTTTGTGTTTTTTGTGCTGCCGAGCAATGAGATTCCTCTTCCAATTGTGTGATTCGTTGGTGGGCATCACGCAGCTCTAGCTCTAGGGCCGATGTTCTCTTCAAGGCAATCTCATACTCGGTACTGCACTGATCAAAACCATGTATTATCATTTCTAACCTATTTTGTTCCTCAAGTACACTCTCATATTGACAGTGTAATGAAGATAACTCACTTTTTAGTTTTGTGTTATTTCCTAATGCTTCTAACAATATACTTTCATTGTCCTCCCTTTCACAAGTCAACTGGCTGCACAACTCCCTGGCCAGTTTCAGCTCATGTAAAGCCAGTTGAAGTTGGGATTCTTCCTGGCGAGCTTTGCGGGTTTGCATACGGTTGGCCATTACAGAAAGTGTTATAATTTCAACAAACTTCTAGCCAGGATAATTGACGGCCAGATGAGGTTATGCCGGCTAAACCAAATTCGAAGCTCTATAATACTTACGTGTAATTATTGGATTGAAATTACATTCGAGATGTAATGTTTACGCTTAGAATACACTGTAAGTTAGATCAAACCACTCCGAACCGAGAGAACAATGACGAAAATTAACCGTGAGACAAATGGCCACTTTGCATCAGATACACATCACTTTTACAAAGTATTTATATACGTACACGTATGTTATCTATTATTCTAGTAATTTATGTCAATATTGTAACCAAAACACACTAAAATCAAATAAAATTACAATTTTATCATGGGACAAATCTCAGTCACTTTAGTGGTGGGAAGGTCCACACTTTTTGCATCAAAGTGATGTACAGTGGCGCCCACACAACCTCAAACCATTAATTTAAACAATTTACCTGAAACAAAGTATCAATGTAATTTATCTACAGTTGAGCCTCACGATAAGAGTTTTACTCACAATTTTTCCAGCTTTATTAAACTGCAACGCATTGTTGCCTATTTATAAAGGTTTAGACATAATTGTCGAAATTCTAATAATAAAATAACGGGTCCACTGAGTACATCTGAGTTACGCTCTTCATCGCAAACGATATGTAGACTAGTACAAAAGGATATGTTTTGTAAACAATATGAATGTTTAATGCATAAGCAAGTACTGCCGCCAAAACACAAACTTTTACACTTAAATCCTTTTATAGATGAATCAAACATCATCAGAGTAGGAGGGAAATTAGCTAACTCTAACTACGATTACAACACAAAGCACCCAATCAACACGCATCACATCACATTACTAAATTATTAGTGCATTATTATCACACAATTTTATTGCATGCAGGACCACAGCTATTACTATCAACGTTACGTCACATGTTTTGGATATTAATGGTCGTTATCTTTGCAGAAAGACAACACATGAATGAATAAATTGTGTTGGATTTTCAGGTAAAACATACCAGCTATATGAGCCAGCTTCCTCAGCGGAGATTGCATGCCGACTACCCATTTGTAAATACAGCTGTGGACTATGCTGTGCCAATCCTGATAGCTAACAGAAAGGTCGTGGTTGTCAGTTAAAGGAAGCTTACATAGCTGTTTTTGTTTTTTTGCCAGTGAGAGCAGTACACATAGAGCTCGTCACTGACTAACGTCTCAAGGCTTCATTGCCACTTTAAATCCATTGCCCGCAGAGGTTGTCCAGCCACATTTTTTTCTGATAATGCAACTTGTTTTGTAGACGCTCGTAATGAACTGTATAGATTTTTAAAATAAAAACGAAATGACATTATTTCCTTTGCAGCAGAAAGCGAAATTAAGTTTAAGTTCTCTCCAGCCTACAGTCCTCATTTGAATTCCTTGGCAGAGCGGTCAATAAAATCAATTAAGCATCATTTAAAACGTTGTGACGTTAGGGTCGCAGATAGGTAGGAGGTATAGTGGGTATTAAAAGAGGGTTTAGCAGCCTCACTTTTAATGTCCTTATAAAATCACACAGCCGCACAAATTGCGCACTCAACAGTTATTTACACCAAATCACTGGCCTGAGCACGCGAGTCCCCGGTAGGCTGCTTCCGGTCGTGGGTAGACGCTCCAGCTCTCAGGAATGAGGAAACATTTGTAGTAAAGTCCAGCAGTCGTGTCGGTAGCGACTACGAGATTGGCAGGCAGGTAGGTAGGTAGGTAGGTAAGTAGGGCAACCAATTAGTTGTATCCCTCAAACTCCCGTACTGGAATCCTGGAACAAGGAGAGACTTAATGCCTGCTCTTTAGGAGGCCTGCGAGTCACCGGAAGGACAGCTGATCCTCAGTAGCGTGGGTGCAAGGTCCAACGATTCGGTGAGGGTGAAACTACCGGCAGTTTAGCATGACTCGTTCAGACAGCTTTACAATGGTATATTAATCTACAATTGCTAAAGCGCTACGGCAGGTGATAGTGAAGGGGTTACATTTATTAAAAACTCACCCTAGAGGGATCCTGAGTAAATTTGGTAGGTCGTAGGTAGGTACTTTAAATAATTTTATATACGTGCACACGCGAAGGCGGTAGTGAGCGATCTCTCAGTGCATTGGCAATCAACTGGTGGTGTCACGTGGTACACCGAGGCCGGTTTGAGATGGCGTTCCGCACCGCTTCTATGGTCGCGCAGAAGATCCTTTGTTTTTAAATAATATTTTTGTGGTTCCGTATGCATATTCTAATTATAGGTAACGGCGCTAGACGCAACGTTACAACGTGTTTTATCAATGGCCTCACTAGACTGTGAAGAAATGAACACAGTATTGGTTCAAATAGAGGCAATACTGAACTCTAGACCTCTCACTCCACTTTCTTCTGACCTTTCAGATTTAATCCCACTCACTCCCGCACATTTCTTAATCGGACGATCAATCGTTATGTCATCTGTACCCCAGGTCAACGACACTCCTCTCTCGCCCATACAAAAAAAATGCAAAAGCATTTTTTTTGTAGTATTCAATACGTGACAATTGCGAGCCCATCGCTGCTACGAGGAATATTTAGACAGTGACACATGCCATTTGGTTTGTTTTTGTCCTATACCGGCAATGGCACGTATTGAATACTTACTAGCTACCTACCGTAAGTATTAGTGTTAAATAAAAAATAAAAGCCAGTTTATGTACTGCTATACGAAGCCTCCATTCTTTAAGGCTCACCTCTCCCGGCCAACTTGGTTTGGACAACGCGGTATTAAGGCGAGGCAATTCAAGAGCTTTTTTGTAGACGTTTCGGTAGGCACTGGCCGCCCGGCGCGAGCGTTTGACCGACTAGACTTCCTTTGTTTTTGTTTTCAAAGATTAATAATAACAATATTATAATATTTGTTTTCGGCAATCCCTAGTAAATAAGAAGCCCTATCTTTTGTAATAACTTTAAGATGGTGTCAACGAGAAATATCTCAGTTCTACACGTTTAAATATCGATTTAGTGTCATCTTGATGTTCTTTTCTTATCGAGAATCAATTATTATGATTCAAGTTTCCGTCTTTGCACATCGCTTGAGTATATGTTCGATTTAATTAATTATTATTTTTTGGCGTTACGTCGCTCAATAATAGATTTACAGGTTCAAAAAGCTAAAAAGTGAAACTACCCCGCCTTAAGTGGGAATCCCTATATCTCGTTCGGCAGCCGCGCGCCGATGCGTGGCATTGCCTTCCCGCTGGCCGATAACGTGCAGGCTTCTCGGCGATGCGCACTTTGCCGAAAATGCCCACAAACTGCACAAACCGGTCGCTTATTGTAATAAATTATTTGTTAGCACGTGTGGGCTGATATTTTTCATTTATTTTTTTCAGTTTTACATACGTTCACTGCTGTAAGGATTGTCTGATACGACGATTTCAGCTCAACTAATGTCAAGTCATGATACGGAGGCCGAAGGAAGATGCGCACATCGCCCGGAGTCCTCGGACTAAGGAATTGACTATCTTACATTTACCGGAATCAACTATGTAGAATAATAGTTGTTATGGTGACAGACTCAGGGTTATATGTATATGGTTGTAGTTAGGCAGGCGGACTTCACATGAAAAAGACTAAATATTATATTATCAGTTAGCATTGATATTCCCATTAAATGTAATCAATAAAAAAATATTAGAACTTAACTGATTTTTAAATTACAGACTGACAGAAAGCCAGAAAAAGAACAGACAAACTTGAAAATAAAAATTGCATATTCTTTGTGTAATAATAAAAAAATAATGTGTGATGACTATGTGCCCAAAGTTGTTGGAACACTTTCCAAGTTGAAAATTTATAAATTTATGGTGAAGGTTGTACGTATAGTCTGAAATGCGTAAGTGAAGCTATTAAATCCTCTTTTGCTCTTCGTGTAGAACAGCAAAAGAGGATTTAATAGCTTCAAAAATATCGGAACGTCTTCAAAAAGCTTGCAAAGATACAACGTTAAGCGTTTGAAAATAGAATTACTCATAAATTTCAAAATTAGAATAAAGTTGGATAAGCCATGGATCAAATTTCTGGATTCTCCAGTTTTACACAACGGAATCGCCATTGTGCAAAACTGGATAATAAGCGATACTGAAAATTTTTAAATTCTAAAAAATATTTTTCAAATTAATAAGCGATACCGAAAAATTTTAAATTCTTATTTTTTCTTATTAATCTATTATTTTCTATCTGTAGCTGTACGGTGGGTACGACAATATTTAAAATGTTCAGCCATTAGAGTGTCCGTGCCTTGTCATCAGCCGCATTACCACGAAAAACTAATGTTTGCTTGTACTCAGTGGCCCTGAAAAAAAACTCATCCTGCATACTAACAAAATTAAGTATAACATAGATATAGCGTTTTTTTAAATTATCGCGATGTCTATGAGTCTACCCGTGACCACGGCCATTGTAAAACGGTCGAAACTGTGGGGAATATAAAAAGGTACGCGATAAACATAAATATAAGTAGATGTAAATGACTGAAAAAAAAAAGGTATGTTATGTGCTATTTATCTATAAGTTGTAAGCGATACAATCAGACGACCGCATCACAGACTAGTTATAGCACGATGTCCTACAGTAACCCCTGTTTTTAAATTGAATGGTAAATAAAGGTTATTAATTATATTGATTGTTAGCAAAGTTTTAGAAAACTAATGTTTTTCCCAAGTTGGCGCCTTTGGATTTCCTTTTCATTCCCATATCTCTATTACCATAACAGCCATAACTCATGTCTGGTACGATAATTGTAATAGTCCATATATTTCCCGTAGATCGAAAGAAATTATATGACCCACTTTGTCAAGAAAACTCAATTTATTAGCCTTTGTAAGATCAGTGGGTTATATTTCTTTAGAAAATATAAAATTGTAGATAAATATACCTTAAAAAGCCTTGCTAGTACCTATACCTAAGTACTCCATCTAACCTAAGTCTGTCGTCGTAATTTTTCGTGAAACTCATACATATTTGTACCTAGCCGCCCGCCCAAAGAGAGTCCTTGTGTCTATATAATGTAACATACTTCTGATATGTACACTTATTTTTAATGTTATTTTACTTGAATGACCATGTTTCTTGTTACCTACCTATTAAATAAAATAAAAAAATACAGGTCATAAATTTCACACAGCGAAATCTAGCCCTAAACTAAGCATAGCTTGTTATATGGGAACTAGACTGAATTACGGATATAATACTTAAATCCTTTTTTTTTATTACTTACGTACTCTATTATTGATCGAGTGAGCGAATCAAACGAGATCTCCAAGTTCAGTTTGGAAAATCCGGCGCTGTAATGTAGGTATGTATGTATGAATGTATGTATGTATGCATTTGGCAATGCTTGTGACGGCATAACTCTCGAGCGGATCATTCTGTTTTCATTATATTAACTATTAATTGGAATTTTTGAGATATTGGGTTGAAAAGATATACAATTTTTCACCCATATCTTTTGAATGGGTAATCCGATCAATTCAACATTTCAAACATGCAGAGATTAATTAATTCTCATATTGAAAATTGAAAAAAAGTCATTCAATAAAGGATTTTTTGACACAATGGTAGTTTTTGAAAAATAGCGGTTTTATGTAAGACGAGAAGATTTTTGGCTAGTGGGGTGTCATTTGAAAGAGTGTCAACGAGCACATTGATAAAACATACATTTAACTTTTTATTAGGGGTAGTTTTCGTAACAAAGGGTCGCATTAAGGTGTTAAATTGCATGGTATGTCTTGTAGTCTTGACTGTTAAAGGGGTTTGACTTCACAATTAACTTTCTTTTGATTTTCTAAAACCACCCCTGTATTAACATTAAGGGTTGCAAGAGTATAAAAGGTTTAAATCGAGAAAATAGGGATTAAGACTACAGATTTGTACTCACAGTTACGTTTATTCAAGTTTTGTTTTCACAAAGAAAATAGCTGCTGCCTTTTTGGTTGACTTTACGACATCCGAGGACTGGAGGGGTAGATTTTTGAACCACGACTACTTAGGCACTTTTCATAGCACTTTTGAGAGCATTTTTCATAAACACCTTTGTTTCATGTAAGAAAGGATATTACATAATGTTAGCAACAAGAGATAGCCTCGAACACTCAAGTAAATAAAGAGAGTTCAAATAAAAGTGCGTAAGTAAAGTGAGAAGCCAAGAGATATCAGTTCGGGGTGAACTACTAGTGATACAACACACAAAAACAGAACAGACATCTATATTCATCACACAAATATTTGTACTGGATGGGAATCGAACCCACAACCTACAGCGCAGAATAAATAAATGTTGTTATTGATCTGTTCCGGCATGGAGGTAAGATGTCAGTTTCTCAGTTCGTTGAGGATTCCATGTGCGTTTTTACCTTCAGCCCTGACAGCAGGTGAGATGAAAGCCAAGCGCTTACCCATTATTCAATAATAAAAAAAAAATGGAAAAATTGGAACCAAATGTCAAATTCAAAGTCAAATTGTTTTTCTTGTATATAGTAGGGGAGCCCACGAGGCTAAATGGGGATTTACTCGAGCGTCGTAGAGACCTATTGGGATGCAAAGCTTAGATGATAAGAAGAAAAAAATGTTATGTGATATATACCTTTACATCGGTGGGGGAAGCGGCTATAGATATTTAAATATGTAAAAAAAAACTGTTGCATGGACATCCTCGAGCGCATCAGATATTGATAGCATCAATGCCCTACGTATTTTTAATAATGTACGTATGTTAATCTGATCGTTTGCATGATGCGGGTGGTTGTATTTAAGGGTTGAAAATGAAAAAAAAAAAAATTATCGAGCGCGTCAGATTTTCTAAGGGAGTGTTAAGTGCACCAAAAAAAAGCTCTCATTCACTAATCTGACGATTTCGATGGGACGCAAACTCGCGGCCATTTTCATAATGTGCAAAAAAAAATCGCCATTTTGAAATACTCAAGCGCGTCAGATTAAGATATATATGGTTCATCTTTATGTTCTAAACGTACTGTCTCATAATCTGACGATTATCTAGAGGGATTCGCCTGATCTGACAAAAAAAATTTAGAAAAACGGTTCACTTTAAAAGGCCATCCCTGCAACTTCCCGCTAATTCCATTCCTGGGCGCTTGAAATTGTACTTATGACATTTTTGAGCTCAAAATATAATTTATGTGATATTTTGAGCTCGCTGAGTTCAAAGAAATAATATTTCTATGCATTTGAGCTCTCCCAGCTCGAAAGTCTGATAGAAGTTTCATAGAACACTATTTTTGGAATTTTCAAACCGCAATAACTTTTGAATGGATTCATTCACACAAATAATATTAAAATAGCCAAAAAAGCCAAAACGTTGGAAACACGTTGTAAACAGTATGCCACGAACGAGTCTTTATGATCAGCTGTGATGGCGTCATGGCAACAGAAACCAGAGTGGGGACGGAGTGAGAGAGTAATAGATAGAGAAAGAGTGAGAGAGGAATAAAAACGCGGAGAAGGAAATGTAGGCATCACGCAGATGCACGCATTTAACTTTATCGACGAATTTTTGTTATTTCGGCTTGCGGAAATCGTCAGATTATATATTTTTCATTATTCTTGAATTATTTCCTTCAAAATAAAAAAAAATTTAGCTACGCTCGAGAATGTCGAGATGACGTTTTTTTTTTACAACTTTGTTGCCCTCCCCTTTTTTTACGTCACTCTCAAATTGTCAGATTAGTGGAATATACACTTTTTAGGATGTAATTAACTCACCCTACCTTAATCTGACGCGCTCGAGAATTTCTGATAGTCAATTTTTTTTTACTAATCTGATCCTGTATCCTTCACGGGCGGCCTTATATATGGGCCTCATATTTTGTGGAGGTACTTAACCGGGTACAAGGTATCCTCCTGTATATTAATCTGCCGCGCTTTAGTAAATCCCGAAATCCCCGCTTGGGCTCCCCTACTAATAGGAAAGGCTTTTATTCAAACATACATATTGTTTGATTTTTTATTAGATTGTTTAAATTAAAAAAAAACAACTAACAATAATTTAGTACATAATTGGGTAATTTATAAAAAACTTATAAACTGACAACAAATACTGAAATGTCAAAAAAAAAACTGTTCTGAAATGAAGGTGATGATGATGACTGAAATAAAGCTGAACGAAAATGTGTCTTACTATTGTTTGGGTTGGGATAATGCCTCTGGCGCGCCCAATTAGACCTTTTAACAAAATCCTTGTCCTAAAAAGCTTTAGCGGGACTTAAGTATGCATCTACGTATAGTCGCAGTCATTTGGTCGCAGAGACTTCAAGGGATTTATCTTGATTCCAAAGCTCTTGAATCAAATTGATATGATCTGCGTTTAAATATTTGTAGCTTCAAAATCTACGCCCGTTAGGCACAACCACAACATTGTTTGAAATTTTGTATACTTGGTTGCTTAACAAATATAGGTAATATTTATTCACAAAACAATTAAAAGTTTAACGTACAATAGACTAACCTTGTACAAAGGTAGCAGTCGAATTACTCAAGGACCGTTACAAACAGTCTATAAGAAACACAATTGTTCCAGATCTATACCAGACGAAAGAGTGCTTAAGACACTGGCTGCATTGCCACGCTGAATAGCTAAAGAATAGCAAAGGGCATCAGCTCCCCACGGAGCCGATGCTCCACCACTATATTTGCGCCTTTTGTGATCCCCGGCCGAATCAGCCGCCGCACCAACCCTAACTGATGTCCCATTTCCCAAGGGACAATAGTAATTCTGCTTGGCCGCTTACTAATACTAAACAAGGTACTTAACAAGATTATGACAATGAAAATTAGCATGGAATATATTGATAACTACATAACACATGGATTGGAATACAAAATACGATTACCACTTGGTTAGCCACCTTAGGACAGTAAACTTAAATAAAGTAACAGTAGGTAACAAACTGAGGAACTGGGTATCTTACCTCTAAATGCCGGAACACAATATATTTTTGAATTGTTGTTATGTTGACAGAATTAGGTAAGATGGTAGCTAGCCAGGTGGACTTAAACAAAGTCCTACCACCAACCAAACCAAGTACAATACAGTACTTCCCCCTGACTCACGACTTTTTGACCTTTGTGGGTTTACTTTGATCAGAGCACGAAACTTTTGAGGTTCATCTACTAGAGGGTATCCAGGGGCTCGTCCAAACCTACGTTTGACATTCAATACGTACATGAAAGGTTGCAAACCCGTCGCCGCTTAGCAAAATACTAAGACTTGCCATTCGGATTCTTTTGGTCCTAGAGATATACAGGTTTTTTCCATGTAATGCGCATATAAACATACGGAAAATCAAAAAGTTCATTGGTACACGACTGGATTCGCAACACAGTTTTTGTAAAACTCTTGCGAGCATTATCGTTGCATCAGTTTTTGTACACTGTTTTAAATCCAAATCCAAATAAAATAATAATAATAATTTTTGATTTGATCCCACAACCTCTGGATCAGAAGGCGGGCTTATACCTACTTGACTATATAAATAAAGGTGAGATTAGCCACGTAGCTCTTGAAAAAAGGTGAGATTAAATGAATTGAAAAAACTTGAATTGCATAATTTTGGAAAAATAAACAACAATATATATTTACTATACAATCACCAATATTCGGTTCAGTGCCATCATCATAAGAGTGTTTAACAATTTCAGACATTGGTGATAGTCAAGCGTTTGACCACCAGCTTACATCTAAAGCAAGTACAGACGTGGCCTAAGATATAGCACGCTTGCCTAAAAGGAACCTACTCTGGACTTAAACACTCGAAGATAATATAACTAATTTAACGTACCGACAAAAAGGTTTTCAAAAAGAAATAGAATGTTAAGTTAGAATTCTAAGATTTTAAAGAAAGTCTATAAAAAATCTTTGAAAAAATTCTAATAGACACATGTTTCGCCTCTACACAAGGCACTCCAGAAAATGTAGTCTTGTTGCTAAGTTGATAACCCCTTTGTCGACGTATTACCGCTCCGAACACTGCACTGCAAGTGCCTATAGTAGGTACCTATCTACAAAAAATATCAAGGCAACTTACAGCGTGCTAGGCGATAGCCTAACCCATTATACGTAATGCAGATGTTTCTCTGGATTATTATCAGATACTTGAACTTTGCCGATATCGACAATGTACGCAGACACTCATTACAGCCGTTATTTAGACAGAAGATTTCCATAACCATTACATTTGACCTAAATTAGCTAAGTGTTCTCCAGTTCCAAGACTTATGGAGGGATATACGGTCGGCCCGGGATCTAGGCTAAGACCGTGTTGACACTGTCATAACTGGGACGCGATGAATTCTTGTAATTCATTGTTATTCACATAAATTTAACAAAAAAAGGCCATAATTCGAAAATGTGTACAGATGTTTAGCCCTGTAAAATGTTTTCTAACGGAAATCTTTTGGGCGAAAAAGACGCGATGCACAGATTAGGTACATAAGAGTCTCCTTAGTTATTAAACATTTAGTTAATATACGAACGAATAAAACGAATAAATGTTACAATGACACTGAATTTGCCAATCCCGCAGAACCCATGTAGCTAAATTTGTGGAGCGTTTCCGGCTAAAGGAAACGATACGGGTTCGAGTCCTGTTGCGGATTGTGATCTTTTGTAAAACACGAATAATTTTTAAACTATCTAATCTTCTACATCTACACGACTGGATCGATTTCGATAAGACTGTCATTGGCAGATAGCTATTTAATAGGATTGACTGAAGCTATGGAGCTAGACTAGCCTACAGGTCAAGAGCAAGATTCTAATCCATGCCAATGTTTAACTAAACTAGAAATCCAGTCCGTGATGACAGTAAAATATTGTTAGCTAAATAATTAAACGTGTGTGTTTTTGGTCTATATCAATTTGTAATCCAAGAAAACACTGTAGCAGTGACATTGTGGTATAAGTAATAAATTTATTATTATTTTCTATAAAGTACTCATATACTTAGTTCAAGAAGCAAACTTGTCGATTAGAAACTAGACTTAATATCGAGGCTGTCGCTCATACGGTGTAACATGTCGAGTAACGCGCTTGCCATTGTGACGGTGTAACATGTCGAGTGACGCGCTTGCATTGTGTTCAAGCCTTTACCCCAGAGTAAGCCTAGAATTTGTTTGTAAACTTAACTTTATGTTTATTCAGGCTACATGTATGTTTATTCATGGCTTAAGCGCTATTTTTGGCGGTCAACTTAAGCCTGAGGCTTTGTATAAAGCGTTCATGAATCTCTAAGCGCCTCGCAACTTTCTAGCTGTTACACGCTATTTTGATATGGTTTAAACATTCAAGGAAACTCCACTGGGGAAGTAGGTATATACGGAAATAATTCACTTATAAATACTTGTTTTTATTGTACGACGGGGAAGCGCTTGGCCTTCATCTCACCTGGTAACAAGTTGAGATAAGGCCGAAGGTGGAGGCGCACTTCACCCGGAATCCTCAACAAACTGAGGAACTGGCTATCTTACGTCTGAATGCCCGAACACAACATTTTTTAAGAATTGTTATTATGGCGACAGAATTAGGTAAGATGGTTGTAGCTAGCCAGGCGGACTTAAACAAGAACCCACCACCAACCAAACCAAGCAAATTTATTGTTATCCCCCTGGGGATTGAACCCGGGACCTCTGGATCTGAAATCGGTGGGTTGAATCACTAGACCACAGAGGCGGTTATTTTACTTGCAATGTAGGTGTTATACGTAGGTTAGTTTGTTTATGTCAAATCTTAAGAGTTGAATTAGAACCATTACTTAACATAGGTCAATACCTAACATTTTGCGTAACAATATAAACCTATATATTTTTAATTGTACTACGGGGAAGCAAAGCACTTCCCCGTCGTACAATAAAAAAAAAGGCTTGGCCTTCATCTCTCCTGCGGTTAGATACAAGTTAAGATAAGGCCGAAGGTGGAGGCGCACCTTACCCGGATCCTCAACAAGCTGAAAATCTGGTTATCATACCCCTAAATGCCGGAACACAACAATTTTAGAATTGTTATTATGGCGACAGAATTAAGTAGGTAATCGGTGGGCGAACCACTAGACCACGGAGGCGGTTATAATACTCAATAATATTGTAATACTAAAATATATATATATATTGTAAATCTCAAGATGGCGGGTGATGTTTCTTTTGTCTCGCCTATAATATAAGTATGATATAAAAGAGCTTGAAATGTCGTATGTAGTGACATCTCACTTAAATAAATATAGTAGATATCTTATCATTGAAAGATTGTATTCCAAGATATTCTATTCTTTTTGTTAGAATAAGGCCAAGGTATATACCTATTTAGATTTAAAACGTGTAATAAAATAAAAATATTGTTTGGAATAAGTGTTAACAAAATGAATATTAAATTAGTTATTAAGACTAAATCAGAATATGACTAAAGCCGAACATGACCAAGCATAGAACATGACTTAAACTGAACATGACATCCATCCAACAACCCGCGGTTTGATGCATATATGGTGTATGTAAGGGTGTCTGTGTGTATGTGTGTTGTGATGAGTGAGTGGTAGGAGGCGGTATTTATTTATCTGGACAGCCTCCTCCAAAATTGGAGGGTTTTGCCATAATCACCAAGCTTGGTAGACGGATTGGTGATCGCACGTAAGGTGTTGGGTAGTATACAAAAAGAAGCTGCTGCCCTTCTGTTGAACTTTATTTGCTGTATTAACTAATTATTTATCAAAAAGTGTTTTTTTTTTTTTTACCAAAACGTTGAACATTTAAGGGGGTTTCTTTCAAAAGTAATGTAACTTTCAGGGTTTTTAGATAAGCTTTAATTTTACAATTTAATATAAAGTATATAAAATTGTCGTGTAGCTGACTGACTGACTGGACTTTACACACAACCTTAATCATTGGTCTGAGATAATCTAAATTTTCAGGTTAGCTTCCAGGTGCATGGGTGATTAGTTTACGGGTGCAATAAAAACGGGTTTTAAGAAAGTTCCACGGAATACCGGGATCTTTTAATTCATTTACTGGAATACCAGCAGCTAAATATACAGTAAAAAATATAAGATAACAGTGAGCTAACAAGGTTTCACGAGTAAAGACATGAAAAACAAAACGGGTGTATTATAAATATATTATCCAGTTTACTATAGTCATGGACGAAACTATAGTGTAGGAACAATAAATTGCAAATTAACTTGACACATTACTAGCATTCTCGCTGAAGAATTCTCCGTTCAACCGCTGCCTTGCTGATATGACGTTTGTGCAGAAAAAATCGAGTTCAAATCGCTAAGTTAACTCATTAAATTGTCACTTGCTCGCCGCAGCGATCAAAGACACGTGAGTTTCTCAGACACAGTCTCAGAAAGTAATTTGTATAAATAACATGTGATAGCTAAGGTCTAAGTTAATCTAAATCTAGTTTTGAAAGCGCTTCAATTACATTTATCTATATTTATAGGAAGAACGAGAAACTATATTGTGAGATTCAATAATAGTATTGTAAAGACTCGGTCATGCGACAAACAGGATTACGAAGTCCCGAGTTGGTTCTGCAGGGCTGCAGCGCGAACAGGGTTCGTGAGTGTGTTTCTCTCATAAGACAGGATCTCAGCATCGCATAGGAGACGTTAGTGACTAGATCGATACAGTCTATGTTGTTATGTGAAAAACCACTTGTCATATATCAATTTGCAAGCGATGTACCTGAGCATGTATTTTAACTAATCATTCTCTTTTTTTCTATCATTATGCAGAATGTTATGTTATTATATTATTATACATTATGTTATTATTGTAGTAATTAATAATTCTTTTATCTCCACCTACCAATCGATATTCTATAAATTAAAACTGGATAAGGCTTTATTTGTTCATAATGTTTCAGTTTACAATGTTAACTATAAGCTGTTTGTTTGACATAAAAAATAAAAATAATGTTGTATAGCATTATTTCATGGCTTCATGATATTTTCGTCTGAATTTAAGTTTGATGAGATTGTGTGTCGATAGTATATCGGCGTAAGATTTACGGCGTAAGACGACCCCAATCAATTGCCGTGACAATCGCAAGTTCGCAAAAGAAGCAGATCAAACCGCTAAGTGACGCAGATTTGCGACTCCATCGTCGCGCGCGTTATCTGTCGCTCCGCGCACGGCGGCGGCTGCGGGACGCGTTGCCAGTGGGAGAACCGCCTTAGTGTAAATATTCTAAATGGTACTACAGGGTTGTAAAGTTTTTTTTTTTATTATACGACGTGTAAGTACTTGGCTTTCATCTCACCTGGTTACAAGTTGAGATAAGGCCGAAGGTGGAGGCGCATTTCACCCGGAATCCTCAACAAACTGAGGAACTGGCTATCTTACCTCTGAATGCCCGAACACAACATTTTTAGAATTTTTATTATGGTGACATAATTAGGTAAGATGGTGGTAGCTAGCCAGGCGGACCCAAACAAAGTCCTACCACCAACTAATTAGGATAAATTTATATTATTGGCAAATAGGATGGTTTTGAATTTTTTGTATGCAAGAATCTTATTTTGCTTAGAAAACACGCCTAGAAAAATAAACTTCTGAAACACCAACAATATTCCAATTGCAGCATTTAACGAGATTTTTTCACCTATTTTCTTAAGAAAAAAGTTCACGCTGAGCTAAATTCGTCAAAGAATTTGTTTTATTATTCTCGTTGAAATTTTTGTGTACCTTAAAATTATTTCGGTAGAGAAGACCTTTATACTTATTTACATGTTCAGGGTGTCTATCTTTTCGCAATTTAAATATTAATGAGCCAATAAAGAGAATCGTTAGTAATTAAGATACTTAAAAATCTACTCATTACTCTTGGCTCAAAACTCAATATCGAACATGGAGATACTTTAGCTTGGAAATTCCTCATCATCATCAATATAGCCCAATGAAGTCCAATGCAGGTCATGGGCATCTCCCTAAATATCCTTAAGATAGAAAAGCCATCATCAGCGCACCTGGGATTGGTGATAACAGTAGTCATGATAATTACTTACTCTAGTAAGTACTAATCTGGGGAGTCTTCATCATCATCTTCATCTGCCCTCTTGGCAAACTCACTCCATTGTAGATGCTCAGACACGTTAGGTATTAGAACATCAATAAGGCTTTGAGCGGCATGTTTATCATGCTGCTCAGTCCCTCTTCTATTCTCTGTTTCAATCAAAGACGAGGCATCAACTTCCAACGTCTGCCCGTGGTCTGCCCCCTCAACACGGGGCGGAGAAAAAAAAATGTCCTCTGTTTTATCCACCTTTGAGAGAGTTTCGTCTCATGATGGTGGATAAAAGCAAACGGGCTGAGTTCACGTAGGTTTTTGACTTCAAAAAAAACTGGACAATAATTTCACACAGCGCCATCTAGGCCCTAACTAAGCAATGCTCGTAATATGGCTTTAAATTGGAAGCTTCTAGGTAAACTTGTTCCATTGTAAGTAGATCTCATCCCTTTAAACCAGTAAAATTACAACATAAGGAAACCATTCCCGAGTTCACGGCCACGCTACCGTGAGATGTTATTGCGAAAGGAAAATCCGTATCAAGCGAAACATCTAACATGAACGAGTCTAAATAAATCACTTATAAGGGTGTCTACACACGACAGACGTAGGTAGATATCAATATCTTCCAAACAGGCAATTAACGGCGGGTTGCCAGGCTGTCTGTGTTCTACGTATAGCAATTTGGCGAGTGTACGCTCTATGTATTTATATTTTTTACAACTAGGAGACGGAAAAAGATGTTAAGTGCACTCTTGTATAACAATGCCGTACTGCGTAGGTCAAATCTACAATGAACATAGCCTAAACGGCACTGCATTCCGCCCGTCAACTTGACTCTTTTTTTTATTGGTGATAGCCAAATTTATCACCACCAGCTTAGTTGAAAAACAAGAAAAGTTGTGGCTTAAGATGGAGCACGCTTGTCTACAAGGTCTATTCACTCTGGACTTGAAGACTTCAAGGTTGTTCTCGTGCGGAAAAACAGACGAAGGCAAGTAATCCCATTCTTCTCCTCATTCCTCATTCATCCTTCATTCCTTGTCTCCTAATTCCTTGCCTTTGCTTGTTTTTCCGCAACTATACAATTGAGTTAAGTCAAATACAGAGTGAAGACGATCCTTATAAATAAGCTTGCTCTTAGGCCACATAGAGACGTGGCCTAAGATGATGAATAAAGTAAAAACTTGAATTTCAAGTGACTTATGTTGGTCAAACGCTTACCGACAAAAACAAATACGTCCGCTGCAATCACAGCTCTTTGCACGATTATTTGTTATCACAGTAAAGGAATTAGATATAACACAGGAGTAATCTGATGTCATTATTCTAGTGAGCCCCTAAGTCGGCTTTAACGACACTTGAGCTCCGATGGGTTCTCTTATTCTAAGCCACGGCTTCCTGATATTCCTACATCTAAAGATAAGATAGCCAGTTCCTCAGTCTGTTAAGGATTCTGGGTGAAGTGCGCTTCCACTTTCGGCCTTAACTTAACTTGACACATGATAAATCCAAGTATTTCCCAGTCTTAAAATAAAAAAAAACAGTGCGTGTCTTAAAGTCACGATAGAAGAGCAACTTTAAAGGAGACATTTTAATTATTACCCACTCTACCCGACACAGTACCACACTATTGTTCGACATTTTTTTTTTTTTTTATTGTACGACGAGGAAGCACTTGGCTTTCATCTCACCTGGTAACAAGTTGAGATAAGACCGAAGGTGGAGACGCACCTCACCCTAAGTCCTTAACAAACCGAGGAACAAGCTATTTTACCTCTAAATGCACAACAACAGTTGAACACAACAATTTTAGAATTGTTATTATGGCGACAGAATTAGGTAAGATGGTGGTTGCTAGCCAGGTGGACCCAAACAAGGTCCTACCACTATCCAAACTAAGCACAATATATTGTACTCCCCATGGGGATCGTACCCGGGACCTTTGGATCTGAAATCGGTGGATTGAGCCACTAGACCACAGAGGCGGTTAAACAAAAAGGTTCATAAAAAAAGATTGCGGAAACTCCCCCATAAAAAGTTTCTCTTCAAAAACCAAGGCATCTACACCATCTACATCAACGCGGTACGTAGGTACTACAGGTACAGGTACAGGTTGGTTTGATACTGATACGACATCGCTCACGTCTGTGTACCAGAATCTTAACGTGAGCGCGCCTAAATAAATCAGTAGTAAGGTATCATGTGCAATCTCCACGAGTTTCGAACAACCGTTTTCGGAAATCGATAGCTTAACCCGAAAGCTATTTCGGAGATTTGCACCCTTCCAAAGATTTCAATAGATGGGCGATTTAAATTGCGCAACAGAAGAAGTTTTTTTTTTTACTGTTTGACGGAGAAGCTTGGCTTTCATCTCACTTCATCTTTCGTCTCAACCAGAACCAAAGTTGCCTAATGCCGAAGGTGGAAGCGCACTTCACCTGGAATCCTCAACAGTCCGAGGAAGTGGCTATCTTACCTCTTAATCAAATCAAATCAAATTTAATTATTTGGTAATTATTAAAACACAAAATAGGTAGGTGCAATAAAAGGCGGGTAATCCCAATCTCAGAATTACGTAAGATGGTGGAAAGCGGACTTCTGTTGCAGCGCAGAGCTCGGAGCGACAACACGTCCACAGAGGGCTAGTCAGTGAGCAGCAAGACTATATTTCCTGAGGATGCCTCTTGTAGAGGCGAAACACGTGTCGATTTGATTTTTTCAGAGAGATTTAGCGGATTTATTACTAAATATTTTTTGTGTTTTCAGATTTTATTTTGAAATATGGATTTCCGCAAAATAACGCCTGAATCAATTAGCTGACTTAAACAATGTCTACCATCAAAACGAAAACTTTTGTTGTGTTGAAAGTTTTGATATTTTAATCGATTTCTAAATCTGATTACTACTAAACATGAAATTCAATAGTTTATAGAAGCCCAGACTACCCGTCCCATCGAGCACATGATACATATATTACTATTATTATCAGCTAAAGATATATATGACCTTGTGGGTTGTGTGCCCGAGACTGCTTATCATTGAGGAGCTTGTTTTTGAGTTGAAATTCAGTCTTGCAACAATGGACTTTCAGGTTTCCAGAATGTTTATATGCACATTTAATGCACGTGATGCCCAGGACTGGGGAGTTTCATCATAAACTGTACCCAGCAGTAAGGGGAGGTACAGGGAGTAACATAAACTACTTACGTTAAGCGTAGCGTTTGAGTTATATGCTTGTAATTTAGACCAGCAAACACCCAAGACTTCGTTTTCGTCTTATTTTTCTGAGATGAACGTAGCTAAGTCACTCCTTATCATCAACTATTTTTTTTTACGACGGGGAAGCACTTGGTCTTCATCTCACCAGGTTATAAGTTGAGATAAGGCCGAAGGTGGAGGCGCACTTCACCGGGAATTCTCAACAAACTGAGGAACTGGCTATCTTACCTCTATATGCCGGAACACAACATTTTTTTTAAGAATTGTTATTATGGCGACAGAATTAGGTAAGATAGTGGTAGCTAGCCAGTCGGACTCAAACAAAATCCTACCACCAACCAAACCAAGCAAAATATTGCTCCCCTGGGGATCGAACTCGGGACCTCTGGATCTGAAATCGGTGGGTTGAACCACAAGACCACAGAGGCGGTTAAAATCTGGCAGTGAAAGCCCCATCTTAAAGGAACTTCGTTTCCTTTATCCCGTGTATTTTTCATAAAATCCTTTCCTAGTGCACTCATGCACTACAAAAAGAAGCCAACCTGAAAGTCTTTAGACATCGGATAGAGCTTGGCGTTGATTTTCAGTCAGTCGACATGATGATTTTAAATCTATATATATTTAAGGTAATAGCAAAAATAGCAACAACTATAATCACGTATTAACCGCCCCTGTGGTCTAGTGGTTCGCTCACCAGTTTCAGATCCAGAAGTCCCGAGCTCGATCCTCAGAGAAGTACTGTGCTCAGTTTGGTTGGTGGTAGTACTTTGTTCAAGCCCGCCTCTCTAGCTACCACCATCCTACGTAAGTCACCATAACAACAATTCTAAATTGTTATGTTCCTGCATTAATTTGTGTGTTCCTCAGACTGTTAAGGATTCCAAGCGAAGTGCGATTCCACCTATGGCTTCATCATAACTTGAAACCAGGTGAGATGAAGGCCAAGCGTTTCACAAAATAAATATAATTGCTCATAAGTTGCTCGTGTGACATCACCTCAAGACGCTCAGTTTCCTTCGTGTTCCTGCAGCATTAATGAATTCCGTCATTCTCCGGATTCTGAGCCGAAGAATAGGACTTGGAAGGCGTTTACTGAGAGGGAATCAGAACTATTTTTGTTATCAGCTTTGGTAAATGTACATTTATTTGGCAAAGTTTTAATAGAACTTATTGTATAGGAAACACCTTCTTTGTTGGTATTTAAAGGTTGACCTATTGTTGTATCGCGGTATATATATTTTGAGGTATGATTCGATTATTCAGTTTATTTACTCAGTTTATAGATGATTGAGGTGGAAATGCGCTTCTACCTTCGGCCTGATCATAACTCGTTACCAGATGAGAAGAAGGCCTTCCTTGATAATAATAATAATAGTATAATATTTTATTTCCCTAAACACACATTGGTAGAATTATATACTAAAGCTACAAACTATATGTCTTAACTTTATTTATGCGTTAGGACCACTTAACGTGCTAAAAGCCTCCTCCAGCTCATGCCATCTCGCTCTATCTCTAGAATGTCTGCTCCAAGCTTTGCCTGCTTCCCGATATAAGGATTAAAACGAAAGCAAAAGACGTCACTCAAAAAAATCTATCTTTAAAAAGGAAATCGGCAGCACTCGTCCAGAGAATACAAGACGAAATATGGTCTAAATTTCTTACAAATTGGTACCCAATACATAAAAAAACTAAGAAAAGGTAGACCACACAACATATGGGACGACGACATTGTTAGGACATCATCATCATCATCACGTGCAGCCTGTCTCATCCCACTGCTGGGCATAGGCCTCTCTTCGCTTGTGCCAACCTTCTCGATCCTGCGCCAGTCTAACCCATAAACGACGCACACATTTAACTATGTCGTCGACCCATCTTGCCGGCGGACGACCCACACTTCTCTTGCCTTCACTAGGCCACCATTCCGTCAGGACTCTGCTCCACCTGCCATCACACCGCCTGACCACGTGACCTGCCCAACTCCATTTGAGCCCCAATATACGCTTACTTATGTCCTGCACCTTTGTGCGCTTGCGAATTTGTGTATTGGGTATTCGGTCGCGAAGCGTGATGCCGAGCATGGCACGCTCCATGGCTCTCTGAGCTACCCTGATTTTGTGGACTGTCTCTTTTGTGAGCGGCCATGTCTCGGCACCGTAGGTCATAGTTGGCAGGACACATTGGTTGTAGAGGCGGGTTTTCAGACATTGTGGAATAGTGGGAGATCTTAAAATATCATCCAGCCTGCCAAACGTAAGGGTAGCACAATAAAAAAAACAGCTATTTGAAGTCAAAAAGTATTATTATTGCGTACAATAATCTATTCCACGTCAGTTGAATGCCTGCTGATAGATGGGCAAAGGCTGGTCTTTAAAATGATGGCGTGACGACCTGACTGCATTTAACCCGGACTGGTAGGAAACGGTAAATGACTGCTTGTCGTGACGACCTGACTGCATTTAACCCGGACTGGTAGGAAACGGTAAATGACTACTTGTCCTGGTTTATGGGTCAGACCTTAGGTCACGCGTTGTCTCAATCAAAAGCCTCGCAAGGTTTTTTGATAGCCTGGAGGGCACCAGGTCTCATGGACCCAAGGTCTAAACCGAATTTCTCAAATAAGAAAATTCTATTAGAAGTAAACTTTTTAATGGTGGTAATATTGCAAAAAAAAAAAAAAACGGTTGAAAAGTTACGGAGTTCTGAGGTAACAAACATAAAAAAATACACAATTGAACTTCCTTTTTTTTAAAGTCGGCTAAATACTTCAAACGGTTAATTATTCGGGTTATTAGATGGTTGTCATGTTCGGTTTAAGTTACGTTCTGCTGTACTCATATTCTGATTTAGTCGTGAATTTGTCAAGTTCTCTTTTTGTCATATTCTGCTTGCGTTGTATTCTGCGTTCGTCAGATTCTGCTTTAGTCATATTTTACTTCCATCATATACAGTCGGCTGAGAAAAAGTATAGGTACAAGGTTAGACCATTAAAATATATCTTATATGGCAATAGAGGCTATAGAGTTATGAAAATATTTTTTGAGGTGATGCACAAACCTTCAAAAGTTGAATTATTGCTAAAACTATAGTTATTGACCCTCCATAAGTGTCGGGGTTGTTACCACTAATATTGAGCCATCGTGTATCAATCAAAACACAACCTTATGACTTCGTTTTGAATTATATAAATTGTTGTTCATTATTGTCAATCACTTATAAATACGTGGTAAAACTAAAAAAAAAACAACTTTAATGAAGAATATGATACAATTTCGTTTACCTGGATGACGTATTTTTCTCCAATAATTTTGATGACAGATGGACGAACAGACAGACAGACAGACGGACAGATACGTGATCCTTTAAGTGGTCCGTTTTTTCTTTGCTTTTGCTTATAAATACATCATAAAATACCCAAATCACTTAAAGTGTGCTTATAATATTTGCAGAGTTCCCTTGATTTATCCAGGATCCCTGATGGGATCTGATGATTCAGATCCTGACCCAATGTCAATGGGACCACCTGTGAAGTATACTCTTTCAAACAAAAAAATATTTTTCAAATCGGCCTAGACGTCTTCGAGTAATCGGGGAACATACATAAAAAAACGATTCCGATGAATTGAGAAATCGTTTTTTTATTTGGAAGACGGTTAAAAAAAACTGATCTAAAGAATTTCAAAATCAGCCATTTTTAACACTTCTGGTGCATTGTTAGCAAAAAGGGTAAACCCAACAATGATACCAACTATTAGTTATTCTGTGATGATACTAATGAGATAAATCGTAGTCTAATCCCCAAAAACGTTTATTCAATGTCTTATATTCTTTGTTAATTAATGAGTGTTTCCAGTCAAGCGTTTAGATGTTACTATGACTAAACAAGAATATGACTATAGGAGAACATAACCAAATTGGAACATGACTGAAGCATTATATTACTTAAACAAACTGTAATTATTACTAAACCAGAACATGACCAAATCGAAATATGACCAAGCATAGAACATGACTTAAGGAGAAAATGACAACCATCTAGTAACATAATTATTCCGCTTTTAAATATAGCTCCGTTGTTGCTTCTATATCCTCACAAAAAATAAAACTCGCTTTGCAGGCTTACCGTAGCGTATAGGTGCGATATAATTGGTAGATAACCAAACCATTTATTTGGGTAAACTTCTGCGTGAGCAAAAAATGGGCCAGGTCAATGCGTCATACTGATTTATGACCTCAAAAATACGCGCTACATTTAAGCTTTATCGTAAGTGCCTATATACATTATTTTGGCGTACTTTGAATTTGTAGTGTACATCAAATTATATGTGGCCTCTGCAAGAAATAAATAAACATGCAAACATTTATTGCTCAAAACTTAACTAATTTAGCTACGTATTTTATATATATTTTTAACAATATGTATATCTCTGGACCAGTACCAGGTGGACGCGTGCCTAAGATTCAAGACACTGGCTGCATTGCCACGCTGAATAGCTATGCTAATTCACTGGCCTACATAAGAGCCAGTGCTTAGGTCACGTGTCGCCTCAATCAAAAGCCCCGCAAGATTTTTGAAAACCTAGCGAGCACCTGCTCCGTTGGGTCCGTTGCCCAAGGTCTCCACCCCAAAAGGCTCAAATAGGTAAGCTCTGTCGACACCACTATATTTGCGCCAAAGTCAAAGTCAAAGTCAAATATTTTTATTCATTAAGATTTTTAGGATCATTTTGAAACGTCAAATCTACCGCCTGTTCGGAATCGCGACCAGCACACAAGGAGAAAGGCAAGAACCTCGGGCTGATTAATTTTTTGATGATCCATTTAACATTTAGGTACATTGTTTATAATAATTTAATAACATTACAAGTGTTACCTACATCATAAAACTAAAAACTTAATATTATCTTAAAACATTGATTACTACATAACTATCTAATGGGCAGTTTCTTGACATTGAGAAATCACCTTTTGTGATCCTCGGCTGAATCAGCCGCCGCACCAGCCCTAACTGATGTCCCAGGCAGATGAGATGGTGCTAGGGTGTCGACGCAGGTAGCATCCCACACCAAAGGCTTACCCATTTTCCAAGGGAAAGTCATACCGTCGGGCTGCTTACCATCATCACGTAACAGACCATTCGGTTCAAGAACGGCTGGAGCTTTGACACTGGTAAAAGCTCGAAGGATAATGTCATTAAGACTTGGCGCGAAATCCTGCCGGCAGACCTAGTGCACGAAAGTCCGTGAAAACCACACCGGTGAGAGGCGCAGCATCTTGCACCCAACCGAAGACAAGTGGCAATACGGAAAGTTAACAACGGAAAGTTTTTGAAACAGCTAAGAGGCGAGCATGATCTATGGAGGCTGAGCACGTATGTAATATAATTAAGATAGTTGTAAAATAATTCCGTGTCAACTCGTCCTGTGGGCCTGTCGCACTGCCGCTGTGCCGTAAGCTGTTTTGGGGGATCGGTATTAGGACAAGCACTATGCCAAGCATTTCGAGCCTCTTCAAGATAATAAATTTGGAGTATATTGCCAGGAACAGCCGAAAATTATGGTGTTAGAATTTTCTCAACCAAAGAATGTAGTACACATACACACGGAAAACAAGAACGCTGGCAAAGCAACACTAGAAATGTTGCGTATACCCTAGCCGTCCAATCGAATAGGCAATGAGGCCTGCGACCATGCTCTGTCATCAAACTCAATATTCAAAACCGTGGAAAGGGTGTTCTTTATGATGTTGTCTAAGCCTTCTACCAGCTCACTGTGTTTCCACAGTTGACAACATCGCAAAGCATAAGTAAATTTTGGGACAAAAAGGCAAAATTATTGAATTTTGTCGTCGACGAAACCCGGAAAAGATTCATCAAGAATTGGTGAACCTAGTAGGTGGAGTGAACTCTTATCTACAACAGTTATATTGGAAGACAAAGTCTCAAACTTTTGAATAATTGAATTTCTATTCAAACATGTAACTGAAATGTATATTTCACATTTCTGAAAACTTAGTTCTAAGCCAATCTGCCGAAATTCATCTATAATAATTTTTAGATCGCCAAATTCTGAGTCCACATCGCCACACCGTCATCTAGATACCAAACATTCAATTTAGATTTCAGGCGTTGAATAATTGTATGAATGGCAAGGCTAAAAATGGCCGGGCCATAACATTGAAAAAGAAAAGGATAAATTTCGGGAATTTTGGAGTTGATTTGATTTAGCAAGGCGCCTCTGTCAAACGAATTAAAAGCATTTTTGATAACTACCTTTAGAAAAACCTCCGGTAATTTTGACCTAAAAAGGTTCTTAAAGAATGGACCGCGGCCTCACAATCGCCTCTCGAACCATAGCCTAGCTGCATGGGTCGGAAATAGTCGCCTAGGTACGCGGCTTTTTTGCGACAGCAGACTTTGGCTGCAAGGCGGCGATAGGTTGTGCCTACGGCTATGTAGTATTTTGACTGTGGCAAAACCCATAAAGTTTGTTGGAAAGAGTCCAGCTGTGGACATACGGACTGTTGAAGAAGGAAATAGTATTTTTCTTGAGAAAAAGTGCAGCAAATGCTATGTGCGCATAATAAATGCAATAATAACATCAACAAACGAATGTTTGTCGCATGTAGGAATCAAGCCTACAACCTATACAGAAGACAGAACTACTACCAACCTGTCAACCTGGGGCGTACCAAAACCTCATATTGCATTCTTGTTTTTATATTACTTTATTTTTGTCACTATCTATCCAGTGTAGAAAAAACGAGACAAAATGAATATCAGATCAAAACGAGATTGCTATAAGACGGGGTGGTTGGGCCCCTGATCGCAAGAGCACTCGTGTACTGGAGAGCTTCCTTCTTAATTAAGGAAGAACCAACTACTGAGAAATCCTACACGCCACCAACATATCAACACATCTGCTTATAGTACGCCAACTGATTGCAGATTATGTAAAAAAAACCACCAACCTGATATGTGACTGTAAGGCCAGTTTAGAGATTTCATAATACCTATCCATTTTTTTTTATAGATTCTAACAACAACAAATACTTATAATTACATAATATTTTGGTAATTACATTAACTTTGCAAACGCAATTTTGTATAAATTACACCTGCCTACATCTTCCATATTACACAAAAAGCTTTCAAAAAGTTTACATATATACCTACCTAACAGACAATTTTACCTACCTATATATTCATATCATAATTGTAATTACTTGCCCATATTTATATCTATATTTACAACAACACATCCTTTTCCTCTTTACTTAGGTACCTACTAAAAATAATACTAAACCATAGTTCTTATGTTATCTATAAGCGAATATTTGTATTGTTTATGAGAATAAATATATATGTACAACTAAAAAAATACCCACATAAGTTTAACAAGCCTCATAGCTCAGTTGGTAGTAACTCTGCCTTCTGCGCTGTAGGCTGTGGGTTCGATTCCCACCCAGGACAAACATTTGTGTGATGAATATAGATGTTTGTTCTGTGTTTGGGTGTGTATTGTATGATAAGTATGTATTTACAAATTTTAAAAAAAAATGTATTTAAGTATTATATCCGTAATCTAGTTCCCATATTACAAGCTATGCTTAGTTTGGGGCTAGATGGCGCTGTGTGAAATTAATGTCCTGTAATATTTATTTACATAAAAAAACTAGATAGTACAGTACTGTTTTGATCGTTGAGAATGCTTGGTGAAGAGCACTCTCCTCTCTGATCCGTGGGAAACTTTATGCAGTCTGCTGGGTAAATTTGGCATAAAATAGAAATCCGCTAGCTTATTACAGGTAGTTAGGTAGCTCTCTGTAGGGACTACGCCGTAGCTCGTCTAGTTTTCATGAAGATGATATTTCCAACGATAATGTCCTAAGTTAATTCAGCCGATGCACTGACACAAATTTATCCGAATTTGTAAAAATATCGACAATTTTATTAGTTAAAAGTCCAAGATCGCTTTCCACGTCCATTTTATGAAAAATATATAACTTTATTCCTTAATATTTTCATAACTAATATTAAGCAACACACAAACACACACAAAGCTTGACAGTATCTGTCTATTTGGAGAACCAAATTCCTCGATCCAACATCCACCCCTGGCTTCTGTCAGACTAGCGGAGTCTTTACGTCTATGAAATGCTTAGGGGTCACATAGCGACTGCACGCCACACTCACATATTAGATAATAGTAACTGCGTCTGAATTATCATTCATTCTTCCAAAATGGGTGTTTTTGGAAATAATAATAAGTCAAAGACAAGAATGTAGAACATGATGGTATCAAATAAAAGGCCTACATATTTCAACTTGAATTTGCCTATAGGCAAGTACCTATAGTATATAGTATAGGGTATGATTACATTCATTCATGCCTATTAATGAATGTAATATAGCACTATTTTATATGGGTATTGGTACCTACCCTGGTTACACATCCATATGAATTATATTTAGGTACTGGTAATTCTAACCCAAGCCTCATGTTTACGATTATTTGTCGCCTTGTTTGTTCTTTTGTCTTCAATAATTTTCTCTGTTTTCAGCAGTGCCACTAGTATCTCCTTCTCTTCTGCTGTGAAAATCACCTTCTTTGGTGGTGAATACATAGCAGCAAAATATTCTCTCGTATGTTAATTGACCATTAATAAAACATGTGTTACAATACTATACTTTAATTATTTTACTTTTACATCAATTGTCATCCAATAATACGCTCATCGACAACAACAAAAAAACAGTTCTTAGTTCAAAAGCAGGCAGCGCACAGTAAGTAAAGCATATCACCACTATGGACCTGAGAACCAAAACTTATCAACAAACGACGGTAAATAATAGATATCTCCGCCAATAGAAGTCCTATCTGCATGATATTTTTTTTATTTGAATGGAAAACCTTTATGAAATGCATGAATCCCGCCTCTTAACACGCAGTGATAAGTCACTCTATACCTATCTTGACCTGACAAGTGTCAAACTGGCGGTTTCTTTCGTCTATGAAATGCGTAAGGGGTTGCATTCGTCACCCAGCACGTAGTAACTATTATCTAATCTGTGAAATCACGTTGAAAGTGACACCTGAACAAGCCCCTACCGTGACTATGAATTCCACTGTTATGACAAAGGAAGAAAGTAACTGGGCAACTTGCAGTAGGTATATACGCATTTAAGATATACATGTGCATTTGTTGGCTCACCACATAAGCCTGTTTCATTTTGGTATTAATCAAAATGGCGGCTCTAGGTATTCTGAATATTTTTTCGGTTTCATTGTGAATTCAATGAAATGCCGCCAAGCCTGTGAAGCCCCAGTGAAAAGGTAATAATCCAACTGATAAAATGTTATAGCTCCTAAGATAAAACATCACTTGTTTCAAAAATGTATTACAAGTTTCCAACACAGTCGCCAGCAATAACCGTACATCAGAGATATTTCTCACGTATCTGATGAAAATAAACTTTGCCCCACTTTAAGTTATGAAAGTTGTAAGCATGTGAATTTTGAATGGGGCGTAGATAAAGCTTTCTAGGGTTGGACCACATTTTACTTCGCGTCACTCGCTAGATGGGTAATGTGTGATGCCGTGACAGAAAAATACAATGTATTTCGCGAGATTAACCCATAAACAACACGCATTTGTTTGCTTCATCAACCGGGCAACGGAATAGCTGGTTTCTAACTGCTCTTCTAACTGCTGGCTAGCGGTTTTGGCTGAATGATTCCAACTATAAATGATCAAAATCTTTCTCAATCTTACCTGATTCTGTCGCCATAGCAACAATTCTAAAAATTTTGTTGTGTTCCGGCTTTAGAGGTGAGATAGCCAGTTCCTCCACCTCCGGCCTTATGCCAACTTGTAACCAGGTGAGATGAAGGTCAAGCGCTTCCCCGTCGCACATTTTTAAAAAATGTGGCAGGGCTTACCCATTTAATAGGTCTGCTTGCTACAACCATCTTATCAAAGTCTGACGCTATATCAACAATTCTAAAATTGTTGTTTCGGAATTTAGAGGTAAGATAGCCAGTTACTTGGACTGTTGAGGATTTCGAATGAAGTGCACTTCCACCATTCTTATCATAATTTGAAACCAGATAAGATAAAAGAAAATCACTACCCCGTCGTACAAAAAAAAATGCAACAGAAGATGTTTCAACGGTACTAGCTTGTACCTAAGCTTTGCCCTGTGTAGCTGGATAAAAAGTAGCTTTTGTTTTTTTTCTATGTCATACATTATGTTGGATATTCAGTAACATGTTAAGATCTGATCAGCCGTTTTGTTAAAAGTTAACAGAGACACTTTTCATTCCAATTTACAGTATTAGAATAGATGAAAATCGTAATTAATAGGAAAATGTAGCCCAACCCAAAGTTTTAGTTCATCACGCAAACTACGAGTTAATACAATGTTGGACGTTGGAAGTTTGCATTGCTTGTTAGTTTGCACATGTACCAGCTAGCTAGCTGATAATGTTAGTTAATGTTAACGACCATTAAACTCATTTCGACCGCAAAGCTACTGTTTTGGTTTGAAGGGTATGGTTGCCGGTGAAATTACGGGCACCAGGGGCTTAACACCGTTATGCCAAGTTGACAGGCGCAATGAAGTGCAGCATAGGTCATGTTCTTTGTGGATGTGGCCTACGCAGGAAGCCTTTGTTATTGGCATGCGTTCCTCTTAGCTTCAGATCCTCAGACATCAGGTCATCAGACTGAGGAAGATATGAAAGGATAGTGTGATAAAAGGATGAGAGGGGAGAGTGAGATTTTGGAATTAATATTTTATGACATATGTTAACTTTTTTTAATTGTACGGGGAAGCGATTGTCCTTCATCTCTTCAGGTAACAAGTTAAGATAAGGCCGAAGGTTGACGCACGCTTCACCCGGAATCCTCAAGAAAGGAACTGGCTATCTAACCTCAGAATGCCGGAACACAACATTTTTTTAGAATTGTTGTTATGGTGACAGAATTAGATAAGATGGTGGTAGCTAGCCAGGCGGACTTAAACAAATTTGTACCAACAACCAAACCAAGCACAATATTGTACTCCCCCTGGGGACCGAACCCGGGTCCTCTGGATCTGAAATCGGTGGGTTGAACCACTAGACCACAAAGGCTGTTAAAACACATTCGACGGCCGATCGCAGAGGTCCTTTGTTATAATTCTGAGGGAAAAATTAAGTCCGGGATCATTGTGCGAGTTTTTGCAAAAACAATTCATTTTGCGTTGAAAATAGAAATTACTTCCGCGAGAGTGACGCCCCGATTAATGATTCTAAGTGTCCGCCATTCTTTACAATGTAAAGCTGGGTATGTCATCACTGTAATCGTTACGTTTTACCGCCTCTGTGGTCTAGTGGTACCCACCGATTCTAGATCCAGAGGTCCCGGTTTCGATCCCTAGAGTACAATATTGTGCTTGGTTTGGTTGGTGGTAGGACTTTGTTTAAGTCCGCCTGGATAGCTACCGCCATCTTACCTAATTCAGTCTCCATAGCAACAATCGTTCGTTCCGGAATTTAGAGGTGAGATAGTCAGTTTATCAGTTTGTTGAGGATTCCGGGTGAAGTACGCCTCCACCGTCGACCATATTTACTTGTAACTTGGTGAAGGCTTTCCCCGTCGCACAAAAAAAATGTATTCATCATCATTACTCACGACTGTCGACTAAGTTCTTTTGTACGAGGTTCGCGCCGACAAAAACCCACCTTAATCGTTTCCCCATCTTTTGAGTATTAGGTAATTCGAACACCCGTTATTGATAGACTTAAAATATCAGGCGGGAACAAGCCGAATTTTATTAAAATTAAAGTGACGATGCCGGAGACTCGCATTTCGTGTGAAACTAGGTCGTGTCAATATTATTGCTACGTGGAATGAGTACTTATAAACTTTGTGATAACGTTTCGGTTTCAGTAATTAATCATAAAATAAAATGAATGAAATGAAGCCGTTGAGAGGTCCTTGAGCGTAATCTCTGTCGAGACCACTATATTTGCGCCTTTTGCGATCCTCGGCCGAATTAGTTGCTGCACCAGGCCTAACTGATGTCCCAGGCAGATGAGATGGTGCTAGGGTGTCGACGCAGGTAGCGTCCCACACCACAGGCCTACCCATTTCCCAAAGGATAAGAGTCATACCGTCGGGCCGCTTACCATCATCACAGACCATTCGGTTTAAGAACGGCTGGAACATTGACACTGGTAAAAGCTCGACGGATAATGTCATTAAGGCTTGCGTGGCGCGAAATCCTGTCAGCAGACCTAGTACATGAAAGTCCGCGTATACCGAGCTACATACAATTTGGTACCATTGTCGTAATGTAGTCAGTAAAGAAGGTATTATTTCTTAGAAAAATAAAGCCCTAGGATGTTATGAGATTTTTCTCATAATCTTACAAGATTTTTGTAAAATTTGAATAGATTAAAATACAATATTGTACGCTATCAAATCGCGATCACTCGATAGCGATCTATGAAGCAGCCTATTTTCCATTTTTTTCAATAAATTGGTAAGTTCTTGACCTCGCAAGCCAGTATTCTACTCCCACGGGGATCGAACCCGGGACCTCTGGATCTTACACCAGTGGGCGAACCACTAGTCAACAGAACCGGTTAACGAGGATCTAATTGCTATACTTTTCTTCGGTTCTTGATCTGTTTTTTTTTATTGACTTGTTTTTTTTTATTATTTCTCTTTGTATATTTATATCTTAGTATGACAAGTAATGGACACATAGCACGAGAAAAATGGAGATAATTTGTACGTGTTTTTCATGTGTTTTCCGGGAAAATGTCTGATGAACCATTCATCGAGCGTAATAAATTATTTCGTGATAAGCTTAAAGTTGTAAGGTTGTTTATTATTCACTTTACGCACCAAATAATTAATTGTATTTTGTATTAAATAATGTTACTTAAGAAGGCTCAGTAGTAGCTCTCTCCAGTACTAACGTAGTTTGTCGTTCACTTCGAAATAGCACATGCTATTCAAATTGAATTTACAGGTATAACTGGATAGGGATGGTCTTAATTTTTACCGTACGACGGAGAGGTTCTTAGCCTTTATCTCACCTGATTTTCAAGTTATAATAAGGCCGAAGGTGGAAGCGCACATCACCCGGAATACTCAACAAACTGAGGAACTGACTATCTTACCTTAAATGCCGGAACACAACAATTCAATAAAGAATTATTGTTATGGCGACAGAATTAGGTCAGATGGTGGTAGCTAGCAAAACCGTAATTCATTTGTTTTTTTCTCTTTTGCTTTTTTTTTCTGCGTCACTCATTTCACAAAATGGAAAACTTAAAATATCGCATTATTTACGAGTACGAGTTCCACCGTGGCACCAGTGCTGCAGAAACGGCTCGAAGGATTAATGATATGTTTGGTGGTGGTGTCGCAAAAGAAAACACGGTGCGTTTTTGGTTTCAACGCTTTCGTTCTGGAAATTTCGACCTCCAGAACAAGCCCCGTGGACGGCCGGAGACCAAGGTCGATAATGATGAATTGAAGGCTATTGTGGAAGCAGATCCATCGCAAACCACATCACAGTTAGCTGCAGGCTGCGGTGTTAGTGACAAAACCGTTTTAATCCACTTGAAGCAAATTGGGAAGGTGAAAAAGCTTGAAAGGTGGGTACCTCATGAATTGAGTGAAGCAAACCGACAAACGCGCGTCGACTGCTGCGTTACATAACTCAACCGGCACAATAATGAAGGAATTTTAAATCGGATCATTACATGTGATGAAAAGTGGATCCTGTACGATAATCGTAAACGCTCATCGCAATGGCTGAACCCTGGTGAACCAGCAAAATCTTGCCCCAAGCGAAAATTGACTCAAAAAAAGTTACTTGTAAGCGTTTGGTGGACTAGTGCCGGTGTCGTACACTATAGCTTTCTTAAATCTGGTCAGACGATTACGGCTGATGTCTATTGTCAGCAACTGCAAACCATGATGGAAAAGCTCGCTGTTAAACAACCGAGACTTTTCAATCGCTCTACGCCACTGCTGCTTCAAGACAACGCTAGACCACACACGGCCCAACAGACGACTACCAAATTAGAGGAGCTTCAATTGGAATGTCTAAGACATCCACCGTACTCTCCGGACCTTGCTCCAACAGATTACCATTTTTTTCGAAATTTGGATAACTTCTTGCAAGGAAAAAAATTCAATTCCGATGAGGCAGTCCAAACCGCTTTCAAAGATTTCATTGATTCCCGTCCGAATGGTTTTTTTAGTAAAGGGATCAATGAACTACCTATAAGATGGCAAAAGTGTATAGATAGCAATGGTACATACTTTGATTAATAAAATATATTTTAATATGAAAAAATTGCCTTTATGTTCCTCCCATACAAAACGCCAATTTCATATGTAAGGACCTAATATTATTATTACTCACTTTTTAGAGAAAACATTTTCTAAATCCTTCCATTCTTGTCCTATTTCTGGCTGTTCTGGACCATAGATTTATTATTATTATTTTATTTTATGATAGGTTAGCTTTTGACCTCTTTGCTTGTCTTGCTCAGGGCCAAAGCAAGGGTCTATGATGAATCAAGCATTTCCAGACAGCACTGCCTCTCCCGCACACCGATGGAAGACAACGAACTGTTTGGTGACGGACTTCGCTTGCACACCTCTTTTGCCTCATTCTCTCTTATCACATTCTTCGTACATGCTCGTCGACTCAGGGTATTTACTTCTGACCTGGCCTTGCTATCATCATTCCTCTGTAAGCATACCTATGTTCAAAACATCTAAGCATTTTTTATCAATCTGTCACAACAACTTTTTTCACACCCCACCGCACTATAATTACGTTTTAAAAACTAAAAAGAAAACTGACTTCAATGAAGAATTTGAAACAATTTAGTTTACCTGAATGACGTATTTTCCAATTGTTTGGTGACAGACAGACAGACACGTGATACTATATGGGGTCCGTTATTTCCACTTTTGAGGTAATACACCCAAATCGCTTTAAGTGTGCCTTTAATATTTAAAGAGTTCCATCGTTTTTTCCAGGATCCCATCATCAGATCCCTGACCTGATGACGATGGGATCTCCTGGGATGTATACCGACCCTAAAGATACCCAAATCACTTCATGTGTGCAGATAATATTTGAAGAGTTCCCTCGATTTTTCAGGATTCCATCATCAGATCCTGACCTGATGTCAATGGTACCACCTGTCACCTGTGAAATATACTCTTTCAAACAAAAAACTATTTTCCGAATCGGTCTAGGCGTCTTCGAGTAATCGGAGAACATACATAAAAAACAAAGATTTCAGAAAAGGTGGTTACCTTTTCTGAAAGTCGGTTAAAAATACTATTCGAAACATAATATTTCTGAGGTCTACGAAAGTCTCCATAATAAATGTGTGTGTATTAATAAATGGAATCACAAACTTAGATCAATCACTCTATATTTGGATGACATTATTCGCCGCCATTTTCTTTCCAATACTAATGGCGGGAAGCCAACTACGCTCGATGGAAAAAAATATAAGAGGCTTATTTCCTTTTGAGAGGCAGCCAATACGATTTCAAGGTAACAAATCATATTTTGTACGAAAAACAAGTAGTTTTGCTAACCTAAGCATGTCATAACAGACCTTATAAAAATATTCTGGGACTCTTTGGGTGACTGACTCCCAACTTCATGGACTTTAAACATTATTTTACAGCTTGAAAAAATCTACGTAAGGATGATAACAATATTACCATATTTTTTCCCATCGCCACCTAGCCCCATTCATAGCAAAGCTTGTAATATGGGAACTAGATTACAGAGAAAATCCAGACTTGTATGGGTACCAACTTTAAATTTATATATGCATCTGATTATTACTGATAAATGTAAATAGTCTAAAACCAACCGTCCAAAGACACCAAAGTGTACCAAAGTCACTGACATAGCTCTCAGAATCGTCTATTCCCAACCGACCAACCACAGTAGGCAGGCGACATAGTTTGCAGAACCAATAACTGCTGAGGAGCAAAGGTCCTGGCATGGTGACTGTGATTAAACGGAGTGTGGGAAGACTTCTTGATGGACCAACGACATTGTGGCGGTCGCCGGGAGTCGATGGATAAAGGAGACTCAGAATCGCTATTTGTGCCGTCAATTGGGGGAGGCCTATGTTCAGCAGTGGTCGTGTGTGGGCTTATATTCAGATTGATGATATGACCAAGGAATTAATTATCCAAATGTACTATAGAGGTCCATGTATAAGGACTTGCCCGGAAATATCCGGGAAAAATCGTGAACAGGCTAGTTTCGATCAATAGAGGCTTAATAAATCAAAAATTCCGGAATTATATCGCCATATATAAATATAATATAAATTGGTTAAAGCTAACACGAATCAACAAAATGATAATTTCAAAATAGAATAATCATACAAATATTTTTTTAATTAAAGTGTATACATATTATTGCAGGTCTGTACATATACATGAAGGTTTATTAATACATTATTCCGTAGTAAAATAGCCACGGGCATGACACCACGACCTCGGCATTCTAAGAAAATTTATTACCAAGTAATTTATGGAAAATATTGTAACATTATCACTTCCCGCCGGAGGGATCTGTACCTACTCAAATTACTAGAATCATTTTTAAGCAGAATCCTTATAATATTTCAATGTTTTCGAATAATGTTCCCTATTTCGCGTAGCTCCCGGGTGGAAATTTTTCACCTGGCAATAAAATAAATCGGCCAAGTACGGACACGCAAACCTAGGGTTCACTACTTTCACTTTTATTACTATTTATATTATTTGTTCTACAGTCTCTCAAGAGGAATGATTTTCCATATTTCGCAGGCTTTTGACCAAACAAGAAATGGTTGATAAATAGGTAATTTATTGGTTCATCAAGGATAAGAACTGTCGGGCAATGTGACAAGTGTTTAAGGTGACAGCCTTTTGGAGTTGTATGCAAGTAAGTATGTGATTGTCAAGAGCTTGTAAACTAGTGTGTAGTGTGTACGGGATTTTTATCATTATGTTATTGTACGACAAAATAAAGCCAAATTTAATTAAAATAAGGCCAAAGGTGGAAGCGCCCTGAATTCTCAACAGTCTGAGGATCTGGCTATCTTACCTCTAATTGCCGGAACACAATAATTTTAGAATGGTTATTATGGCGATAGACTTAGAATAATATAATATAAACGAATCAAATTTATAAAATAGTAGGTATTAAGTTTGTTGTGAGAGCGACAATATAAATACAGACTCAAGACAAGCCTCACAGCTCAGTTAGTAGATGCTCTGCCTTCTGCGGTGTAGGTTGTGGGTTCGATTCCCACCCACGACAAACATATGTTTAATGAATATTGATCTTTGTTCTATCTTGGGTGTTGTATTGTATGATAAGTATGTATTTACAAAAAAAAAGTATTTAAGTAATAATACTTAAATACTTTTTTTTTGTAAATACATACTTATCATAAAATACAACACCACAAATCCGTAATCGAAATCTCATATTAAAAGCTTTGCTTAGTATAGGACTAAATGGCGCTGTATAAAAAAATTGAACTGTCTACCTATTACGGTTCATGAGATACAGCCCGTTTACAAATATACGGATGAACGGATGGAAAGACAGCGGAGGCTTAGAAATAGGGTCCCGTGGGCACCTTTTAAGTGCGGAGCGCTAAAAAGTAATAAGTTCTAAAAGTACCAATCGATCACGCGTAGCGATTGAGACTTGCAACACATTATGTCTCTAAACACTACTTTGTTATTACGACCCGCTAGCTTGCCAAAAACCAACGATTTGCGGCCAAACATTGGCACATTAGGGCCGACAAGTAAAGGACTCGTGATACACCAAGCTCGGACTTTTCTCGCATTTATATCTTACGTCGAGGATGTAACATTCCTTTTTGTCCTTCTGGTGGTACGAGTCGGTGGTATGACGTGGAATGAGCGGCATCGTGTGCATAAAATATCACATATATTTTATTTACCATTCAGAACCAATATACCGTACGAAAGAGGCTAGTTGCGTTCAACACAGGTTACCTTAGCTAGCGATCTTACAAATTATATACCCTTGAGTTCACTACAGCAGTCGCTAATTACTTTGGTATGGACAGATATACCTAGTTATTATTAATATAATATCAGCTACAGGCTACATTTTGTATAATAACTAAAATACATAAATTTTATAAAGATTCAGCAACATTTTAATTAATTGTGGAGTCGACATGGGTCTTTTGTGATAGATACAATAAATTAAATTTGATGTTCTCTAAATACTAGTAGTTCGCCCCGAACTGAAATCTCATGATGTCTGGTTTGTGACGGAGATTATTTCTCAAATAGAACGTAATTAACAAACGATAAAAATAGGTATGCTTTTAATGCACCTTACTTACCCTTAGTGTTCGAAGCTACTACTTATCATATTATAGCTGTTGTTGTTGCTTACCTATAATATCCTAACCTATAAATAACCTATAATAACATGAAACAAAGGTTGCCTTAGTAGTCGTGGTTTTAAAATCTACCCCCTTCAGCCTACGGATGTCGTAAAGTCAACCAAAAAGGCAGCAGCTTCTTTCTGTGTGTTAACAAAACTTTAACTGTGAGCACCAATCTGTCTGCCAAGCGTGATGACAATGGCGAAACCTAACAGTTACAGAGGAAGTTATACATGGTGGTGGACAATAATTTACTGTTGAACACTTGCATGACACCCCAAAAGTAATTCTTGGATTTTATTGACTCCCTTCCCTATTGAGTGAAAAACAAAAAATAAATTCACCAGTTTTAATGAGATTCCGAATACCCTTTCTTATATAAGAAGATCTGATGATCATCCTTTGCCACCTTCATCTTAAAAACCACCCCTAAAATTGCCCCTATAAGGCAGTTATAATCTATATAATAAATTTCATATGATATTTTACATTTTCAAGACTTCAATCTTATTTACCCCTTTTGCAATCAAAAGTAAGGTAATTGTGAAGTCAACCCCCTTTAATAGTCTATCCTACAAGACATACAAAGCGTTTTAACCCCTTAATGCACCCCTTTGTTACAAAAACCACCCCTATTTAATAGTAAAATAAATGTTTTATGAATATGCATCCGATACTCTTTCAAATGATAATCAAGCCAAAAATCTTCTTGTCTCACTTAACACCCATATTTCTCAAAAACCACCCTAGTTTCAAAAAAATCATCGTAACAATTGATGAGTATTAATATAATCTCTACATGTTCAAAAGTTTAAATTGATCGGATCAGCGATTCAAAAGATATGGGTGAAAAATTGTTTTTCCTTTAACCCCACTACTCAAAAATTACCCCACTAATCAAAAATCCTATTTACGTTATCTCTTTACAGTTAAAATTTCATGAACATCGGATAACCCATTCGAGAGTTATGCGGTCACAAACATTGCCACATACATACAGTGCCGGATTTCCTAACTAAACTGAGAGATCTCGTTCGCTTACTCCATCAATTATTACCGACTTATTTTTGTGTAATACTACTACTTATATGTATACATACTTGTGATGGTATGGTCTGATAAAACTTAACATCTTGCTGTCGTAAATGACTACAATAGTGTCTTACCTGAGGATGGGCAGCATCCTGCTTTTTTAGCAGGTTTTAATCTAACAGAGGTTAGTCACGTACTCTTAAACACTATCATTGGTAGGATGGCATTTTAGTTCAGATTTCTACAATTTTTGTACCCAACCATAGGATTAATGTAATAAATGCTCTGACAGAGATTTCATCAAGGGGCCACCGACGGCCGGATGCACGATGCCTGCAAAAAAAAGAACAACACTATCATCGAAAAAGTTTCAGAGAGCATGGAAGATGATATGGAGTTGCAAGTTTTTGAGAGAGCTCGGTATGACAAGAGTCATTCCTAATATGGCTAACTAATATTGGCCACATAGACAACCGATGGGCGCTTATTTAGCACCAATAACTCTTTGTAACAGATTAGCTGAAAATATTCAGCGCGTGCGGTTAATGTTGTTTAGCGTTTGCTATTAGCTGATCAGCGTTTTGCTAATCAATTTAATACATAGATAGGGGTGCAATTTTAAAACCCAAAAACTATCTTATGTTTTCTTTTCACAAAACAATAATATTCAATAAGTCGTGGTTAATTAATGCATTTTGATAACAATTTGTTTATCGCGTCATGGCAATCCTAAAATATACATTAAATATCTAAGAGAATTAACAAGAAAAAAAATTAAAATCTACTATAAAGGAATTTGCAAGCAAACTTTCATTTTTAACTGACTTTCAAAAAAAGAGGATTTTCTGAATTAGTAGTTTTTTTTTATGTTTGTTCCCCGATTACTCAAAAACGCCTGGACCGATTTCGAAATTATTTTTTTTGTTTGAAAGGGTATACTTTTCAGGTGGTCCCATTGACATCAGGTCAGGATCTGATAATGGGATCCTGGAAAAATCGAGGGAACTCTTCAAATATTATATAGGCACGTTTGAAGCGATTTGGATCTATTACCTGAAAAGTAAAGCAAAAACTGGCCCCATATAGGATCACGCGTCTGTCTATCTGTCTGTCTGCCTGTCCGTTCATCTGTCATCAAAATAATTGGAAAACGTACGTCATCCAGGTACATGACATTTTATAATATTCTTCATAGAAGTCGGTTTTCTTTTTAGTTTTTAAAACGTAATATAGTGGATTTTGTAATTAACTGTCATCATATAGGGGTTTTGCAACTAGCCCTATAATGTTTGGTGGATGGCGTTATGCTATGAAGCTAGAAAACAATCGCACTATACTGTATGCAGCTAATATATAAATGAATAAATTTAATTTAAAACAATGGCTGATGCTGATGCTTATGCGCGGATGTTGTGGCGGTTCCAACTTACGAATAGGAAATGCAGGGGTCCATTTCCTCCTGAGGATGTTGTAAAAGGCGACTAAGGGAATAAAATAACCAGGAGATGGACATCAGCATCCATCTGAGTACGTATCACCAATACTGCGATCACCAATCCGCCTCAAGCGTGGTGATTATGTTAAAAGCCTCCAGTCTTGGAGGAGGCTCATGTCTTACAGTGGACGGTTACGGGCTGTAAATGATGATGATAATGATACGTAGGGGAATAATTTTGTGGGTAAGATAGGCAACAATGTTAATAAGTGTGTCATGGGAACTCACCCGTATTCATAAAGTAAGTCATACAGACTCACGCAACAACTAGGTAGATATATAAAACCTATACCAACCTAGTTGCATTGCTTCTTAAACTGAATTTACTGCGTATTTTAGTGGGTTGTGAAAACTAACTTATGATGCATGGGAAATTTAAAAAACTTTCTTGTGGTGACAAAATGTGAAAATGTAACCGAAATCATTATAGGTTTGAAATTACACCCCTCAGGTGAGAAATAACATGACCTAATACTTATCACTCACCGTAGGTTCGTTAGAGTGAAATAACACGTTGGTGTTATTTTTTTACTCATTACTTCACCCTTTTACTTATAAGGTTCGTAGAAGGCAACTAAGTCTGGATTCAAGACAGTGGTGCAAGTATCGTTCATGTCTTTGTTTATTTGCGAAACGCAACGATCGATAAAATTATCGTTCTTTGCGAGTATGAAACTCAAGTCGGTAACTCATATTAATGCTTATAGGTGTATAATTGTAATATAACTATTTTCATTATTTTATATATTCATGATTAATAAGCTTCAATCGGAAACTTTTATGGAGACCTTCTTCAAAGTTGATAAAAAAATCGTGTAAATTATGTACGATATTAAACTTAAACATTATATATTTAAACAAGCCTCATAGCTCAGTTAGTAGTAACTCTGTCTTTTGCGCTGTAGGCTGTGGGTTCGATTCCCACCTAGGACAAACGTTTGTGTGATGAATATAGATGTTCGTTCTGTGTTTAGGTGTTGTATCATATAGTACGTATGTATTTACAGTTTGGGGCTAAATGGCGCTGTATTGATTGTTTTAAAATTTTGATTGTTGAAAAATTTATATCACGTAATATTTAAAAAAAAACGTCAAACTAAAGTTAAGTGGTTTAGTTATATCGATAAATTCGATTAAATTATTACGAATTTAAACCGATTCAAGTTTAAAATTTGACAGTGCGGTTTTAGTTCTGAGTTGTCTCTCGTTCTCAATTCTTCAGATTAAGTAATATCATGGGTAGCCAAGGTTAGGTTACACAGAGCCATAATAAAAGTTCGTAAAGTTATGACAAGTTTATCTGGCCTTACCATGGGTTAGTTTTATTAAACCGACGTGACTACAGTAATTTACCCAAGAATACGGTGAAGTTACCATAACGGTCTGTGGATTGGCTACTATTTAATATTCAGTGCACTTGAGTTCCAATTTTTGAAACGTCAGTTTTAATTTATTCCAAATCCGATAGCTTTTGAGTTTTTTTTTACTCTAAAAGGCATTTTAAGAAAAGGTTCATTCCACTGTAGACCTCTTGCCCAGTCAAACTTTAAAATCAAGAGCTGACCCATTTAATGCGTACACGAATTAGTAAGATTGAGTACAATGTTGTCATTTGTTTCAAGATAGCAAAATTTTCCTTTAGTAATTAAAAAGGTCACCTGCTGGTTTTAGCTTTGCATAGTATTGATCCAGTTTTCAGTATTTTAACTATTATTAGTACATTGATTTTACAGGCGTAAAATTGACAAAAACTCACTTTTGGTTGGTGGTATGTCTTGTATATCCGCCTGGCTACTTACCACCGCACTTTCATACCTAATTCTGTCGTTCTAACAACAATAAGAATTGTTATTTTCCGGAATTTACAGGTATGATAACCAGTTCCTCAATCTGTTTTTTTATCAACCGCCTCTGTGGTCTAGTGGTTCAACCCACCGATTTCAGATCCAGAGGTCCCGGGTTCGATCCCCATGGGGAGTACAATATATTGTGCTTGGTTTGGTTGGTGGTAGGATTTTGTTTAAGTCCGCCTGGCTAGCTACCACCATCTTACCTAATTCTTTCGCCATAATAACAATTCCTAAAAAAAATGTTGTGTTCCGGCATTCAAAGGTTAAGATAGCCAGTTCCTCAGTTTATTGAGGATTTCGGGTTAAGTGCGCCTCCACCTTCGGCCTTATCTCAACTTGTTACCAGGTGAGATGAAGGCCAAGCGCTTCCTCGTCGTACAATAAAAAAAAAATGTATGACGGGGAAGCGCTTGACTTTCATTACACCTAATTACAAGTTAAGATATGGCCGATAGTGGAGGCGAATTCACCCGGAATCCTCAACAGTCTGAGTAACTGGCTATCATAGTTGGTAACATACTTAGGTAAATGGTGGTAACTAGCCAGGCTATCTAACAAAGTCCTATCACCAACCAAACCAACCACCAAACCTGAGACCTCTGGATCTGATATCGGTGAACGAACCACTACAACACAGAGGGGGCTAAAATTCACGAATTCTGAGGATACCAAGTGAAGTGCGCTTCTTTAGCCTTATATCTTGACTCCAGCGGAGCGAGTACGGTTCTTACCGATTGCATTTGACATTTAGAATCGTTTAAATTCGATAAAATTGGTTTTAACGACCATCGCAACTATGAACATCGCAAGTACTTTGATGATCGCAAGCTTATCGTAGCGTATTGATATGAGTTACCGACTGGACTTCCATATTCGGTTCATTTTAACGATCGTTGCGATTCGCTATTAAGCGATCGGTAAGATCGATACTCGCTCCACACGTGAGATAGATCGAACGCTTCCCCGTCGTTTAATTAAAAATAACTCATGGTACCCACACAGGAAGCTTTCGATGAAGCGACTCGCACCTGGCGTGCTCAATAAACTTTGATTGGATACTCGCCGATCGCGACTTACCTTCGGGTGTTCTTATTCTCTCAGGAACTTGGGCGCAATGCAGACAATTTAAAATTCACACTCTTTTCATACTTGATAAGCATTTTTATCTAGATCTTTACAAAATTGACGCCACAAATAGCGATCCTAAGCCTCCGTATCGATCCCCGCGACCATATGCGAGTGAGATATACGATAGGTACTAGTGGTTGTAACTAAAAATAGACCTCACCAGCCATTAAAACCATGCAATAACCGATACTTTCCTTTTTCACTTTTCCTTTAAGACTTTTGAGCAAGAAGAGATATAAACTTTAGTGATTACTCGTGTTCCCCTGGTCCTAGGAGGTCAAATCTGGTGTCTAAGAGTTCGTCTCGCAAAAGCGGAGAGGACTGCGTAATCTGATTGGTATACGTAATTACAGACAGCTGATAAAAGCATTCTTGGCCAATCTCGAAACTGAGACTCGTTTGCTCGCACAGTCAATTAAAACACTTAACAAAAGTATTTTACCAAGCCTTATAATAGCAGTTGGTTTATCGGGTGGTCTAAGCCACAGCCTATCGCAGACGACAGAGCTACTACCAACTTGAACGATCAACTTTAATCGCCTCTGTAATCTAGTGTTCAACCTACCTATTTCAGATACAGATGTTCCGGGTTCGATCCCAGGGGGAGTAAAATACTGTGCTTGGTTAGGTTGGTAGGACTTTGTTTAAGTCCGCCTGGCTAGCTACCATTTAACTTTATTCTGTCGCCATAACAATTCAAAAAAAAAATGTGTTCCGGCATTTAGAGGTAAAGATAACCAGTTCCTCAGTTAGTTGAGGATTCCGGGTGATGTGTGCCTCCACTTTCGGCCTTATCTCAACATAACCAGATGAAATGAATGCCAAGCGCTTCCCCATTGTATAAAAAAAAACTTATCTGTGAGTCTGTGAAATGGCGCAAGGGTACGAGGCGACGTGACGCAGGTACATTATCATTTCCAATATTCGACGGCCACGTCGGTACAAGGCAGAGATTCCGTGTGAAACGTGAAAACGCCCCAGAGATTTGATCCCGTGCCAAAGAACATAGCACGAATGACGTGTCTGATTAGCACACATTTGTAGTTCCCTGTTCGTGCAATATCATCACAGTTCCAAAATCAAATATTCTAATTAAGAATAGAAAAAAAAAGTGGCACTCCGGGAGGGCCGACATAAATGAAAACTTGAAGTTTGTCGTCTATAGGTAGAGTCAGTCTTTGAACGGTCCTTAACCGTACCTCTAAGTATCGAGAAGATAATTTAACAATGTGTTTTAAGTCAAATGTGTCAAAATTGGTGTCGGTAAAGTGTCGTCAGTTCAATGATTTCTCAAAAAATGCCAAACCGGTCCTTACCCGTACCTCTTAGGATAATAAAGATTATGTGACAATATGTTTCTAGTCAAATGTGTCAAAAGTGGTGTTGGTAAGGTAACAGTAACGAGTTCAATGGTTGTTTCCCATCTCAAACAATGCCTAACGCGCCTTAAGAAATTTCCACTTCATAAAACGTCCATGCTGCTCGAAATAATAAGAAGTGTTTCTTATACATTTCGAGTAGCATGAATTCAGTCGCTCGGCTAAGTCCCTGGTTGTTTTTAATTTTGGTCGCCGGCGTCCAGTTGTCAGTGCTCCTAAAATGTCTGACCCAAGTTTTTAATAAAGGTTACGATACGTTTCGATAGGAAAATAAAATCCTGTAGTGTCCAAAACAAAAGTTCCATTGTCCAGAGCCGGCTGCCGGCTGGCGGCTCAACCACACTTAACCTACATCGACCGCTCTCAACTGACACCTTCGAGTTTCGAGGTATCTGCGATTCTTCCTAAGCCTTTGAGAGGTTAAAATTCGGTCGTTGTATAGCTTTCTGTTTATCGGTTTGATTTTTAACCAACTTCAAAAAATAGGTGGTGCTTCTGAATTCGTCGGTCATTTTTTTATGTTCCCCGATTACTCAAAGACGCCTGGACCGATTTAGATATTTGTTTTTTTGTTTAAAAGGGTATACTTTACAGATGGTCCCATTGTCATCAGGTCCGGATCTGATGATGGAATCCTGGAAAATTTGAGAAAACTCTTCAAATATTATAGGCACACTTGAAGCGATTTGGGTGTATTGAAAACACGGACATCATACAGGATCACGCGTCTGTCTGTCTGTCCATCAAAATAATTGAAAAAATACGTCATCCAGGTAATCGAAATTATATCATATGCTTCATCCACGTCGGATTTATTTTTAGTTTTTAAAACGTAATTATTATTTGCAAAGACAATGCACACCGAGGTTTCCGATCCACATTTCGTGACAAAAAACGCAGTTCCCCCTGGAGAATTCGAGTGGGTCTGACTCACGCTTTGTCGATTTTTAGTATCTGTTGTTATATACCATGTATGTTATAAATTTCGCGACGCTTTTCACGCCGCGCTGCCGAGGACAGATGTCGCTGGCGGAACATTGTCAGAACCTTACTTCCACAGGGGAATAGCGATCTTCAGTAATGAGGAGTACGATTTGAGGAGGAGGTTATATACCAAGGTAAGTAGGTACCTACTATAAATGATTGCTCGAGCGAAGCGAAGGATATTAATCATATTTACCTATAGGCCGCTTGTAACGGTCCTTAGGTAATCCGACTGATTCCTTTGTAACAATTAAACTATGTAAGTTATTGTTCATTATATTCAATAATATTTATGATGTAGATACCTAGATAAATATTTTAGTACCTACTTATGGTATTTCCAAGAAAAAGCATGCAAGTATTTTATCCGTAATCTAGCTACCATATAACAAGCTTTGCTTAGTTTGTGGCCAGATGGCGCTATGTGAAACGTTTGTCCGGTGATAAAGTATATTTTTTATATAAAATTTACTGTAAAAAAATATATATTTATTCACAAACAATAAAAAATAAGTGTTTTATGGGAAATAATAATGAAAATAACATGAAACTTACAATAGGTTGCACTAACACAAAGCATGATAAACTATAATACAATTTTAATAAATCAATATTAAACTTACTATAGGTACGAATTAACAAATAAAATGTAAATATAAAAAAAAAATGCACAAAAAAAACTGTGTGTTCGAGGGAATCAGGTGTGTACCCAACAAACGGTCTTTAAGGTAACTCAACTGTTCCAGACAAGTACCTACCACACGAAATCTTGCCCACGCTGAATAGCTATGCTAATTCGATGGCCTTAAAAGAGCCCTTGTTTCACGTGTCGCCTCAATCAAAAACCCCTCACCAGACCTACCCATTCACATAGTAGATGCTTAGTAGCTAGTAGATCGTCATTTTCTATTTTTTTGTTATATTATTATTAGTCGACTCGCACAAACCGAAGTCGATTTTAAGGGCTCATTCAAAAATGACATTACGTAATTTAAAAAAATCCTTTGCTTTTTTTAAGTAAATGTATTATATTATAAAATTAAATATATAATAAAAATAGGACAAACACAACGTACATATCAAGTGGCACGTAGCTGATATAATTAGCATAGCTCTGTAAGCTCACCGCGCCTCCACTTGAGCCAACTTTGCATACGATAACTTAAACATTACTTACTTCCCTGAGCGCACTTGTGTTTGCTATCACATTACCGATCCCAAACTCGTAAGAGTGTAACCTTGTGTGGTGAATGTTTGCGCTGTATTTTGGATTGTAGTGTATATATATGTACAAAAGGGTACCTGTATATAATATTATTATAGACATAAGAGTTCAACGTCGCAGTTAGATCGATCAGCCACAGTTTTTTGTAGTGTCGACATTAAGATTCGGCTTGCTACAGGGAAGGATCGAGTTTCCAGAGCGCTAAAGAGATGTATACGCTAGATTTGTCACATACAGCAGACCGAATCCTGTAAACCATATTTTGTGCGTTTTAAATTACTCGCCTTTCTTTGTCTCTATCTATAAGAAATTGCCTTATTCGAACCAACTTGCATCTGTTTGAGACTCTTAATTGATCGAGCGAGCGAAGCGTCTCAGTTTCGTGATTGGCCAAAAATGTTTTTGTCCGCCGTCTGTCGGCTGTCGGCTGTCGGTTTGTTTTCCCCTACAAGTCGCAATTTTCAACCGATTTTGATGAAAATTGGCACACGTGTTCCTTGATTTTTTTTTATTCGATCGCGATTTTTTGTCAGGGGAAAAATAGGGGGGAAATGGAGGAAACTTTGCTGTAGGATTTCAATTGTAGATTTTTTTTTTCCGAAAATTTATACCTAAGTTTAGTACTAATCAGACTAAACAGTCCTCTCCGCCTTTGCAAGACAAATCCGTAGACACCAAGTTCGATCTCCTCAGACCAAGGGAACGCGATTAATCGCTAAAACTTCTACCCCTATTTGCTCAAAAGTCTAAAAGTGAAAGAGGAAAGCATCGGTTGTAAGGGTTCGCGAGGTCTAATGTTCTTACAGAACCACTAGTAGGTGACATAACTCACGACTGTGTGCACATCCCTCTGAAACGGCACTTATGCACAACAGCGTATTTTGTGTATCAAGGAAAATCCCCCACTCGATAGACCGACGACATTGTGGCTGTTGCGGTGAGTCGATGGATGGAGGCGGTTCGATCGCTATTTGTGGAGTCGATTCGGGGAGGCCTAAGTTCAGCAGTGGACGTATGTGGGCTGAAATGATGAATAATATAGATAATTATAAATTGTTCTATGTTATTTTTGTTAACAATAAATTATTTGCATACATTAATTCCTGTGGTAGGTACCCACATAGAAGTTGCCTGACATACAACAACGCCGAATACACCGGTATCAGTCAGACAAATAACTGGAATGAAACGAATAACTCAGACGGCCGCAGTTATAAAGCACGGCGTCAAACCCATCCGCGGAATGTTGGTAGAAATGTTTATCGCTACGTTATTTTATTGCCTTTGATGCGTACAAATATTTCACAAGTTCATACTTTCAAGGGTTATTTTGATATTTCGCCGCCATTTTGCGCCGGCTGTTCAAACCTCTGCCAAATCGTTAACATGAACATTTATTTTTGATTATGAATGGAACAGCTATTGATACACCCATAAATACGTTTTACGTTTTTTTTTGTTTTGCCGCGATCTGCATGAGCGGAGGTGGACTTTCAAGTTGTATTTGTTATGTGTGTTTAGTTTTTCTTTATTTTTTTCTTTATTAATTTCTATTTTCTCTATTTGGCCAAAGTTATTGAAATTTGAAAAAAATAGTTTTGAAAAATATGTGAAAAAAATAATTTGAAATAAATATTTATAATAAAGCTGGCCAAGTGCGTCTGACACGCAAATTAAAGGTTTCGATTCACGTTTTGCAAACGTTTGCGTGGGTTTGACTTTCTTTAGGTTAGTTATTTTGGAGCGATGATGAAATAAGGTTCTTTTACCTCTTTTTTACTGGTTAGCTCATGAGGAATACGATGATGCGGGGAGATGACTTTCCAGATGGAAGGCTCACCCGTGCACCGACGGAACACGGTAAACTGTTTGGTGGTGGTCTTCGAAGAAGGATGGTCACTAGCCAGATAGACATTTATAGGTGGTTTCTTACCAACAGTGTTGTGATAACTTAACCATAACTGCTAGAAAGAACTAGATTAAAAATAATGTACCTACCACCAGTTCATAATAGTTCCATCTGAAATACCTAAACTTTCTAGGTTTGTACTCGAGACAACAGATAGACCCAAAAAAATACTCATTGGAAATGTCCTACTAGTGAGAGAAGAAAAGGAAGACCAGTAGAGATAAATAGTTGCAGTAGTGAAAGAGATAGTAGGGCCTTTCGAGGATCCTCATGCGGATCTCGGGATGGGTGATGACGCTCGGTGGCATGTACTGTCGTGAACTGGGTGACCGGCCCCAGGAAACTGCTACAAGTGATATGGAGGGAGGCATTGGAAGAGATTTTAAACAAACTAAGCAATGAGGCCGGCCATCGAGGTGGTCCGACCACCTCACATAACCTCATCGTATCCTCAATGTGGTGGCGTATCTTGTAGGAGATTTCCCCCTTGAAAAAAAATAAAGGTACGTCCTAGTTAGATCATAATAAATCAATTATTGAAAATGTTACCGAAAGTTTTACTTTTTTTATTGTATGACGCGGAAGCGTTAGTTAGATTTTCTTATTCACATCTGGTAACTAATTAAGATTAAGCCGAAGATGGAGGCGCACTTCACCCGGAATCCTCAACAAACTGAGGAACTGGCTATCTTACCCTTTTAAGATAAATGAACTTGAATAAGGAGAATATAAATACATTAGCAAACTCGTGACTTAGTTCCCTCCGCCCCGTGGGAATTTCCCAAAACCTTTTCTTATGGCACCCCTACATTACAATAGGAAGCTACCTTGAAAATTTCTGGTTTGGGTTTGAAGTCAGTCAGCTCAATGATGATAATTATTATTTTTAGTTTTGTTTTTTTTTTTTTTGCACGACGAAGGAACGCTTGGCCTTCATCTCACCTGGTCACAAGTTTTCCTCTGAGAAATTCGTCACCTTGTGCCTTTGAGCAGAAGGGGTATCGCAGTCACATAAAGTCAATTATACTTAGGCAAGTACTTTTAAACTCGGTAAAGCTGGAGCCGGCAGAAAAGTTAGAGATTCACGACGACTCCGTGACCCAACGTATGGAAACAAGAACTTGATTTATCACCAACTTATTGCCAAGGATTTATACTTTGTGACTGAATGCGCAAGCACGATACTCGTCGAGTTATTGCTGTTTTACTTTTACAGCAGAAACTTTTATAAATTTACAGTAAACTGTTAACAGTAAAGCGAGAAAGCTTAATTTTAATTAGTTAAAGAGTTATAAACTACTTATACTACTCGTAGAATATACCTATCGTAAAATTTTCAGTAGCAGTAGACATTATTATATTATGTCTCATCAACTATAAAATATACTATTACTAAATTATGCAGAATTTTCGCCAGCACCAGCTCTTATCACAATAGTAGAAGCAATGCCAGACGACAATAGCTATCGTTTGACAGTCACAACTGTCAGTATATGCACTTTGAATCAAACTCCCTTTCGGCTCACCATCTTTATAATATTCTAAAACTGTATTAAATTAATAATAAATAATTAACTTGGACTGGAGCCTTTCAATCCAAAAACCACTACAATTCGCCCAAAGCCTAATACGCAGAGCCTAGAACATAGACGACGGGTTGCTAGGCTGTCTGTGTTCTATTAATTCCACTTCGGCGAGTGTGCGAACGATATCTTTGTCCTAATCCCTCCATCCCCTTCCTGCCGGACTAGTAGACGTACGGCTGGCTACAACCCCCTAAATGTTCTTCTGTGCCGAACTCATCGTTTCATTAATACTGGTAAGCAATGGAAGTCATTTACCTCGTCTGTTTTCCCGCACGAGTGTAATCTTTTAGTCTTTAAGTCCTTAAGCGTGCTCTATCTTAGGCCGCGTCTTTAGTTGTTATTCAAATAAGCTGGTGGTCAAACGCTTGGCTATTACCAAAAATAAAGTAGTTCGCCAGAAGTGCTTCGTTCGTCATCCCATGACGATTGCAGCGCCACCTACTGAGTCTAGTCGTAAATCTAAGCCATCACGGGACTTAGATTTGTATTTAGATTTAAAAATACCCGTAAAATTCGTAAAAAAACATTTTCCATAACTTAAAAGAGATTCAGATCTCTCTTCGTACAAATCGGAAACATGAAAAGGCAAAGAAAAGCAAATTTACTAAAGACTCATAGGGATAGTCCGGATAGCCCCTTACAACGTCCGACATCCGGAACGACCCGGACACGTCACGCAGTACTAATAAGTATTTTAACACTAAAATAAAACTGTAGTTACTTATACTATAATATTTAAAGCTTAAGAAAAAAATACGTACTATTAATCTGAGATTAATATTTAGTGTATTAGAAACAAAACACGTCATGATTGACAGGCCTCACAACCCAGGCTGCCTTCTGCGCTGTCGGTTGGGAGTTCGATAATTTTTGTTATGAGTTTGGGTGTTATATTGTATCATGTGAAGTATGTATAAAAAAATAATATTCTATTATATCCCTAATCAAGTGAAAGATAAAAATAACAAAGACAAAAATATTTTTGAATTTTGACCTAACCATTTTTTTTTTAAGTGTGTACTTTAAAAAAAAAGCATATTACAGCAATAAAATGACACAAATCCTTTTTAGACCAGGGTAGAAGCCTTTAAAAATAATGAGAAGTGAAAGAAAATTATAGTAGGATGAAACCCATTAGAAAAGGAGGGAATTATTATAAAAATGAAAGGAAACATAATTTACGGGCGATCTGAGGTCGGGAAGGGGATGGGGGTGAGTTTTTAAGGGTAAAAAACGGTTTTTCCCGATTTCCGTCAAAACTAAAAGTCCTATCGAAAAAAGTCAAATGGCAAAGTTGTAGATAATGAAAAGATCTAAAACTTTTCTATTGACACTTTTTTCACATAACCTCAAAATTTATGTGAAAAATTCAAAAAACCAAGTTTTTGGTTTTTTATTTTTATCTTTTACAAAAAATCTTTTTTCTTAACGAAATTTTGTGAAAACTTACCTTTTTATGTCCCAAATACGCTGTAATTTATTTGATTAAAAATATTTATTTTTTCACCTGATTTTGAATTAATATCGAAAAAACACCCTAATTTTCAATCGAAAATTCACCCGTCAAAATATCAGCTTTTTTCAAAAAGTTGGTATGGTTTCTGTTCGTTGAAATCTCTACTTTTCGATGGTGAAAAAAAAATATATGTTACTATGGTAAATCTTCTCAGAAAATGCAAAAATTCAAAAAAAACTTGAATTCGAAAAATTCCCTTTTAAAAAAAATTCCCGTCCCTTTTAATTAAATGACACTCGATATCGTTTTGAAAATGCTCTTTCAATTTATTTTTAATAGTTGTGTAGTCTGGAAGATCTCCTGAAAATCCCTCTTTTATTTCATTTACAGAAAATTGACATTCTGTTTCGTTGTCAACGATATAATTAATAAGATAATTAATAAAATTCTTAGTGTTTTCACATGCTGAGCGACCCCTTTTTCTTTCTGTTCTTTTGTTATAAAAATTAGCCATACAAGCAGTGTGATAATGCGCTTTTACTGCGACTAAATCAGGCACATTTTGCAAACGAGCTGAAATATTTTTATCAAAATCATTTAATGTGTTCTGTTTTTGAATATACTGTAATATATTATCTCTTGTATCGTTGCTTTGAACACATGAAATTTTTTCTTTTGAGATATTACCGAAAAATCCACCACAGATAAAGCAATGAGATTCAAAATTAAATCCAAGAGCATCTTTAATTACTTCTTTTCCTTCCTTTGCTTTTTTTGTCTTAAACTACAAAATGTAGCTATTGCGGTCTCGTCATTATATTGACTTTGACAACTTCGATGAATAAAAGCTGATGTTAAAGTCTCAAATTTTTTGTATTTATTGTCGATTCTTTTCTTGCTGGATACCACTAAACGATTCAAAGCTGCTTTTTTTATTGCATACACTTGCTTATCATCTGCCTTATTGCAAATGATACAAACAGATTCATCCATACTGATAATCTGAAAAGACAAAATCGAATTAATAATGTCTTCCCTATTTAATCGTGAATAAACTCTCATGAAAAAAAAAATATTAAAGAAATAAATGTCAAAATGTATGAATAATATATTACAAATCTATAAAAAATGTATCTGTATAAATATATGTAAAAAATGTAACTTTCTCCAAATATTGTAGATGTCTTATTAAATATTAATTTAATTAACTTATTTGTTTCTTGATTATAGTAGTATATTTTTATTTGCAATTTTTTTGCTATCAACGTCACATGAAATCTAACGTTTTTCGAGTAATTAAAGTGTAAATTTTAATAAATAGCTCAAAATTATTTATAATAATTAAAAAAAAATTTTCGAATTCAAGTTTTTTTTTAATTTTTGCATTTTCTGAGAAGATTTACCATAGTAACATATATTTTTTTTTTCACCATCAAAAAGTAGAGATTTCAACGAACAGAAACCATACCAACTTTTTGAAAAAAGCTGATATTTTGACGGGTGAATTTTCGATTGAAAATTAGGGTGTTTTTTCGATATTAATTCAAAATAAGGTGAAAAAATAAATATTTTTAATCAAATAAATTACAGCGTATTTGGGACATAAAAAGGTAAGTTTTCACAAAATTTCGTTAAGAAAAAAGATTTTTTGTAAAAGATAAAAATAAAAAACCAAAAACTTGGTTTTTTGAATTTTTCACATAAATTTTGAGGTTATGTGAAAAAAGTGTCAATAGAAAAGTTTTAGATCTTTTCATTATCTACAACTTTGCCATTTGACTTTTTTCGATAGGACTTTTAGTTTTGACGGAAATCGGGAAAAACCGTTTTTTACCCTTAAAAACTCACCCCCATCCCCTTCCCGACCTCAGATCGACCGTAAATTATTTTTCCTTTCATTTTTATAATAATTCCCTCCTTTTCTAATGGGTTTCATCCTACTATGATTTTTTTTGGTTTTAAAAATTATCGACCCTGGACTATTTACGGTTTTATCTCAAGGTAATCTCTAGCAGACGCTTATTACATCGCAAAAATCTGTTTGTAAATTAGCTGTCTCTAATAGAACTGACGTAGGTAAAACTGAATGATAATCGAAAAATTTAATAAAAAATATAACATAATAGAATATAAAAAAAATCCGACATTTGACACAATGCCTTCCATCCCCAAACTAAGCAAGTAGGTAATATGGAAAGCAGATACGAAGAATGCTTATATAATATTTATATTTTAAATAGGATACAATATAACACTCAAACAGAACAGATTTTTATCACACAAATTATTCCGACAACAACCTACAATGTGTAAGCCTGTGTAACTTTTGATATAAAAAACAGGATGTGTTGTAAAACACAAGCGATAGAAGTGAAACTTTTGACATAATTATATCAAATAACAGGGTAACATTTAAGTATCTCCCACTACACCCAACATAGTGCCCCACCACTTTTCGTCACACAAAAAAAAAACATAAGTTCAACATGCAACCCTTTAGGTACCACTTAGTGCACAGGATTGGACACCTCGTCACATATAGATCTAAAAGGCCCGTCATTAAAGCGTCGTCGCTACGAGCCCTTGCAAATCTTTTCATCACGATAACTCTTAGCACAAAGAAGATATTATGGACTTGACATTTCAAAAGAAAAATAAATTTAACATCATGTAAAATCTGCGAAATGCTCTTTAATTATCTATTTGACTCAAATGTAGGGTTATGGTAATATTCCATTATTAAACATAAGAATATATCATATATTCTGCAAACCAATTCAAATAATTAATCAAACAAACTTAAGGCAGGTTTGATGGTACCTACATCACTTCTATGATGTTCATTGCTTATAAACTTCTTGTAAGCCTATCAAAGTAAAAGCAAACCCAGTACTTCAGGTATTACAGGACTAATCGGCATAAAACGAGACTAATGCATTGTTTTAACAAAAAATCAAAGAAAACTGCCTTCAGAGCTATGATTTATTTGAGTGAGTTCGTTTATAACAAAAGTAAAATCATAAACAATGCCTGTAAACTGAAAGCTATGGAAACTTTTGTTCAACGATTATGTCAAGTTAATTTCTCATTGGTATCGCGTTTGTAAAGAAATCCACAGATAAAATTGAAAGCACATCTGTCTGTAGTTACCAGCCGTTTTAGAATGGGAATCTAAAACTGGCCGAGCGACCAGGCTTTTTTTTCACATTGCGGGTACGATGAGGTTATGTGAGGTAGCTAGGACTCCGGTGATTCACTAAAGATCCCTCTATGCTGAGGAAGGCGGTACCTCTCTATGGTACCTCTCCTTCACCGTCTCTAACAGGCCATTATGAGATACTCATAATATACTAGCACGTAACGGAGTGTAACGGATTTTATTTCAAAAACACATTGATTGTTTAATTTGTAAAAACACTAAAGAACATAATTTATATATAAAATATTCAAAATCCCAGGTATATAGCTCACTATTTAATAAAAGAAAGTACTCAAAAATATCGCGAAAATTTATTGATAAATTTGGAAATTAGTGCAAACCGCCTCTGTGGTCTAGCGGTTCGATCCCCATGGGGAGTACAATATATTTTTCTTGGTTTGGTTGGTGTAAGGACTTTGTTTAAGTCCGCCTTGCTAGGTACCACCATACCCAATTCGGTCGCCATAATAACAATTCTAAAATTGTTGTGTTCCGGCATTTAGAGGTAAGATAGCCAGTTCCTCAGTTTGTTGAGGATTCCGGGAGAAGTGCGCCTCCACCTTCGGCCTTATTTCAACTTGTAACATAGTGAGATGTAGGCAAAGTACTTCCTCGTCTGACAATAAAAAAAAAATATGTTTTTTATCGAGAAAATGATAACCAATTGTGTTTCTAATTACTTAGATTGAAGACAAAATACCAATTTTTGAAACACCGTGAATTATCAGTCTTTTTAAGATTTCACCTAGTACAACGGAAGTATATAAAGGAAAAAGGAATCTCTTATACAATCACTCTTTTCTATATTTTGAATTATTTTATGTTTTGAGAAAAAAAAAACGCATCACAGATTATCTCTATCCAGATATACTTGCATAATTTCATTTGAATCGGACGTAATATTTCGAGACGAATAACAAGCTATTGTGCTTTCTTCAGCTGGTTAGAGCCGCCTCGAAATTCGGAGGGCAAGGGCACGGTAACTATACTAACCTAATATGTCAGCATAACGCCAAATCCCACCCACACAGTTCTCTGTTCCATGACAAAACAGTGAGCACTGTTCAACGTAGTCTTTGTGTTGGACAATTAATAGGACTTGAAACAAAGAAAACTACGCCCTCTATCATAATAAGGTACTGAGGGTTCATTCGGAACGAGAAGTATGAAAGCATCATTTTCATCCCTATACGAATCATCCTCTCATCTTCTGCGCTATCAATTTGCTGTTTTCTGTACCGTTTTATCATGGAATTCTGTATTTATAATTTTATTATATAAATAGTGTGTATTTTTGTAGCATAGTTTTACATAATGTATTATAATATCTATAGTAAATTTAGCTAAACCTTTATTAAATGGTGCAACTCCGTCCAATTTTTGTCTGGGAGAAATCACTACTAAACAAAAAGACAACCCATTGTATAAACAATTTGTGTTTGAATGTATGTATCGAGGTTTGTTACTTCACATCGAAACTACTTGAGCAATGTTTTTTTTAACTCTACGATAGGAAATCGCTTTCATCTCACCGTGTCAAGTTATGATAAGGCCGAAGTTGGAAGCTCAATTCATCGGGAATGCTCAACAGACTGAGACTGAGAATCTACTGAGAGGCTATCTTACCTCTAAATGTCGGAACATAACAATAAGTGTGGTATTAACATTTAAGCTTAAACTTTGCACGTAAGTATTTCTTGAGCGGAATTGAAACATAGGCTTCTTTTCATCCCATAAATCTGTTCCGGAAAGGGAACGGGATGTTTGACATCGCCATATAAACTGATTGGGTCTTTTATTACTCCTTCGCGCAAAATCTACTGAACAGATTGAACTAAAACGTTGCACATATGCTGCCTTAGACTAGGGATAGCACATAGGCGCATAATGCACTTGCGCTATGCAGGCGAAGTCTTAAGGCATTTTTCTGAAGTCAAAGTCAAATCCATTTTTTTATTCATAAAGATTTAAGGATAATTTTAAAACGTCAAAACTACCGACTGTACGGAATCGCGACCAGCACACAAGGAGAAAGGTAAGAAACTCGGGCTGGTAAATCATAATAATTAAAATAACATTACAAGTAGGTACATCATAAGAGAAGATTCTTGGTTACTGAAATTATTCTTCAGCTTCAGGTACACGCGATATTGTTAAAGGTAATTTGTATGATGAATTTAAAATCTACAATTTACAAAAACTTTAAAACTGCCTCGACCGGCAGTTAGGGCTGGGGCGGCGGCTGATTCGGCCGAGTATCACAAAAGGCGCAAATGTAGTTGGTTTCAACAGTGCTTACTTACCTATTTATATTTGCCTTTTGGGGTCGAGACCTTGGGTCCGTAGGGAGCTGTTGCCCTAAGGGTTTTTTAAAAACTTGCGGGGCTTTTGATTGAGGCGGCACGTGACCCGCCGTTTGTAACGGTCCTTAGGTAGCCCGACAGCTTCCCTTGTTGACCGCCATAGTTAGTATAAATAAATGTACACTTTTTAAAATGTTGTATTTTGAACTCTTTCTAAATCTATAGGTTCTTAAATTTAACATAGAGGCAGGTACTTAAAAAAAAACATCATGCAAAATTATAAGGCTTTTTTAGCACACGTGACTAAAGGTACCCGCCTCTGTGGTCTAGTGGTTCAACCCACCAATATCAGATCCAGAGGTCTCGAGTTCGATCCCCATGGGGAGTATAATATATTGTGCATGGTTTGGTTGGTTCGGCGAGAATTAGGTCAGACGGTGGTCGCTAACAACAATTCTATAAATTTGTTGTGTACTGGCATTTAGAGGTAAGATAGCCAGTTCCTCAGTTTGTTGAGCATTCCGGGTGAAGTGCGCCTCCACCTTCGGCCTTATCTCAACTTGTAACCAGGTGAGTTGAAGGTCAAGCGCTTCCCCTTCGTACTATAAAAAAAAGGTGTGAAATGAACAGATGAAAAAACTTTAATAATAAGACAATTTCAATTCCAAGGGAGCGAGCTCAAAAATACTCGTTCCGTTTCTAATTAAACCCAGAGGTTCTGGTACTTGCCGTGGAAATAACTTTATTTATGAGTGTATGAACACGGGTTGTGCTTCGTTTGTAGTTTTGATGAACTCATAATTGGTGCTCTGCGCTGCTTTCTGGGTTTTTAGTGACGAGTGGACTGTACACTGACTTATTTATGTTGTCCTTATTATTTTCAGTACACATGTAGTGCCACACTACTTCATGTTCAGATACTGAAAATATTTATCTGTGGCTTCTAGGCAAAAAAAAAAGACAAATGTTTAAAAACGGCGACATTACTGCCACAATACATTTTTTTTTATACGACGGATATGCTGATAATGCTGTATCTTTATCTCATCATTGTATATTTATTTAATATCTATATTTATGTCAAATTATGGACGAATTATTAATTACAGAACGAAATGTGGCGAATAGTGGAAGGTTCCACCATATTCACCACGCACAGCAGATAAATTGCTAGACAAATACTTATTTATTTTACAACCTAACTGTGTATTATTAGAATCATCTAGAAATTTTACTTCCGTGTCCAACTCAGCACATAGGTCTATAAGGTGTAGCCTCTACGGCGTAGCCACTACGGTGTAGCCTCTTCGTCGTAGTCTCTACGGCGTAGCCTCTTCGTCGTAGTCTCTACGGTGTAGCCTCCGCGGCTTAATGGCGACATAACGAAAAACAACATGAATTCTAAATGGGGCAGTTGTGATTCTGTTGTTTTTGTTCTGTTGCCTGGGACAGAACACTAGGAGGTTATTCTAATACTAATACTATTTGGGGGGAAAATGTTCTGCACTGACGTCCCGCAATGGAGTGTATTGTGCATTGCCCCCCTGCTATCCTGAACCCAGCCTACCCAACTCCTTTAAGTAACGGAGATGGGTCCTAGGATGCTGAAAGCATTGCTTCAGAGTACTTGATGTTGATACCGGTTGTTACTCAGGAGGTGGGTTTTGTAGAACAGATTTCACTCTGGCTTCCCTTGTGGCGGCGCAGTGAATAACAACGTGCTCCACCGTTTCTTCACTAGGATAACTGGTCAAAATACTAGGATCTATCTATGTAGATAGATCCTAGTATTTTGACCAGTTCAGGATCTATGTAGATCCTAGTATTTTGACCAGAATCGTTGGCTTATGCTAGCGTTACGGCGGAAGACAACACACTGTAAAGATCCACCTGGCTAGCACCCACCCTGCTTGTCGTGTTCCGCTGTCCACGGGAGAGCCACTGACCTTATCCTTACTCTGACTTAGAGTCGACCGTCTTGGTTTTGGGAGAAGCTAGCCAAAATCAAGATGTCAAAAGCTTACTTTTATTAATTAAAAAACACACAATGAATCATCATCTAAATAAGAATCCTACTGATTATTCTAAGAGTAAGAGGACAACGATCATATTTGTACTACATAATGGTGTCAAAAATATGTGAGTTATTTACGCGAGATACTTACTTACATTGACTTAATTGTGTCCCACTGATCCCCTTGAAATTTTTTATATTGTAAAATTCCTTGAAAATAACAGAGCGCTTGGTACAGATGGCCTGACTAATATATTTCTAAAACAATATCTTCATTTAATTGTACAATCTTGAATCTTAGCCTTTCAACAGGTCTTTTTCCCGATTGTTGGAAGATCGCATCTGTTCTTCCAATTCTTTACAAGAACGGGGATAAAAATGCTCCTTCGAATTATCAACCGATCTCCCTGCTCCCAGTTTTCTCCAAAATTTTAAGAAAAAATAGAAAATAAATGGTTAACTGCATATTTAGAACAAAACAATATTATTTCGCCCGCTCAATTTGGTTTTAGACAGGGTAGATCCTCGGAGGACGCAGTCCATCTCATCTATTGCTCGAAAAGGTAGTGTCAGGTCTTGACAATGGCAAAAAATGCATTGGTGTCTTCCTGGATTTGGCAAAAGCCTTTGATAACGTGTCTTCCAAAATTCTGTGTGTGAGCATCAGGGGTTTCGCGCTTGAGTGGTTCCATATCTGGGGCCTGCTTTTTTCACGCTCTACATAAATTACCTTATAGCACTTTTTTATTACTCTACCAACGGCTAAATCACATGCTTTGCCGATGATTCAGCTATTTTTTTCCAGGGAGATAGTTGAGTGCAGGTTTACCAATTCATTAAATCTGTATCCATATGTATGTGATCCTGTATTGCTGCGTGGCTTGACGCTAAGTTGCTTACTCTAAACGCTGCTAAGACGAAATACTTATGCTTCCATAAAACCAAAGCATCTAGTCCTCCTCCTTCGTCCAATTAGAATTCATAAATACCGACATTCAAATAATCGTTCATGTCCTTCTATTGAAAAAACACTATGCCTGCGATATCTAGGTATAAACCTTGACCAAAATTTAACATTTAAACATCATATTCTCTCGCTTTCTGCTAGATTCAGAAAACTCATTTACATAGCTTCTCCGTTGTGGTTCAGATGTAGATACTCTGATGTTGGTGTATACAACTCTTTGCCGGTCTATTTTGTGTTATTGCATTACGGTTTGGGGTGGTGCAGGTAAGACTCACTTAATTACCCTTGAAAGAGCTCACAGATTGGTGCTCAAAGTCATGTTCTGCAAGCCGTTTAGATACACTACTATATCACTATACACCAAAACTCAAACACTGAGCGTCCGCCAGCTCTACCTCCAGCGAGAGATAATACAACTACCATAAGACTTGTCATTCTGTTTTTTTTTTATTTCATTACCAAATGACTTGTGCCACTTACAGGGCAAAACCTGTAAGTAGCACAAGTCTTTTGGTAATTCTTTAAATAGACTCCCGCGGCACAGGCTAGCCCTAGTGTGCGGTCCTCTGGTAATTGTGCAATTAATTTAGACTTATTGGCAATAAATGAATTTGAATTAGAATTTTGAATTTGAATTTGAAGCTTCAGGTCTTCCCACTGTCTTTGACATCGAGCATCCCTAGGTTTGCCGGTGACGTCTTCTCTTACCTTGATGGTTTCAGCCCAAAGCTTCTCTGGGGATAAGTTCAGAGTCCCTACGAAGAGCGTGGCAAATGTCTTCCCAATGAATTCTGCCAGAGTTGAGCGTCTCCACGCTTCCGCTGGTTACGTCTTCGCTTGCCTGAAGGGTTCCAGCCCAAGACCTCTCTGGAGATAAGTTTGGAGTCCATACGAAGAGTAAAGCAACCAATATGCTATTAAGACGACGAAAATGATGCTTGATCGGTACGAAATCCCTACCTGAGCTGATATCGTTCATCAGAGCGCTTCTCTGAAACCGCCGAAGCTAGCTTCGTATAAATTAAATATCGGGTCGGGCCGTCACGCTCCTAGATTGTACATTTTCTTGGAAATTATTCACCCTTCAGCGCACAATCGATTATAGGATGATGGATTCGCGCAAAGTTTTTGCTTCGCCTTTTATGTAAACAATCGTGCTTTGAGCTCACTTTATACTTGCAAACGTACTTTGCGGGGAGCTTGAAGCGCTTTCGTTTAGGACTAGTTTGGATCAGTTGAGATTTATATTCCAAAAGAAGAGCCTATTAACTATAGGCACCTTTTGGATAGGCTGGCTCCATCATAGATCTCATTCTTGTCTGTGCAAGTTTCGAGATCAAGAATAAAAAACGCTTTCCGTCAAGGCTAAGCTGACCAAACTGTAAACTCTTGCTAGACGATATCAGAGAATCAGATAGCGTATATAAAGTAACAAGATTACCAACATTCATGAACGACATAGAGTAGCTTTTGTTGCGACTTAACTTACTTTTATTACCATATTTAGTTATATGATATTTGTATTTTTCCTTTAAATACGGTGAAACGTACTTAACATAGCCGAGAGCTACATAAAGACCATTTGTAACGGTCCGTAGGTAACCGGAATACCTTCTAAAAAGTAAGTTTACGATTTTATGCTCAATATATTGTTATTGTATCTCATCATGTATTTTAGAAACCTAGGGGAAAGATCATTTTTTACATTTTAAGACAATTTTTGTAAGTACTAGTAGTCGTAACTGGACCCCGCAAGATGAAAACGCAAAAGAAGTAGACCAATGACCAGATATCATTTATTCAATAATAAGTACAATTAAACTAACTATGTACAAAGGAATCAGTCAGATTACCTTAGAACCGTTACAAACGGCCTATAGGTAACTCAACTGTTGCAGACCAGTACCAGACGGAAACGTGCCCAAGACACTGGCTGCATTGCCACGCTGAATAGCTATAATGACCAGATGGGATGAAGACATGTTGCTGATATTTATTTATACAACTAGGAGACTGATCAAACAAGTAAACCTGATGATAAGTGCATCTCCTATAAAAATGCACCACAGCGTAGGTCACATCCACATAGAGCGCAAGTACGCGGCACTGCATTGCGCCCGTCAACTTGAGGCATAGACGTGCTAAGCCTCACGTGTCCATAATTTCACCGGCAACTATACCCTTCAATCCGGAACACAGCAATGCTGCTACATAATATTGTCCAGAACAGCAAAATGTAGGACAAAATTTAAGGACTTGGGACGCTTTCACCGTCACAGGCTGTCTATACCTAGCCTTAAGTAATAATTATGTAAGTAGTTAATATTTTTTATGTTTTTAATCATAACTGTATTTTTTGATATTTTATGTATAATTTATTTCACATGGCGTACCATGTGACTCAACTGTTCCAGACCAGTAGGTCTCGAACAGTTGAGTTACCTATAGGCCGTTTGTAACGGTCTTTAGGTAATCCAACTGGTTTCTTTGTACATAGTTAGTTTAATTCTACATTTCATTGAATAAATTAAATCTTGTTTTTTTTAGCATTCTAATATTATGCGATTGTATACAATTAACTAGGTATAGGAAATATACCTTTTTTTTACTCGTAAATGATATGTAATTTTAATAAAAATAAAGATAAAAGATACGTATCCCTTTTGTCCCACCACCGCCAACAAAAATTTAATTTTGAAAAGTTCTAATTGCAACTAATTTCCTCGCGGTGGCTGTGCTGGGGTTGATTGTGTCGCAATGGAAATACATTTTCTTTTGTACTTTTTGTATCGATTGCGTTCGTTTTGCTTAAAAATTATCGAGGTGGGTTGTTACCTCATAATTGTTTAAGAAAATATTGAAATCTTGCTGATAAGGTAAAAAGTACTATTGTAATCTTAATGATGTACAAAGTTTTTACTCAATAAAAAATACAATTAAACTAACTATGGACAAAGGAATCAGTCAGATTACCTAAGGACCGCTACAGACGGCCTATAGGTAATTCAACTGTTCCAGGCCAGTACCAGACGGAAGCGTGCCCAAGACACTGGCTGCATTGTCACGCTGAATAGCTATGCTCTTTCCCTGGCCTAAATAAGAGCCAGCGATTGGGTCACGTGTCGCCTCAATCAAAAGTCCCATTATATAATATATTTAGATAGGTCAGCTCTTTTCCGAAGTGTAGCCTAGGCAGGGATGAGGTCTACGATAGAGCGAGGATTCGCAGAAGATGCCTCTCAGAATTGCAGTCGATCCTTCAACGAACAAACGACGAATCAAGATTTATCGGAACGTAAATAATGCAACGGATATACACACCAAGCTAAGTCAATTTGGGTAAGTATCAATAGCACCTGTTTCTACGAGCCACCGATTTTATTTTAATAATTTTAAAAAAATGCCCCTTGCTCACAATCAATCTCAACAGTAGGAATTGTTTATATTCACAAATGTTATCATGATACAAAAAATCACAACCCGCGACGAGACCCGAACCCGCATCTTTTCGAGGGTCCTGACGCAGATTCCGAAAATGTGTGTTATATTATTGATCAGCACTCAAGCGGAGTATATTATGTAAGTCTTGTGACCAAGTGCAATCACTTGAAATACAAAAATTCGATTATTTATAAGATTTGCTGGCGGTGGTATTCATACAGCTAAATTCTAAACTAGGATAACGTAAAGAGTGATAGGAGTCAGCGCACCAACAGACACACAGATGGAAAAATATATAAGAACGAAAGAATACACTTGCATGCCTCCTATAATGCAATAAGAGAAATTGCTATGTCTAATAATTTCACCACGCTCGGCAGGAGAGATGACGACCGCAGTGCTTGTGGTAATATGATGTTTTATGTGGTACATAATTCGGGTGCTCGTAAGAACGTGTGCTCGTGAAAACGGATGTTCGTAAGAACGGGTGCTCATAATACTACGTCGACAATTTCTCGGCCCAATAGACTAGCAAGAGGTGGCCTAGGCATTGTTGCTAAAGCCTCTGAGACGGGCTAATAGGCAATTTGTATTGTAAAGCGACGATTTAGCTGAGAACACAGACCAGAAGCTAGGAAGAGGTAATGGAGACTCCTTATCGTACAGAAATAGCTGACAAAGCCTAGCAGTAAGGATTACGCTGTGTTTGCTAAATTTAAAAAAAAAGTGGTGCTCCTGGAGTGCTGACGGAAGTGAAAACTTGAAGTTTGTCGATCTTTGCCGAAGAAAACCAGGGTTGTTGATACTTGAATCTCAATGTTGTCGCGTCAATTCTTAGAACTAACGTTGATAAATATCTGTCACGGCTGTCAACCGTCTGTCTATAGGTAGAGACAGTCTTCGAACGGTCCTTACCCGCTCTTTAATCGTAAAGATAACGTGACAATGTGTTTAAAGTCAAATGTGTCAAAAGTGGTGTCGGTAACCGTAACAGTGTAGCGAGTTCAATGGTTTTTTGACATCTCAAAAATGCACAACGCACCTAAAGAAGGTTTCATTCAAAAATTGCTTACACAGTCCAATTGACACAATCAAAATTCTAAAGTTTGTGTCTATGTTTACTAAAACATTTTGCAATAAGGATGCGCTTTATAAATTGACAAGCTTTAGCGTGTTACTAGAAAAAAAACTTACTCCATACATTTTTTACGACGGGAAAGCGATTGACCGTTTCAAGTTCCCACTTGGTTTCAAGTTTCAGTTTAAGTTTAAGGCCAAAGGTGGAAGCACACTTCACCCGAAATCCTCAAGAAATCCTCTGAAGAACTGTCTATCTTACCTTTTTGTCTAGTATCTAATGTGAAAACATATTATAGGTCAATTCGTTGGTTTGGTTTATTGAAATTTTATAACATTGTACTGTTTGTTTTCCAATTTAATAAATTAAATTATGAATCTGTCCACATTTCTGCTCATGCTCTCTCTATAACCGGATATGTGAATGTTATAAAACATTACACGGCCATTTTGACACGAGAACCTATAGTGGAATGTAAACTAATGGACAAAGCTGTCGCTAAAACGCCGGATAGCGTTCTCGGTCAAACGATGACTCGGTCAAACGCTTTTGCATCAAAGCGTTTGGAAATTGTTTTAATTTGAACACAGCATTCCCAACAAAACAATAAAACTATTATAGTATTTAAGTATTCTATCCGTAATCTAGTTCCCATATTACAAGCTATGCTTAGTTCGGGGCTAGATGGCGCTGTGTGAAATTAATGTCCTGTAATATTTATTTTGTTTATTAAAAAGCTTAGAATACGTAGTGACATGCTCAGACAGACATTGAGATATATATTTAAATATATTGCTGTGGGCCGTAGAATTACTTAGATAAGATCTGTATCTTATCTTTTGTAGGCTGAAATAAAATTATGAATATTACTAATTAATTATAATAGTTATAACTATTATCGAAATAGATTTAGGCATACCATACATGTTTGAATTATCCAATATTTAAGGCTAATAATATACGTATGTTATTTGCACCCAGAAACAGCTTTCTTATTTAATTCACTTTGTTGACTTACAAAGAAAATGTTAATTAGGTGACCGTTCAAATGATAGCAAATTTAATAGGTACCCGGCAAAAAAGTTTTATAGAGATGTAAAACATTGATATCGAAGTTTTGAACGTGGAATGAATCTGCACGTCACCGAAAGTCATTAGACTATTTTTCAAAAATTTTGGTCGTTCTGTTCTCTCCCAAAATTTGTCCCACAACTCAGTTGTTCAGGAATTTCTTTCTATTTGGTAGATTGGTATCCTAGGTATAATAAATGTATGTTGAACTAGTCATTTTAAGAGTTCCGAACCCAAATTTTGAAAAATCCATCCGTCTGTCTGTTTGTCATATCTATCAGCAGGGGATATCATGAACCGTTAAAGGTAGACATTTAATGGGTACATGGTTTTATTTGTATTGCCGCTATAACAACAAACGATTAAATAAAAACGAAAGGGGTATAAAGTTCAAAAATAATGTGATTGTTTGCCAATAAATAAGTTACAGGACATTACAGAACATAATTTCATACAGCACCATCTAGCCCCAAACTAAGCATAGCTTGTAATATGGAAACTGGATTACGGATATAATATTTAAATACTTTTTTTAAACTGTTAATACATAGGTACTATATGATACAACATCCAAACACAGAACAAACATCTATATTCATCACACAAATGTTTGTCCTGGGTGGGAATCGAACTCTCAGACTACAGCGCAGAAGGCAGATTTACTACCAACTAAGACTATATAGTTATAGTACTATATAGTCTTAGTTGGTAGTATAAATGTGGGTTGGGACCCTTCGTGTGGCATGTCAGCACTTTACCGGCTTATTTATTATTTTATAATTTAGATGTCTAGACTAGGTTAAGATGAAACACAGCTAATGACGTCGTTATAAATTAAACATAGCGAATGTGGTCTACCAAAATCTTGGTTTGCTAATGTCAACAATGTTTGTTAAAAGAAATTACAGCCACACTTGTCTTATCACCAAGGGGAAAGCTTTTTTAGGTATCAACTTTTTTGAAAAAACTTGCGTTATTAAGATTACAGCTTGACCAATTATTTTGCGCATTTAATAGCTGTAAAATCACAGCAGTTATTCATTATGCACCAAAAGAGAACGCAAAAGTAAAATTATTATTAAAAAACGGTGAACTGTATTCCAGAGACATGCAAAAACAACAAAAAAACATACCTAACGAAATTGAAGCAGCGACATGATTCTTAATCCGTATATTAAGTATTCAAAATACCGTTGAAATAATACACATCTCAGATAAGTAGTCTTACGACGAAATCCATCAAATCCATCGCAAAAAAAAGCTTATTCGCTCATTCATGTCATTCATTCATGCTCATTCATTATGTCGCTTCATATATTCTTACTCATGATTGAGGAAAAATCATGTTTTTTTTTATTGTGCGCACTGAACGAACTTGGAATAAGCTCCCAGCGTCTGTTTTTCCGCTGTGTTACGACCCTAATATCTTCAAGAAGAGAGTGCATAGGCACTTTCTGGGTAGGCTCGCTCCATCGTAGATCTCATTCTTGTCTGTGCAAGTTTCGTGGTCAAGAGCCGACCCATCGTAAATAATATTAAAAAAAACTTGTCGCGTCTATACGTTAGTAATAAGGTCTATAAGTAAAACCCGAGTTTTAAAACTATACACGTTACTATCACTTAGCTACATAATTGTTACGAGAAATGTTGAAAGATTACGGTAACCGCGATATTGTTTATGTAATGGTGTAGATATCTTTGAAGCAGTTACTCCGCAAATTGAATCAAGAAAGTGGGAAAAACCCACAAGATTTATTTATCGGAATGTTGTTTCGCAGCTCTACACTACATTAGCGTGGCGATGGCGTCTCACATACATGCTCGTGGCATGTTTACACCTCGTATAATAGCTGAATAATCATTGTGGCATAAAGGTGTTGCCACACTCTTGAAGTTGAAATTATAAAACATGACGTGTATTCTGGTGATTATGCACTTAAAGTTGTGATATTTGTTATCAGAAATATTTTTGCCGATGAAAAATCTCTGCGAACTACAACATAAAGGTTACCCTAAGCCTAAAAGGCCTACTAGTTGTATTTAAATACATTGTACAATAAATGCCGAAACCGAATTGAGTAATGTTTTTTTACTCTGCAGATAAAACTTGATAACTTAATATGCGGTCTTATCGCTTTGAAGTGATTTATTCCAGACAAAATTTGGATGGAGATGATTTTATGGCAGTAAGCATGGACGAAGAAATCCATTTTGAACCATATTTTCCAGAAAATATTATGTGTAAATAATTTTTTTACGAGGATTTGACGAAAACCGAGTGGATTTTTTTTTTTCGTTTGACGAGGAACGCTTGTGTTTGTTCTCACCTTTATAAGTTCAAATCATAATTAGGCTAGAAGCGGAGGCGCGATTCACCCGGAATCCAAGACAGACTGAAGAAAGCCAGTTGGGCTTTATACCTCCAAATGGCGGTACATAACTATTTCTATGTTAAGTCGCCTTAACAACATAATTCTAAATTACTGTTTTCCGACATTTAGAGATAAGATAGCTAGTTCTTCAGACGATTGCGGATTGCAGGTGAAGTGCCCGTCGGCCTTATCCTAACTTGTAACCAGGTGTGTTGTGATAAGGTCCATCAAGCGCTTTCCCATCGTACAATAGAATTGTTTCTATGGCGACAGACTTAGGCAAAATGGTGGTCCAGGCGAACATCAACAAAGTCCTACCACCAACCAAACCGAGCACAAATATGTACTCCAGTGGATATTAAGCCCGGGACTTCGTCTAACCAGTAAGCGAACCACAAGACCACAGAGTCGGTTAAAAACAATCCTCTATCGAATCCAATTTCCTAAAAATTATCGGTGCATTTTTCATATCACTCGCTGAAATGTATTTGTTTCAAAATACGTCACATTTATTGCATATTTCAAAGGTAGTATTGAATATTGTAATTCAAGTCACGGATTGCGCTGGTTTCGCCGTACCTAGGGTGCGTTATTCAGCTGAATGCTCTCTTTCACAGCTGTTCCTGGCTGAGCTGAGTTTTAAATAGGTATTTCTACATTGCATTTGAAAGCTAGAACTAGCTTTTGCCCCAAGATTCACTCGGGTAGTTTTTTCTATGAATAATACGTTTTTATGCCACTGAGTTGACAAACAGGCATACGGCACTTGATTTATTTATTTATTTTTACTTCGGAAAACCAACAGCTACAAAAATAATCCTTAAAAACTTAAATATAAATAGTTAGCCAATTATAGGCATTCACTAATAGTAATATTGTACCTAATAATAAATAATACGAACACTCATCCTGCTTAAATTTATAAAAACGGAATATACAATGAAGCTGCGCGCTTAAGAAATAAAATAAAATTGAACACACATTAACTAAGAATTAAAAATTGATGGAACGGTTACAAGTTAAGATGAGGCAGAAGTTGGAGTCGCACTTCACCCGGAATCCGCAATATCCGAGGAACTGTCTATCTTAGGTCTCAATGCCGAAACACAACAATTTATTTTCTTAAAATAAGTGAAGAAGTGGCTTAAGATGGAGCTCGCTTGCCTAAAACTATAACTACTCTTTCCAGACTTCTAGACATAGTTCAATCCCCAGGAATACAAATTGGAGCGGTTTGGTGTGTGCTCGCTACCACCATCCTTCGTAAGTCGTCAAACAACAATTATAAACTGTTGTATTTCGGCATTCAGAGGCCACATCAAATACAAGTCATACTTATTGGAATATGATAAGAACAGTTTTCTTGGAAATACCTCAGAGGACGAGTACCTTCCTCAACCGCTGGATTATCCGCTCCCATATTTAGGAGACTTTATTTTCGGCTTATTCTACTATAATATCCGCCTTGTGCTACATACTGTTTAGGAATTTATGTTTTCTACCTTGGAGTATGCTCGGTGGTTATTTTAGAAATTTAGAAGCAAATAGTTGTCTCTTCTTTTGGTTTTTACTATAATATAATGTGTAAATTATCCTTATGAGGTAGGGAAAATAACAACTGTACAAAAAACCGTAAAGACACTTAGTGACTCTATCAAATACTTCTTTCAGCAATTAGATTTTTTGTGATTGCTCCGATATTTTGACGCAGTGGCAGAGTTCTTTGGGATAGGGATATAATAAAGATAGGATACCTCTAATCACTACTCAGATAGTAGATCTTATGAGGACCACTTACTAAGACGACCAAACTTATGTTCGATACATGTCCACAAGTATAGCATTCAACACATGACAGGTTTTTTTTTGTATGATGGTTTAGCACTTGGCTTTCCCAACTTCAACTCACCTGGTTACAAGTTGAGATAGGGCCGAAAGTGTAGGCGCACTTCACCCAGAATCCTCAACAAACTGAGGAACTGGTAAATAATAAATAATAAATTGTAATTTTCTTATTTTTTTTTATGCAAAATTTTTAGGTATTATTATTATTGTACGCCTAGAATGGGTAGAACAGTGGACATCTTTATATTTTAAGAACTGTTAACTTTACCAGTGTATTGCAATAAACGATTTCTGATTCTGATTCTGGCTATCTTACTTCTAAATGCCGGAACACAGCAGTTTCAGAATTGTTATTATGGCGATAGAATTAGGTAAGATGGTGGTAGCTAGCCAGGCGGACTTAAGTAAAGTCCTACCACTAACCAAACCAAGCACAATATCCTCCCATGGAGATCGAACCCGGGACCTCTGGATCTGAAATCGGTGGGTTGAACCACTAGACTACAGAGGCGGTTGCAAGCCCATTGCTGTTCAGCGGAATTCTAAGTCGGTGACTCCTGCCATTCGCATTGTTGGTCCTAGGGAGGTATCGGTTTCACCTTCAGAGCATTTGCAAGTGTCTAATGCGAAGATAAACATTCCAAAAAACTGAAATGTCTATCGATGCACGACTGGATTTGAACTTACAACCTCCGAAACGGAAGGCGACCCACTTGGCCACACCGCTCGTTAATTATTGTCTAGTAAAACAAAACTTGATAAACTATTGTGTATGATATTCAAACAATATAGTTTCAAAAAATATTATTCTTTATTAAAATAATATTTATCTGAAATTTCTGACAATCGTTACTAAGCTTTTGGAACCCGAAAATATACAGGTTGAGTTTCTTTCCAGGGCCACTGAGGCCAAGTCTGAAACCGTGAGAGATAACGAAAAGTCATGTCAAGAGTTACGTGCTCGGTTTAAAAAAAATAAGTTCTGCATATAAGAAAATCTGTATTTATTTATAGTTTTTCTGGACAAGTAAGTTTTTGAAAAAACATTTTTTTTTGCATATACGAGTTTTTTGTTTAATAATAAAAAAAAATGTATGATGACTATGTGCCCAAAGTTGTTAGAACACTTTCAAAATTAAAAATTGATTAATTGAACTTTATGAATTTGGTAAAGGTTATATATACATTCAGACTATGCGTAAGTTAAGCTATTAAAAACTCTGTTGCTGTATTTTATGTCCATGATGAGCTTAAATTTAATCATAATTGGATTAAAAAACATAAGTTTTTCGTGGTAATGCAGCCTAATGGCTGAACATTTTAAATATTGTCTTACCCACCATACAGTTGCAGATAGAAAATAATGATTTGAAAAATATATTTTAACCACTTTTTTACTTTGAACTTCAGTATGGCTTATTCTCCAGTTTCGCACAATGGCGATTCCTTTGTGCAATACAGGAGTATCCAGAAATTTGATCCATGACTTAAAATTAACTTTATTCTAATTTTGAAATTTATGAATATTTCTGTTTCCAAACGCTAAAGTTGTATCTTTACATTCGGCGAAACCAAGTTTTTTGTGCCAAGTACTAATGGACAGCAAAAGAGTATTTAATAGCTACGCATTTCAGACTATACATACAACCTTCATAGAGTTGAATTTATAAATTTTCAATTTTGAAAGTTTTTCAACAACTTTGCGCACATAGTCATCATATATTATTTATTTTATTATCAAACAAAGAACTCGAAAATCCAAAAAAAACTGTTTTCAAAAACTCACTTTTCCAGAAAAACTATAAAAAAATACAGATTTTCTTAAATGCAGCACTTTTTTTTTTTAATCGAGCACGTAACTCTTAACTTGACTTTTCGATAACTGTCACGGTTTTAAACTTGGCCTCAGTGGCCCTGGAAAAAAACTCACCCTGTATATAATATCTCGTTTGTTATTATATAAGGTAGGTAAGATGATGGTAGATAAGCAAGGTTGTCTTTTTTTAGGATTTTATCAATTTATATTAAAACATTTTTTTTACCTGCGACTGCGTCCGTGTAATATAGTTTTTTTTTTATATAGGAGCAAGGAGAAGGACTAGGATTAAAAAATCTAGATAATTTCAAGTCTAGGCCTTACCAGTCTATGCCTGTGCCGTAATTGTTAGAACAGCCAAATGCGAGTCAGACACGCCAACTTTGACTTAATTTTGAAAGTGTTCTAACAACTTTGGGCACATAGTCATCATACATTTTTTTTTATTATCAAACAAAGAACTCGAAAATCCAAAAAAAACTGTTTTCAAAAACTCACTTTTCCAGAAAAACTATAAAAAAATACAGATTTTCTTAAATGCAGCACTTTTTTTTTTTTTAATCGAGCACGTAACTCTTAACTTGACTTTTCGATAACTGTCACGGTTTTAAACTTGACCTCAGTGCTGATAACTAACTCTGAGCTACGACTCACGCTTGGCCAGTTTTTACAATTTATTGGTATACCTTTAAAGTAAGCGCTATATTCACACTAAGTCAAAAACTTATAGATATTACTATTTTTACGAAAGAAAAAAATTATAAAAACGTTTCTTGTATTGGAACCCCCTTTTATTCCTATTTTAATTTTCAGGTTACTCAGTGTGACAATACATATTCCCTGAAAACTTCAACCTGCTACCTGTTACAGATCAAAAGATATAGCTCTCAGTCTTAGTTCTCGATTAGCTGAAACTAGACTCGTGTATTTACGGAAAGCTTTTAAATATTCATAGGAGCGCCTCCGCCGAACCTCTTTGTTTAATTTTCTAACTTAAGGTTCTATATTTACACCGAACTTATCACGTGATCCAAGTTTATTAATTTACGAAGTGAAACGTTTTTCATTCACTCATACTATGTGATCTTTTTCACTGGGCACTTGGGAATTCCTTTGACCGTCGCTTTTTAATTAAAGTATCAAATTTTTTGCACATATACCTCTGCTCGCTTTGCGCGGGCAAAGTGAATTACTTGGAAAAAAGTCCTTCAAGTTAATTTTAAAATATTTAGGCAATTGCTGTATGTACATAGCCTTAAAATTCAACACTTCTAAAATTGGGTGTAGTGCGCTTTCACCTTCGGCCTTATCATCATAACAGCCCACACGCGTCCACTGCTGATCATAGGCCTCCCCGAATCAACGCCACAGAAAGGGAACCTGAGCCTCCTTTATCCATCGACTCCCTGCGACCACTACAATGTCGTCGATCCATCGAGTGGGGGTTTTCCCACACTCCGTTTCACGTTTAATCGCGGTCGCCATGCAAGAACCTTTATTCCCCAGTGGTTTATCGGTTCCTCAAGCTATGTGGCCTGCCCACTGCCACTTCAGCTTGCTAATTCTGAGAGCTATGTCAGTGACTTTGGTTCTTCTACGGATGTCCACATATCAGATTTTATCACGTAGTGAATTTCCAAGCATAGCTCTCTCCGTAGCTCGCTTTGCGTCTTTGAACGTATTTACGAAGCCTACAGTCAGCGACCACGTCTCAGATACAAGCCTTATCACAACTTGAAAATTAGGTGAGATGAAGGTCAATAAAATTATTTTAATGTACGGGTAGTACATTAAAATAATAAAATATTACCTAGCTCATTTTTGTCACGTTCTTTAGGATCCTGGTTGCACAGCTCAGCAATACAGAGTCATGACGTCACTGAGTAATATTTCATGCTCGAAACACTGACAGCAAACGGATGTGTTGCCATATCTCAGCACACAAGTATGTCGTTTTATTTGAATATTTTTCTCATTGACTAATTCCAGCTCGTTTGCGCGTAAAGGAGCTGACTGCATATAAGCTGGTTGAACGCGAACTTATTTTTCCATTTACTTTAAACGTCCAAATATCGTTGTAAATGTGTTCTTGGGGTAGACTAGAGCATGCTCCACACTTTTTTTATGCTGAATTAAGCCTTTTTTGGATTACCACTCTTATTGTTATTCAATTATTTATTGTGTGTGTTTATTCCCAAATAAAGAATTTGTATTGTATTGTAATAGAATAAATGAGCAACTAACTTCTCTTCCTTCTACTTGGCTAAGCCGTTAATATTCTGATATCAAAAAAATTACCAGCCCGAGTTTCTTGCCTTTCTGCTTGTGCTGGTCGCGATTCCGAACAGGCGGTAGATTTGACGTTTGTAAATTATCCTGAAAAATATTAATGAAAAAAAAAAGTTGACCTTGACTTTGACTTTATCTGTAGCTTGCGTGTCATCTGGATAAAAAGTTATATATATTATTAACAAACCGACAGAGATACTTTGAAATTTATATGTATAGCCTATTGGTAAAATAAAAAGAGATGTCACCTATTTTGCGTCTCATGCTGAGTGGAATTAGATGAAAATTAATTCATAACGCTAGGTAGTTATTAGAGTCAATATGGGATATTCAAACGAAAGCAAATATATTTAATGAATTTATTTTGGAAACGCTCAAGCCTTTCTATGTAGATATCGTAACGCGGATAAGTTAGGTATGAAACATTAGGTATGCTTATTTTCGTACCGTCATCTCAAGTATTTTTAATACCCGACTGCCTAATGGGTTATTTTTTTTTCTAAAGTATAGAGTATAGAGTACATATTATGTCAGTATGTCTCTTTCAATCGCACGCAACCTTACGGCTCAATGGATTCCACGATGGCTTTCACGCCCAGTGTAGTTTAGTTTGAAAAAATTGTAAAAGTGACTTATGTGCATTAATTTATTGTGTATATATCAAGATGGAAGAAAGTTTTCTATTATTACAATATGGAGAGATTCTTCAAACAAATTTTTCGAATAAAATATATTTCTGTCTTTTTTCTATAGATATCAAGCTATGAAAAGGAGTACCATGCCAATTCTAAATGTAAATATGTAGATAATAACACTTTTATGCCCTGATTTCGTAATACTGTGAAGAATAAAATCTTGCAGTCAGATTGAATTTCAAAGGAGGCCACAGATGCTACAGAGGCCAAAGAGGTGGTAAATGTTAGCTCAACACTAAAAATGGTATTTACGGAACCATAGAGACACAAAAACATGCACTTTGCCGGTTTATTTATAATTCGAAATAAAATCTATTGCGTCTTAAGCTGAAGAGACAGAGGCCTCTTCAGTTTATAAAGAAATTGTAATTATTCGACGCAATAGATTTTAATTGGAATTATAAATAAAGCTCAACATTACAGGAATTCAACTTTCTGATCCTTAAGGAAAAATTGTAATGTGACCTAGAATCTATAACGGCTTGTTATTTGTCATAATGCTATTAGTGGGAATGCTTTACTGTAATTTTATGCTCTTTTAATTACCTATCTCAGCGCTATAGGTATAAATCAGGTCAGCATAATTCCTACCCCACATAATAAACTAGCTATGGTACCGAAGGTAGAAACCAATAGATGCCTTATACATTTTTCATTAAATGGGGCCTTACCACCTCTTACGAAATATCGGTTTCCACACAGATATATCAGCTAAGGGGACCATGTCGTAACACAGATCCTGGACAAAATTAATTTCATGAATACACCAACAAGCTATAAAATCATTTATTAAATAAAATGTACAATAAAACTAGCTATGTACAAAGGAAACGGTCGGATTACCTAAGGACCGTTACAAACGGTCTATACTCAACTGTACCAGTCGGAAGCATGCCCAAGAAGACACTGGCTGCATTACCACCCTGAATAGCTATGCGAATTTGCTAGACTAAATAAGAGCCAGCCCTTGGGTCACGTATCACCTCAATCAAAAGCCCCACAAGATTTTTGAAATATGTATACATATATTGTCTACCTCGAGTATCTGAATTACTGGCTTTTGATACTTGGTTTGAATGATCACAATACTGGTGGTGGTGTGGTAGGACCTGGCTAGCGACCACCTTCCTACCGATGTCAGGTGCCTTGTTCCGTCGTTACGCTGTATTATAACCACCTCTGTGGTCTAGTGGTTCGCCCACTGGTGTCAGATCCAGATCCTGGGTTCGATCCCCAGGGGAGTACAATAGTTGGTGGTAGGACTTTGTTTAAATCCACCTGGATCAACAATCCTAAAACAAAATGTGTTCCGGCATTCAGAAGTAACATAGGCAGTTCCTCACTTTATTGAGGATTCAGGATGAAGTGCGCTTCCATCGGCCTTAAAGTGACTTAAAAACCAGGTGAGACGAAGACCTAGAATGAAAAACGGAGCTTACGTTGGAGAACCTGTGCCTTCTGGGAAAAACCTCATCCTTACTCTAGCCTAAAGCAAGACAGACAACTGACAAATTCTAACCCATTATTTATAAAAACATCGATTAACAAGGGTCAAGTCGTGCTTACCTCAGGACGGCCAAACGGCCTGCTTGAACGCATATATACAGGTTGGGTTTCTTTTCAGGGCCACTGAGGCCAAGTCTGAAACCGTTAGAGTTATCGAAAAATTGTGTTGCGAGTTACGTGCTCCATTTCAAAAAAAAAAGTTCTGCATTAAAAAAAACTAGTTATTTTTATAGCTTTTCTGGAAAAGTGAGTTTTTGAAAAAAAAATTTTGCATTTTCGAGTTTTTTGTTTGATAATAAAAAAAATGTGATGACTATGAGCCCAAAGTTGTTGGAACACTTTCAAAATTTAAAATGTATAAATGCATTTCTTTATTCTTTATGCATTTAGTAAAGTTGTACGTTCAATTCAGACAATGCGTAAGCTATTAAATCCTCTTTTGCTGTATTTTCTGTTCGTGATGAGCTGAAATGTAATCGTCATTGGATTAAAAAAAAACTTCGCTTTTCGTGGTAACGCAGGTATATATCCATTCATTCCTTGCCTTTTTTTTTATAAAGTTACCTCAGGATTCGTATTCATTAATGAAATCTGTGTACTGTGATTTCACGAGGGGTTGCTTTTTAATGCTAGGCTAGGATATGAGAGGGTAAAGTGTCGGGATCAGCTTTCAAAGGCAACGTGACACTAAACCTGCCGGCATCGCGAGTGCAAGGCGGCGTGAGTGCTTTTCGAAATGCTGCTCGCACTCTGTCTCCTCTGGAGACATGACGGGATTTTCAGATGAAAGCAAGTTAGCTAACACTTACAACAAATTGCCTTTTAATTGTGTCGTTCAAAGTAATTATCAGCGTTTATTATATTTCAATTCTATTTCGAATAAATCAAATTGTGACAAACAAAACAATCTAAAAGCTTCAACAGCGACGTACATTTTAGGTATTGACCAAGATTTAATGATATGAGATCTAGAAAAACACAATTGGACGACTAAGATAACCGATTCATAACAAAACGCATAGTCTTATCGGTAGCATCAGCTTTATTTGACCACTACTACTTTATTTGAGAAAAATATTTTACAACATCTGTGGTACTAAAGTACTAAACTTGGATGGAATGAGAAGATACTTCAAAAAATAACAGACACGTGGAAAAACATTAAACTCAAGATAGCTAATTGATTCAGGCGATATTTTGCGGAATTCCATTGTTCAAAATAAATAATATGTAATCAGAAAAATATTAAGTAACAAATTCGCTAAATTAGTTTGAAAAATTCCAAATAGACACATGTTTCGCCTCTACACGTTTAATATATATTTTTCAAACAAATTTAGCGGATTTGTTACTATATATCGTTCTGTTTTCAGATTTTTTTTTCATTATACTCAACTTAACGTCGAGCGTCTGTCCATCCCGCGCCAAGTAGTATACGATAACCCAGAGAATATTCAACTGCACATAATATATTCAGATGCATATAACAATCATGGTTACATAACAGTGATACTGTTATGAGCGTAATCAAACGTAGAATTGTGTGGGGCAGTTTAAGCCGCCCGTTTATACAAGTAGGCAACTCGCTAGTTGTACGTAGATTTTCATACTTTTGGTTGAACTCAAACTTTGAATTGGGCTGGCTGAACATTCCACCACACAATTTAAATACCTACATGTCTCATTGCCTTGCCGAAGTAAATGATTTATGCGAAAAGGATCGTTATGGTGTGACCTTCGGCTTAGAATCCGGCTGATCTCGCTTCACGTGGCGTTTCGAAGAGGTTTTGAACCTTTCGTTGTGGTACGACGAGCCTACTCATCTACAAAACTCCTGGCCTGGGCAACAGCAGAGATATGACACTCATTCAAGCTTGCCTGAGGTCAGGCTCCACCTTTCAAATATTGATACTAATCAATCTATTAGAGAAATAATCTGTTTAATCTATTTTTTATAGAGGCGACACGTGACCCAAGGGCTGGCTCTTATTTAGGCCATCGAATTAGTATAGCTATTCAGCGTGGCAATGCAGCCAGGGTCTTGGGCACGCTTCCGTCTGGTACTGGTCTGTTAAACATTTTAGGATTAAACTTTTTTTTTTAAACAACTAGGAGACGGAAAAGCTAGTAGCCCACCAGATCTTAAGTGCACTCTTGCATATAACAAAGCCTTACTGCGTAGGTCACATCCACAAAAACATAGCCTACACGGCACTGCATTGCGCCTTGAGACATAAAGGTGTAAAGAAAGCCTCGCGTGCCTGTAATTTCACCGGCAACCATATCCTTCAAACCGGAACACAACAATGCTGCTTGGCCTCTGAAATAGGTATGGTGGTAGTACTTCCCTGGACGAGACCTTTTACAGGGGGCTCTACTACTCTTAAAACATACTGCGAATTCAACTTTTTGCAAACCAAACTCAACAGTTTAGGTAGGTACCTATTCAACTTTCAGATCCTAAAGGGTATTTTGCGAACATCAAAGGATTTATTGCCTTTTTCAGAAAGAAGACGAAAATAATCTGGCCATTTACAGTCGAAGAATTAGAAAACAACGAGTTAAAGTTGGCTCAATTTTCCCAATCAGAAAACAATTTCAAATCATTGCCTGCGTTGCATAATTGAACGCCCACGTTTGAAAAGGACTTCTTTCCTTTACAACCCTTTTCGTGTCGGTAGAAGGCTAGACAACTCACACCACTCAAATTATAACTTAAAAAATAATGCACGCAGGTTCATTTAATTTCATTTCATTTGTTTCAAATTCTTGCTGCACTAACAGGTTAACCAAAGCATGCAGTGCGTCATAACCACTAACTGTAAGATGTTGACAACTACCGTTCCAGCTTCGAGTTGATAACTCACAATTGAAGCTTTTAAAAAAAGTCAAAGTCAAAAATGTTATTTGTCACATTTACCGACTGTTCGGAATCGCATCCAGCACACAAAGAGAAAGGCAAGGCATGAACCTCAGGCAAGTGAATTTTTGATCCTTTCAACATTGAGCATATACAGTTTTAAATAACATTATTAGTACGAGTAAGAACATCATAAACCTAAATAAAATATATAAATATATAATAGGATATTATTTCACACGCCATCTAGCCCCAAAATAAACATATTGTAATATGGGAACAAGATAACGAATATAATACTTATGTAGGTACTTTTTTTTGTAAATACATACTTGTCATACAATACAACATCCAAACACAGAACAAACCTCTATATTCATCACACAATGTTTGTCCTGTGCTGGAATCGAACTCACAACATACAGCGCAGAAGATAGAGTTACTACCAACTGAGCTATGAGGCTTGTTATATTAATTAAATACTTAATATCTTAAAACATTTATTATTTACCTATCTAAATTATCGGCAGTTTGTTAACATTGAGAAATCACCATTTTACTGTTAACTGGTACAGTAACGTCGGACCACGCGTTCTTATCGTGGATATAGTCACTAATTTTGTGGTAGGTACTTTTTAATAATTATTTATTTAAAATTTCAATTTACGAGCAGAAAGTTTGGTGGCGCTTTGAGGAAGCTTATTATTGAATCTCACACAGTTTCCTTAGAATGAATGATATAATTTTCCTAAGCGATACCTAGGTATATCAAGTTTATTTTTATTTCTCGTAAGTATTAACACTATTTACATCACTTCTTTCACTAAACTCATCAATTTTTCTGTAAACTTGCGTTAGATTTTTATAAATGTATAGGGAGTTGACTGTAAGAAAACCAATCTCTTTCAAACGTTCCCTGGGAGAGTCACGAGTTTTCATTTTATAAATTGCCCGTACAGCTCTCTTCTGTAGAATATAAATGCTTTCAATATCGGCTTCACTTCCCCATAAAAATATGCCATAAGGCAAAACACTGTGAAAGTAACTAAAATATTCATCAACATTATATAGGAGCGTGAGTAAAACCCGTTTTTTTTAATGTATGGTATTAAAATGCTAAACTGGTTTGGGTATATAAAGAGGATGAACGAACGCAGTTTAACAAAGCAAAAGTATATATGTCGAGTGTGAATGGTGCAGTTTTGAAGACAGAAGCTAACGTTCTCTGACTAAGTGGGAGATGTTCCTGAGAAAGGCAACTCAGAAGTACCCAACAACTAAACAACAACAAAAACTAACAACAACTAAGGTACTCAATCGACGAGACATGTATGAAGAATGTCATGAGAGTGACTAAGGCAAGGAGCGTGTGGAAATCCGTTGTCTCTACCTCTCTGGGAAACAAGCGTCTATGTATGTATGTAGTATTAATGTAGCATGTGTAAAAAGTCTTTTTTGAGAAAACGGAAAAACAGTCTGCCCGCGACCACGGCTAGTGCAACCACGCCGAAACGTCAGGATAAATATAGTTAAAATATGCGATAAATATCCGTTTTTCGAATCAAAATAATGTGTAAAAAGTCCAGGGCCCCGATTCCGCTAAACCAATCGCTTCACTTGGTATCCTCGATGGCTAAACCATGGCCACCCCATCGCAGACTAGACAGTGTACAAAGTAGGAAGATATTGATGCGGAATATTATTCATGTTATGGATCTGTGGGACGCGGTAAACTAAACCACAATACATATTAGTGTGCTCAAAATATTTCCGCAGATAACTATCAGGAGTGAAAGATTATAAGATATTTATTTGCTAGCGGCTTCCAACAGTAAAATACTAAGGGCACTAGTGAGTGAGTAGTCCTAGTGAGATCACTAGGACACCAACGTGGTGTCTTGAGCTACCTAGAGAGAGACATCAGGGTCTTCACTCGTCAGTTTTCAGATTTAAAATGGACGTCGAAGATCTATGAGGATCGATACCGAAACCGTTTTCGCGTTGTAGTTACAGCCGTCCTATGCGTCTGATAGAGACAGCTGCTGCTCGTGAGATTAATAAGTAAATTTTTGATAGAATTTACGTTTCGGGGCATAACTCTTTTCACTCCGAAAAATGAAATTAAATGTTTTGTTATTAGTGTCAATCGCTTGAACAGAATGTATTTCAGGTTTAAACGTTCATAATATCCAGGCCTAGAAGAAATTAAATAAGAAAAAGCGCTTTTAGCGTTAAGGCCGCTCATTGTACTTATACACTGTGTTACCCTATGTTGATATTATGAACGTTTAAACCTGAAATACTGTTTCTTAATTATGTTCAAGCGATTGACACCAATAACAATCATTTTATTTCATTTTCAGGAGTGAAAAGAGTTATGAAGGAGAAACAGAAAGTTTCATAAATAATTATTGAAAAGAAAATAACTTCGTATCGATGTAGCCTCCTTGCATTAAACATTTAACAAATGTTTTAATGAAACAACAATTCACAACACACGATGGGACTCGAACCCGCCTTTCCTTTTTAAATGTTGTGACAAATTGCAACAATGATATACAAAAATGACATATGTTTTTTTTTACTACTAGATATCTAAGTTTAGTTTAAATCATATACAAAACAAATGTCTCGTTCAATTATGTTGATATATGAGGCCAATGTTTTAATCTAATATCCAACTGTGTCTTTAATGTTCTATATGTGTTTCTGTCTTGTCAAATAAATATTTTGTATTTATCAAATAAAGGCTGTTCTTTGCAATTTCAAAACTTACATCATCAGTATAGGGACAAAGCCGCGCGCTGAAGCACGTAAAATAAATTATATTTTGCCATTATGACTGTAGATACCTACTTGTCCTATCAGCATACACTCCACATTATTGAACAGCCTCTGGCTCTAACGATTTCTGTCCTACAGGTTGCTCGCAAAATGGAAATGTATTATCAAGTAGCGGCTTTGGGAACATGCTTTTGTTTTGAGGATAGAGACAATGGGTTTGCGCTGGGAACCGTTAGTTTTTATCTTGCTTTGTTTGGAAATTCCGAGGAATACTCTGACATAACGGAAACCTGTCTATACTGATAGTTCGCGAAAAAACTTCTAGTACAGACAAAAAGCATTTTAACAGGTAATTTATAACAAAGGAAGGATTTAACAAATCTTAATTGGAATTACAGTAAGATAGTTTATTTACATGTTTAATGGAATATCAATAATTTATTCACAAACATTAGTAAATAGATCAAACTTTAAAAAAAAAAAAATCATTTATTGAAAGGCTTTTAAACATAATGTTTATGTCAGCCTCATAGGGTCCGAGAACAAGTAAACAATCAACAATATAATCTGAAACAAAAAACAATCAAACTTGATGTAATAATAGTTCTTATTTTGATGTACTTATAACAGCAAATGCAAGAAAAGTTCCACTAAACGTATACAGCCAGCATGTTTTGCCATGACATGTGGCTCGGAACCCTCGGTACCTATCTACTCTTGGCCGATTTATTATGTCATTGTATTATTTCTGTAATAAAAACATTAACCTATGACATATACCTACGATTTATCAACACCCTGTAGTGTTTTCATGCAGAGTAAATAACTCAAATCGCTCGTAATACAAATTGGCGATCCCCGGCGGTGGTCATCCGCCCGCCCAGCCCGACCCCGCCCTTGGATCTTGGTCGAAATTGATACACCATAATTTGATAATTCACTAATATACCAAACACATTTTATTTACTACAAAGATCTTCGACCGCGTCTGTAGTCTAGTGGTTTGCTCGTCGTTGTCAGATCCAGAGATCCCGGGTTCGATCTCCAGGGAAGTACAAAATTGTGGTTGGTTTTGTGTGTGGTGGGACTTTATTTAAGTCCGCCTGGTTAGCTACCTACCTAAGTCTGTCGCCAAAACAACAATTCTAAATTGTTGTGTTCCGGCATTAAGAGGCAAGATAGCCAGTTCCTCAGAATGATGAGGATTTTTCAGGTGAAGTGCATTTCAACCTTCGGCCTTATAATAACTTGAATCTAAGTGAGAGGAAAGTTCTTCCCCGACTTTGAATTATAATAAAAAAATATTGTACGGGGTGTGTTGTATGTATTGAGATTATAAAATGGTTGACAAATTGATAACTAAAATTTGGTCGGCCTTAATATGAGTTTCTGACAGCTAACTGAAACTATTTTCGTTTTCGCATAGGGCGCTTATACATACATTTGGTTAGCGGACATTGAAAGTAACTACAGTTGCTTTACTATTCCGCTAACCAAATATATGTAAATAAGCGCCCTATACGAAAACGAAAATAGTTTCAGTTAGCTGTCAGAAACTCATACTAAGGCCTCGGACCAAAATTTGGTTGAAAAATCAATTCGTTGTCAATTACATTCATTTTTATTTCACTCCCTTCATTAGTACCGTTTTTATCGACTTGAGGAGTTGTCCGCACCATAAATTAAACGTTGTATCCCAGTGTAAAAGGATAGCTAACCTACGGTGTTGGATAATCTCTACGCAGCCCTGTCTATCCAGGTTAATCTTGTATAATTGTGGGGCAAATTGGGACAAACGATATTAGATTACAGAGCCCTTTTTCTGTACGACCAATCGTGTCGATTCACATGATTCCATACAGATATCGTAACGCGCCCGCGTTCATCGTATCGCGTATCGTAACGCGGGCGCGTTATGACACGATTGATCATACAGAACAAGGGTGCAGTATGCCATACCGGTCTTGGCTTAATTGAGGTACCGTTCAATCCCCTAAACATCAATCACATCAAGCTCGTGAGTGCCATTTATGACAACTTTTTTTTAAGTTGGACCTACGTTTTTTCAATCTCTCTCGTCTCAAGGGAAACGTCGATGTGGCCTACGATGTAGCACGCCGGTCTAGAAGACTCCTATTCACTCTCGCCTTGAAGAGGCTCATATTATAATTCTCAGGGAAAACAGACGCAGACAATTATTCCATTTTTTAGCCGTATTTACTTTGTTGCTTTGCTAAAGTCCGCCTGGCTAGCTACCACCATCTTACCTAATTCTGCCGCCATAACAATAATTCTTTAATTTGTTGTGTTCCGGCATTTTAGAGGTGAGGTTTAGCCTGTTTCTCAGATTGTTTTCCACCTTCGGCATAATACTTGAAAAATGAGACGAGATGGAGGCCAAGCAACCCCCCGTCGTACCTACAATAAAGTTAAAAAAAAACTAAAATGTCCCCCCAGGCAGCAGCAAGCCGTTGCGTAGATGAAACAACGAATGCCTTCACAGGGATCACCATTGCACTTGCCAAGCAGGCTCTGTTCAACATTAGACGTTTATGGATGACTGATATGATGATAAAAGATACACGCATTCAAATGGTAATTTGCTTGCACTTTCAGTAGTACGATGTTGTGCCTGAAACATGGTTAGGTTATTACATAAAAAGCTTTACTTGGCCGAGGTGACAAGTGGCATAGCTCAGTTACTAGTAGCTCTGTCTTCTTCGCTGTAGTGTGTGTTTTCGATTCCCACCCAGAACAAACATTTGTGTGATGAATTAGTATGTTTGTTCTGTGTTTGGGTATTGTATTGTATAATAAGTAATAGTCTTTACAAAAAAAGTATACTAGTATTATTTCCGTAATCTAGTTCCCATGTTAAAAGAAGACACGTTAATTTGCAATTATATTTTCCTGTTATCAAGTTATTATATGAAGTCGATTCATAACCTGTATTTTGCACTGAAAAACCATCGAAGTCACGACACGTCATAAACAAGCCTCTTAGCTCAGTTGGTCATAGCTCAGTTGGTTGTAACTCTGCCTTCTACGCTGTAGGTTGTGGTTTCGATTCACACCCAGGACAAACATTTTTGTGTGTTTAATAATAGATGTTTGTTCTGTGTTTGGGTGTTGTATTGTATGATATGTATGTATTTACAAAAAAACAGTATTTAAGTATTCTATCCGTCATCTAGTTACCATATTAAAAGCTATGCTTAGTTTGGGGCTATATGGCGCTGTGTGAAATTAATGTCCTGTAATTTATTTATTTATTTTTATTTATTTTTTATTAAACAGTCTGATTCCACGGGAACGACAAGACCGCAATTGAGGAAACCGTTCTAATATCGGTTTATTATCGTTCCTCATACTTGGTGCGAAAAGCTGTAATTATGTTTACGAGGGGCGACTGAGCTTAGCATATTTCCTGGGGCAATTAACTCGGCCCGGTCCCCGGTATACTAATACCCGCGGATTACAATAATGACAGAATAAGTGTACCACATAACTCCTCACGAATAATGACAAAAGAAACATATTCGCACAAATGATCACAAACCATACACTATGTCTAAATTAACGGACTGCCAGACTTTGTTTCTTATTTATACATGTTTATGTTATTATTCGAATCAATAAATGTAGATGTAAAGTGTTGTTGCAAACTGTATACCGATTTATTTTTATTTTTATGCTTATTTATTAAATGTTCATATGGATCGTGATGGTCTGAAATAAATGAGTTTATTATTATTAGCTACAGGAACCGTAGTTTAATTTTAAGATGTGAAAAAAACTGACTTTGTTTTTCATACCACTAACTTGATTTTATAGTATGACAGGGTTGTGCTTCGCCTTCATCTCTCCTAATTTTTTAAGTTATGATAAGGCTACAACTCAACATACTGTAGGTATTGTATAACACAACAACACCTATGCCTATTTACTTTGTAACATACGGCCCACCTAGAAAGTGGCTACCCTCGCCTATGGACGCTCGCAGTACCAGAATCATCACTCGCGCATTGCTGACCCTCTAAAAAATTCAAAACGCCATTTTGAAAAATACTATAAGCCAGTAGGAAACACCTCAACTGACTGACATAACGCACATCCGAAAACCTCCTGAAGAGAAGTCTTAAAATGTTCAGTGCGGTGTACCCTTTTTTTGTACGACGGGGAAGCGCTTGGCCTTCATATCATCTGGATTCAAGCTATGATAAATCGAAGGTGGAAGCGCACTTCAACCGGAATCAACTGTCTGAAGTACTAACAGGCTGAGAATCCTACCACCAACCAAACCAATCACAATATTCTACTCCCATGGGGGAGTAGCGCCCGAGACATCTGGACCTGTCACCGGTAGCCGAACCACTGGACTATAGAGGCAGTTAAAACTCTTTTGTAGTATACGGGTGCACAATGAAAGGATTTCAAGAAATTCCCACGGGATGATGGGACAGAAGTCCCTGGCGTTTCTATCTCCTTGTAATCTACCCCGAGCAACGTAATCTCTTGCTTGCGGTCACGACTGAAACCACAATACTGGTGGAACGACCTGTAAAGTCTCGCTTGGCATCTGGCCAGCATGTCGGCGCGTGGAAGAGCCAGTGTCTTTTGCAAGCTTTACAGCTCAGTTGGTAGTGGCTCTGCCTTCTGCGCTGTGCGTTGTGGGTTCGATTCACATCACAAACAAAATGTGTGGTTCATTTTGATGTTTGTTTTGTGTTCTGTGTGTTAGGCATTGTATTGCGTGATAAGTATGTATTTACATAAAAAAAATTGTATCTAAGTATTATATCTGTAATCCAGTTCTAAGCTTTGCCTAGTTTGGGACTAGATGGCGCTGTGTAAAATTATTGTCCTGTGTTATATGTATATATTTTTTTTTTATTTCTCCGGGAAAGCTCGCTCTATTGTTTACCTCGTCCTTGTTCTAGCCAAGAGCTAGACAAGCCTAGGTCAAAAGCTAACCAATGATGTAATAAAGCGCTTTTGCCAAATGCTGCCTACTTTAGGGTGGCATCGTTTGCTGGCCCATGTGCGCAGCCACGTAGACCCGTCAGCATTTACGAGCTATTTTATCATTTTCCACCAATTCGACGTTCGCGCGTTTACGCCCTGTTAATTGCGCGCAATTTGTGCAGAATTTCATCTTCTTTTACAAGTGTGAATTATTGCTTTTTATTTTCAAGGAAAGTTATAAGGCTCGAGACAATTGCGATACTGACATAGCTACCCTTATGTATTCTTTAATAGGTTCCTACATATGGTTGGAGGTTGGATGTTTGGAGGGTGGCCTTTGCCTCGCAAGAAACGCTAAAAAAAAAAACCAAATAGAATGAAATATCAAAATCAAATCAAGTCATTTATTTCAAATCGCATGTAAGTCCTGCCTTGAGGAATCTCAAAGTCACATGAGATAGACTTTTGTAAATTGTAATATTCAAAACACAACGTGGAGAAAAAAAACCGCTTCTACATGATATACATCAAAACTAATTACGATAATATTTAGAAATTTCATGTTCAGATATACATCAAAACTAATTACGATAATATTTAGAAATTTCATGTTCAGATTTTCCATTGGTTCATTACTGAGCGCACTTCGCAAGAGGCAGCCATTTTACGGAACCAATATGGAATATCTGAAAATTAACTTTATTGAATAGATATTAAGTTTAATATAAATTATTCTTTAGATTTTTATTGTTATTTACTTTAAAAAAAATCAAAATGATGACAACGCTACCCTTTTTCTTTTAACAGAAGAAGCAGCTTACTTCGGCGTTATATAACCTATTTTGGCACGAATACTGCGATCACCTTTCAGTTTGCCAAACGTGGTGACTATGACAAAACCCTCTTATCAGAAGGGTATGAAAACAGACGCCTCCCCATCTTAACATAAATAAAAAAGGCTTTGTCCAGCAGGCTTAGCATGGATTGGAGACAACTCTCCCCGGGGAGAGGATAAAAATCTATTCCCCTGAGACAAAATTGTCTACTCTCCGAGCACGGGCTAGACTGGGGATATTCTGTCCACGGTGGAGAAACCCTTTCTCTCCGTCGTTGTTGCCATACAAAGAAAATTAAATAAAAATGTCATTACATTCACTCAATTTTGAATAATCGTACGTTCATTTGCTTTATCATCAATTAATTTTATCATACGTCTAATTTAAAATGATGCTAGTGATGTGAGTTTCTTAGCATGAAAACGACATTTTATTTTAGGTCTTTGTATTATTGACTTCAACTTCTTTGTTTTGGTATCGGCGATGTTGATGTTACTGATCAGGAATTCAATGAATTCAATTCAGTAATAGTATGTATGTATTATTATGTGTTACAATGAGTGGTTAGAAGTAAGTAATGTGGTAATTTTAATTAATACTCAAGGCGGAGGAAATGTATCAACATGGGTGCAGTTAATAGCGCCGATTACCTATATCAGGAAGACCATGCTTTTGTTGGAATCCATGAGATACCTTCTGCTTTGCACTCTCCGTTCCCGGAAAAATAATCCACTTTGGCATGCGTCTAGTATAATTAAATGAAACAGTTTTTAATGAAGCAATATTTTGATGATAATAAACAACTACTTAAATCAGTTACATACATTCTAACGATGGCACCACTGACTTGGCTCAGATATTTACTTAGATTATACTAAGAGCTGGAATGAATTAGGTTAGAATTTAATAATTAAACAAATTGTTATAATACTAGGTTGATAGGTAGGTACTAACCTTCACATGAACCGGCAAACCATCCTAAGTATTAATCGGTATTAATTCAACGCGCTATTAAGCTCCTTACTCAAATAAATAAATGAATATGACAGGATATTAATTTTACACATTACCATCTAGTCCCAAACTAAGCAAAGCTGTATGGGAACTAGATTACGGATATAATACTAACATACTTTCTTTTTTATATTTTTTTAATACATACCCTACATACTTACTTATCATACAATACACGCCCAAACACAGACAAACATCAATATTAATCACACAAATGTTTTTCCTGGGTGGGAATTGCACCCAAAACCTACAGCGCAGCAGACAGAGCTACTAACAACTGAGCTGTGAGGCTTATTAAATACAGGGCCATATCCTTATTTACACGAAAAATTTGCTGGAATTCGTTGTCCGAAAGCTCGAACAAATTGCTGGCATCTCTAATAATATATCTTCGGTGCTGTTTCCGCTCCATTATTTGCATTTATCGCGTCAAAAGGTAATTAAAGTATGCTCGAGATATATATTATTCGTGAAATAATAATTAATCCCCACCTCATAGGATCGTGGATAGCCTCTCTCTATCTTATGTCAAACGGAGACTATTTTTATCCACGGTAGGCATAGTCCATGCTTTGATACGGGGACATATTTCCACCACAAATGTCAAAAGGGGATACATTTATCTTCTCCTCTGTTGCCGTGCTCTACATGGTAGAGAAGATAATTTTATCTCTCGAAGGTGGATAATAGCAGGGGACAAAATTTTTATCCCCGGCCCGTTCTGAGGCGGCTGGTGGACATTTGATTTGACATTGACACAACGAAATAAAAATACTTTATTTTACACCTTATAAATGAAACTAGGTAACACTAAAATGTAGATAGCAGTTTATACAAATCGGTTAGACCACTTAGCTTAGAAGCTTCATCCAGACAACCATTGGATGGAGATGATTTTATGGCTAAAATTTTATGGATTCAGGTGGTGCTCATGTTAATGGTCTAACTAAATTTACTAGAGACATAATCATGCATATTATAATGCAAATTATAATACATATAACATTACTTACATATGCTATTCTCATATATATAGCTACAGCACAGTCTCTACTGTAAGCTGATAAAGAGGAAAATATAAGAACAAGGAATTAAAATCCCGACAGGATGCAGATGTTCGTTGGTAGTAACAAGAGGAAACGCCAGCAATGCTAATACGATGCTTCGAACTCTGTGTAAGAACAAACTCGTCTAGGATCGTTAGTTAGGCGGCTCAAGTCAGGAACTACAGGATCATTCATGTTATGATAAAGTTTAAACTATTAAAAATGCAATGCAAGAAAATCTGGAGGGTATTGCCTTAATCACCACGCTTGTAAACACAGAATGAGATCCCTTAGCCAGCTTTTACGATATCCATGGGCTGAGTTAATGTGATCAAGATTCCTGAGCCGCGTTGGTCACGACAGTGTGATAGTTATTGACAGTAGTAGTTTTATGAAATATCCCTTTGTAATTTTGTGAGAGAATAATTTTGTGAAAAGAAAGAAAGAGAGAGAGAGAGAGAAAATAAACGATTCATTTATTTATTATTGATGCGATGTGACGGCAAGTAGATACTTGGTGTGTGCCTGATTGATTCGCACCCCCATAAATAATAGTAAGTAAATAAGTTGTATTTTTATTATTAGTCGGTCATTCAAAAAAATTTAAAAACTTTATTTTGATAGAATATAGTACATATTAAAAGTACGTACAAAATATGTGTACAAAAATTGTATTACAATAAAAATTACATTCAAATAAAAGCACAAAATCAGAAAAAAAAATCTTATTTGTCCGATGACGCTTGTTTGTATTGTTATGTTCTTTCTTTTTTCTAATCGTTATTTCTTTTTTCTAATCGTATCTGATACGATTAGACATAAGTGAATAAGGGCCTTGAGAGCTTAAAGTGTGTTCTTAAAACGCAGCAAGATTCTAATAAAAAAAAAACAAATCCACACGAGATAAGGCCGGAGGTGGAGGCGCACTTCATTCGGAATCCTCAATAATCTGAGGATAACTCACTAACTCATTAAGCCCCTTCTTCACTTCAGATCAGAATGAAATCCAGCTCGCTTGTAACCATTTTTCGGGGGGAAATCTGTTCCGCTCGGCGGCCTCTTTCCGAACCAATACGGTCTCACAGAAAAGGCAGCCTTCCAAGCCGTCTCATCTGCCAGCATAGCTTCCACTACGCTTGGCAGAGAGAGGTTCTGCCCGATCCTGTTGACGAGAATTCCACGCTCCACTCTCCACGCTGAGTACTGCTTAAGCGTGTGCCGGTCACACCCACAACGGTGGCACTGTGGTGTGGGTTCGCGTCCAATCCTACTCAGGTATCAGTCATGTCTGGTGAGCACCTGAGTATGGCGATAGGTGACGTGCCTATGCTCCCTTCCCAGCCAGGCTTCAAAGTTAGGCGCAATGGCGCCGACGACGCGTTGGCGCGAGCTTCGCGGTTCATCAAACCGCTCGTGCTACTCCACGAGCGCACGTCGGCGCTCCTGCACACGCACTTCAGTGGACGCGGTTCCACTCCCATCATCACTGCGGAGACGAAAGTACCCACGTGCATCCATCCCCGCTCAGACGCTCGCTTGTTACATAGACCAGCACAATGCAGGTGTTGTAGCGAGCTAACATCGCTTCACGTAGTTATCTTGATACTTCACGACGATGCAGGAAACTCCAGTCTCGCTTTAAAATATATAAATCTAGTCCAACGCCCGAGACTTCTTTCCCTCTATTCCGTGGGAACTGCTTAAAATCCTTCTTAGTGCACCCCTTCACTACAAAAAGGAGCTACTCTAATGTCAAGTCTCTAGGTCAAATGTAAATTCAACCGAATTGACGAAACTTACAACAATCACATAAAATATTATATGTATGCAAAAAACATGTAGGTTTTTTTGCCAGAATTACCACGCTTGGCATGCGGATTAGTAAGCGCTATTAAGACGTGAGACTTCTCGAATAGAAGTCAGCAGTAGAGATGTCTCACGCACGTTGCGGCAAGTTTGAATTGTCTTATCGCCTTAGGGCCTTTATACACAATGGTGTATGATGGACTGAAATCGGATTAGGTTGGACAATTTTCTAAGCCACTACGGGCCTGGAATATTCGTACGATGAAAAATGACAAAAAAAAAGAATTAACAAAAAAAGGCAATAGGTTCTTCCAAAAATAACTATTTATTTTTCTTATTCAATCATGCGCACTGAAAAACAACTTGAAATCAGCTTTTTTTTTTTATTGTACGACGGGTAAGCGCTTGATATTAAGATAAGGCCGAAGGTGGAGGCGCACTTCACCCGGAATCCTCAACAAACTGAGGAACTGGCTATCTTACCTCTGAATGCCGGAACACAACAATTTTAGAATTGTTATTATGGCGACAGAATTAGGTAAGATGGTGGTAGCTAGCCAGGCGGACTTCAACAAAGTCCTACAACCAACCAAACCAAGCACAATATATTGTACTCCCCATGGGGATCGAACCCGGGACCTCTGGATCTGAAATCGGTGGGTTGAACCACTAGACCACAGAGGCGGCTTTCATCGTATGTTCGCTGTAGTACGGTCCTAAAGGCTTCAAGGCGATAGCTATTAGGCACTTTCTGCGCAGGCTTGCTCAACCTAGCATTCGCCCTTGCATGTGTTAGTTTCGAGGTCATAAGCTACATTCGACCCGTTCCAAATAAAAAAAAACAGCGCCTTTTTACCCCAAAGTACCCTGAAGGTTTACTTGGAATAGTTAAGAGTAAATATATTGACTCACGACATTTTCCCGAGGATTCACCTCTGAGGCCTTAGTATGAGTTTCTGACAGCTTACTAAAACTATTTTCGTTTTCGTATAGGGCGCTCATTTCCATACATTTGGTTAGCGGAATAGTAAAGCAACTGTAGTTCCTTTCAACGTCCGCTAACCAAATGTATGGAAATAAGCGCCCTATACGAAAACGAACATAGTTTCAGTTAGCTGTCAGAAACTCATACTAAGGCCTCTGATCACTACTCAGAGCGTGGATCTTATGAGGATCACCTACTAGGGGTTAGACAGAGGCACGTCCAAACTAAAGTTCGGCACATGCCTACGGTTTGCAAGTAGCTAGCATTCAATACGTGACAGGTTGCAAGCCCATCGCTGCTTAGCGGAATTTCATATTGGTTATATTGGTCATAGTTGAGTTTACCCATAGTCTGTAAGGAAACAGTATAAAGACCATTAGGTCTTCCTAAACTGCTTCCTTTGTAAATAGTTTATAGATGAATATGTATGTCTATAAACTATGATGATAGGATGTTATAATGATTATAGATAGGCAGGTAAAAGTTAATTAGATTATAATTATTCGGGTGCCCTGAATTCTTGATAATGACTTTCCGGATTATATTTCTTTAATATATTGCTTTTAACAAGCATAGCTCAGTTGGTAGTATATATGTAGTAGGTATTTATGTGATATTGTATTGTTTGCAGACGATACTTCATTAATATTTAGAGTTGATAGAGCTAAAGATAATTATGATTGTGTAAATGCTTCTCTAGCTAGAGTTCTTGATTGGTTTACGGTAAATAACCTCTTATTAAATGAGAAAAAAACGAAATGCATTAGATTCACCTTGCCTAACGTTCAAGTCAGCAATGCTAACATTATCTTAAATGGGGAAATACTTAACTTTATGGAAGCAACTACTTTCTTGGGTTTAAATATCGATGCAAAGTTGCAATGGGGTATTCATATTAATACATTAGCTAGCCGGCTAAGCTCGGCAGCTTACGCAGTACGTACCATAAGGCATCTTACTGATGAAACCACGGCGAGGTTAGTTTATTTTAGTTACTTTCACAGCGTTATGTCCTATGGCATATTTTTATGGGGAAATGCAGCAGATATTGAAAGCATTTTTATCCTGCAAAAGAGAGCTGTACGGGCAATTTATAAATTGAAAACTCGTGACTCTCTCAGGGAACGTTTTAAAGAGATTGGTATTATGACAGTCAGCTCCCAATATATTTATGAAAACCTAATGCACGCACACAGGAACATTGATGAGTTTGTTAAAAGAAGTGATGTACACAGTGTTAATACTAGAAATAAAAATAAACTTGACATACCTAGGTATCGCTTAGGAAAAGTAAATAATTCATTCTTAGGAAACTGTGTACGATTCTATAATAAGCTTCCTCAAAGCGCCACCAAACTCTCTGCTCGTAAATTCAAATTGTATATAAAGAATAATTTAATTAAAAGAGCCTACTACAAAATAAGTGACTATATCGACGATAAGAACGCGTGGCCCGATGTTGCTATACCAGTTGACAGTTAAATGGTGTTTTTCAATGTCAAGAAACTGCCCATTAGATAGTTATGTAGTAATCAATGTTTTAAGATAATATTAAGTTTTTAGTTTTATGATGTAGGTAACACTTGTAATGTTATTAAATTATTCTAAACAATGTACCTAAATGTTAAATGGATTTTCAAAAAAATTAATCAGCCCGAGGTTCTTGCCTTTCTCCTTGTGTGCTGGTCGCGATTCCGAACAGGCGGTAGATTTGACGTTTCAAAATGATCCTAAAAATCTTAATGAATAAAAATATTTGACTTTGACTTTGACTTAGTACATCTGCTTTCTGCGCTGTAGGTTGTGGGTTCGATGTTTGTTCTGTGTTTGGGTGTTGTATCATTTAATAGGTTTGTGTTTACAAAAAAAAAAGATTTTAGTATTTTCTATCCGTATCTAGTTCCCATATTACAAGCTATGCTTAGTTCGGGGCTAGATGGCGCTGTGTGAAATTAACTTCCTGTAATATTTATTTATTTATTGCTTTAGCAATGAGAAAAGCTTCCGTATTTGCAATGTAACATAGAATTTGATTTAATTATTGACAGCCATTAATGGCTTCCTATAAAGCTATGAGGGGTCAGCCGTAATATCAAAAGTTCTGCTATTTCCATATCTCAAACGAATAACTCCGACATTATAACGATATTCGCTCGAGTTTCAGATATTACGAGGGGTGCGATGAGCCTTCCGCGATTATATTGAATACATATTTGATATTGTTTGGCCTCAACATTTTGATATTATATAAGAAGATTATTTTAAACGCATGTGTACAGTATAGTCTAGTGTCTTGCCAACCGGTAACAGACCCGAAAGTCCCAGGTTCAATCCCCAGTGGGATACGAATTCGAGCGTAGTTTGGCTTGTTTTAAGTCTAACTGGCTAAGCTATCACAATCTTAGGAAATCTGTCGCCGTAGCAACAATTTCTGATTGTTGTGTGTATTTAGAGGTAAGATAGCCAGTTCCTCAGTCTGTTGAGGATTCCGGGTGAAGGGCGCTTCCACTTTATAATAACTTGACTCCAGGCGATGCCCTGCGCTTCCCCGGCGGAAGATAAAGAAAAAAAAAACTGAGAATTGCTACAAAGACGAGACAGAAGCGTGCCCATGACACTGCTTGCATTGCCACGCTAAATATCAATGCTACTTCGCTGGCATAAATAAAAGCCAGCCCTTGAGTCACGCAATAAGAAAATAAGAGTGATAAGAAGCTATCTACGGTGTTCTAATTTGTCCCCAGATGGTTTAGATTCATAATTAGAGCCGGGCCCATACAGTCAGGGCCAATCTGCCTGCCAAGCGTGGTGATAATCGCAAAACCCTCCGGCTTTGGGAGGTTCTGTCCAGCAGTGGACACTAATGGGCTGTTGATGTGATGTGATATTAATGTACGTATAATCTCAATGTGTGTGATACTGCTGAGGCGTCATGAGTCGATCGATTGTGCCCAGATGTTCATCCATTCTGCCCGTCACTACTTTTTATCATTTTTCTTTGGCGTAGTCATTGTTTAGCTTAGACAGAGGCTCTCTCGTAAATAACGAAGGCATAAAACTTACCTCCTAGCTAAGTTGGTAGTAGCTAGTAGCTAGTAACTCCACCTGCGCTGTAGGTCATGGGTTCGATTCCAACCTGGACCAAACATTTGTGTGATGTCAATGTTTGTTGTGTGTTTGGGTGGTATATAAGTATGAAGGTATTTAAAAAACAAGAACAAAGGTAAAGTATTAATATTCACTTATGTAATTAGCATATTACTTAAAAAATCTCTTTTTAATTCTATAGGTAAACTAAATCCTTAAATCTAGTACCTACTTATTTTATTATTTCTTTTTCTGTCGCCTACTTACTTACTTTCACATCCGATTTTCTACAAAATAGCTATAAGTGGAAACTTTTAATTGGCCTTCAGCAGCATATCATGTATACTTTATGCATGATATCTAAAACATACACCTAATTGTATAAGCCTAGCTGTAAATTTTCTTAAAATTGTAATATAAAATAAAATAAATAAAATTCTCCGCTATTTTATTGTTATTTTCTATTATTAGTTTGGCTTAGTTTTGGGGTTACATAGCGTTGCGTTAAATATCAAGTAATATTTTTTAAAGTTTAATTAATTAATTGAATAATAATTATGTGCTCAAAGGGACGTGGAACGCGCGCCGAAATATCCTTCGGTTAAGGGCGAAACGTTGGTATATTACTACTAGGAGGTAGGATTTTCTACCCACTATTTAAACAGACTGTCTGGGGTGAATCTTCGACTGTCAGAATATCGCAGCAAAATAGCACTATATTTACAAAATGGTTTGTTTGTGGTGAGTAAGGTCGCCAGAGCTCCTTTAAAAGGGTCGGCAATGCGCGAGAAAGGATTCTGGTGTTGCCAGCATCCATAGACGGTAGTCGCTTATGATCAGGTGGGCTGTAAACCTGGTTGCCATCGTAGTAGTAGAAAAAATGGCATCAGTATAGTGGTTCGTGGAAATCCCGTATGACTCAAAATGTGTGGGGTACTCTATTACCCATATTCTTCTTGTATAGAATCCACTGGAGGGAATTAGAACGGGTTTATTCGTAAGCCAGAATCATCTGTACTATCTTAAAGATGTCTTGGGACTCCGAATAAAAAAATAATAATAATAATATAACAGAATAATAAAAATACTTTCATTTATTCAATAAACAGTACAATTAACCTAACTATGTACAAAGGAATCAGTCAGATTACCTAAGGACCGTTACATACGGCCTATAGGTAACTCAACTGTTCCAGACCAGTACCAGACGGAAGCGTGCCCAAGACACTGGCCGTATTGCCACGCTGAATAGCTATGCTAATTACAGAATATTTTTTTATTGAACAAAAATTACACAGAACAATTGTTAATAAAAAAAAAATCAACTAGGTATATCAGTGAAGATGTGAATGATTAATATTTTATTATTTTGATTAAATGCATATGGTTTACCATATGGTTATATGGTTTACCATATGGTTATATGGTTTACCATATGCATATCCTTTAGGATACCTTGCCAAATTATAAGGCGCTAAGTTAAGTAGTTTGTAAGCAATTCGCTCGTGACAGACATATTAAGCGACTGATAAGTGTACCGTATAGTCTTCCGTTCAGAAACTTTACAACTAAAGCTAAAACGTCTTAACAAGCAAACCTGTTTGCTTGTTAAGACATTTTAGCTTTAGTTTAGGTCAAACACTTAGATATTAAGGTAAAACCTAAAGCAAACTGACTTTCTCTAACAAACAGCATAAAGTAAACTCGAATATCGACTCAAACTAAACTTTTCTCTAACGGATAATAAATCCGACAAAAAGTGCCTCTTCCGTTTCCGTATACTAGCTCGGAAACTTATGTCAAGCGAAACTCTCGAGTCGGGAAACTAGAGTTTGAAAACCAAGAGCTTTCATGCACTTCGTTAATCTAAATTAGCTCTTAATCGTATTTACCACCTAACGTGACGTGGACTTCATTCTTTAGCAATAATCGTAACCTCTTATCTATATCTGATATACAAATTAATAAAATTGTATAAAATTTTGATTCAGGCGACACGTGACCCAAGGGCTGGCTCTTATATAGGCCAGCGAATTAGCATAGCTATTCAGCGTGGCAATGCAGCCAGTGTCTTGGGAACGCTTCCGTCTGGTACTGGTCTGGAACAGTTGAGTTACCTATAGGCCGTTTGTAACGTTCCTTAGGTAATCTGACTGATTCCTTTGTACTTAGTTAGTTTAATTTATCGAATAAATGTACTAACAATCAAAAAATATATAATAATTCACCTTTTTGTTTTTTATTCTTAGAATAAAATTGTGGTATCTATTTGTTGTGTCAAAATGTCAAAGTTGTATACGTACGTACCAACAAAGATATTTTTTTTGTCTATGATTTTATTCACATAATAAGATACATTTACATAGAATGTATTTGATTTTGTCTCAACTGATCGAGCATGGGCAATTTCAATATATCTGTTTTTTATTTTATTTATCAGTACTTGAGAAACCCACTATGCCAACCGCTGGGCATAAGCCTCTTCCCCAAATATTCTGAAGCATGTTTATCTTTGATGTAATTACATATCTAGGTATATGGTAGATACGCTTACACTATGGTGTTTTTCTTGTACCATGTTTTTTTTATTTTATTCCGATTCTACGTCACCTTGGTCACAGCATTTACGTATCTGCGTCAGGAACCTCGTTGCTCAATTGGTAAGAGCGTTTCCGGGTTGAATAAAAGATGCGGGATCGAGTCCCGTCGCATGGGACTTTTTGTGTCATTGCAAAATTAGCATCATCTAAGCTAGTTTTGATGTCACATTTATTTCCTTATGATACAATACAATACAGCATGTAATTTTCTTTCTATCTCTACCACTCTGAATGAAACAACTCACGAAAACGAAGAAAACTAGCAAACAAACTACCCTGGTTATTAGATAACCGATTCTATTGAGGATCAGTAGCTTCTCAGCGAAAAATCCGGCCCATCCTAAACAAACGGGCATTACCTAGTCAAATATAAGTTCATTAAAATATGTTCGCTGAGCACTTGTACTTCGGAGGTGAAAGTAGCTGAGCATTTGTGTTCATGCAGCTACTTACGAAAAATGTTTTGCTATCCCCAATCTATACTTACCTATAATAAAATCGTAGAAAAGCTGTGTCTGTACAATTTACTATTTAATATGAAAAAAAAAACATTGATGCTTATGATTGATTGATTGATTGACTACTTAAAACACGCAGCTGAGCATAAAATTACAGATTTTAGAATTTTTGTCTATTTGTCTGTTTGTTTGTGCACGCGTATTTCCAGAAAGGCTTATCCGATTTGGATGTGGTCTTCGATGGTGTAATGTGTATGGTTTAGGAAAGGATCTGACGATCGATTTTTACGAAAAAATATATACATCAAAAAGTTGTGTTGACTTTTAATCGTTTTGGTTTAATGAATGCATCGTATATAAAATATAAATTACACGAATAATGTTAATTCAAGTATTACTCGATCTACTATTGTAAACTTCATTTAAATCGGTTCAGTACTTTCGGAGATTCGCGTGGTCAGAGATACGTTTTCGGGCGTTTTACCTTCTTCTATGCTTACTATAAGAAATACTACGTGTGATAAGTTATATACTATATACCTACCTTGGAGATTTAAATTTTAACGAAGAATGAGTTATTTGTAGTAGTAAAAGATATGCAAAATCGTAAAAGGTAGGTCGATCATGAAAAATAGTTGCTTTGTATTGTTGTGTAAACGCTTGGCTACGGAACATCACGGTATATTTTTCTGAAGGTAATGTTTACCTTTGCAGTTCATAAATGTTAGTTTATCGTCATCATTATCATCATCAACTGTTATTCTCCTGCCCGTATCCTTCATTATATACATGGGTCAGTATCATTGTCATCGTAACCGAAAAATAACACCATGCTGGGCAGGCGGGTGGTTAGTTATACTGATATCGTTAAGTTCCGAGATATATACTACTAAAAAAAACATCCTCTCTATATTGGTGTGTATCTGACACCTGTATGCAAACAGCCATCCATATGCGAGAGGCAGTATTTTTTTTATAAAGAGCTTTGGCTCTATGTCTTCTGTTTTTTCATAGGTTATGCAGGCAAAATAAACTAAACACCCATTTCCTAAATCCTCGAGCTATGTTTAACCGTTATAATTAAAAATTTAATAATTAAAAGTTTGAAATAAAAGTAATTTTACTTTAATGTTTATCCTCAGTAGGCGCCAAAACTGAATAGCGCAAAAACCTGGTTGCTTAGTTATTTCTGGCGGTAGACTTAACATTCATATTTGAAAAGGATGCTATTATGACTAGGCATATTTGCCCTTATACCTGAAGGTAAGTTGTGATATGAATTCTGAGGATTGGAAAATTGAAAAATACTGTTTCTGTGTGATCTATCAGAAACTAGCTCGCGACAATAATTTGTCGCCATAACAGCAATTCTTAAATTGTTGTGTTCCGGCAATTTAGAGGTAAGATAGCCAGTTCCTCAGTTTGTTGATTCCGGGCGAAGTGCGTTTCCAACTTCGGCCTTCTTTTTTATTTTTTTCGTGGGGGAAATCTCCTACAAGATACCCCACCGCACTGAGGGTGCGATGATGTTATGTGAGGTTGTCGGGACTCCAACGAAACTAAACCCCCTGGTGGCCTTGACTAGGGTGTTTGTTGAAACTTCTTCCAGTGTCGCACGAAAGCTTGTACTTCCATCGGGTGACCTCACGAGAGAGTAATTCACCGTCTCCGTCCACCAGGTCCTAAGGGACCCCGTCCTCTGCAAGGTGAATTATTTACTTCGCCGTCCAGGCGCAGTGCCCGGACCCTCCCTAAGCAAACCCATTACTGGGTCCGCCCTGCCTCATCACACTGTGCCCTCTGTTAGTCCAGAGGTACACGTGGAGAGGCACATCCCTATGTTTTGTTCGCGCCAGTGTACCGATAACTCCTATCTGAACCCGGAAATTATGACTTAGTAGTACCTAGGCAGAACATTTTATTTGAAAATACAATTACTTTTCAAAATCAATGACGAACAACAAACAAAAAATATTATTCCCGCAAAAGTGTTCATTTGTATTTTTTTTCAACAAACAGCTTTCTATTTGCAAGCCAAATCGAAATTTAAATTAAACCTTTGTTAAGTTACCTTCTTGGTTGCCATGTTAAGTAGTATAAAATCGTTCCATTTTTAAATTACACGACTGACACTAATTGTAGTTTTGGCGGCAGTATTAGGTAAGATGGTGGTACCAACCAAACCAAGCACAATATTGTACTCCACCTGGGGATCGAACCCGGGACCTCTGGATAGGTGGGCGAAGCACTAGACCACAGAGGTGGTAAGACTTTTCTTTACCTTCAGCCTTATCATAACTTGAAAGCAGATGAGATGAAGGCCAATCGTTTCACCATCGCACGATAAAAAAATAAATTAAAAGAAGTGTCTTTCTTCTTCAGTTCTTCGAGTGGTGCACACAAGAATTCTCCGTCGGCAATCCAATTCGCCGTCGAGCGTTGAACTATTTGAATAGACGCAATACGGTACGTGCTAAAATAATTCCTGATCTCATCGGTGCCCTCTCAATGGACTCTACCAACGTCACTAGTCTTAGACAATCCCTCGAAGTAGGAACACAGCCAATAATCTTGCGGGGACACATGACCCACTGGCTCTTATTTAGGCTAATGAATAATCATTCTATTCAGCGTGGCAATGCCAGTGTCTTGGGCACGCTTCCGTCTGGTACTGGTCTGGATTAGTTGGACCAAATGATTAATGCGGACATTATTATTAATATAACATACTTAGATCGTTTTGTAAGGGTCATTTAGGTAGCTCGACTGCTTCCTTAAGTAAGTTAGTTTAATCGTACCTAGGTACATATTATATTGGTTTTCTTAAATAGGACGTATGCCTGTTTACTTCCATAATAGCATAAAAAAGGTTATTGATTTAGACATCACATTGCGGATATCCATTTCAATATGAAAACAGAAAAACAAACAAAGTTATTCTTGTCTAGTTCCGGCAGAATACCCTACCACAGATAATAAAATAATATATAAAATAATAAACCAAAAAGTATTCAGAATTATTTTTTTTCTACTAGGAGACGGGACAAGCAAGTAGCGCACCTGGTGTTAAGTGTACTCTTGCCTATGACAAAGCCTTACTGCATAGGTCACATCCACAAAGAACATAGCCTACACGGCACTGCATTGCGCCCGTCAACTTATATATCAACGCATATAAAGGTGTTAAGCCTCACGTACCCGTAATTTCACCGGCAACCATACCCTTCAAACCGAAACACCGCAATTCTGCTTGGCGGCTGAAATAAGTATGGTGGTAGTAATTCTCCGGACAAGCCCTTTCACTAGGGGCTTCTACTACTCTTAAAACAATGATTTATCGTGAAACATAAATCATTGTAAATATATTAGATAAGTGAAACAATTATCAATTACGTATTAAATAATGAAGTACCTATCAAGTATTATCTCAATTCAATTAATTATTATTATTTGATCAGCCATAAGTTATCATACTGCTGGAAAAAGGCCTACCCCATTCCTTCCAGACTGTCCTGTCCCATAGCTGTATATAACATCGAGTGAGTGAAACGAACGAGATCTCCGAATTAAGTTAGGAAATCTGGCACTGTATGTATGTATGTATGTGGCAATGTTTGTGACGGCATAACTCTCGGACAGGTTATCCGATTTATATGAAAATTAAACTGTAAAGAGATGTGGTAATTTTTGAGATGTTGGGGTGAAAATAAATTTAATTTTTCATACATTCATTTGAATGGCTGATGTGATCATTTCAAGATTTTTATTCTGCAGAGATTATATTAATACTCATCAATAGGTATGAGGACTTTTCTGATACTAGGGTAGTTTTTGAGAAATAGGGTTAAGTGAGACAAAAAGGTTTTTGGCTTGTCGTTTGAATTCATAAAATATAGATTTAACTTTTTAATGAGGTGGTTTTTATAACAGAAGGGCGCGTTTTGAGGGTAAAATGATTAATAATGTCCTGTAGGATATACTGTTATAGGGGGCTGACTTCACAATTAACTAGTTTTATTATTTGCTGAAACCACCCCTGTATTAACATTAAGGATTGCAACAGGGGTGAATAAGATTGAAGTCTTAAAAATGTTAGAAATATCATTTAAATGGGGTTGAGACTGCAGATTTCAAAATTAGTTTATTTTTGCTTCCAATAGAGGTGGTTTTGAAAGATGAAAGGACAAAATATGATCATCAGGTCTTATAAGATAAGAGAGATTGTTCGTGAGTTCATCTCAAGCGATTCCCCGTCGTACAATTAAAAAAAACAGCTTAAGTGTTGTATATACTAGAAAAAAGCTGCTGCCTTTTTGTTGAAGCCGTTTGATTGACTTTACGACATCCGTGGGCTGGAGGGATAGATTTTAAGACACGACTATTATAGCAACGGTTTTGAGAGCACTTTTCAAAACGACATTAATCTATGTTTTATTTAAGTAAGGGGTGACTTATTCACTTACTGTTTTCTACCCACCTACTATGACGACCAGTCGGTGGTTTGGTGCTTTGCTCTCATTCTGGACTTGCATACAATAAGAGTTAACAACAAGAGAGTGCATCGGATACTCAGGTGAATAAAGAGAGATTTAGAAAAAGAGTGTTTAAGTAAGGTAAGTTAGGTGTAATGAAAGCACTCTTTGATCGTTTGCTAATTACGTTCTATTTGAGAAATAATCTCCGTGGTTTAACACCTAACCTAAAATTTGGGGTGAACTACTAGTTAGACATCATATCAAGTTATAATCATTCGACAAAAAGAAACAAATATTACCTATTTACAAGAGAAGCAGTCGGGCTACCTAGGGACCGTTATAACTCAAATTATCCTGACCAGTAGACGAAAGCATGCCCAAGATTCTAGCTGCATTGCCACCTGAATAGGAATGCCAATTCGATGGCCTAAATAAGAGCCAGGGTCACTCGTCTTCGCGGGGCTTCTGATTGCAGAAGTTTAAAAAAAACCCCGGAGGGTACTTACTACTACTGGAGGGGTTTTGTAGTTAAGGACGTTCGTAAATATAATACTCTCAAGGTCCGGGCACGGTTGAAACGTTTTAGCAGCTATTATACGACTTTTGAATGATCAATTTACGTCCGACCACGGAATAAAATATAAGTAGGTAAGAACAAAATGTACAATTAAGGAATTGAACGAATTTGCGAAGCGTACAAGATCTCCGAGTTTAATATGTGGCGATATTTGTGATGGCATAACGCTCGAACTTTTTAACCGCCTCTGTAGTCTAGTGGATCAACCGGTGGGTTGATTTCAGATCCAGAGGTCTAGGGTTCGACCCCATTGGGGAGTTCAATATATTGTGCTTGGTTTGGTTGGAGGTAGGACTGTATTTAAGTCCGCCTGGCTAGCTACCACCAATATTATTACAATATAATTCTGTCGCCATAATAACAATTCTAAAAATTGTTGTGTTCCGGCATTTATAGGTAAGATAGCCAGTTCCTCAGTTTTTTGAGGATTCCGGGTGAAGTGCGCCTCCAACTTCGGCCTTATTTCAACTTGTGGTGAGATGAAGGACAAGCGCTTCCCCGTAGTACATTAATAATAAAAAAAAGAACGCGTTATCCGATTTTAATAAAATGTTAACTAACTGTTTAAGATATAACGTAAATAGAAATTGATGTTCGCGGGATATTATTGATTGTTTCGTCAGTTATTAGATTGTTTAGTCTTTCTTTGTGAGAAATAATTGAATAGGTACTAACACAAACCAGGCATCACGAGATCTCAGTTCGGGGCGAACTACTAGTTATTTACAAGGGAAACAGTTGGGTTACCTGAGGACCGTGACAAAACAGTCTATAGGTGACTCCACTGATCCAGACTAGTACCAGACGGAAGCGTGCCAAAGATACTGGCTTGGGTAGGTAATATTAGTATCAAGACAATATAAATACGACCATATAGAGACTTGCAACGCTTGCTGACGTTGTCTTGCCATGGCGGTCGTAGCTTTTGAATCGACCCTTTCAACTCAGCCCATGGATGTCATAAAAGCCGACTAAAAGATCTCACCAGAAGAAGAGCGGTAGCTTCCTTCTGTGTATTATCTACACTAAAATGCAGTAGGAGGCTATGTCCAGCTGTGGACACTAATGGGCTGTTGATAAAGCTTCCTACGGAGATGCATTTGAAGTGTTACGAAACTTTCTACCATGTATTAGGGTACATATAAGTAGGTAGTTGGACCTACATCCAGCAGTGTACTGCGATAGGTTGATGATATGACGATGACACAATTTAGAGTAGGTTACACTCCATTTTCAAGATTTTTACAGATAGAGACGGCATAACAAGTGAAGCTAAATGAATATTTGAATTTCTTATCCCCACTGTTTGTTCCACTAATGGAACATCTTATAAAATGTATAACTTTGACAAGCCTAACAGCTCAGTTGGTAGCAGCTATGCCTTCTGAGCTGTAGGCTGTGGGTTCAATCCCACCCAGGACATTTTTTTTATGTCTGGGAAGCGCTTGGCCTTCATCTCATCTGGTTACAAGTTAAGATACAGCCGAAGGTGTAGGCGTAGGTACTTCAGCCGGAGTCCTCAACAAACTGAGAAACTGGCTATCTAACCTCTAAATACCGAAACACAGCAGTTTTAGAATTGTTGTTATGGTGACAGAATTAGGTAAAATGGTGGTAGCTAGCCATGCGGACTTAAACAAAGTCCTACCACCAACCAACATTTTGGGATGAATATGAATGTTTTGTTCTGTGTTTGGGTTTCGTATGGTATGATTAGTATGTATTTTCAAAAATAAGTATGTAAGAAGGTACTTTCGTATTCTACTTCCCATAGTTATTACCACCATCTTACTCAAATCTGTCACCATAACAACAATTCTAAGTTTTTTGTGTTCCGGATTTTAGAGGTAAGATAGCCAATTCCACAGACTGTTAAGGATACCGGATCCGTCTCATAACTTGAAAACCAGGTGAGATGAAAACCAGTCGTACAATAAAAAAATATTGTGCGACTGGGAAGTAAAATTACAAGCTTTGCTTCGTTTGGGGCTTGATGTCGCTATGTGAAATTTAATGTCCCGTAATATTTAATTTATTATGACAGAGCTTACCTATTTGAGCCTTTTGTGGTGCAGACCTAGGGTCTGTGGAGAGCCGGTGACCTCCGAGTTTACAAATAAACTTGCAGGGCTTTTTATTGAGGCGACACGTGACCCAAGGGCTGGCTCTTATCTAGGCCAGCGAATTAGCGTAGCTATTCAATGTGGCAATGCAGCCAGTATCTTGGGCACGCTTCCGTCTGGTACTGGTCTGGAACAGTTGAGATACCTATAGGCCGTTTGTAACGGTCCTTAGGTAATATGACTGATTCCTTTGTACATAGTTAGTTAGTTTACTTGTTCATTTTATTGAATAAAAAATAAAAAAATATTATTTATTTATTTTTGAATGGTAACAAGATGATTTTCTCTCGTGTTCCCGCCGCATGTCATGAGTGGAACTGTTTGGATTTAATTACACTTTTAGTTCCACCTGCTGTAAAGACTCGAATCGCTATAAATGGTATGTTTGTTGAATACAACTGACAAACGAAAACGTACCTCTCATTAATTCTGTTTCCGTGTTCATAAAGCGAATGCTGAGTTACGTTTTACTAATTTAAAGCAAAAACATGTTTATGATAGGGCTTTAACTGGGCCTGGCGACGCGCCTTCCGCCAGGGATGTAGCTAGGAACTTATAAATAAATAAATAAACATTACAGGACATTCATTTCACACAGCGCCAAACTAAGCAGCGCTTGTTATATGGGAATTAGATTACGGATAGAATACTTGTGTAGGTACTTATTTTTTTTTGTAAAAACATACATATCATACAATACAACACCCAAACACAGAACAAACATCTATATTCATCACACAAATGTTTGTCCTGGGTGGGAATCGAACCCTATACCTATAGGCGTAGTTCCTACCAACTGAGCTATGAGGCTTGTGTTATATTATATTATTCTGCTTGCTAAAACTTTAACAAGCCTCACATATCATTTGGTATCTATTGTTGTGGGTTTGATTCCCACCCCCGACAATCATGTCTGATGCCTGATGGATGGATATCGATGTATGTTCTGTACGTTTGAACGTTCCTTTGTATGAGTACCTATGTAGAGATAAACCATTCTAGTTACACTCATATGCAAAGCTATGGACGCAATACATTTAAATATGCTTTTTCATTGGTTGTTCGAAATGACTCTTCTTCTTGTCTGTTTTGTCCTTGTCACTCCTGGTGACTAACAACCAATGCAAAAGACCATCCGACTGTTCGTCCGGTGACTGAACAACCAATGACAAAACATATTCATGTCGACACACCTTTGCTTATGAGCGTAACCACTGTTCATTATTAGAATGGGTTATCTCTATTCATAAAGACGAAGTACGAACTAGATTTTGTTAGATAGAATACTGATGTGAGTACTATTTTTGTAATTACATATAGCATATTCACCCACAACCTAAAACATAGAAGGCAGAGTTATTAATGGTACCTACGTACCAACTGAGTGGTATGATTTGCTAGTTTCCTCGATACATGACTGATACTGCCACTCCTACAATCACGACGTTACTATATGTATAATGTTAATTACTTGATACCACGCTCGCAGTGTCTGGTAATAAAAAATCTAAAAGGATTTCCACCATGACACAGATAAAATAATTGGGTCATCCATAAAATAATTATTCTTACCTACTGCTGAATATGATGTGGTAGGTAATAAACATAGGTACCTACGTACTTATGTTTCAATATGTTTCTATAGCTGGATTTTGGAATATTAAATATGGTAATCTTGTTTGTAGTCTAGTGTTGTAGGTAACATTGTTTGTAGTCTAGTGTTGTAGGTAACATTTATACATATACTAGCTCAAAGTACCCGTGCTTTGCTACGGTGAAATAATAAAAACGGAATGGCTGTAGATACATAGTATACATTCAGGTGTAAAAAACGACAGGGTTCCTAGTTTCTATACGGCCCGTCCAGGTAGGTAATTCTGAAATCTTAATTATGTCCAGATCCTAATTATACTATTTGATATAAAATATAGAAGAAAGAGAACCTGGTGCTTATTAGGTTGTTAGTAGGCATAAGTATCATTGGATTTTAAAAACACAGTAGAAAATTATCTTTGGAAATCTCAGCGCTTTAGAGACTCGCACCTGTCTAGTGTTTTTAGCAGGTCCGATTCACGGGTGCGACATTCCTTTATGAGGTTTGATCGCCGGGCCGTTTTGTACGAACATTGCAGGCTAGAATTGCCTGATTGCTTTGGAAGGTCGTCGTAGGTTCGGGCACCTACTGAAACTCGTAATGGTCTTCAAAAAGCCATGTGGCAGCTCGTAAAGTGTTTTGGATAACCAGGATTGTTTTAACCACCTCTGTGGTCTAGTGGTCCGCCCACCGGTGCCAGATCCAGAGGTCCCGGGTTCGATCCCCAACGGGAGTACAATATTGTGCTTAGTTTGGTTGGTGGTAGGACTTTGATTAAGTCCTGCATAATATTGCACTCTTTCTGGGGGTCGAACCCGGAACTTTTGGATCCTATATCTATAAATTTCAAGTCGATTGTATCAAATAAAAAGATATCAATGTACAAAAAGATTTGCCCATGTCACCCTATCAGAGGCAAAATATAAGAGTATTTTTTTTCATAATAAGCATTTCAATTTTAGTATATAATACACCTACATATTGTCAATCGAATGAAACTAAGGATTTTTAATTTCATGACTTGCCCCATTTCACCCTTTAGAGGAATAGTAAAAAAACATGACACGTATCTCATTAGTCTTTGAAACACAAATAAATGCAATATTTTAACCTAATCCAATTATAAAGATTTTGGATGCATGTTTTGCCCCATTTCACCTTTTAATAGTAAGATTTTCGGTTTATTTTCATAAGCATGTAGCTATAATCAACAAACGTAAATAGAATTTCCACTCCGACAGATCATATAAAAAGATTTTTCTATACAAAAAGTATTGCCCCGATACACCTTTTAGTGGAAGTTTTTCTATTATGATAAGCATTGCAAAGTAATTATAAATACACTTTAAAATTTTCAACTTAATCGGATCATAAACATTTTTTTTGATAAAAACTGTTTTGCCCCTTTTTACCCTTTAATAGTAAGATTTTTCTGATTTTTTTTTCGGAAAAAGCATTTAAATTACAACACACAAAAATTCTACTCGATTAGATCAAATAAATAGATTATCTCCTTAAAAAAGATTTGCCCCATGTCACCCTATCAGAGGAAGAATCAAAGTTTTTATATCTATATATTCACAAATTTCTACTCGATCAAATAAAACTAAATATATTGAATTTCAAGACTTTTGCCCCATTTCACCCTTTATGAGAAATATTTTAAAAAAATATGATAGGTATCACAATAGTCTTTGAAACACAAATACATACAACATTTTGACTAAATTTAATTATAAAGTTTTTACATTTTTGAATTTTTTGCCCTATTTCACCCTTTTAGAGGAAGAATCTCAAGGATTTATTCATCAGATCATAAATAAAGATTTTGCGTACAATCTTTTTTGCGCCAACTCACCCTTAAGTAGTAAAGGAACGTTTTCACCCCTTAGAAGTTTGATTTTCCGAAATATTTTTTCAAAATCATCATGTAGTTATAAAGATACACGTACAAAATTTCAACTCGATTAGATCAGATAAAAAGACATGTCCACACAAAAGAATTACCCCATTTCACCCCTTAGAGGAAGACTCTACAAAGTTTTTTTTTTGTTAGCATTTCAAAGGTTGTACAAATACACTTTACAATTTTCAAATAAATAGGATCATAAATAAAGATTTTGCATAAAAACTGTTTTGCCCCATTTTACCCTTTAAATGTATGATTTTTCGTAATAGTTTTTCGAATACGCATTTTAAGCTATTATTATTATTTCAACTGGATCGGATCAAATATAATGTACATCTCCATACAAAAAGTTTTTCCCCGTTTCATCCTTTTAGAGGAAGAATCTCCAAGTTTTTAAAATAATTAGCATTTAAAAGTTATTAGAAATACACATACAAATTTTCAACTCAATCGAATCATAAATGAAGATTTTGCATACATACTGTGTTGCCCCATTTCACCTTTTAATAGTAAGATTTTTAGAAATATAATAATAAAATTTATTTTTTAAGCTAAAATCAACACACGTACAAAATTTCAACTCGATCGGATCAAATATAAAGATATCTCCGTACAAAAAGTTTTGCCCCTCTTCACCCTTTTAGAGGAACAACAATCTCTAAGTATTTTTTTCATAATTTGCATATCTAAGTAATTATAAATACACGTACTAAATTTCAACTCAATCGGATCATAAATAAAGATTTTGCATACATACTGTTTTGCCCCATTTCACGGAATTTCCTAAAATCCGTTCTTAGTGAGCACCTACATGTCACAATAAACACCTCCCAAAATTTCAAGTCCGTAGGCTCTACAGTTTCGGCTCTAGCGTGATGAATACCTACCTATAACGTCAGTGGTAAATCGATTGATATAATAGAGAAGAGAAGAGAAGAGAAGAGAAGATATATATACTTGTACACGGGATACAGGCCTGACTAAGCAGTTAGGCTTGTATCCCATAACATAATGTCTTCAATTTGGGTGTACCTCCTCGGCGCCTGCTCGGAATCACGACCAGCACACAAGGAGAAGAGCAAGAACCTCGGGCTGGATTTTTTTTTAAACGATTCATTCAATACCCTTGCGTGTTTTAAATAATTTACAAAGTAGCCTGTACTGTTTTGCACACATTCCAAAATGTTTCTACTTTTGCGATGTTCATAGTTGAATAGTTGGCTATTACGTGTATTTTAAATAAGTTGGATACTAAGGTTTTCCATACATTTTAAAGTGAGCACGAAGATAACAAAAAATGTGTTTTTGCATCAAAATCATCGCTGATCAGTTTCACTCCGCTAGCGAGGTACCTACCTATGTATAGCGCCGTCCCTCTCATGGGCACATATAGGATACCTATTCAGGTAGACGTAGTACCTACCTATAAGTACTTAATACCTAGGTACTATCCGCACTCATTAGCGGCTGTCCTTCTCGCTACTCGTAAATCTTGAACTCACGGCAATTTGGTGCTCGCCAGCAATTAGAGGGAATAATTACTTACATTTACTTGGATTAGCTGTTTGGACTTATTTATTTTACCGACCCGTATTTTAAGGGTCGTTCCGTACGGATTGGTAGAGTATAGTCTATGATAAGTATCTAGTTTCACTTATTATACTATTTTGGTTGTGCCGTGGCGGTCGCTCAAGAATTGACCCCTCCAACTCAGCCAATGGATGTCGTAAAAGCCGACTAAGGGATGAACCAGAACACTTCTTCTGATTCATCCCTTAGTCAGCAGCTTCCTTCTGTGTATTATCTACACTGCGATCACCAATCTAAATTAAGGCACATTAGTGCAATATTTATTTATTAGCTTAGTTCAATAAAGTGATAAATAAATAAATAAGAAATAGTGCAGTGGGATTAAATCAGGCAACCTCGCGGGCTATATTGATAGGGCCGCCCAAGCTTTTTTTAAATGTATGAATAGAAATAAAAATAAAATAAAATGCAGCTTTCCTTGTTACTAAAATCGATGACATGGTTCCTAAGAACGGATCTTCGTATGTCTTACAGTTTCAGACTTTCCTTTACCTACTGACCGATCTAAACGTTACTTCCTGTATACGCAGGTCTCAGATCAAGGAAAAAACTTGATCTGAGACGCAGGTACCAATTGTAAAATGGTAGGTATTTGCAAATTGCTACTACGCTACGTAGAGCAACAAATAACGTAAATTTCGCAGTAAAGTTCAGTCAGTTAGAGCAACATACAAAAATCTGAACAATTAATGAAAAAAGCATGCAGTCTTTGGGGACTGCCGATAGAAGTGAAAACTAAGTAACTCGTGAATTGTATTATTTTTTGGTACAATTATAAGACGGAACAAGCTAGTGGAACTCCTGTTGTTAAGTGCATCTCTTGCCGATGACAAAATTATTATCATTATTATTATTATTATTAACAATGTCGTAGTGCGTAGGTCACACCCACAAAGAACATAGCTTACAAAGCACTGCATTGCGCCCGTCAACTTGAGATCTAAAGGTGTTAGGCCTCTCGTGCCTGTAATTTCACCGGTGACCGTCCCGACAAACCGGAACACAGCAATGTTGTTTGGTGGCTGAAATAGGTATGGTGGTAGTACTTCCCCGGACGAGCCCTCTCACAATGGGCTCCTACCTACGTACGTATCTACTAGGTACCTATCCGTTAGGCCTACGGTAGGCTCAGTTTTCGATTAGAAAGTAGGTAAGAGCCCATTATGAAAGGGCTCGTAGTAGATACGTACGTAGGTAGGTACCTATCGAGTGAAGGAAGCGAACGAGATCTCTGAGTTATATTGGGAAATCCGGCAATGTATGTATGTATGTCTCGAACACTTAAGGTAAGTAAGGCGTATTGAAACGTACTTTTATCGTTTGTCTATTTGAGAAATAATCTCCGTCACAAACCAGACATCACGAGATCTCAGTTCGGGGCGAACTACTAGTTAGGTAGGTACCTACCAACTGACCTAAATGAGTCAAGAAAGGTCTTCAAGGAATGAAAAAGTGTAGATCCTACTACAAAATTAGTGATTATATCGACGATAAGAACGTGTTGCCCGATGTTGCTATACCAGTTGACAGCAAAATGGTGATTTCTCAATGTTAACAAATTGCCCATTAGGTAGATAGGTAATAACAAATGTTTTAAGATTAAGTATTTAGGTTTTTGATGTATCTACTTAGAATATAATAACAAATTGTGTATCTAAATGTTGAATGGATCATCAAAAAAATTAACCGGCCCGAGGTTCTTGCCTTTCTCCTTGTGTGCTGGTCGCGATTCCGAACAGGCGGTAAATTTGACGTTTCAAAATGATCCTAAAAAATCTTAATGAATAAAGAAATTTTGACTTTGACTTTGACTTTGACTTAGATAGACTCCAACTTCCGCCACGGAAAACAGACGTGAGACGTGACTAGATACCTGCCATAAAAAATACCTACCAAATAACTAATTACTGAAAATAATACTGTAACTGGCAAAACCTTCTAACAGTAAGTTCTTACAGGTGACAGATGACGTTAATATATACCTATCTTACTTTCCCATATGTGTGTGCCTGCAAAATAAATCTTTATCTTTATCTTTATCTTTTTAGCAATAATAATATCTTAAAAAGTTGAAGCTTGACAGAATTATTTGTGAGGGTACCTAGGTAGGTACCCTTAAAAAATTACCTAGGTAGGTACCCTTACAAAGAAGATACCTAGGTACCCTTACGAATAATTCTGTCAAGCTTCAACTTTTTGAGGTATTATTTTTGCTAAAGCGCCATCTGTCACCTTCTATAAGAACTTACTGTTAGAAGGTATTGCCAGGTACAGTATTATTTTTCCCATAGACTAAATCTTATTTAAAATGTCTCTATGCCGACTCACTCATGCCAAAGGATGGATGAAAATGGTTTGATTGATAAAGGGGTGACACCACTGAGTTTGTTAATTCACGTGACAGTTAGCTCAACTCACCTCGAATCAAACGATATGTATCTTAAAAAAATATCTACATACCTACCTGACAATAGTGTTATCAATTACAAAGTTTTTTTTTATTGTACTACGGGGAGGTGCTTGACCTTCATCTCACCTGATTTACAAGTTTTGTTAAGGCCGAAGGTGGAAGCGCACTTCACCCGGAATCCTCAACTGTTTGAGGAACTGGCTTTCTTACCTCCAAATGCCGGAACACAACAATTTAAGAATTGTTGTTATGGCGTCAGAATTAGGTAAACTGGTGGTAGCTAGCCAGGTCGATTTAAACAAAAAATCTTACCTCCAACCAAACCATGTACAATATTGTACTTCCACTGGGGATCGAACCCGGGACGTCTGGAGATAAAGGCCAAGCGCAACAATAACTCGTTTTTTTTTAACCTATGCTGGCCCACTGCATTGCAAAGGTCTCCCCCACATCCTTCCAAGATTTGCGGTCATCCGCCGTTTCCCAGCAGTCCGGGTGAAATGCAGGCACCCATTGCGAGACAGCCTTTGCCCATCTGTCAGCAGGCATTCGACTGACGGGACCGCCCACTCCCATTTAAGCCTGGCAGTCTTACCACCAACATCTGCGATACCGGTCTTAGATCGCAATTCGGTATTTCGGATCCTGTCGGTCCTTTTCACCCCTAACACACTTCGCTCCATGGCTCTTTGACAAATATTGAGTTTCGATTTCTGAACCTCGGTCAATGACCATGTTTGGAATGAAATGTTCATGCCATAGGTGAGTACGGGAAGAATACACATGTCGATGAGTTTACGCTTAAGTGATACTTAGTGGAAGGTCACCCTTCATTAGCGTTTTCATGGACCAGTAGCTTTTCCAGGCATTTTGGACTCTACGTTCGACTTCTTTGTCCTGTCTGTTGTCGAAGGAAACTAGCTGGCCCAGGTAAATATAAGTACTCATCGACGTAGTGTAGTTCTTGCCCGATTCAGCGACTTTTCGGTGTTTTTGAACAATAAGCTGCTCGTATATAAAGATTGGTAGTAGGCTTTGAAGAGTGTAATTTTCACTTACCTACTGCACTGAGCAAACCTAAGTGACAGCATGTTACACCTCATTGACAATGCCCTACGCTCCCATTCAATATCAACCTGGTAGTCAAGCTCGTCGGTAAGGTACCGAGGTACTTAACCTGAAAGACTCTGTTTAGGTTCATGCTGCTTAAACCAATTACCGAAATCTTGAAGACTAAGTATTTACACACTTTTTTTTACATTGTACAGTAAGCCATGTTCCTGCTCATAGTCTTCACACATGTTCAGCAGTTTTCTGAAGGCAATGATCGATGGGCAAAGCAAGACCAAAATCATATGTGTACCTGATATACCTGCAACCACGCAGCCCACACGCTCTCTACAGAGACAACCTGCCCATCTCCCAGTGTTGGTCTGTTTTGCGTACCAATACTTAAAGAGACGTTGCACATGTGTATTCACACCCGTCCTCGCCATGTTTTCTTAAAGCTTATCATACGATACTAGGTCAAATGCTTTTGAGAGGTCGAGAAGCCATGTGTACACAGGTTTGTCTGTTCGTATCAGCACAATGTGATTAAAACTCAGTATTGCTTTTCTAATTCTGAATCAAGCACACTGTCAAGCACCTTGGCCACAATGGTTGCCAATTCTCTATGACAAGTCTAATATCAGGCCTGTAGCCTGTAATTAGACTTCCAGGACGAGAGATTTGTTTTTAAAAATTGGTATAATAATCGTTTTCATCACCTCCGAGGGCAAATATGCATGACTTATGCATAGATTAAATTTTAGTTGGTTGTTTAGAGGAGTTCCCCAGGGGTCTTGGTCCCATCCTTTTCATCTTGTATAGTGAACAAAGTGTCTATTTGTAGGTACCACCTTTACGCCGACGATATGCAACTATATCACTCGTCCCTACCGACGGATTTAAACAACGCTGTATCGGAAATCAGCCACGATTTAGAACAGGTCTCGCAGTAGTCTGTTGCGAATTCATTGGTACTCAATCCCAAAAAGTCAAAGTTTATGCTATTCGGGACAAAACATAAGTTGAATGAGCTTGGAGTTTCCGCTCAATGTTTAAACATACGCGTCAATGGTGAATTGGTGGAACATGTCACTGAGACCAAAAATCTAGGCTTAATAATAGATAGCCAATTACGCTTTGAATCCCATGTAGCTGAAACTGTTCGCCAATCACTGTTCAGACTTAAACTGATGTACAGGATTCGTCCAATACCTAAGCGTGGATGTACGAGTCTCCTTGAGCAAAGCCTTAGTTCTGTCTCGTCTGAATTACTGTGACACTGTATATGGCCCTTGTCTTTTGAGCAGGACTGAACAGTATTCAGCGTGTTCAAAATTCATGTGGTCGTTTCTGTTTCAATATCGGTCCCATATCACCCCTTTCCTAAACGCCTCGAACCTATTAAAAATGAAAGCACGCAGAGAACTTCATCTTGCGACATTACTGTTTGGCTTAATTAGAAATAAAAAAACCTACATACCTATATTCAAAATTAGAATGGGCTAGGGATAACAGACGTTATCCAATACGTGCATGTAGTAACCTGGTTCTCCTGACACCGAGGCATAGGACTATGGCATTTCGAGGGTCTTTTAGATTCGCTGCCTCAAAGTGTTGGGAATGTTTTGTTGCCACAATTACGTGCCCTTAAAACATTAAATTCTTTCAGATTTGCGCTTAAAAAATAATTAATTAATGTACAAAAACTTGCACACCTATCAAAATAGTATTTAATTTTCCAGAAAAAAACTTGCTCCGTCTCGGACGATACGAGTAGTGTAGTCTTCCTTTTCCACTCGTTCTTGGCTCCAAAACCCCGGCCTTAATACCTTACCTATCCACCTCAATATGTCTAGTGTTCCAGTACCTATCCGCCCTCAGTATCTATCTCTCTCTCTCTCTTGTAATCTGTTGTGTGTCTGGTCTACGTGTAATTTGTTCTGGTCAATTTATTTAAATTGCATCTCATACTTAAAACACTTTATTTGATTGTTTGTTAAAAATTATTTTGTGCACCTCATTATTGTGGTCAACCAATCAGGGTCAGTCTGAAAACCAGCGTTGCACCTCACTTCGGCAAGGTGCAACATAAAGCTGAGTCTGGCCCATTTTGGCACGTACATCAATTTATTTCTGTGTATACTTTCGCTTTTTGTTTTTGTAAACCTTATTTTTATTTATGTTAAAATTGTGATTATTATTATTATTGTAAACCACGGTTCCTATTTCTTTATGTGTCAATTAAATATTATTCTATTCTATTCTATTCTAGATTAATAAACATGGCGAGGACTCGAGGCAGATCGTTTCACAATTCTGTCTAGAAAGCGTCATGATAGGAAAAAAAATGACAAAGTTGTGACGTTTTAAAAGAACAAATTTTATTTTTTTGCTCTCCTGTATAGCGTAGGTTTGTCCTTTACGACATTTCAAATTTCCAGCGTCGATATATGATTACAAAAAAAAATGTTTCCCCAAGTGTCTTATTCGATGTGTAACATTTTTTTCAAACTTCAAATGCTCGTCCTGTAAAAACCGATTTTTGGACTTATCGTGTAAATACCAAACACCACAGCAATATTAATAGCCTTTAGCATCACACTCTCACTCCCTTCACGTAGACTCGTCCGAACATGAATGCGCGTAATAGTACGTACTATAACACATAACACTAACAGCACTGCAGAGCGGCAATGGCATGCGCCATTGCCATGCAAGCGAATCTAGGATCAGGCTAATATTTTACTATTATAAAATATTATGATACCAAAGATTTCAATACCTATTACGTACGATTACGGTTAAGCATTGCTTATATAAGGTTACCTATACCTATTATGAACATATTTTAGTCACGTCACACCTCTACTCTGAAATGAGACCGAATACTTCGAACTTATTTATGTTCATAGTTCATATTATTTCATCAACAAAAATCTGTAATAGGTACCTACCAACGTACTCACCTTTTATTAATAATCGTATCATTATTTGATAGTGAAAGAGATTAGAAAACTTGGTACCTAATTAAATAGGCCGTTGTTGTACCAAATAAATCCTAAATAGGTAGGTATCTACGGTAGACCTAACAGACAGAGGGAGCTCGCGAAATTGTAGCAATAATTTAAATTAACTAATAGACAATATCCTTTGTTTCACGCACAGAAAATAACAACTATAGTCCAACAAATGCCTTGTCCACACTGGACTGGCATGGCGCGGCGGCTGGACGATTTTTCACGTCAGTTTTACTTGAATTAATAAAAATACTATTTAATTATGGCAATACTGATACTGATACAGTGAGCCATCGCCCTGCTAACGGTGTCATGGCGGTTTGATTGACTTGTAAAGATTTTTCTGCAATAACTTAGTAGTTTTATGTGTATTTTAGCACCGTATACCCATAAATAATCCACCATATAACACATAAGCAATAATGCGTGAATATAAAATAGTTGTGTTAGGCAGCGGAGGCGTGGGAAAGTCCGCTCTGACAGTGCAGTTCGTACAAGGCATCTTTGTGGAGAAATACGACCCCACCATTGAGGACAGCTATCGAAAACAGGTGGAAGTGGACGGGCAACAATGTATGCTCGAGATCCTGGACACGGCGGGCACGGAGCAGTTCACAGCGATGAGGGATCTATACATGAAAAATGGGCAGGGTTTCGTACTAGTTTATTCAATCACGGCACAATCGACTTTCAACGATCTGCAGGATTTGAGAGAACAGATCCTGCGGGTGAAGGACAAGGATGACGTGCCTATGGTGCTAGTGGGCAACAAGACGGACTTGGAGGGCGAGCGCGTCGTAGGCAAGGAACTAGGAGCCAACCTCGCAAGACACTTCAGCTGCGCTTTCATGGAGACCTCCGCGAAGGCCAAAATACACGTCAACGATGTCTTCTACGACCTGGTACGACAGATAAACAAGAAATCACCCTCCAATCCGGTTAAACCTAAAAAAGCCATGAAGTGTAGTATTCTGTAAGTGTGGGTGGTCTCGCGTGTAGGTAAAATATTTAATAATTTGAAAGACTAATTACCGGATTTGGCTTTTGACTCTTTCCAAAGTTGATAAGGGCAAGTGTCGAGCATTGCTTGATGAAGCCTACAGTGGACGTGTACCATGATGCAGCGACCCTGCTATAAGTGTGTAAGTGCCCCTTGTTTGTGCAAACTTCTACATTGCCAACACTTATGTTGGTGTTTTGATAATTATGAAGTTACAATCAGAGTTGACTGATTAGTTTCTGTGTTCTCTTCTCAGTATGAAGTTCATTATTGTTTCACTTTATTCAATGGTTTAGAACTTAGGATAGTAAATCCATGCATTTCACTTTTTCACTTTTGTTAGAACAATCAGACACATTTTGCTGGATTAGTGTTGGGTATCTGAAGTTATTGTTATGGGAAAGCCACCGTAGTATAAACTAATACAAAAATATGTGTTATACGTATTTGGAGTGTATGGGAGTAGTGTCTTTTCTCCCAAAGACAATACTTAAACCATTTTCATTCCAATTTTGAAGCTATGTTTACTCTTGTACCAGCACGCTGCTCCTATGCACTCTTGTTTTTTTAATTCTCTCACAAATGTGACATAAGGCATATTTACTTGAAGCTATGTTAGGTACAGACAGTTTTCTGTCAATTAATCAACAGGATAAATGCTTTTTGGTTTGCCATGAAAATAATCTATCAATGCCATTAATAAATTTCCTTAAAACTGTTCACCGATGCTGTTATTGAGAAGTGTATTTACCAACATGTGCCTATTATTAATATACCAATGGAAGTGCCACACTGTCTGCACCTGACATGACATATTTTTATTTAAGTATTATTAATCTAATATTGTTAAGACCCATAACTTCTGAACAATATGATAGGAGTTGTATAGATCGGCTAGGTTCTGAGACCTAGTAACATGCAAGTAGGCGTAAACCAGTGGGTTGATAAATTAAGGAAACATTAAATTTTTTCAGATATATTATTGTCTTGTTATGTAATTAAAATGTATCAATGGAAGGTTAATGTGAGACCGTTTAGAGTAAGCTCGTAATTAGTGAGCCTTAGGTGATTGCACTACCAGTCTCCAAGTTGTGCCCAGTGCCCTGTCTTGTTGTGTAATGGGTGCCATTCACAATTGACTTAAACCCTTTATCGGTGAAAAATCTTTAAAATATAGTTAATGTAAATTAAATTTATTACTGGCTCAGACATAACTAGTTAATGATAACAACCTATGATTCGCTACTAAACCTTGTTGAAAGTAAAATAATTATATAGGTGTTCAAATATTGTTACAGGATTAGATGTTTCTACCAATCTTATGTTAACTTGTAAGGATACTGCACAAGGATATTGGTAATGACTTTGATCTGAGTTGAATTATATTTTTATATATTGTGCAAAGTGAGAACTTGTGTATATTTTTATCTTCTCAATCAATTATCGACATGTACAATAATTACTATTCATTCTTTTTTTGCAAATTATCAATAAAACCAATTTTAAAGTATGAAAATTGGGTTATGTTTTTATGGGTAATCCCACAATGCTCCTGGCATGTTACAATAGTAACTAGGATTTTAAGCCAATTATTTTTTATCATAACTGCTTATCAGTTATGGTCCCACTTCTTTTAAGCCCTGAAATACATTACCATCTTGAGAATAGAACTCAAAATCGTATGACTTTATGTGGCAAGTGGCATATTCGATTTTTTTCTTTCTGTCAGAGGGAACAATGTAATGTACTGTTACTGCTCGGGTTTTCATACAGTCATTGCATCAAGGCGACCGCATGAGTCACGCTCGCGCCGTCGCGTCGTCACCTCCCCCACCGACAATCAAATTTCAATTGCCTCGGTATTTTAATAGATTTCAATTAATGAAACAACAGCGCACATTCTACAACTATTTTATTGACGTGTAAAAAAGTACAGAAAATGTGTTCCATTTGACAAAATACAATAACAATAGGTAAGTACAAAGATAAGGACTGGCAGTGAAGTGCGGCGGGCATATGTCGACATTCTAGTAACATAAGAATTGACACAGTCCAATGGAAATGAACACAATACGCCTAACTTATCATCTAAGAAACCAGAGTAAGCCATCTATGATGCAAAACAAGTGTTGAGTTACAATAACTTTCGTAGACACCCCACTTTGTGTAACAAGGTCTAATGCATAGATCTAGCTCACTATGAGGCGTGTTGCCTTCGAAAAATAAACAAATTGTGACAATATAGTAGTGAATAGGATGTAGAAAGCTGGTGGGAGTGATTAAATCTACATACAATTGAACTCTGGGGTAAAAGCGGCGCGTAGTTGATAATGAGCGTGGTCAATTTTTATCTAGCAACTGTTGGTGTCCTCTCCCCTTATCTGCTGTTTATGGGGTCATTGTACCCACAGGGTTTGCTTTGCCTGGACTTGCAGTAAAGCTTTTATAGCCATTGTGTCAACACTATATTAAATTCTATCCCAAACATCCTGTTGATGAGTGCATAGGCTTGGATATATTTTAGCAGATTTCATTCACGATTAACGTTTTATCGTAATTTACTTTTTGATAGTGCCCATATTGGTGATATATGATATCTTATTTACCTTTTACTAATAATGATAGGGAAACCTACTGTATGACTAGTGTTCCAACTTAAATACATCTTATTTTAACTATGAGTGGTTTTCAAATACTTAACTTACGGTACTACCTAACTATTAAACTAATAACTTAGGACAGTCATGATCCCCTTAATTGTTATCCATATGACTAGACATAGTGACTAAGGCATTTTCCAAAATGACGTAAAAATCAATAAGGTGGGATTCATCAACTGGCAACCCCTAATACAAATTATAATATCTAATATTACAGCAACATTATTTGATTTCATTTATAAGTTGTGACGTTATTACAATGGACTTGTTAGTTGGAGGCGTCATCAACGCGTTACAGATAAGTGTGTATATAATAGTTGCGCACCTACATACTTATGAATAAAACATTATATTTCCTCAATCGAACATAACATTGGAAAAAACCGTATGTACTAACATCGAGATATTTTTCGAGTATCTACTATAATAAACCGTTTATTCCTAGTAGGCATGCTGTAGTTCTGTTGAATGCGCACGCTAGCATAGAACTACCGAGGAATATATTTTTCTCAGTAGTTTTCGTTTGAAACAGAATTCGACCAGTTCTGCTGACAAACAAAAATTTAAAAAAAATATTGTAACTTCGTAATGACTCATGCATAAAAACGTACTATTTCCGGGCGACCCCTGATCCTAGTAGGAATGTATTACTATTAATGAGTCACTCAATCCTCATGAATCCATGACTCAGTTATCAAACAAAGTATTCGTTGACCAGTGACAAGTCATATTTTTCTTGCTAATCTTGTACCACGTGTAACGTAACTCTATAAAAGGTATAAATGCAAGATTAATCATTATAAAATCACGCTAGCAATTGGACCTAACTTGAAAAGTTTCACCGACGGCTTAGTTTAGTATAATATTCGGTAGACCTCGAGGCTTGCATGTTGCATACGACTTTTCCATTTACGTATATCCTGACCGAAGTCCAGCCGCCAAGCCGTGTTTGCGGCGCCCGGGAGAGCCAGTGCCTTTTGGGAAGCTGGCTCCATCGTAGACCTCATCCTTGCTTTGGCCTAGAGCTAGCCTAGCCTAGAGGTCAAAGAGCCAACCCACAAAAAAAAATCTGCCAATTTATCGCCTCATTAAAACATTTTAAGGCTCTACTAAGTACGTTATACAATAGGTACATAAAGTGCTTCGCTTACTCTTAAACACTACCTAGCGATAATTATCCATTAACCAACTTATTTTCGTACAAAGCCATTACATAATTCACTTCGCAAATCCTTGATAACGCTGACCTTAGCAATAACTCGACGTTATTTCCCGTAAACCACTCTTGAATTCAAATCACACTCATACACACAGCAGCTATTTTATATAGGCCAGTAAAAATAACAAGTATTCAATCAATAATTAAAACCACACAAAACCGTTGTAAAATGACTAGAAATATCTAGACTAGATATATCTTGGCTTTAAAATCACCGATACCTATAATATATAGTAAATCCTATTTTGTTATGAAGGTCGATACATATATTTGCAGAATTCGTTGCTTTTCTAGAATTAGAAAGTATTGCACTAGACAGAAGAAGGGTAGGAAAGTTCTGGATCGGCTGAAAGACAATAGACAGGTTGGAAGTCACATTTTGTGAACTTGAGGGTTCTCGGTAAGTCAAGTTCCTACTTGGAAGAGTCGTAGCTATCGTTCAACGGCGGTAGACTGTGGGAGAGAGTGCTGTCGAGCTTTCTCGCCTCGTGTTCTAACGTGTACGAGTCAAGCGCTGGGTCCTGTGAACAAACAAATTGAATAGGTTAAAGATCCCTAATAGTCTTTTTTAAACTTTCGCGATTAGAACACATTATTTTAATTCGAGAAACACCAGTTGGTCGAGGGCAGACTCTGCCCGCGACCACGGCTGGTGCAACCCCGCCGAAACGTCGGGATAAATAGATAAAATACGTGACAAATACCCGTTTCTCGAATTAAAGTAAGATCCCTAATATGATGCACGACAGTTTGTTTTTTAGAGACATATAGACGGAACAAGCACTCTTGCCTGTCACAGACTTACTGCGTAATTCATATCCACAAAGAACATGATACGCTGCACTGCATTGCGCCCGTCAACTTAAGACAAAGGTGTTAATCGCCGTTTGCCCGTAATTTCACCGGCAACCATAACCTTCAATCTAAAACAGCAATGCTGCTTGACGGAAATAGGTATGTGTACTACCACCATACCTGTTTCCGGACATGAAAGCGACACAGATTACACACGCCTGCAATGTTTAATGAATTGAATGTGAACTGTCATTTCGAAATGAACAACAACCTACGTTTGTACTGGATAACGAAAATCAGCGGTACTCCGGGGCCTTAACACTATTGCTGCAATCACCAACCAATGACCTGCCAAACGTGGAGTTTGGCGAGTCCATACCCCCGATGCCTTTTTTGTCGTGCTTTCGGCGATTACCATATCCTGCTAGGCTTTTCGGGCTTTAATGATGATTTTATTGTACGACGAGGAAGCGCTCGGCCCTCATCACACCTGGTGTCAAATTATGACAAGACCGAAGTTTAAAACGATGGTTTTAACCGCCTCTGTGGTCTAGTGGTTCAATTAACCCACCGATTTCAGATCCTAGTTCGATCCCCATGGGGAGTACTATATATTGTGCTTGGTTTGGTTGCCCACATGGCTAGCTACCACCAGCATACCCAAGTCTTTCGCCTTATCATCAATGCTTAAATTGTTGTGTTCCGGCATTTAGACGTGAGATAGCCAGTTCCTCGGTTCATTGAGGATTCCGGGTCAAGTACGCTTTCCACTTTTCGGCAAATAAAAAGAACCCGGAATCCTCAACAGACTGAGGAACCGGCTTCTAAAATGCCGGAACACAACAATTTAGAATTGCTGATATGGCGAATGTAAGATGTAAGGTGTAAGATGGTGGATGGATGGAAATAATGACCGACCACCAACCAATGGTTGATACGGTCCCGGGTTCGATCACCAGGGGGAGTACAACATTGTGCTTGGTTTGGTTGGTGGTAGGACTTTGTTTAAGTCCACCTGGCTAGCTACCACCATCTTAACTAAGTCTGTCGCCATAACAAACAATTCTTAAATTGTTGTGTTCCGGCATTTAGACGTGAGATAGCCAGTTCCTCGGTTCATTGAGGATTCCGGGTGAAGTGCGCTTCCACCTTTGACCTTATCATAACTTGAAAAATCAAGTGAGATGAAGGCCAAGCACTTCCCAGTAGTACAATAAAAAAAAAGCACTGAAAATATATCAGACACCGTATCAATTCTGACATCACATTATTACTTCCAGGTGTATGGGATTATAATGGAACGATGAATGTTCAATGCTACCTAGTATGAGCTTAATGAACTGAATGAATGAATAAGCCCAACCATTGGTTGGTAGTAGAAAAGAAAAAAGTTAAATAAGTTACTCTATGGTACGTAGGTAGCTGTAACTGCTACCTACCGCGTCAGTGTAGTATGGTAATTCCGCCATAATTGAGTCCAATCGAATTAGGCTAGAGTGACGTGGGTATAGGTACCGCCGGTTTTGTGGGCGGAACTGTGTCGATCACAACTAAATTGGTTATCACTGTATCATCGCGTATATACAAAAGAATGATTTACAATTTCATTTGTATAGTAAGTCAAGTTTGAATTGAAATCAAGAAAAGATGTCTTGAATCTATGAATCTTTACTTGTTTTAGAGTGGTCTATCCCGGGCATCTGAACCTTATACCGCTTTCGCCGTTCTATAATAGAAATTTAATATATGCATAGCCTCATTATTATCATCCCCACCAGTCATCGGGAGACAAAATGCTCTCGGAGGTGGATAAAATCAGAGGACAAAAATGTTATCCCCTACCCGTGCCGAGGGGACTGGTTGATATTAATCCCATGTATAAAAGCGAAACGCTTTCAAGAATATTTTATTTTACGCCCTGCAACAGCTGTTTTTCCGCTGTGTTACGATCACGAACCTAATGTACATTAGGTTCGTGAGTCTTCAAGAAGAGAGTTAATAGGTACCTTCTGGGTCCATCGTAGATCTTTCAGATCTCATCCTAACCTTTGTAAGTTATGAGGTCAAGAGCCGACCCATTCCAAATAAATAATAAAAAAATAACTGAAAATAATTGACTTTTAGTCAACGGATTACAGCTGGATGATTTAAATAGTAGGTCAAGTTTGAAATGAAATCAAGAGAAGATGCAGTCTAAGGTGGATCACTCTTTCCTGGATTGCCATCTTTACTTGTTTTGGGATGGTCTAGACCGAGCAACTGAATCGTTGACCTTAAGTCGACTGTTACATCTGAATGATTTAATAAATAGGTCAAGTTCTTATTGAAATCAAGAAAAAGATGTGGCCTATGGTGGATCACTCTTTCCTGGATTGCCATCTTTACTTGTTTTGGGATGGTCTAGACCGAGCAACTGAATCGTTGACCTTAAGTCGGCGGTTACATCTGAATGATTTAATAAATAGGTCAAGTTCTTATTGAAATCAAGAAAAGATGTGGCCTATGGTGGATCACTCTTTCCTGAATGGCCATCTTTACTTGTTTTGGGATGGTCTAGACCGAGCAACTGAATCGTTGACCTTAAGTCGACGGTTACATCTGAATGATTTAATAAATAGGTCAAGTTCTTAATTAAATCAAGAAAAGATGTGGCCTGTGGTGGATCACTCTTTCCTGAATGGCCATCTTTACTTGTTTTGGGATGGTCTAGACCGAGCAACTGAATCGTTGACCTTAAGTCGGCGGTTACATCTGAATTATTTAATAAATAGGTCAAGTTCTTAATGAAATCAAGAAAAGATGTGGCCTATGGTGGATCACTCTTTCCTGAATGGCCATCTTTACTTGTTTTGGGATGGTCTAGACCGAGCAACTGAATCGTTGACCTTAAGTCGACGGTTACATCTGAATTATTCAATAAATAGGTCAAGTTCTTATTGAAATCAAGAAAAGATGTGGCCTATGGTGGATCACTCTTTCCTGGATTGCCATCTTTACTTGTTTTGGGGTGGTCTAGACCGAGCAACTGAATCGTTGCCCTTTAGTTAGACTTTAAAAACACCTAGTTCCTACTTTCCAAGATTTCTAATATGAATCACAGGCGTGATGATTTAAAATATCCAGAATTATCTTTGACAATGGCTGAAGTCACTTATGAATCTTATAAAAAACCCTGAAGGATAATTAACGGGAATTTGCTTTGACTGCTTTATCATGCCTTTTGACCTATTGTTATACTAACAAGGCTGAAAAATACTAGTCAGTACGTCACTGCATTTAATGTTTTATTGACAACTAAATATATAAAATCATAGTGAGGCTGGCTGACTTACTGACAATCAACGGACAGCCACCAGATCCTAGAGACTCGAAATTTGCAGGGTAGCTCATTTTGTAGAGTAGGCGTGCACCAAGAATTTAAGAAATTGCCACCGGATGACGGGAACAAAGTATAGGGTGTTTCATTAGTTGGTAATATTATGTGAAGTGAAACGAAGAGGAAATAGGCGACCCTACATTTTGACCAACTGTCTCAAAAGTAATTGTACGACTGAGAAACGCTTGGCCTTCATCCTGGTTTTCAAGTTATGATAAGGCCGAAGGTGGAAAACGCACTTCACTTGAATCCTCAACATTCTGAGGAACTGGCTACCTTAAGTACCTCTAAATACCGGAACACAATTATCATGGCGACAGAATTAGGTAAGATGGTGGTAGCTAGCCAGACGGACTTAAACAAAATCTTACCACCAACCAAACCAAGCACAATATTGTACTCCCTGGGATCGAACCCAGGTCCTCTGGATCTGACACCGATGGGCGAACCACTACACCACAGAGAAGATTAAGACCAGTAAACACATTACTCTATTTATCCACTTACCACGCAGACGAAGCCGCGAGCAAAAGCTAATAACATAAATGCTATGGCTACTTGTTAAAACTATAGGAAAATAAATGAATAACTAATCAAAGTCACGTTGTCCTCATACAGTGAGTGGTTCGTGTTGACGACATTCCGTTTCAGGATAACCGCACGGATCTGGTAAATATAATCATAATTCCTATTACTAATACGGAATCGGAGGTATCAACCGACGACCTTGAGCCTATTGGAAATATTTGATTTAGAGGACAAAACACACACACAACAGAAAACTCATTTCACTTCACTTACTCAGGGGGGTAGGTACGAGGAAATTAAACAAGGAAATTTGGTGGTATATAGAATACTTGAGGCATAATGGTGTTAAAACTAGCGTGCTCGTAATTTCACATGCAACCCCTTAATACTCTTCAAACCGGAACACAGCAATGCCGAAATAGAAATGGTAGTTCTACTCTGGACGAGCCTTTTTTTCATTTTTAGTGTACTACGGGAAAGTGCTTGGCCTTCATCTCACCTGATTTTATTTAGGTTATGATAAGGCGGAAAATTGAGGTGCAATTCACCCGGAATCCTCAACAAACTGAGGAACTGGCTATCTTACCTCTAAATGCCATTACAATTTAAGAATTGTTGGTATGGCGACGGAATTAGGTAAGATAGCCTGGCGGACTCCTACAACCAATCAAAACCTCCTTAATGTAGGCGTAGGTCGCGTAGGTCATGTGATATGTGGGTGTGACCTACGCAGTATGGCTTTATTATATACAAGAGATACACTGACCATCAGATAGGCTACTGGCTTGTTCTGTCTCCAAGTTGTATTAACACAAAAGATAGTGTAAGTCAACTGCATAGGTATTAACAAACATTCGGACAGCTTCATCGGATCGAATTCGGAAGCTTCCGATGGAGATTCCGAGAACGCTATTCTAAACTCCTCAATCTAATTATTGTGACATTAGAATTCGATGCTTCCCACAGAAGATTTTCAGAAATGGTGTGAGAATAGCGTTGATATCTAACGGATTCTATGTCGGATCCGACAAAAAGGGATGTTTCCGATCCGAAAACTTTCCGAAGAAAAATTACCTATACAGGGATACAAAATACAAATTCGATGCGTGCAAAAGAGATGCCATGATCGCCGGTCGTCGGCGGGTCATCAAACTGAACCCAGCCCTGATAATCAACATCGACTTCATTTTTGACTTTACAAACCTAACCTAGACTTCAACTGTCAGTTTCGTATTTATTTTTGACAAATTGTGACTGCGTTTGACTGACATCGACTTGTAGTTTACTGGTAATGGATTTCAAGATATGCATTTAGGCTTCTGTGTGCACACGAAAAGTTGGATATGACTTAGGAACCGATACATTTGAATGTTATCCTCAAACCATTTCTGAAAATCTTCTGTGAAGCTTTCGACATATCCAGCAAGTTTCACAGCTCAGTTGGTAGCTCTGCCTTCTGCGCTGTAGGTTGTGGGTTTGATTCTTACCCAGGACAAACATTTGTGTGATGACTTGTGATATAAATCTTTGTTTTGTGTTTGGGTGTTCATAATAGTATACATACCACATAATAATATACAATAATTAGCTGACTGTCTCTATATACGTTTTTAAGGAATTTTATAACCTGTTGGTTTTCCGAAGTAAATAAATAACGTACAACACTTTTTTTTTAATTGTACGACGGGGAAGCACTTGGCCTTTATCTCACCTGGTCACAAGTTGAGATAAGGCCGAAGATGGAGGCGCACTTCACCCGGAATCCTCAACTAACTGAGGAACTGGCTATCTTACCTCTAAATGTCGGAACGCAACTATTTTATAATCGTTATTATGGCGACAGAATTCGGTAAGATGGTGGTAGCCAGGCGAACTTAAATAAAATCCTACCAACAACCAAACCGAGCATAATATTGTGCTCCCCTGGTGATCGAACCCGGGACCTCTGGACCTGAAATCGGTGTGTCGCACCACGTGACCACGACTGACCTGGGCCACGGTCCGCAGCGAGTCCCCCAGCGCGGACCGCAAGCGCTGCATGTCCCGCGCGGCGCGTCCGCTGCGGGACACGTACGTCTGTCGGCGGCGGATCTCCGCGGACAGCTGGGCTCGCAGCTGCGCCGCCTGGAAACACGAGCCTTATTAATGCTGCTTCGAAGTACGTATCCGTGAGTGCGTACACGTATCGTATATATACTGAGTACGTATCGGTAAGTGCGTACACGTATCGTGTATATTTCGGTGGTGGTAGGACTTTGTTGATACCGCCTGGCTAGCTACCACCATCTTACCTAATGCTGTCGCCATGATAACAGTTCTTAAAAATTGTTGTGTTCCGGCATTTAGAAGTACGATAGCCAATACCTCTTAGTTGAGGATTCCGGGTGAAGTGCGGCTCCACCTTCGAGTTGACAGGTGCGGATAATTATTTTTAACAGTATTATATATTTATTAAATTTTTAGGACCCAAGGGCTGGCTCTTATTTAGGCCAGCGAATTAGCATAGCTATTCAGCGTGGCAATGCAGCCAGTGTCTTGGGCACGCTTCCGTCTGGTACAATTGAGTTACCGTTTGTAACGTACCTCAGGTAATCTGACTGATTCCTTTGTACATAGTTAGTTTAATTGTATTTTTTATTTTTTAACAGTAAATCCATTATAATTAAAAGGAATTTCCTTTTCCCGACACCACAAATAAAAAACATTTATTATTATTATCTTGGGCACGCTTCCGTCTGGTACTGGTCTGGAACAGTTGAGTTACCTATAGGCCGTTTGTAACGGTCCTTAGGTAATCTGACTGATTCCTTTGTAAATAGTTAGTTTACTTGTACTTTTTATTGAATAAATGTTAGTTTTTTATGCCTTAACTCAACTTGAAACCAGAAAAAAAAACGAAGACATTCGGCACTCAGCTCCGAAATCCTATTTATTACATAGAGATTAGACATTTCTTTATATACCAGTGTAGGTTATACCTGGTTCTCGAGCCGCATGATCTGGTGTCGGTAGCTCGCGTCCCTCGCCTCCAACGCCCGCTCCGCTTGCAGCGCCGCCTGGCGGTAGCGCTCGGCGTCTCCCGAGGCCGCGCCGCCGGACAGCTCCGATACGTACCGGTTCCTGGCCAGAGCCAGTTCCGATTCCTGATACAACCGCAACGAATCATCACATAGTTTTACAACAGGACACGTGGTATTAGGAGAGAGCTATATTGCAAGAGAATCCACACGGAAATTCACCGACTCTGTAGTCTAGTTGTCCAACGGTTTTAGATAAAGCGATCTCGGGCTCTATCCCCACATCAGCCGTACTGTCCACTGCTTGACAGAGCGTTTACCAAATCTGGAGGGCTTTGCCATAATCATCACGCTTGGCAAGCGGATTGGTGGCTTTTACAACATCCATGGGGTGAGTTAGAGGGGTCGATTCTTAAGCCGCGACCGCCACGATAATCATCGATCCCTAGCGAGAACAATATTGTGCTTGATTTGGTTGGTGGTAGGACTTAATTAAGTCCGCCTAGCTAGCTACCACCATCTTTAAGTCTGTCGCCATAATAACAATTCTAAATTGCTGTGTCCCGGCATTAAGAGGTAAGAGCGCCAGTTCCTCAATCTGTAGAGGATTCCGGGTGAAGTGCGCTTCCACCTTCGGCCTTATCATAACCTGATACCAGCTTAGATGAAGCCAAGCCGTCGTGCAATAAAATAAGTTTTTTACTTTCTGAACAAACTTTAAGGTAGGTCTACCTCCAAGTGGTAATACCACGTAAATAAAATGGTATTATATAGCCGTAGAACACACACAAGGAGAAGTCTCCGATTTAAGGGTTCAATACCACTTTTGAGTACGGGATTCGATATTCCATACAGCTTGACTTGAACAGAGTCGAACCAGTGATTCCGTTGCCCGGTCTACCCCGGACACCCAACCCGGGCAACGGAACCATGACTTTGGGTGGCAATAATGACACAAACAGCACTTTTTTTTATTATTACTATATTTATCGTACCTGATTTTCAAGTTATGATGAGGCCGAAGTTGGAAGCTCTTCCCCAAAAAAGGCAACATTTGAAACCGTACCTTATCGCCAAGTTCCTTTTCCAGTCGTCGTATCTTCATCTTGAGCTCTCGATTCTCGATCTCGAGGAAGCTGCAGTCGGTCACGAACCCTTTGTCCTTACAGGGCACGTGAGAGTCTTTGTAGCGAGATGAATCCTTTGTGGAGTCTGGCCCTGAAATATTCGGGACTTTTATACATGGACGAGTCTTTGTAACGAAATGAATCCTTTGTGGAGTCTGGCCCTGAAATATTCGGGACTTTTATACATGGACGAGTCTTTGTAACGAAATGAATCCTTTGTGGAGTCTGGCCCTGAAATATTCGGGACTTTTATACATGGACGAGTCTTTGTAACGAAATGAATCCTTTGTGGAGTCTGGCCCTGAAATATTCGGGACTTTTATACATGGACGAGTCTTTGTAACGAAATGAATCCTTTGTGGAGTCTGGCCCTGAAATATTCGGGACTTTTATACATGGACGAGTCTTTGTAGCGAGATGAATCCTTTGTGGAGTCTAGGGAGGGTATCCTTTGTGGAGGGTACTATAGTCAGTGGCCAGACCTGGTTTTCCGTCTAGATATTGAGCTAGTTTTTCCTTCCTATCCAATAGTGCTTGGCTCCTGACAAGAAAATAGAGATGACCGCATTCATAGTCTTTGAGCGTTAACTGAATCGCTTTTTGCCCTAAAATCTAACTAAAATAAACATGACGCATATACATTGCATGTTCATCGGTGATTTAGTTATTTATAAAGTAGGTATATTATATTTCATATCCTTTCGTTTTTAAGTTTTGTGTTATTGTATGTATTAGGGTACGATGTGACTGCAATGCCATTTATGGCAAAAGCCACGAATAAAAATAGAATTTAAAAAATAAAAATACATTGCACAGAAGATATTGTGCGCAGATACTGTTGTGTTCAGAATCCCACTGAGAATAAGAATAATACTGCTGTGTTCTCCTCTTGGACCTGAACACAGACGGCTGCATCCTCTGGTCAGCCTCAATCTTCCACGCAATATCTAAACACGCATCATTCTCAACCTTGAAATCCATTATTCTTAACCTTGAAATCCATCATTCTAAGCCTTGAAATCCATCATTCTTAACATTTAAATCCATCATTCTTAACCTAGATCTCACCTGAGTCCAAATCGGAGTAATAAACACTCTTCTCGGTCCGGTCATGGCTCTTGGACCTGCAGGCCTATTACCTAACTCTGTTTCATTTGGGTTTCAATCGGTTTCAATCAGAAATGCAGGCATTTTAATTGAAACCCATTGAAACCCAAATGACACAGAGTTAGGTAATAGGCCTGCTGAGCACGGACGGGCGCATCCTCCGATCTGCCTCCATCGTCCACACAATATCTACACACGCGTCATTCTTAACCTGGAAATCCATCATTCTTAACCTTGAAATCCATCATTCTTAACCTTGTCCTCACCCGAGTCCAAATCGGAGTAATAAACACTCTTCTCGGTCCGGTCATGGCTCTTGGACCTGAGCACGGACGGGCGCATCCTCCGATCTGCCTCCATCTTCCTCATGGAGTCCACGAGGGCGTCGTTCTTCGCCTTCAGCTCGCATCTCTCCCGCTGGAGTTCGTGCAACTCCCGCTCCAGTTCGCTGTCGCCTCCGCTCTCTTTGCCGTCCCACGTGGTCATACGTAGTTGGGATTCTAGACCGGACCTAGGAAAACATATATCGAAATATAAATATTTAATTTATTTTTTACGACGTGTAAGCACTTGGCCTTCAACAAGTTAAGATAAGGCCGAAGGTGGAGGCGCACTTCAACCGGAATCCTCAACAAACTGAGGAACTGGCTATCTTACCTCTAAATGCCGGAACAAAACGATTTTAGAATAGTTATTATGGCGTCACAATTAGGTAAGATGGTGGTAGCTAGCCAGGCGGACTTAATTAAATCCTACCACCAACCAAACCAAGTACAATATATTGTGCTCCCATGAGGATCGAACCCGGGACCTCTGGATCCGAAATCGGTGGCATGAACCACTAGACCACAGAGGCGGATATAGTAGGTATATAAAGTAAATGGCTTTACAGTACATTACAAACTATATTATAACACTAGCTTTTAGAATTATTATTAATTAGGTATAGTTTTTGCGGCTTTACTTTTGTTTAACGTGTGTAAAAAATTAGGCCCTACAAAACTTAAACACGACAGTACATTCTTCAACTTCTCCAGTTACGTTCAGATTTTCTTGAGCCATTTTAAAAAAGTCTAACCGACAAAACCTATACTTAAACCAAACGAAAACAAATGCCAAATACAAAGCAGAGTCTATAACCAAAACTCAGTCAGTCAGTCTGTCAGTAGATTCGTTCCAGTACAATGGATAGATCATAATGTTTCGCTTAGGTTTAGTTCCACACCATTTTTCGCAAAAAAACATAGTTTCATCACAAACTTACTGAATAATTTAGCCCAAAATTCAAAATAGTGATTATTTGAAAAGTAAATAGATAAGTTTAAAATGGAGGTCTGATTGTAACACTGTCCATGGAACCCTGTAGCCATAACAATGTTTTCATAAATATACATTTAAATATATATATTTAATTAAGTATATTGAATGACGTGTATTTTAAACCAAATCAATTGTAAATTAACTGGGAAACCATTGTTTTGCTTGATTTTCACGATTTAAATATGGAGTTTAGTATATTTTAATATGATCAAAATGAATGTCAATACATTTACTGGTATTTTCTTCATTAAAAAAAAGGTGTGAAAACAAAATGTCGGACTAAATTGTAACGTTAGAATATATTGTACAAGGTTTCGAAATCAATAATTGTCATATATAGTTTTAGCCACTTTAGCCATAAAATCATCTCCAATAGTCTGGAAGAAATTGCTTCTAAGTGATAAGACCACCCGTTTTTTTTTTAGAAATCCAGTTCCATTTTTAAGGTCTGCAACAAAGTATTTTCATTCTATCATTTATATTTCCACATACCTCTGTACTTCAACGTTATTCAACGCAGTAGTAAGTCTGTGCACTTGATCCTCTAGTCCAGCGTTCATCCTCTTCAACTCGCCGAGCGCCGCCTTGGCGCTCTCCAACTTCTCTGTTAGTACTCTCCTCTCGTTCTCGCAACACGCTGAAAATAGTTGAGATACTTTGAAGTTTTTATTCTGACACTTTTTCATTAAAACATCTTCATTTTTTATGCCTTAATTGCTAGTAGTTCGCCACGAACTGAGAACTGAGATCTCGTGATGTTTGGTTGGTGTTAGGTGTAACCATGGAGATTATTTCTAATATACAGTTATTTACAAACGATACATGTATGCTTTTAATACACCTTACTTACCCTACTTAAGCACACTTTTTCCCTTCTGTGTGTATAAATAACTAGTAGAAGACGCCATTTTGTTTTCATTGTGAGTGCACAATAAAATCAAAATGGCGTCTTTTCCCGTTTTTTTTTTCATTAAACGACGGGGAAGCGCTTGGCCCTCATCTCACCTGGTTACAAGTTGAGATAAGGCCTGTTACCTCTAAAACCCTCGTAACTGGCTATCTTACCTCTAAATACCGGAACACTATTTTTTTTTAAGAATTGTTATTACGGCGACAGTATTAGGTAAGATAGTAGCTAACCAACCAAACCACGCACTATATTGCTCCCCCTGTGGATCGAACCCGGGACCTCTGGATCTGAAATCGGTGGGTTGAACCACTAGACCACAGAGGTTCAATCACAAGATGGCGTCTAAACTACATACTTACAGATATTCTTCTGAATCTGCCTCAGTTTATCGATCGCGTTGTGTTCGTTATTCTTGGCTTCGTTCAGCTGCCTCTGGACCTTGCTCAGTTCAGACCTCAGCTCGCTCTCCGCACTGGCCGCCTTCTGTAGCGAGGTGGAGAGTTGCTCCACGGTGCCTTTCAGCGAGGTGCAGCGGTCTTCTAGCTGGGCTATTGTTCTTGAGTAGCCTTCGCAACGCTCTTGAAGTTTCTGACGAGTTTTGGACGGGATAGAATCGTTTTTTTTAGACTAGACTCTAGGTGGACAAGGCGGACGACTGAGGATACCACTGGTAGGAAAAATAAAACAAGGAAGACCGAAAATGCGATGGAGACTTCTTGCAGATCGGAATGGTAGAGAAAGGCGAGGGTAAAGGAACGAAATGGAGGGATTTAGGGGAGGCCTACCACCTATAGGGGTAGTCAGAGGCACGTGGTCATGGTAAGCAAGTAGCACTAGCATTCAATTCGTAACAAATTGCAAGCCCGATGCCGGAATACATGCCATTCGAGATGTTCCGTCGCGTGGAGGGTCGATTCTTAAGCTACAACCACCACGACAGAGATAGCAATACGTTTGTAAAAAACCTACAACGCGAAATCAGTTTCGGTATATGATCCTCGTATTGTGCCGTCTCTTAGGTGCGTAAGGTGCAGTCACGTGGTTTACCTTCAAGGCCTGGTCCCGGTCACGTGCCCCGACCGCCGCTCTCTGCACGTCTCCCTCGAGCTGCGCGCGACGCACGTCCAGCCGCGCGGCGCGACCTGTATGTCACATATAATTCTAATAAATTACAAGACATTAATTTCACACAGCGCCATCTATAACCCAAACTAAGCATAGCTTGTAGTATGGGAACTAGATTATGGATAGACATACTTATATACTTGTTTTTTTTTTCACCCAAACACAGAACAAACATCTATATTCATCAAACAAGTGTTTGTACTGGGTGGGAATCGAGCCCACAACCTACAGCGCAGAAAGCAGAGTTACTACCAAGTGAGCTATGAGGCTTGCTAGAATGAAAAACATTACAAGCTCGTAGGTCGCCTTCTAATACCTCCACAACCTATGTCCGTAGGGTCCACCTTCGGCCTTATCTTAACTTGTAATCAGATGAGATGAAGGCCAAGATCGTACAATCAAAAAGAAAGGTCATAATTCACAAGACTACGTATTGATTTATATTTCAGTTATACTCTATTGCACACACACTTGTATCAGTGTACAAACATAGAATTAAAAAAGTATGGCAAATGCTAGCTTAACTAATCTAAAGGGTTCTTTTCCACCAAACCTAGGCAGAGAGAAACAAGATTAAATAGAAATGAAAAGTGTACAACATTAATAAATAATACATACTGTAACGAATCAGGGTTCGTATTAGTCACAAATATCAATAAATATCAAGTAAAATAATGTATTATAATAACTATGGATATAGTGGCAAGTAGATATTTACGTAATCAAACTGAGCAAAGTTTGGTAAAGGAATAGTAAATCATTATTCTTGATAAATAAAACAAAGTGAGTTTTGAAAACGGAATTCGAATAGACGAGAGACGTCAGATGGAATAAAAAAAAAGGATAGTTTTTGGATTTCCTGGTAGAAAGTCATGTTTTGAGGAAATTGATATTTAAATCACAATTTTCAACAAAGATAATGAAAAACTGTATGATTTTACCCTCAGCCGCCGCCAAAGCTTCGCGCAACTGGTTTACTTCCTGCACCCTCTCTGTGAGCTGAACGCGTAGATTTTCACCCTTATTCTGAAAATTATAATACCTGTTATAGTCATAGTCATCAATTGCATTAATTATAAATAAATATTACAGGACATTAATTTCACACAGCGCCTTCCAGACCTAAACTAAGCATAGCTTGTAATACGGGAACTAGATTACGGATATAATACTTAAATACTTTTTTATTATGTAAAGGTACAATGGTCTTATGATCAAAAAAAGTTATACAGAATAACCATATTAGGGTAAAGCAATATTAATATATAAGCCATATTAATGTTTAAGTAAGCAGGAGGAAAAAAAAATGTTAAATAAATTAAGAAAGTGTAATATTATCAATAAAAAAGTCGTTCAAATTATAATAGCATTTCTCAATAATTATATATTTCCTAATAATCATGTCAATAAATAACTATCATGAATGATCATCATCCTGTCTGCTATCTCATACCAAGAGGGGTCTCTCTTTAACAACACGGCTTTATGTCCATGTTGTCCAGAATATTGACTGGCATTTGAAGACCAGCCGCCTGACACTAACCTTCCTTGGTAATAATCAGTTGCGTGGGATGAGGGGATAAGGATTAAGTAAATTTAGTATATTAAGTGGATACGCAGGGTTTAGTGTATGACGTCCTCCGCTAGATGGAGCGACGACCTCCATACAGTGGCGGGCAGAGAGTGGATGAGAAACGCCGAAGATATGGCTCAGTGGCGCACCTTGGGGGAGACCTACGTCCAGCAATGGACTGCGATAGGTTCATGATGATGATGACGGAGGGTTTAGGATATAAGGTAGTGGATAAGGGGGATAAGTATATTTGAATACGGATAAGCGGCGATGAAGGAAGATAATGTCATGGGAGACTGGTGAAAATAATACCAGCAACCCGTAATGATTCCGGCCAGATGACCTACTAGGTCCACCCTCTGGATCAAATCAATAAATACTAGCAAATAAAGTCATAATGACTAAAACTGCTCTCTAAACTATATGATCCATCAACAGTCAGACGCTATGGTTTTAGAAGATTGAAGTTATATAAAGTAACTATCTTTTGCCCAGGGTACATACCATGATATATATATATTTTATACTACTAGGAGACGGGACAAGCAAGTAGCGCACCTGGTGTTAAGTGTACTCTTGCCTATGACAAAGCCTTACTGCATAGGTCACATCCACAAAGAACATAGCCTACACGGCACTGCATTGCGCCCGTCAACTTGAGGCATAAAGGTGTTAAGCCTCACGTACCCGTAATTTCACCGGCAACCATACCCTTCAAACCGAAACACAGCAATGCTGCTTGGCGGCTGAAATAAGTATGGTGGTAGTAATTCTCCGGACGAGCCCTTTCACTAAGGGCTTCTACTACTCTTAAAAATATGAAATGTACCTAGCAAATGTATTTTCCCATGATAAATATGCCAGATTTGATGCCATTTTTAAGCCGAATTTCAATTAAATCTGTTAAGAGGGCCCCGGGGTACCGCTGATATTCGTTAGCTAGCACAAAAGTAGTTCCTTTTTAATTTCGAAATGGTAAATCCGATTCACATGAAATTTTGCAGGTCTAACCGGAAAGAGATAATATGTGTCTGTGGTGCGCTACTTTTTCTTAAAACGCAATAACAATGAAAATATACGGAAAAGAGTGTTTGCATTGAAAAAATATTTTCCATATATTTTGCACCACAGGCACAGATCCTATCCTAGCCGATTATACCTGCAAAAAATCTTTTGAATCAGACTTGGCATTTCGAAATGATAATGGAACTAAGTTTGTATGGGAAAGTGAGACTAATGGGCCTTATTAAGTTATTTGGTTGTAAAAATGTAACAAACAAATAAACATACATATCGCGGTTACGTGGTAGTGAAATTATAAAAAAAAATGCGAAGGAAAGAATGTTAGGTACGTATGTAGACGGACGTAGGAGAAGTAGACCGAGGAAGAGATTAATGGATTGCGAGTGACGATATGCTTGTGAGAGGAGTGGATGCTGAGTTGACGGGAGAAAGGGGAGAGTGAGACAGGAGAACTTGATGTACCGGCCTCGGCTGAGTGTGGGACAAGGACAGGAAGAAGTAGTTTAGATATACAAACCTCATTTTGTGCTTTTTCTTCCGTGACGGAGCTGAGAGCGGCCTCTAGGCTGGTGATTCTGTCACGTAAGTTGCTTATCTCCACTGTCTTTGTTTGCACCGACTCATTCTGTGGGACAATTGAAAGACCGTTTTGCATTAAAACAAAACAGGTATTAGGTATGTGAAGCAAAAAAAAAAAAGGCAGTTTCTCGGTATATGTCTTCCCGATATTATGGGTATTGGGTACGGCAATGTCGATCAGGTTCACATATTTGTTTTGTTAGTCATGACGACTAATGGTCGGTTGTAATGAATAGTCATATCTGTGATTATTGTCCTGTCCCAATAAAGTTTGTAGTTTGCAGTCTAAAATAGTTTGTGGTAAGAACAAATGTATAGTAAGCTACTTTATCGTTTATGAATATTATTACGGGCCTAAGTAAGATTAATCTAGAAGACTCACCTACAACTATTTTGTATGTTTTGGTATCAAACACCCAACGTGTTACAGCACAAGTTCTTAGCCGACAACAACACAACTTCATACAAATTAAATATATAACATTAGGTACTGTCACGTGACTTGATGCTGCTGTCTGCAGTCGGCTACGAACTTGTACCTTTAGTCAGTCACCACAGAAAAAATACCTACTGCGAAATTTGAACAGATTTCAATTTTATTTAAGATGGACGGCTAGATCTTTCTTACCATCAGAAGTTTAGAAATCGCAGCCTATCTATAGTCTATGCTTATTTTATAATCTGTACACATTGTATTACATTCTGTTCTTCACTTCTGAAAAATTCATTAAGAATATGGACATCACGTTGGTAAAAATCTAAGATTAATTTCATTCCAATAAACCCCAGCCCCCTCAGCACGGGGCGGGGATAAAATTTTTGTCCTCTGTTTTTATCCACCATCGGGAGACAAAATGCTCTCAGAGGTGGATAAAACAGAGGACAAAAAAATGTATCTCCTCCCCGTGCTGAGGGGGCTGCAACGGTGCTTCGGTGTCTACGAACCGAAACAGAGGAGGCAGTCGGCCCCAAATTAAATAAGAAAAAAAATAACTTTTTTTTTCTGACAGTCTGTAGTTAAGTGAAGTTTTTTCTTATAAAAGTACACTTACGAGAGCGTTGAGCTGCGCTTCTTTTTGCGCGCACGCAGACTGTAACTTCGCCTTTTCGTCCTGAATATTCCTGAAAGTTAAAGCCCAGGTAAAAGACTCCCGTTTCCGCGCACAATGGGTGTGAACGGAAACGGGTCCGCTCACACCCATTTCCACACATTTTCCGCTGACTCTTCAGTGGTTCATTTTGGGTGAAGGTCAAAGCGCATATTTGGATATTTAGTAACATAGCTTGGATAATTTTTGCGCAAGGTTTATATCATACAAATACTCTTGCCTAAAAATGCACAAAAAATTACAAGCCTAGCGAGAACTAACGTCCCGTTTAAACTCATACTACTAGGAAATAAAATCAACTTCAGAGTAAATAATGATTTATTCCTCAGATGAAATTACAAAGGATATCGCACGCCTTATATTATATTACTACTCATCGCGAAAATAGTGGCATATTATTTTGTCATGCGATGCTAGTAAAAGATGGCAACATTTATAATTACAGCTTATCAAAAACAAAAAGCGACTCTAACTGTTGTTGTGTTAGGGCTTAGAATGCAAAGTAAGGTACTGTTCGTTACGACCTTGACAGACGAGTAGCCGAATAAAAACTGCTTCCGGTGCGTTTTGATGGAGTTAGTGGTAGGGTGGGTAAGAACCTTGTTTTTTTTTAAGCCCAAACCACTAGGATATCAAATTGACTTCTAATTCAATTTTATCAATCTTACCTCTAAATGCCAGAACACAACAATTTACAATTCTTGTTATGGCGATAGATTAAGATATGATAGGTTTTCATTCTGTCGCCATAACAACTTTTTTTTTATAGTTGTGTTCTGACATTTAGAGGTAAGATAGCCAGTTCCTCAGTTTGTTGAGGATTCCGGGTGAAGTGCGCTTCCACCTTCATACGCCTTATCATTACTTGAAAAATCAGGTGAGATGAAGGCCAAGCACCTCCCGCATTCCATAATAAAAAAAGGAAAGTCAGTGTTAGTGGTAGCCAGGCGGACTTAAACAAAGACCACCAACGAAGCACAATATTTTACTCCCCCTGCCCCCTCAGCACGGGGCGGGGATATAATTTTTGTCCTCTGTTTTTATCCACCTTCGAGAGCATTTTATCTCCCGATGGTGGATAAAAACAGAGGACAGAATTTTTATCCCCTCCCCGTTGTGAGGGGCTGGGTCGATCGCCAGGGGGAGTAAAATATTGTCCCCAGAACCTCTGGATCTGACATCGGTGGGCGAACCACTAGACCACAGAGAGGATAAAGCCTCGAATAACAAGGCTATCATCAGTATACCTGAGATTCGCGGTGACCGACTGTAGCTTGTTGTCGCCTTTCCCCTGTTGCTCGCTCGCTTCTTTGAGCTGCTTCTTCAGCATGTTCATTTGGGACTTGCAGTCGTCCTGGGAAGACGGTAGGTGATCGATACAAAAAAAAAACAGAAAAAAAAACAGTGCCAAAAACAAAGACAGAAAAAGTTCAGGTGTAACTTAGCAATATTTACAATATCTGATTAACCTGGTATGATATAGGTGAGCTGAGGGTGTCGTGAATTCCAGGTTTGTTTCAAACCTACATGCACCAGTATCACACAAAATTAGCTATACCATGACATTAACAGACCTTGTATGAGAAATTATTACGCTTTGAAAACTAAAAAGAAAACCGACTTCAATGAAGAATATGATACAATTTCGTTTACCCGGATGAAGTATTTTTTTCAATTATTTTGATGACAGATGGACAGACGCGTGATCCTATAAAGGTACATTTTTTTCCTTACTTTTGAGGTAATACACCCTAAAAATACCCAAATCACTTCAAGTGTGCCTATAACATCCCTCGATTCCTCCAGGATCCCATCATCAGATCCTGACCAAACATTCAAACAAAAAAATAATTTTGCAAATCGGTCCAGGCGTCTACGAGTAATCGGGGAACATATATACTTTTTTTTTTATAAATACATACTTATATCTTCTTATACTTATCATACAATACTACACCCAAACACAGAACAAACATCTATATTCATAACACAAATGTTCGCCCTTGGTGGGAATTGAATCCACAACTTACAGCGCAGAAGGCAGAGTTTCTACCAACTGAGCTATGAGGCTTGATTGAAATTGAGAACCTCCACCTTTTTTGAAATCGGCTGATAAGTAAACATTAGTCTCTTTCAAACTTTCGCGATTAGAACACATTATTTTAATTCTAAGGTGCAACCCTGCCGAAACGTCGGTATAAATATAGGTAAAATACGCGATAAATACCCGTTTCTCGAATTAAAATAAAATGTTTTGCTTATAAAGCCGCGAGCAGACGCCGGTGTACCTTCTCTCGTTCGATCTGACAGACGTCATGCATCAAGTTCCTCATCCCCTTCTTGATGAGCTCCGGATCCACGTCGATGATCTCGTTGCGGTCCTCGGAATGATCGCGTCCTGTCAACATACAATACTCTAAAGATGCGACAATTGCCCGGAGTAACTACATTTGCCTGTCAAAGTCAAAGTCAAGTTTGGTTTCGGATCATTTTGAAACGTCAGATGTCATCAAAAGTCGCCATGTTTTTTATTTGAGTTGCTCCGCTGGAAGTGAAGGTTTGTGTATGGGACCTAGGATATGTAATAATTTACCAAAACATATCCTGAAATAAGACGATTTGATCTCATTTAAGTACAATTCACCTATCTATTGACAAGCAAAGTTTTTTTTTTTTTTTTTTTAATTAAGTTGTCTTATTTGATTTAGCATTGATAGGATTTAGTTTGTGTTATGTTACTTTAGTGCTAAAATAATAATTATTATCTTAAATGTCAAGTAATTTATTCATTTTGAAATGTCGACTGTTTCAAAGACATTTTTTTTTATTTATACGCTTTGCCTTCATCTCAACTGGTAACAAGTTGAGATAAGGCCGAAGGTGGAGGCGCACTTCACCCGGAATCCTCAACAAATCTTACCTCTGAATGCCGGAACACAATTTTTTTTTAAGAATTGTTATTATGGCGACAGATTTAGGTAAGTTGGTGGTAGCTAGCCAGGCGGACTTAAACAAGATCCTACCACCAACCAAATCAAGCACAATATATTGCACTCCCGGATCGAACCCGGGACCTCTGGATCGGAAATCGGTGGCTTGAACCACTAGACCACAGAGGTGGTTAAATTTACTTATTTGGCATTTAGATAAATTAATTCGAATTAGGAAGACCTAAATTTTGCATGCCTGTAAAATGTCACTGGTGAAAATATGTGAAACGTAATTATTTAGTCTAAGAACCTAAAATATACGCTGTAGAGGGGCGATAACGCTCACATGCATCAAAAGATATAGCTCTCAGTCTTAGTTCTCGATTAGCTGAAACTAGACTCGTGTATTTACGGAAAGCTTTTAAATATTCATAGGAGAGCCTCCGCCGAACCTCTGTGTTTAATTTTCTAACTTAAGGTTCTATATTTACACCGAACTTATCACGTGATCCAAGTTTATTAATTTACGAAGTGAAACGTTTTTTATTCACTTATACTATGTGATCATTTTCACTGGGCACTTGGGAATTCCTTTGACCGTCGCTTTTTAATTAAGGTATCAAATTTCTTTAAAATTGGGTGTACAAATGCAATACACATAAATATGCTTTGTCATGTCGGGTCCTTTTACAAGGAGCTCTACTACTCTTAACACCTATTTCACGATGTCCGAGTACTGCTACTTGACAATTTAAAATCATACTCTCACTTCTGTTTTCGTGTCGCAAAGAAATAAGGGTATATATTTATTATCTGACGGGTATTGCTGCTCAGAGACCGTTTAAAACTCTCTTTTACTCTTCTTTGGAATAGCACAGCTGTAAGTCAAGGACATATATTTTTTATTGTCCGACGGGGATTTGCCTTTGCCTCACCTGATTTTTCAAGTTATGATAAGATCGAAGGTGGTAGCGCACTTCACCCGGAATCCTCAACAAACTGAGGAACTGGCTATCTTACCTCTAAATGCCGGAACACAACATTTTAGAATTGTTATGTTATGTACCAGATTTAGGTGAGATGGTGGTAGCTAGCCAGGCGGACTTAAACAAAGTCCTACCACCAACCAAACCAAGCGCAATATTGTCCTCCCCTGGGGATTGAACTCTGGATCTGACACCGGTAGGTACCACTAGACCACAGTGGTATCCACCTCCTTATTTGCTAACTACGATAATGTAATGTAGGTAGCTTCTTTTAATTGAATCCTAGTGTTGAAATTAAATTATCTGTGCTGTATTGTTGTGTGGCAATAGAATGTTTTTTTTTCTATCATTCTTTTAACTTTTTTTTTTTGAAAGGGCAATACGCTGGCTTGGTTCTAAATCGGTAAAAAAAAATATTTTTGAGGCAGCAAGCGCAAGGGCACTAAGGTACGGACCTCGGCTTGGGCTGTTACCATACTGAGGGTAACGCTTTGAGGCGGAAAGGAGAAAACATAAAAATAAATAAAATATTACAAGACCCTAATTTCACACAGCGCCATCTAGTCCCAAACTAAGCATAGCTTGTAATATGGGAACTAGATTACGGATAGAATACATAGATACTTTTTTTTTCTTTTTTGTAAATACATACTTATCATACAATACAACACCCAAACACAGAACAAACATCTATATTCATCACATAAATGTTTGTCCTGGGTGGGAATCGAACCCACAGCCTACAGCGCAGAAGGCAGAGCTACTACCAACTGAGCTGTGAGGCTTGTTAGAAGTCTTTCTTTAAACTTAAACTAATATTATCTTTTTTTCTTCTTATTTTTTTATGTATTTAATTGTTTTTTCTGAGGTTACTTCAAATACTATATTTAATTTAACTACCTACATTATCAGAATTGTAGGTTTTTTTTATTATATTTTTTTTGTCATTTATTCTTATTTTTAGTAAGATTCGTTTTTATGGCATATGTAATTACCATTAATAGAAGCCCTGGATCCTGAAATACAGCATAGGCTAGTTCAGGACTCGACGGATTCAAAATGTTGAACTGTAACACTGTTTTTATGTCAAATACATTATTTTACTATCATTATTGTCTTGCAATTATTTTTAATATAGGTTTGCGAAGAAACACCGGGGAATAACCGTAGTACACGGGCCTAAGCCAAGTGCCCTTCGGTGCTTGCGGTTTGGGCACATAGTCGTCATACATTATTTTTTTTATTATCAAACAAGGAACTCAAAAATGCAAAAATAATATTTTTCAAAAACTTACATTTCCAGAAAAACTATTAAAAAAACTGTTTTTTTTTTTATGCAGAACTTATTTTTTTTTTAAATCGAGCACGTAACTCCTAACATGACTTTTCGATAACTCTCACGGTTTCAGACTTGGCCTCAGTGGCCCTGGAAAAAAACTCATGTATATAATATAATAAGATAATATGATTAGTGACCTCTGTGCGGGCTGTATCTCCTAGCGGGACTGGCGACCCGCCGCCTGGCCGCGGCGTGCACGCTCCCGTCGCTCTGCACGCCGCACACCCGGCGCAGCGCGTGCGCTATCGACGACAGCTTCGCTTCCGTCTCGCGCTTTGCCGCTTCGCATTGCATGAGGGCCGCCTCGAGCGCGCGGCACCGACCGTCGCTGCCGCCGAGCCGCGCCTGCCGAAACACGTTTCAAATCAATCAATCAATATTGCAGGACATTTTTACACAGCGCCATCTAGCCCCAAACTAAACATAGTAATGTGGGAATTGGATTACGGATAGCATACTTAAATACTTATTCTAAATACAAGTATAGCTCAGTCGGTAGTGGCTCTGCCTTCTGCGCTGTAGGCTGTGGGTTCGATTCCCACCCAAACAAACGGACTAACATTTGTGTGATGAATATAGAGGTTTGTTCTGTGTTCGGGTGTTGTATCATGGGAAAATACGAATGCTTTTTAACACTTTTGCGTTTTGTTTTGGAGCATTCGTTCAATATTTATTGTCATACATCTTGATGTATGATATATGCCTTGGCAAGGACTATAAAGCTTGATACATGTTGATATTACCGTTTTTACTAGAGATCTATAAAAATAACGTGAAAAAAATGTCTTGTATTTTATTGTATTATATAACACACTTAATTTTTTTCATTTGTTTTATCTTATGGGCCCGTAGGTGTTGTTATACGACTCCAAATTGATGAATTAAACTTTTTTCAATGTTAGATCGCGGACATGGCTACAAAACAGAAGAGAGGTTATGAAAAAATATTTTATAGCATGCACTATGATGCGAGGTTTGACTTTGCCATAAGCCGTGTTTTTTTGTTTTTTTCCAGCAACTTATTGAGAATCAAAATATATAGCTCTTTAGTCGCTGGTTTTAATGTTACACGTCCAAAGTTTATGAATTTTGCAAAAACTATCGCCGCTTACCGTTTGTGTAAATTGTCTCAGTGTTTTTATTTTTTATGTATCAAGGTGTAGGTTTAATGATTAGATGATTAATTAAGTTTACTCTCTATAAACTACCGTACACAATGTGATATCATGTTTTGAAATTACAATACTTTTATATTACGTTTTCGCAAACATATTATTAGCGTAGTTAGTAATGTAGTGTGCTATAGGGTTTTTTTGTAGGGACCATACAAAAAAAACCTACAGAACCAAGTTGGAGGTACCGTAAAGAAACGTAGGAAGAAGAAAATACATAAATACCTTCAATTCCTGAATTTGCTGCGTGGCATCGGCTAGGCACACTTCCAAATTGTGCTTCAACTCTTCCAATCTCCGCTCCTTCGAGCGGCAGTCTTCCAAGCGTAGAGCCAGTTCCTGGAAACAAACGTGATGAAAAGTCAACCCGCCCGTTAAGCGTGAAGATTATTTATATCATATTCAAACGCCACTAACAAAGTCAAAGTCAAATATTTTTATTCATTAAGATTTTTAGGATCATTTTGAAACGTCAAATCTACCGCCTGTTCAGAATCGCGATCAGCACACAAGGAGAAAGGCAAGAACCTCGGGCTGGTTAATTTTTTAATGATCCATTTAACATTTAGGTACAGTGTTTATAATAATTTAATAACATTACAAGTGTTACCTACATCATAAAACTAAAAACTTAATATTATCTTAAAACATTGATTATTACATAACTACCTAATGGGCAGTTTGTTAACATTGAGAAATCACCATTTATACCCATTTATGCTGTCAACTGGTATAGCAACATCGGGCCACGCGTTCTTATCGTCGATATAGTCACTTATTTTGTAGTAGACACTTTTAATTAAATTATTCTTTATTTACAATTTGAATTTACGAGCAGAGAGTTTGGTGGCGCTTTGAGGAAGCTTATTATAGAATCGTACACAGTTTCCTAAGCATGAATGATTTACTTTTCCTAAGCGATACCTAGGTATGTCAAGTTTATTTTTATTTCTAGTATTAACACTGTGCGCATCACTTCTTTTACCAAACTCATCAATGTTCCTGTGAGCGTGAATTAGATTTTCATAAATGTATTGGGAGCTGACTGTCAGAATACAAATCTCAGCTGTAACGGTGATGTTGAGCCATCAACGCTCTTTTTTTTTTCTTTAAAAAGCGCGTCAGACGCAGAGGTCCCGGGTTTGAACCCTATGGAAAAAAAAACTGCTTTGTTTGGCTTTAAGTCCGCCTGGGTACCTTCCACTATCTTACCTCATTCTGTCGCCATAATAAAAATTATTATATTGTTGTAATCCAAGATTTATTAAGATAGCCAGTTCCTGTCTGTTGAGGATTCCAGACGAAGTGCGCTTCCACCTTCGGCCTCATCATGAAAATCCCATCATGGGGTCCCGAACATCGTCATAGGGTCATAGAAACGCTCGGGTATCCCAACTTCAGCGGGGTTGTACCTGGCGAGCGCCATCTATCATCTTAGTAGTCGAAACAAAGAAATACCTATTCTCAAAGAATCCGAGCAAGAACGGTCGTGTTTCGTTGTATGAGACGAGGTATTTTTTTTTATTGTACGACGGGGAAGCACTTGGCCTTCATTTCACCTGGTTACAAGTTGAGATGAGGCCGAAGGTGGTAGCGCACTTCACCCGAAACCCTCAACAAACTGAGGAACCGGCTATCTTACCTCTGAATGCCGGAACGCAACAATTTTATAACTGTTATAACGGAATTAGGTAAGACGGTAGCTAGCCAGGCGGAAAACAAAGACCTACCACCATCCAAACGAACCCGGGACCTCTGGATTTGAAATCGGTGGGTTGAACCACAGAGGTCTGTACGTTGCCAATGCCAATATATTCATGACAATATAATGTACGCGCGTAAAAACATAAGCTTATTTGACAAAAACTGTGATAAACATAATTATAATACTAGAAATAAGAATAAACTCGCTGTTCCCACAACTAGGCTCCGTAAGGTTAATAAATCGTTCATAGCGCAAACTGTACGCTTTTATAATAAATTGCCAAGCGATGTGCTAAGCTTGTCAAATAATAAATTCAAAAATTTTGTTATACAGAAGCTATCCAGGAAAGCTTATTATAAAATTTCAGATTACCTAGAAGATAAGAAAGCCTGGCATCAAAAAAAAATAATTTGCTCCAGTGAATAAATTGTAATTAGTATTAGATAATTTTAATCTATTGTAATGGATCATGAAAAAAAAAAACCAGCCCGAGGTTCTTGCCTTTCTCCTTGTGTGCTGGTCGCGATTCCGAACAGGCGGTAGATTTGACGTTTCAAAGTGATCCTAAAAAATCTTACTCAATAAATATATTTGACTTTGACTTTGTTGGTATTTTATTATCTGTGCCCATAGGTAAGTAAAAAACAATATATATATATATATATATGTATATATATATATATATATATATATGTATATATATATATATATATATATGTATATATATATATATATATATATATATATATATATATATGTGTATATAACCTGGTCCCTCGCTCGGCACGCGTCCTCCAGATCCGCACAATGCTGCCGGCAGTTGGTGAGGTCGTTGCGGGCCGCCCCCAGCAACGCCTCCAGTTCGGCGCCGTGACGTCTCGCGGCCGCCGCGTCGCCCGCCGCTCTCTCGCGCTCCTCGCTCTCGTTCTGCAATCTGGAATCAATGTTTCGATGATGGATCCAGAGGTCCCGGGTTCGATCCCCATGCGGAGTATGCTGCGCTTGGTTTGGTTGGTGGTGGGATTTTGTGTGAGTCCTGCTAGCTACCGCCATCTTACTTAATTATGTGCCCATAGTAACAATTCTTAAATTGTTGTGTTTCGGCATTTAGAGGTAAGATACCGGTTCCTCAGTTCGCTTCACTTCGGCGTTATCATAACATTTGAAAATCAGGTGAGATGAAGGCAAAGCACATCCCGTCGAACAATAAAAAAAAATGGCAAAAAAGATCCTGTTACTTCATTGGTACCGATTCTCAATTACTCAATTACTCCCAACACTATTGAAATAAGACTCAATTAACCGTAATTGCAGTTCATTGATACAATGATGACCTATTTAGAAGCTAACATCATTCACTTGAGCAAAATGAATCCTAAGCAACTGGTATAAGGTTCATATTACCACATTTTCTTGGTGTCATCATGATTCGCCTGTTCCGAAGGCCGTTCCCTCTTCAGTTGTAGTTGCGTTTGAGCTCGCGAGTCACGCTCTCGCGTAAATGTAGTCCCTAAGTTAATGTGATAAGGTTGATATTACCGTGACTGTAGTTCCTTGATATCATGGTTGGCTTGTTCCAAAGCCGCCCGCTCCCTCTTCAGTTGCTGTTCCGTTTGTTTGAGCTCACGAGTCACGTGTTCTCCGCCGGTCTCGCATTCCTTCAGCGTTGTTTGGACGCGAGACAACTCTAGTTCTAGAGATGTGCGGTTTTCCTCTAATCCTGCGAGAATAGATTGTTTTTTTCTGTTAATTTAGTGAAACAGCAGTAAAATACTGAGGAAGAGGGTATATCGTTTCGGCGACGGGAAATGGCAATCTTTATAACGATGATTAGGACGATTTATTTATTTATTCGTATGGCATTATTAGCACAATCGTTCGCAATGTAGGTGTCTATTTACAAAGTAATCTTAAGTTGCTGAATCGATGATCTAAAATTCCCATTCATCGTCCAATAGACGATGAATGGGAATTTTAGATGACATTGACAGTGGCATTTTTTGACAGGTCATCTTAGACCTCTTCGATCTTGAAAAAGTGTCATAGTTAATTTCACATATGACACTCAATCCTAGTGTAGGCACTCTGTTTAACGCGAAGTTATTGGCAGTGCCTTAACGCAATAATTATCGCGTCGATATTTAGATTTAGAGATTTTAGCAGTCGAGATCCACCGTTGAACAGAGGGTACTGCTAACCGAAGATACTAGGAGCGACTCAAGGCGCCTCCATCCACAGTTGACAGTCTTGCAGTCAACTTGTCGGCTCTAGGCCAGAGTAATAATGACACGATGCAGCTAGCTTTACCAGAGGCTCTCCCTTTTTGTTTGGCGCCGGACTGCAATAGGGTTAATTCAGAGGGTGGTCGCTAGCCAGGTGGACCATTACAGTGTTTGTTATCATTCAAACGTAACTAGCAAAAGCCAGCAATTATGTTGCCCGGGTAGACCACTAGGAGGTTCACACCTACCCGAAAAACAAAGAAAGATTCAAATTCATTTATTGCCAATAAGTTTAAATTAATTATAAAATTACCAGAGGACCCCACACTAGGGCTAGCCTGTGCCGCGGGAGTCTATTTAAAGAATTACCAAAAGACTTGTGCTACTAACAGGGCAAAACCGAAATTAAATTAAAAACAAAAAACAGAATTACTGAGTATGACAGTGAAAAGGGGTGTGGAAAACAAAGAGCAAAGTTATTGGGATTCACGTCAGGATTGCTAAAAGTCTCTCTGTATCATCATAATCAAGGGTGAGGAGCCACTTTCTCACTTTCTCTTTAACGCCGTAAAGTGAGCAAGATAATTCACAATGTTTGCTAGCAATGCGATATATAAATGGAAAAAGATGTTATTCTAATTCAGAGTGGGGTGACCAGGGATGTTTTCACTACCCCAGTAGTCCTTGTAGTACCCACAGACCTGCGATCTTGTGGTAGGCCTCGTCCCTGGCCCGCGCCGCGTCCCTCCGCTCCGCCTCCACACGCTTCACGTGGTCCCGTAGCTCGCGACAGCTGCTGTTGTACTTGTCCCGCTCTGCCACGCAGTTCGTGAGCTGGCGACGCACGTCTGTTAGCTCCTTGCGGAGGCTGTCCGATTCGTTCTCCACTGGAAACACAAATTATATCATAAAATAAACCACTATATTTTTTTTTGTTTAACACTTTAACACAATTATTCATTTATCTCTTTCTTATTAAAAGTTTGTTAATCAATCTGTAATCATGTTACAGAGAAGATCAAATCAGCATCCACTCCTTTCACATCGAGAGAAAAAAGCCACCATATTTTTCTTCCGTGCTCGCTATACACGCTCTCCTGCAAATAGTCGCTATAGATGGCTCTAGGTGTCATTATGGGAATGACACCTAGCGCCATCTGTAGCGCCTTAGAATAGGTACTGAACGATGGGTGTTCTTGCACATTATGTATTTCGATGAGACGCAGAAGATGGCGCTCATAGCTACAAATCACATTTTTTTGTATAGTAACAGTGTGTTTATCAAGGTGCGATATAATATCAACACCATAATTTCAGCTTCAAAAATATATAGCCGACCCAAGCCCTCCAAAGGATTCATCATCAGAGCAAATGGTTTATTTTGTGGTTTATTAATGGCTTTTGCTCACACCACGTGATTTGTAACGCACCGAACGGACCGGAAGACTCCAAACATGTCGGTATAAACCGTAAACTATTGTATACGTGAATACGACTTGTGTTTAACAATGGTGAATGCGTTGGCTGAATGCTCTCTCAACCAGAGATTGCCCACTACCTAAGGATCCAGTTCCACTGTCATAGTTGGAAACATTCACAGTAGCTTTTTTATTGTACGGCGGGGAAGCGCTTGGCATTCATCTCATCTGGTTACAAGTTGAGATAAGGCCGAAGGTGGAGGCGCACTTCACCCGGAATCTTCAAGAAACTGAGGAACTGGCTATTTTACCTCTAAATGCCGAAACACTATAATTTTTAGATTTGTTGTTATGGCGACAGAATTAGGTAAGATGGCGGTAGCTAGCTATAGACTTAAACAAAGTCCTACGACCAACCAAAAATATAGTTTGCGCTATCCAGATACCACAAAAGGATTTCGAAGATCCATACATCTAACATAAATTCTGCTCGCTGGCGCCATCTATTATGGCGTTTATAGAACTCCTATTGTCTTACTTCTGAGGATCTTATATGTTACATAGGTTTTTTTATAGGCGATAACCAAACGACTTAAAATCTGAGAATCATGTGACATAGGTTTTTTTAAATAGTGATAGCCATGCGTTTGTGATATATATGTATAGAAAACCTAAGAGCCTACACAGTAATAGTCAGTAATAAACGTGCCTTTGTACTATCTGGTTTTTTCACTGATCGCCGTACCTCTCAGTTTGACCACCGGCTCACTTGAAAGATAAGTAAAGATGGGGCCTAGGATAGAGGACGCTTTTCTAAAAGGACCCTATTCAAGGAATGATGCATGTTTGTGAAGTAGAAAGTACTCACACTCCTTCAGTTTGCGGATGGTCTCCTGCAGCTGCGCGTACGCATTGTCGTACTTGTCCTCGATGAGCGCGAGGTGCGCGCGTACCTCGGTACACTCGCGTACGCACGCCTCCTTCTCCAGGTGTAGCTCCTTGATGCGCGTCTCATACCGAGAGCACTCGTCTTCCGCTGTGGCCCTGTTGACGTTCAATAAATCTATATTTATTTTCGATATTAATAAATAAACAAATATTTATTTGTTTATTTTATAAATATTTACTTTTTTTTTTTTTTATAAATGTTTATTTATTTATTTTATTTAAATATTTATTTATTTATTTTATTTGAATATTTATTTATTTATTTTTGAAAATAAATATTTAAATACCTATCTATTTATTTATTTTTGAAAATAAATAAATAAATATTATTTTTAATAAATAAATATTTATTTTCGACTGGAGGAATGATGCCCAAGATCGGGAAGTCTGGAGGGAGTGGGGGAGGCCTTTGCCCATGATAATAAGTATTTATTTATTATTATAGAAAACTAACAGCTTATAACAATATATTAGCATTCGCGTAAGAAATAGAAAGCCAATTAATGGTTCTCACGTGTACGTAATGAATTAGGTAAACAACAGTGAAAAAACTTAAACAGATTAATGTGAAAATAAAATGATACAAAACACAGTAAATGTATTAAGAATCATACGTACTATGTGAAGAATTATCTGCTTTGCTGCATATTACAGGACATGCATTTCAAACAGCGCCATCTAGCCCCAAACTAAGCATAGCTTGTAATATGGGAACTAGATTACGGATAGTTTTTATTCTTGTAAATACATAAGAAGGTAATTACTTTTCTAATTCTGTACAATTCTAAACGTACATAAATAGAGTTCAAACTCACTTCAACTCCTCAAGCCGGGTCTTCAAGGCCGCCATTTCGTCCTTCAGTTGATTCACGTAGTTCCTGTCTTGCTCTGCCCTCGCCTGAGCCTCGCGACGGCATCTTTCAAGTTTGTTCTGTTCGCAGTCGAGGGCACGCTTCAAGTCTTCAAGACGCTCGATCAATGCTTGTTGTTCTTGGTGAGCTAGAAATGAGTTAGGTGATGCTTAAGAATCGACCCCTCAAACTCAGTCTTTATATATCGTAAAATCCGCCTAAGGGATCTCACCAGAATAAGGTCAGCAGCTTCCTTCTGTGTATCACAAATAAACATTTACTGCGATCACCAACCCGCCCCCAAGCGTGGTGATTATGGCAAATTGAAAATTTGAAACATTTAATTTAAAAAAGCTGAGCCCTCCTTTGGAGGAGTTGATGTGAATATTGTATATATACTTATTTATTTAGTCATGTGACTATTGTGGCCTAATTTTATTAGTAATACAAATAAACGTATAATAATAAATGATAAATATTACAGGACATTCATTTTTACACAGCGCCATTTAGTCCCAAACTAAGCATAGCTTGTAATATGGGAACTAGATTATGGATAGAATACTTAAATACTTTTTGTAAATACATACGTACTATATGATACAACACCCAAACTCAGAACAAACATGTATATTCATCACACAAATGTTTGTCCTGGGTGGGAATCGAACCCACACCCTACAGCTATATTTATTCTTCTTTCTTTTCATCTTTCCTTACCAATGATCAAAGCCTGTTGCTTGTCATTCTCCGCGCGCAACATGGCCTCATCGTGCTGGAGTATGAGTTGGTCGCGCGCCATCAGTAGTTTCTTCTCTCTTTCCCTCGCGCCGGCCTCGCCGGATTCCTTCTCGCTCGTGAGTTGAGCGATGGTCTGGTTCAGCTTGTGTTCCAAGGCTTGGCGTAGTTGCTCCTATTCAATTAAGTAGTTTTAAGAGAAAGATTCGGTGACGTTTCTAAAAAAATACTAATCCAAAAAAAATAACGCTCCTTTTTTTATTATGCTTTTTTATTATGCCACGGGGAAGCGCTTGGCTTTCATCTCATCTGGTTACAAGTTGAGATAAGGCCGAAGGTGGAGGCGCACTTCACCCGGAATCCTCAACTAACTGAGGAACGGGCTATCTTACCTCTGAATGCCGGAACACAACATTTTTTTTACATAAATTATTGCGACAGAATTAGGTAAGATCACGATAGCTAGCCAGGCGGACTTAAACAAAATCCTACCACCAACCAAGCCAAGCAAAATATTGTACTCCCCTTGGGGATCGAGCCCGGGACCTTTGGATCTGAAATCGGTGAGTTGAACACAGACCACAGAGGCGGTTAAATCTTTTAAACCTCTTTTGAAGTTCGGAACTCACTTCAAAACTTTTGAGGAGTTTTTGAGTCCAACAGTACATACATGGGCTGCTGATCTTCATATTTTATCATAAAATATATTTGTACTATGTTTTTATCGTTCTGTCATGTTGTGTGTGCTATTTTAAGTAAATAAATGTTATCTATCTATCTATCTACCTATGATGACGACTTGCGTGTGAAATATTTACCGGGTACGGGTGATGCCTAGTATTTATTATTTCCTAGAAGTGCGCTTCCACCATCCACCTTGGATGAAGGCCAAGAACTTCCCCGTCGTACAATACGATGGTGAAGTCCTAGCGGATTTCACCCACAGCGACTAGCGAAAGCGACTATTTGGACTTGACAGGCGTATTTAACTACGATTTTAACAAGCCTTATAGCTCAGTTGGTAGTAACTCTGCCTTCTGCGCTAGGCTGTGGTTTCTTTTCCCACCCAGGACCAATTTGTGTGATGAATTCAGATGTTTGTTATGTGTTTGGGTGTTGTATCCTATAGTACGTTTGTTTTTACAAAAGTATTTAAGTATTCTATCCGTAATCTAGTTCCCATATTCAAACTATGTTTAGCTTGGGGCTAGATGGCGCTGTGTTAAAAATAATGTCCTATATGTATTTACAAAAGTATTTAAGTATTCTATCCGTAATCTAGTTCCCATATTACAAGCTATGCTTAGCTTGGGGCTAGATGGCGCTGTATTTAAAATAATGTCCTGTAATAATACGTAATTCACATTGAATTATTTCATTGTAGATATACTGATTTGTTCACACTGGTTTATGTAGTCTATATTGATTCCTATACGTGATAACATCTTATTGGGCAAATGTTGTTACATCTGTTACCTATGTACCTGATGCTGGTACCAACTACCGGCAAAATACGTATCTGTGGCGAGCATGTGGTAACTTCAATGAGCTATGTAGGCGAATAGATTTTGACCTATTCTGTACGAGCGTCAGTTCAGCAAGGCAGCGGCTGAATACAGAATGTTTCGGTGTAAATTAGGTTAAGTAGTGAGATAACTTATGTACATCTTCATAATTACATTGTATCAACTTCATGAAACCTAAAACTTACAGATAGGTATACTATTTAAGTCGATAATTTGTTCACATTTTTGTTTTCATTCTGTTATCTAGACTTGAAAACATGTTATTAGCTTTGCGATTCTATTGCTTTTGTCATTTTAAGTTTAAGAGCTGTTGGTTATAAAAAAAAATAAAAAAATACGTTGTATGTGGGCATTCCAAAAAAAAGTGAGGTGTCGGTGTCGTACCGTTTGGTAAGCATTAGGCTGATATTACCTTCTCCTCCTTGAGCTTGGTGATGTTCTCGTTGCTTGTCCGGTTGAGGTTGGTGATGATCTGTTGGTACTCCGCCTCCTTCTTCCCCGACTGCTGCGACATCGAGTTGCGGGTCTCGCGCACTTTCTTCTCGCTGTTCTCTAGATCCTTCGTCAGGCGGGCGATAAGACCTGTTCAACGAAGATTTTTCATTTATTTATTTGACAACAGACAAGACAAAAGTCGAACGCAGAGTCCAGAATGCCAGGAGAAGGTACTGGTCCATGAAAACGCTAATGAAGGGTGACCTTCCATTATCACTTAAGAGTCTATTATATGTGAAATGGCTTAGCTTCAGCGATCATATCTTCCACAATTCTGTAGCATTTACTTTGAAATTCATATATGTTATAGGTCAGGATAGATGCTAGAACGCTTGTGTTTCGAAAACACGATTACATAAAAAATCTGTAGAAAAAAAACCAAAGTTGACTCTAATTTGTACCAAAAATGTTCGCCATTCAATAAATACGCTCAATTAGTGCTTGAAACTTTGTACAGTAAATAAACACAGTATACAGCAGACAGACCGTCTGCTGTATACTGTTTTCGATTTTCAAAATTCATTTTTGTTTTACTGTATAAAAACAAAACGTAGAAATACGCGCATATTTCTGTCATCTGGTGATTATGAGCGCCGTGGTTTAGCGCACAGCAATGTCACCTTTATTATTACTATATCTTAGTTTGAAACTAGAATAAAGTTGCGTTGAATTGCTAAGCTGAGGTATATAATACCTTTAAGCCCGTTAAGCGTAAACTCATCGACATGTGTATTCTTCCATTACACATCTATGGCGCCTAAACATGGTCATTGACCGAGCTTCAGAAATGGAAACTCAAAGTTTGTCAAAGAGCCATGGAGCTAAGTGTGTTAGGGGTGATAAGGACCGATAGGATCCGAAATACCGAACTGCGGTCTAAGACCGATTATGTCAGTGGTAATACTGCCAGGCTGAAATGGGAATGGGCGGGCCACGTCAGTCGAATGCCTGCTGACTGATGGGCAAAGGCTGTCTCGCAATGGGTGCCTGCATATCGGCAACGAAGTAGAGGCAGGCCAAGAAAACGTTGGCGTGACGACCTGACTGCATTTAACCCGTAGGCTTATTACGTATCTCGCAACAGATTTGCAACAAGTTTGCAACAGCTGTGAATTTCGCGATGAACGCTGTAAAATGCCACTTTCGTAGCAGATACAGAGCAGACAGAAATCGATCACTAGTTTTCATCGATTGCCACTCAGTGCTGTCGCTAGTGGCGCCACTTTCCGCTAAGCGGCGATAGGCTTGCATATGCCGAACGTAAGTTTAGACGTACCTCTGACTACCCCCTAGTAGGTGATCCTCATAAGATCCGCGCTCTGAGTAGTGATCAGGGGTGTCTCCTCGAAGGGGAATAAGTCGTGAGTTTATTACTTATTACTACTCACTTACATTCATTGTTTTATACGACTGTACATTGGAAGCGAAACAAATGTTTCAACGGCACGAAAAGCCAATATCGACTGACGATTCAAAGTTAAAGTCAAGTCAAAGTCACGTGACACGACCACTGCTGGACAGAGCCTCCTCCAAAGCTGGAGGCTTTTGTCATATTCACCACGCTTGGTAGGCTTAGGTTGCCTACCTGCCTACCTATGCGCAAACTCATCCCCTGAAGTTGTGTCACGTGACGCGACCAGGGGGGGTACCAAGACCTCTTACAGTATTTTTGATATTACTTTACTTTTGTCCCTATCCGTATTTTTTTTTATTGTACTACGGGTAAGCGCTTGGCCTGCATCTCACCTGGTTACAAGTTGAGATTACGCCGAAGAAGGAGGCGCACTTCATCCGGAATCCTCAACCATATGAGGAGCTGGCTATCTTACCTCCAAATGCCGGAACACAACAATCTTGAGAACTGTTGTTATGGCGTCAGAAGTAGGTAAGATGGTGGTAGCTAGCCAGCACTTAAATCCTACAACCAACAAAACCAAGCACAATATTGTACTCATGGGGATGAGCCACTAGACCACAGCGGTAAATATACCAGATCATATAGAAAAAAATGAGGCAAAAGTAATGCTATGTTACGAGCTGGGGTTCATAAGAATTAAAAGCAACCGGTTATTACTCAAAACAAGAGACGTTCATTCAGCACCAAACTAATTACTCTCAAACACAGTACAACACTACTTAGTTATACTCCCGAATCACTATACACTATTGTCGCACTCAAATATCATGATGTTATCACCATCCGAATCACGCGGCATATTTATATCCAACTCTATCGAAAGATCTAAGCGCGGGAATTATCGCGGCACTAACTGTTGCTTAATCTGGGACTCTATTGTTTTCGGCGCGGCGGTCATAAATCATCCTTTTGTGTTACTTTCGTGGAACTATGTGAAGGTCCGCGAGTATTCTAGACGTTTGATTGGCGTAACAGTAATATCAAAACGAGAATGTATATAAGTTATGGTTAGGCTTCTCTACGTACCTTTGTGCGTCTCCTGCTGCACCAGGCACTCCTGCAGCTCGTGCTCCAGCTTGCTCCGCCTGTTCTCCGCGTCTTCCAGCATGTTAGCGGTGTCGAACAGCACGGCCTCCAGCGCGTCCTTCTCCGAGCGCACGCCGGCCAGCTGCTCTTGCAGGTGCTGCTTGTCTTTGTCGAGGTTGTCTATGAAGATCTGTTCAAACGGGTATTTTATATTGACATTTACAGTTTTTTTGTCTTGTTTGTTTTCAGTGTCAATAAAAATGGGTAATGGAATTGATGATAATATTTTATCGTACTATCTTTCTAATATACCGAGTGGTTTTTTTTAAATGAGACCCATGACCTGGGGAGTTACAGGTGCAGTTTCTTTTGAAACATCAGCTCGTTTTCGGAGAAAAACATTTTGACATTAAACTATTTTTGGTCAAGAATGAGTAACGCCTTAAAATAATGAAATAAGTAAAAAAATTTATGCCAATCGACTCAGTTCCTTGTAAGGATCATTTTATTGTACCCAATGAAAAAATCTGAGCACCGGAAGTTAGTCAAATGTTTTCACATACAATTTCTTAGTAATTTGGTTAAAACACGGTATTAAAACTATTTCAATAGATGCTCGATATTGCCCCCATGTTGCTGGATGCAGGGACGGACACGTTTCACTTTTAATGGCATTAGACAACCATGTCTTGGTTTTTTTTTTATTTTATTTAGCCAAGGCATTTGACACCTTATCAATTGCACGTCTTATCGATAAGCTGGAGTATATGGGAATACGAGGATTACAACGTCAACTTTTTAAAGATTACCTAACAATCGACAGATCACAATGCGTCAAAATAGGTGATTCTATCAGTTCTCCGCTTCCAGTAACTCACGGAGTTCCGCAAGGAAGTATACTGGGTCCGATTCTCTTCCTCGTGTATATAAATGAGCTGTGAGTTGTATTTACCAGATGGGATGATTTATATACGCAGACGATACTGCACTAATTTTTAGGGGGCTAACTTGGGACACTACATATACTAACGCGCAAAAGGGTTTTAATAAAATAAACTCATGGCTTTCACAACATTTTCTCAAAACTTAATTCTGATAAAACGAAATACTTAAGATTCTCCATAAATAATACTAAGCCACTCTGAAAATATGATTATACTATAACAGCTCATGATCATAATTGTTCCAGACTTTGTGCAGGTGACAACTTGAAACAATGTTTTAGTGAAGGACTCGAAGAGGTTAATAGCCTGCGCTACCTTAGAATAACATTAGAATCCAATCTGTCATTTAGCAATCATATAGGAACTTTTACTGGAAGAGTTCGTAAACTTACAGCTATTTTCAGAAATATTAGACATGTTGCTGACAGAAAAAATATTAAAACAGTGTATTATTCTCTGTGTCAGTGCCTTTTAAGTTATTGCATTGATTCGTGGGGCGAAGCCTCTAAATCCATTATAATGCCGTTAGAGAGAGCCCAACGTGTAGTGCTTAAAGTGAGCCACTTCTTGCCCTATAGGTTCCCGACAGAAGCCCTATATAAGGTTAATGTCCTAACAGTGCGGCAATTATTTGTTCTGGGTATTCTTATAAAAACAACCAAATTACGTCGTGGATCATAAAAGGCGCTTTGATAAAGTTTTTAATGTTTCACTTATTAAAACATGTTTCATCAATAAGGATTCTTAGATTCTTCTGTTTTCTGGGTTCATTTTATTCAACAAAATTAAAAAAAAAAGCTTTGTTAAACTTAAGCTCACTCGAGTTGAAATCAATTCTAACAAAGATAGCACTTGCACGTGTGATGATACCGAGGATTCGTTTATAATTTGACAATAATCTAATAATTAATTATTTAATAAAAAATATTTATTTACCTAATCAAATCTAAAAATAGAATTAGTTTTTATTATTTATATACTTTTAATATATCATGTATGTGTCATACCTAATGCAAATGTTATTAAAAAAGAAAAAATAGTTAATAATATATAATAATCTGAACACAACATATATACATATAGGTAGGTACTCAAACAAAATATTGCTCGATGTACACACAATAATCATAAATACATTCGAACAACACACACATTATGTACTCACCACACATACAATACCCACACCACATACACACATTTTGTTAGCATTATTATACTGATAACTCTAATTATAATAAAAAACTTGACTAATATAAATTATTCAGTGTAGATAAATGTGTCAAAATTGAAGGGGGAGCGCAGATGTCTATAACACAGGCTTTTAGTCTACCTTAGACATTTGATGCTAACCAAAAGAACCCCTTTCCTTTTTCAATTGGGTACATTAATTTTATTTGCCATATTTTTTTACGTTAAGTCGGTTGTATTGAATTCGATTAAGACCAAAATAAATGTATTCTTTATTATTTATGTGTAATCTTGCTGAGGTGAAAATAGACTGCGTTTAATTCTTGCACCGAGTTTCGTAAATACGACCTTTTATGTAGCCCCATAAAAAAGTCCATCGGCGCTATGCCGATAAAGGCAGGAGAATGATGAGAGATTCAAAAATATGTTTTAACCGCCTCTGTGGTCTAGTGGTTCAACCCACCGATTTCAGATCCAGAGGTCCCGGGTGCGTTTCCCATGGTGAGTACAATATATTGTGCTTGGTTTGGTTGGTAGCTACCACAATCTTACCTAATTCTGTCGCCATAATAACAATTCTAAAATTGTTGTGTTCCGGCATTTAAGGGTAAGATAGCCAGTAAGATTTGTTGAGGATTCCGGGTGAAGTGCGCTTCCACCTTCGGCCTTATCTCAACTTGTTTCCAGGTGAGATGAAGGCCCAGTGCTTACCCGTAAAAAAAAAAACATTCGACAGATATACCTGTTTCTCCTCCCCATCCTTGACGTGGTCCTCCAGCGTCCGGTTCAGCCTGCCGATAGTCTCCGTGGCCTGCTCCAGCCTCTGCGTGAGACGGATGATCTCCTCGTTGAGCGAGTCCTTCTTGCGGGCCGTGGCCGTCAGCTGGGAGCTCAGCTCGCCGCGTTCTCTGTTTACATATACGGCTCGTGTTTACACCGTAACCATGTTAAAATATAAATATTACAGGACACTAATTTCACACAGCGCCATCTAGTGCCAAACTAAGCATAGCTTGTAATATGGGAACTAGATTACGGATAGAATACATAAACACTTTTTTTTTTTGTAAATACATACTTATCATACAATACAACACCTAAACACAGAACAAACATCTATATTCATCACATAAATGTTTGTCCTGGGTGGGAATCGAACCCACAACCTACAGCGCAGAAGGCAGAGCTACTACCAACTGAGCTGTGAGGCTTGTTAATGTTGGACCACTGTTGGACGTGAGCCTCCTAAAGGCTTCTTAGAGATAAGACCGCCCTTGTATATACATTGTTTTAGTTACCTAGTTCTATTTTTAACATGTGCAATAAAGTATTTTCAGTCATTCATTCATTCAAAGGTTTGTTGATAGAAAACTCTGTAACGGTTAACCCTCTGAACATATGTTTTCTTATGACATGTTAAAATCATATTTATGTGTACAGTAAAGAATTACAAGAATTACTGGCGAGATTTATCATGATTGCAAATACACCTCAGTTTAGGATTCCTACCTTAGGCCTTATCGTAATATGAAACCAAGTGTTTTACCGCCTCTGTGGTCTTGTGGTTCAACCTGTGTTAGATCCAGAGGTCCCGGGTTCGATCCCCTGGGGGATCACAATATTGTGATTCGTTTGGTTGGTGGTAGGACTTTGTTTAAGTCTACCTGGCTAGCTACCACCATCTTACCTAATTCTGTCGCCATAACAACAATTCTAAAATTGTTGTGTTCCGGCATTTAGAAGTAGGTGAGCCAGTTCCTAAGTTTGTTGAGGATTCCGGGTGAAGAGCCCTTCTACCTTCGGCCTTATCTTAAAACCAAGTGTGATGAAGGCCAAAAGCTTTCGCGTCGCGCGATATAAAAAAAAATCCCTATCCATTTTCTACTCAAGATAGTTTACCCTGGAGACATTAGTCGCAGTTTCTTCGGGATTTTTTTTTTTATTTTTTTATTTACGGGGAGTCGCGTTGTCTCCGTCTCATTTGGTTTTTCATATGCTAAGCTCAGTCTATCTTCGTCTCAGCTCAAATTCCACATGTTTCTCTCCGCTTCCGAAAATTAGATATTTTCACACAAAAACGCCTTGTACACTTCGAGTTCTATTCGCGTTAGCTCAGCTGTGCTTACATCTAATTGTTCAGCAAATTCTCGACCTAAATCAGCTGAAGAAATGGTTTCAAATCCCTTACATGGCTTGTCTCAGCTCAAGTTTAACCTGTTCCCTCTTAGCTTCAAAAACTTGAGATACTCACTCCAATACGCCTTGTACGCTTCGAGTTCTATTCACGATAGGTGAAGTGGCTGAGTAAAAAACGTTATTGTTCAGCCAACTCCCGACCTAAACACGGTAAACTTACGGTCGCAAATCCCTTACCTCATGAGTTGTCTCAGCTCAAGCTCCACCTTTTCCCTCTCAGCTTCCAAGAACTTGATCTTCTCACACAAGGACGCCTTGTCCGCTTCGAGCTCCATGCGGGTCTGCTCGGCCGCCAGCAGTTCCTTTCGGAGCGAGTTCAAGTCCCCGGCCTGCTCCGATGACTGACTGCTGAGGTTCGACTTTTCTTCTTCAAGCTGTGGCCCAAAATTACCTATCATTACAATTTAACTCGTTCACAGTTTTTTTCCTTACTTTTGAGGTAATACACTCTAAAAATAACAAAATCGCTTCAAGTGTGCCTATAACATTTGAAGAGTTTCCTCTATTCCTCCAGGATCTCATCATCAGATTTTGACCTGATTATAGGGGTTCATTTTTTCCTTACTTTTGAGGTAATACACCCTAAAAATATAAAAATCGCTTCAAGTGAGCCTATTATATTTGAAGAGTTCCCTTGATTTCACCAGGATCTCATCATCAGATTTCAACTTGATGATAGAGGCAATTTTTTTCCTTACTTTTGAGGTAATACAACATAAAAATACCAAAATCGCTTAAAGTGTGCCCATAATATTTGGAGAGTTCCCTCGATTTCTCCAGGATCCCATCATCAGATCCTGACCTGATGACAATGGGACCACCTGTAAAGTATACCCTTTAAAAAAAAAACAAATTTTCCAAATCGGTCGAGGCGTCTTCGAGTAATCGGGGAATATACATAAAAAAAAAACAACAACAACGATTTACATGCAATCAAAAGGGTTTACATGCAAGCCTTGACCCGACTTCATAATACAAATTAAACAATAACATTTGTCAACTGCTGGCTCTAGAGGCATACGGTGTACAATGGCAGCAGGACAAACAAACAAACTTACGCATCGCACATCCTCCTGCAGCTTCTTCTTCTCAGACTCCAGGTTCCTCAGGCCGGCTTGCAGCTTGTCTACCAAGTCCTGGAGGTCGCCCCTCTCCAATAACGTTCGTTCTAACTCGAGCTCCAGATCACCTGGCCATAAACATTTTCATCACCCAACACTTTTTACACCACTGCACATTTTTATAGGACTAGTAAATTAATGTCAAGGCACTTTCCTGCTGAAGTCCGGAACAAAACTGTTTTTTTTTTATTATTTTGCGACGGTAAGGTGCTAGGCCTTCATCTCATCTGATTTACAAGTTATGATAAGGCCGAAGGTGGAAGCGTACTTCACCCGGAATCCTCAACAAACTGTGGAACTGGCTATCTTACCTCTAAATGCCGGAACACAACTATTTTAGAATATTATACGCCTCTGTGGTCCAGTGGTTCGCCCACGGGTGTCAGATCCAGAGGTCCCGGGTATGATCTCCAGGGAAATATAATATTGCGCTTGATTTGGTTGGTGGTAGGAGTATGTCCGCCTGGCTAATTACCACCATCTTACCTAATTCTTTCGCCATAACAACAATTCTCAAATTATTGCGTACCGGCATTTACAGGCAAGATAGCCAGTTCCTCAGTTTGATGAGAATTCCGGGTGAAATGCGCTTCCACCTTCAGCCTTATAACTTGAAACCAGATGAGGACAAGGCTTTCTCCACTGATATTGAACACGTACTACTCGTATAGATTCATATATATTTTAATAACTACCTCATTACTGCTATACTTTTTGAACTACCTTGCATATAGTTCAGTTCTCACAAAAACTTTAGAGACAATTACGCATCGTAAGAAAATCACTCAACATTTTCCAAAACGCAACCAACTTCATGGTGTCGCTTTGAGGGGGGCGGTGTGCGCGCGCATTGTAAAAAAAACACTTATCATTTTCCAAAACGCAACCAACTTCGTGGTGTCACTTTTAAGAGTCGGTGTGCGCGCGAATCGAAAATAATCACTCATCATTTTTCAAAACGCAACCAACTTCATGGTGTCGATGTGAGCGAAAACCGTAAAAAAATCGCTCGTCATTTTCCAAAACGCGACCAACTTCATGGTGTCGCTTTTAGGTATCGATGAGCGCGCGCAAGCTATAACTTAAATAAAAAACGCTTTAGACACTCACTTCTGATCTTCTCCATCTGCGACAGTATGTTGTCAGACTCCATCTTCTGCTGCTCCAGCATGTCGCGCGACAACGCGGTCTTGTTGAGCTCCTCGCGGGTGCTCACCACTTCCGCACGAAGGCGCGACGAGCGCTCTTCTTCCGCTCTGAGAAATAAGCCCTCAGTTTAGTCTACAAGGCGTGTAAGGGGGCGTTGCGCGGTCGACGGTGGGTAAATACAACTTTTTTTTTAAAGTTACTGGACATTGATTTCACACAGCGCCATCTAGTCCCAATCTAGGCAAAGCTTGTAATATGGGAACTGGATTACGTAAGTAATACTTAGTCTTTCTTTTGTAAATACATACTTATCATACTATATACCGGGTTTTTGACCTTAACCGTTATAGTTACAGGAAAACGTTTTTAGGAGACTATCCATATTTTTTTATAATATTCTAAACTGTATTCTCAGATTTGGTAAAACTGTACAGTCAGCGGTTTAGGTACCTGCCCTTACTGCCCCGTCTCAAAAATTCATAATATCATATCATACTACATCCAAACAATTTATCACACAAATGTTTGTTCTAGGTGTGAATCGAACCCACAACCTACAGCGCAGATGACAGAGAAACTACCAATTGAGCTGTGAAGCCTCGTACCAATTTTACAAATACAAAAAAATATTATACAAGATTCCCTGTTGCTAGACCCGCGGTGCAACCGATCGACCTCCGAGTTGATGTTACGTTTGTCATTCTCTTTAGATATTACCAACACATACCTCAACACAGACTCCCTGTTGCTAGACTCGCGGTGCAACTGATCGACCTCCGAATTGAGATTACGTTTGTCATTCTCGAGTGCTTCGATAACCTTTTCCAGTCGTGAGTTTATCTTCTGGAGCTTTTCGTAATCCGAGGTTAGTGATTCCACCTGTCAAATCAACAAACAAATAAAATAGTAAATAAATAGTACAAATTTATATGCATATTCGTGTGGATATTTTACATATAGCATTTTGTATACGCCTTTAGTTCTGGTGACTTCACAATATACAATACCTACTCTATATTGTATTTCAAAATGGCCGACGCCTCAAAATGGCCGCCGCCACAAGCTGGCGCCTATTATATTTTTGTCAACTGCTTTAACATGGGTATCACATGAAATTGAATGAAAAGTAGGGAACGAAAAAAAATGTGTAATAACTCCGAATTCAATATGAATATATATGGACTATAAATGGACTTGAAAGAATAGAAAACGATAGAATTAGTGACATCACGTCCAGTACTAATGGTTAAAGTAAATGCGATTAGGAGTGATTAGGTCAAAGATATCGGGCACAATAGAATAAAAGTGTAAAGCGTTATGTATTTCCAGGTTGTTGTATACTAACCATAGCGTTGATTTCAACACGATTCCGCTCCAAATTGTTCTTATCCATCCTCAAAGTCTCCACAGTTTTCTGCATAGACTCCTTCTCTTGCAGTAGCTGGTTTACATCCGCGTTCGCTTGGTCCAGTTTACCTTGGGAAATGGACAAACAGTTATTTGTTACCTTGTTGTTATTTCCACAGATAAAACTAACCTACTCTGGACTGGCGAGGATGATCGGGATTATCTACGCGGACATTTTTTAGTGGTGGACATTTGTTACACAAATTTGACAGGATTTTGATTGGTGGTGGACTTTGTTTGAGTCCGTCTGGCTAACTACCACCGTCTTACCTAATTCTGTCGCCATAACAACAATTCTAAAATTATTGTGTACCGGCATTTAGAAGCAAGTTATTTTAGGTGAAAATCAATTCTGAAGTGAAGCAATTTTTGTGTAAGCTGCTAATATTTACATATATTTTTTTTTAATTATTATGCTTAAATATAGATAAAGACAAGATCTTTAATTGAAAGAAAGGATCTTTACTTGGTCTAGTTTCCGTGTAATTTAATAAGAGGATGATTCTCGCAACCGTGCGCACCCATTTCACTCACTCACGCCGGATTTACATAGCGCTGTCCCTCTCGCACCCACACACACATCAACATTCTATTGGTGTCCACTGCTGTACAGATCCTCCTTCAAAGCGAGGGTTTTGCCAATATTGACGCCTTTAGTAAAATACTTATACAGGGTGGGCCATAAATTTTTGCACATTTGAAACATGAATAAAAATAAAACTACTAATATTATTTTATTGATGATTTATTTAACGTAATAAACATGTAAAGCAATTTATTTTTTAAAAATGACATCATCGAGATGTGCCCCATCTCGTCGCTGGCACTCCTGCAATCGACTACGTAAACTTTGGAAAACTCGTTGACACATGCTGCGAGGAATTGCGGCTATCTCCTCGTGGATGTTTTCTTTCAATTGGGATATGGTCGTTGGTTTATTATGGTAAACTCGACTCTTCACATATCCCCACAAGAAAAAATCGCAAAGTGTAAGGTCTGGGCTTCTTGGAGGCTATGGAATATCACCTCTGCGAGAAATTAATTTGTTGGGAAACACTTCTTAGATCACCGGTAAAGTCACATTTGACGTATGGCATGTTGCTCCATCTTGTTGCATCCAAGTCCTGCTGTTGTATCCTTCAAATTCATGTAACTGTGGTGTCAAAAACTCTCGCAACATCTTCACGTATTCCACTGAGTTTACAGTTACGTTATTTCCCTGACTTTTTTCAAAGAAATACGGACCGATTATGCCTTTAGCCGATATGACAGCCCATACAGTCGTTTTAGGTGAATGAAGGGGCTTTTGGTGTTTAAGGCGAGGGTTTTCCGTGCTCCAGTCCAGCTTTAATTAAATTAACACTTGGACACTCACTTATACGCTGTAATCCGTATTCAATTCTAAATAGCCGTCGTACAGTAACGTAGGAGTCGTTGTTTTTGTAAAACATATTTACACAACAAGCACGCTGTTTTCCTGTGAAGCGCTCCATCGTGACTAAAATTGCATAAAGCGGCGCATCATTCCCCGTACCCCGCGCGCCCCTCCCTGTAACGGTTTTTGAGAAATCCTGTGTTGCCATTTGCAAAAATGTATGGCCCACCCTGTATAAGACCCTTACACACTCACACACATTGTAGTCAATGGTATTCTTTAATATCTAATGTATTTAAATAATATATATTTCAAGTTATTTCTGTACCGTATTTAAATTTTAGCTTTTCTTTTCAATTTATTCATATTTTTTATAAATTGTAATCAATCGGTTATTTTGCAGCCATGCTCAACTAACATCGAAGCTCGAGCTGTTTATTTGGGGTCTGAAAACCAGCCCTGCGTAGACCTTAACTTACGCAGAATAGTGCTGATGGCTACCCCCTTTGCTTATTGTTTAATTCTTGTTGTATGTTCTTTGTATTTATTTTGCAATAAATTATTTGTATTTTGTATTTTATTTTATAGTTTATACAATACAATATAAACAACTGTACTTTAATACACTACTCACTGGTAAGATCCTGTACTTTGCTCTCGAGTGAGGACACATTACAATCCGCCACTTCGCAGTTCTTTCTATTCGTCAATAGCTGCTCTCTCGTATTTTGAAGTTTCACCTGGAAATAAAACAAAAACGAGGATTATTAAAATGGTTTTACGGGTATTTATTGTATTATTTACATATTTTATTATCCTAGCACAATTCTAACTAAAAAAATATTACGGATAAGAATTTCAAAACCCTCCCATTCCACTTTACCCGACTGAGCCCCACCACTTTTCGTCACACAAAAACATTACGGATAAGAATTTCAAAACCCTCTCATTACACTTTATCCGACTGAGGTCCACCACTTTTCTTTTTCGTCACAGAAAAACATCACGGATAAGAATTTCAAAACCCTCCCATTACACTTTATCCGACTTAGCCCCACCACTTTTTGGTCACACAAAAACATTACGTATAAGAATTTCAAAATCCTCCCATTACACTTTACCCGACTGAGACCCACCACTTTTCTTTTTCGTCACACAAAAACATTACGGATAAGAATTTCAAAATCCTCCCATTACACTTTACCCGACTGAGCCCCACCACTTTTCTTTTTCGTCACACAAAAACATTACGGATAAGAATTTCAAAACCCTCCCATTACACTTTATCCTACTGAGCTCCACCACTTTTCGTCACACAAAAACATTACGGATAAGAATTTCAAAACCCTCCCATTACACTATATCCGACTGAGCCCCACCACTTTTCGTCACACTAAAACATTACGGATAAGAATTTCAAAACCCTCCCATTCCACTTTACCCGACTGAGCCCCACCACTTTTCGTCACACAAAAACATTACGGATAAGTATTTCAAAACCCTCCCATAAAAAGTCCCATAAATATTATGGACCTGATGACGACGGCTTGGAGTGTTACTGTGAAAAATGTCGGTAAGTACCTGCAGCTCGTGTATTTGGACCTGATGACGACGGCTTGGAGTGTTACTGTGAAAAATGTCGGTAAGTACCTGCAGCTCGTGTATTTGTATCTGGTACTTGTGCAGAGCGGCCTGCACGGCGGAGATGGTGCTCTCGGCGAAGGCGGTGGCGTTGGCGGCTTGCGACACGCCGCGCTTCGGGGAGCGAGACAAACTACGGACGAACCACTCGGTCAAACCAACAATACAATATAATACTTTAAATTATTTGCCTAGAAATGTGGGTTGGAACCCTCGGTGTGTGTGACAGAACCGCACTTCACTTATTATAATTTATTATTATTGACTGGTCCGACAATTTAGGCATAGCCTCTGTACGCTTGAAGTTTCTAGATTTCGAAATCCCAGTCTCGCGAGCACAAGCTAGTTTATTAATAACACTAAATTACAGGTCACAGATGTACAATATAATTATATTATATGATAATAGTTTTCACAAATTGTTGAAACGTTTATTCATTTATATTTCGGGCAATTCGTAGAATTCTTCTAATGTGTAGAAGGTGTTGTCTATTAGCCACTTAATCTAGATTTGAAGCTCGTGATGGAATTAGCATCTTGTTTAATCGTGTCAACTCTATTACTATTGCTACACGGTATCGCGTGTACTAACTTTTGAAACTATCAAAAGTTGACTCACACAGTAAGGGCCACTATGACTTTTAACGAGATATTCATCAATATTCAATATGTACGCTTCTGCCTGCATATACCTTTGTGACATTAAAATAAATAAATATGTAAAGACATTATTGTCTCATAGCGCCATCTAGTATTAATTAAACAAAGCCTAATATGGTAACTAGATTACAAATACTTACTTTTTTTTTGTAAATACATACTTATCATACAATAAAACACCCAAACACACCAAACACAGAACAAACATCAACAATCATCACAGAAATGTTTGTCATAGTACATCAGGACCCGAATTCCTCAATGTGAATGTGAAGCCAATTGCTTCACTATGGCAATGGTATCGCTGCAGAATGGCCACTATTGGTGTCTTTTGGTATTCTTTGCTTTGCTAAGGCGACACAATCGCCATAGTAAAGCAATTGATTCAGTAGAATCGGGACCCAAATGAGATTGAAGGCTCAGCGCTTCCCCATCATACAATAAAAATGAAAACTTGGTTGCTGTTTGGTCCGGACTCTAGAAGATACATTTATAGTCTAGACAAATGATGTATATAATGCTTCTTAAAGGCAAGGCTAGCTGAAGAAGCCCACGATTACCTGTCACTGAGATGCACATGGTGCGGATGGGGTAAGGAGCTAGCTTCGGAGTCATGTATGAGCGCTCGAGCGACCTCTTCCAAGGCACCTCGCATCACACTTGCCTCTTGCATCGCCGTCTCCGTCGCGTCACAACGCTCCTCCTGAACAAACAGAACGCATCTAGGAGGCGGGTTGCGAGATAAAATCAGAAGACATTGTTTTGATTCGAAAATCCTTAAGATTGACAGTCTGCCCGTGACAAGATAAGATAAGATAAGATTTATTTTTATTTATTTTTTTAACATTATAATAAAAAGTTAATGTGACATCAGTGTCTCGTCAACTTATTCTATTACATTATGTAAAATATAGATATGATAGATAGTGACCACGTGACCACGGCTGGTGCAACCCCCCCGAATCGTCGAGATAAATATAAGTAAGTTACGCGATAAACACCCTTTTTTTGAATCAAAACAATGTATTCTTTTAAAAAGGAAAATTCAGAAAAGTTGGTGTCTCTTTAACCGCCTCTGTGGTCTGGTGGTTCGCCCACCGGTGTCAGATCCAGAGGTCATCTGTATTTATCTTCGTACATATTTCCCAGAATCCCATATTAATGCACCCTTACATGACTCTTAAATAGGGCTTTGTGTCGTAGACGTCGTTGTGTCGTAGGTTTGACAACATACACAAGATTTTTTTTTTCATGTTTCATCTCTAACATTTTCTGTGATAGTTAGAGATAAAAAATAACTTACATTCTTTAATGTTATATTTAAGAATGTCACGCTTAAAATAATTGCAAAATTTATTTGTACTACCTACCTATTCTATTATTAGCACCAAAAACCAATAATATATATTGTAGAAATGGAAGATCGGGGACTTCTAATACAAGTATTACTTATACTTAAATGGAGACCCCAACACTTACTATTACTTGAATTGTTTGGTTAATGGAATAGAGAACATTTTGATTTTTTTATTTCGTCAATAAATAAATGAATTAAAAAATGGCGCAGATATATATAAGATATATGTAAGATACGTACCAATCCTTGTAGTTCAGCCAACAGCCGCTGTATACGTGTATCTCTATCCCGCAACTCGGCCTGCGCGGTATCTCTCTGCGAAGTCATGTCTCTCAGTTCGACTCGCATGTTCTCCACGTTAGGATTGGGAGCGCCCATAGACGCCATGTTGGTTGCTCCCACTCCACCGCCCATTTGTCCCATACAGCCACAGGTGCATGGGCCACCGCCAGCCGTATTGCCGCCTATATGACCCATTTGACAGCCGGGTTGACCCATTCCAGCGCCCATTTGTCCCATTCCTCCGCCCATTTGTCCCATACCACCCATGGCTCCCATAGGTGATTGTGCGTCAGGCTGTGGAGAAAAAAATTGTTAAAACTTCCTTTAATTTAGGTAATCATTTTTTAAACAGCTTTAGTTGTTCAGAGACTGAAAGATCTAGAAATAATGTAGAATTCTTCATAAGATGTTTGCTTAGTCATTCCATTGTAAACTGTGTTTGAACCTTTAAACAATAAAATTATAGAATATCTATCTGTGTTACTGTTTACATTTCTCTAACAAGGTTGCCTGGAAGAAATCGCGTTTAGCGATAAGGCCGCCCATTGTACTGAGACACTATTGTTACTAAATATTTGTGTTGTTCTATAGTATTATTTCTGTGTACAATAAAGTGTTGATTTATTCATTCATTCAATACCTATGCCAGACAATATCAGCTTACCTTAGTTAGGCTCTGAGCAAAGGCATTGATAGAATACCCGCTGAGCACTCCCAGCATCTCCCTCACTGAGGAGTCCATGTCATTCTTCACTCGGTACAGATCCCGTTCAGTTGTTGATTGGAACTCAGCAAAGTAGCGCTTTACGGCGACCACTTCACGCCACAGACTGAGAAGACGGTTGTGTTCCGATGAATAGTAATCGTTAAACGCCTGCAAATACAAAATAATGCATCATGTTTTCATCGGTTCACTATATCAGAATATAAAAATGCATTTATTAAGTTGAACCATTCACTCAACTCATTCTTCTGCCCTTCTTAATACTATAACTACAATACAACCCACAGCAGGGTATCAGTACTGATCTTAGTCTCCGCCAATCAGCATAAGAATAAAAATTTGACATGACTAATAGTCATCCTTAACATTTGAAAGCCCTTTCAGCTTTTAAGGGTTTAGTACAAACTAATAACAAAATTATTAATGATAGAAAAAGCACTCTCCTTAATGTTTCCATTCTGTTTCTCGTAATAAGATTGCCTGGAAGAAATCAATTTTAGGGCTAAGGCCGCCCTTTTATCCCCGTTCATAAACACCGCACTAGGTTAAAATGCCAATGTCATTTTGTGTACAATAATTCAATTCAAAAAGAATGAAATTAAATAAGAAGGACATAGACCTACTTGAGAGTGTGCAAAGGAAAGCTACAAAGATCCCTCAATGTCTTCGTCAATAAACCTACCCTGAAAGACTTACACACTAAGCCTAACTACCCTTAAAGAATGACGCCTTCGTGGGGACCTCATTGAGACTTTCAAGATACTTTCCCATTAATATAATCTGCCCAACATCCATTCCATATTCCCACTGGAAGAGACTCATAGATCAGCCCGAGGTCATAGCATGCGATTAAACCGTGACCCCTCGACAAACAAGAATGCTGCATACTATTTTCTTTGCAATCAAGTTGTACGAAACTGGAACCGTTTACCTGAAGAAGTTGTTGCTGCCTCCTCTATAAACAGCTTAAAAACAAACTGGACAACTGGCTACAAACTAATAAACTATTTCCTACAAGAAATAATCAAGTGTAGTGTCTCTCTATTTAAAATCAACACTGTGAAATAGGCACATCAGCCCCAGTGCTGCTGGCCTATCATTAAATAATAATAAAAATAAGCAAAAAAAAAAAGTATTTCGATACCTCCTCCTCATTTTTCCATTCATCCTCTTTAATGGACATCTCATCTCGGAGTGCTTCCCAGTCATTGGTCAGTTTCTGCAGGTCATTAGTGAGAGCTTCATTCAGATGATGGGATTCCTCCAGCTGATCTCGCAGTTGATTGTTCTGGGCTACCAGCTTTTCACACCTAATAAAAACATTAATATATTATTGTATTTATATATTGATTTTGATGGTGGTTAGGTGAATATGAACATTGCAGCAATTTCACTGTTGCTCCATAGGTGAAAATTCCTTAGAATGTATATGAAAACCATTTTATGTCTATGTCATCTTTGTTATGACCAAAACAACAGGAAAAAGCCTTTCAACTTTTGTTGAGTTATATGTGTGTATATGGATATAATATTCATGTTTCTGCTGATAATTTCATGTCACTACTTCAATATGAATTGGGCATTGAAACAGATATTGTGTTAGAAGTAGGTGGGAATATAATTGTTTTATTAGGTAGGTATTAAACTAACAGCTACGCTTCATGTGAGTTTGAGATGATAACAAGGTGGGCTGCTTAGTATAAAATCATAATAATATAACAAACACATTTATTCAGACCCCTAACTTATTTTGCCTCAACCACCCTGTCAGTGTGTCTTTTTGACAAAGGCTTCTCTGACTGGAACCATCTACGAGTATCTACCAAGCCATATGAAAAAAAAGGTCTAATTCACAACAATTCCAATGATTTGTGAACCAAAATGTATTTGGCACTCTTGCAGGTACCTACGAGTCGTAGGCTCGTATGCTACGACACAAGCGCATAATTGGATTAATAGGTAGTTATAAACAAACTACTCATTTTCTTCTTTTTTTTTCATTGGTCGAGCATTCAACAATATTATTGAAATAGAATTACTGCTGGTATAGTTAGATTGTCGAGCACGCTTACTTCCTTTTCTCCTCCTCAAGCCGGCGCAGGGCTGTGTCCAGATCGCTGATCCGCTCATCCATCCTCGATTCAGTGCTAGTCGACGGCAGAGCGGCAGGCGAAGGGAGCGCAATGCTCGACTTGGGCCGGTAGTCACTGCGAGGCGTCTCCAGCATCTGGTGCTCCAGCTCAGAGCATCGCTGCTTGTATTGGAGCACCTAGAAAACCAGGACCGGCTCGTGATTTCAGACATGTTTTGGTGTGATTTTTATAGTCTTGCTGAGAAAGACTAGAGTTGTTGTGGCTATTCAATTCACTACCAAGGATTTAAGATTATATTTATGTCTGTGCAACTGCAAAGCTTACGCGCTTTCTTTTAGTTTTAGTCCATTTTTTCGCAAAAAATTGTAATTTCAAATATTCCAACTTTCAATTCAAAACAAACTAAAAGTAGGTATATCTATATACCTACATACAAAATACAAATCCAATAGTTTGACACTGACACTTAATATTATTTGGTTTGTGGCAGAAGGGGTTGAACCACTAACTTCGCCAATGACATGTTGCAAGCTTGGCCTTTACGAACGAGTACCGTCCCGTGTTACAAAAGTGCTATTTGACTATAAGTAATTTTGTATTAGAGCAAGAATATTTTACCGTGTCTTTATCGATCCACAACCAAGGTATAAATTTACTATAAATGTACACTAAAGAGAATAAAATGAGCGAAGCAATATAGCCATCCAAATCCAACTCCAAACTCGCAACGGAAACAAAACCTAAAGGATACTTCCAATAGAATTAGAATCTTTAAATTTGGCATGAAGCAGCGTATTTACACACATAAAGGAAAAACTCCAAAAACCATGAATTTTTAGTTACCTTTGTCTTAAATTTATGTTATTAATTTATTTTATGATGTAATGTCTTGTATTTCTTTTAGCAATTAAAATAACCTAACCTGCACTAATATAAAATTTGTACGGAACCCTTGGTGAGCGAGTCCGACTCGCACTTGCCGGTTTTTTTTACTAATAAGTAGGTAAATATTGTGTTATCAGGTACATAGTAGTTTAATCTCCTTCAATTGAAGCACTACCTCCTCCAGACTAGGTAATAAGCTGGAAAAGTATTAGTTATAGTCAGGTAAAACAAGTAAAAATGCAAAGTAGGTAGGTATGTACATTACATTGTTGGAGCAGACAAGGTACCTTGGATTGCAGCCTTGACACCAACGCGGCTTGGCCCTGCTGAGCGCGACGGTAGGCGTCCAAGCGACGGCGATGGTCTGCCGCCTCGCCAGCAAGTCGAGCTCGCAACTCCTCATTCTGCCGGCGAAGGTCGCTCCCGACACTTCCCCCTGGAGAATCCATCTCCGGCGGGATGTCCAACGACTTCTGCAAGATGAAAAAATCCCGTAAGTATGCTTCAGATTCATTCAAATTGCCGAAAAACCAATAAAGAAGAAACTTCCGCTTCCGTCCTGAAGAGTTGAGTTACCTAAAGACCATTTGTAACGGTCCTCTGGTAACCCGACTACTTTTCTTGGATATTATTAGTCCAATTTTCAGTACTCTAACAATACTTAACGTGTGTATTTTGAAATTTTCAATGCACATTTTTAGTAATGATATCACTCGGAAAAAAACAACAATCCCCAAATCAATTTCGCATCACATCAACAGCCCATTAGTGTCCACTGCTGGACAGACCCACTTCTAGAGCTGAAGGGTTTGGCAATTATCACCACCCTTGGCGGGCGGATTGACGATCGCAATAAATGTGTAGATTATACGCAGAAGGAAGCTGCTGCTCATCTTCTGGTGAGATCCCTTAGTTGAATTTTACGACATTCATGGGCTGAGTTGGATCTTACGTAGTAAGTATTGTATTCTCTTTGTTGGAGGAGTAGATTTTTGAGAAGCGAATCACGTAAAATGAAGGCCAAGCACATCTCCGTCAAACAATAAAATAAATGCTGTTATTCATTAATAAATTATTCTATTCTATTCGATTCAATACGTAGAAACGTGGTAATGGAATTCTTTGCGGGCATTAAAAAAAAACAGCAGATATTCTTGTACACATATACGAGAAGACAAAAGGTAGTTATCTTCCTAGATGACTAATAGACAATGACCTTCTGAGTTTCTTTAGGTAGGTACATACTGACCTCTTTCTTGAGAGCCAGACGTTGAGGAAGCGTGCTCGGTGGCCTTCTACCGATAGGAGCGCGAGCACTCCTCGGCGTGGTCAAATCCCTCGGTGGTAACTGCAAGAAAACGAATAAGTACATTCATTCATAATTTAAATAAATAGGCATATGCCGTTGATGAAATAAATTACCTTGTAAATGAGCATTTTTAACGCTACGTAACTATTTAGCAGCAAGTCATAGCCTACTCATTGGGGGTTTTTTTTATGAAATCGAATGTGGTTGCAGGCCATTTACTCAAAGAATTTCGCAAACTAAGTTGGTAGATTAAGGTACCTATACTACACATTTAGTTAAATGACCTCCTACGATGAGGATTTTTAAAGAATAGCTTTCTTTAGCTCACTAGCTAACCTTTCATTACATATTAGTGATAGCCATGCGTTTGACCACCAACTTGAAAAGCAAGTAAAGACATGGCCTAAGATGGAGCACGCTTGTGAAAAAGGAACCAAATCACTCTGAACTTGAAGAATTCTAGTTTGTAATGATGCGGAAAACAGACGAGGGCAACGAGTTTCATTTCTTACCAGTAACTACTAGGTACTTACTACAACTTTGTTCAAAGACGCCGCCGCGATAAGGCGGATTCAGGTAGGAAGTGGCGCCTTTGCATGTATCGATGAGATTATAATACTTAATTAATAATAATTGATTTATTAAAAAAACATTATGACGATAAGATGCAAAAGCGTTGCACATCCCTATTGCTATCAATCATGTTATGATCGACCATGACATGATTGATAACACGGGCACTCTCATAGAGACAGGCATATCGATATGCTCGGCACAATGGAACCGGAAAACCTGCGGTACCTGAAAAGTAACTTTCTTCTTCCGTTTCTTATTTTTCATTTCAAAATACAAAAGGCGAGCCGACTTATAGTCGTAGTCGAAAGACATCACAAAAAGTAAACCACTAACTGCGCTAGCTTTCACACGATCATCACGGAAATAAAACAAGGAAAAAGACAAAAAATGACGGAAAACGCTTCATTCTTGGTTGAAAATGCGGTTTGGACTGCAGAAATAGGGTTAGAGCTTTTGGGGCGGCTAGGTACAATCGCACCTCGCAATCTACCTACATAATTACCACCGGCAAACACGAGGTGAATACCCCGAGGGATTAAACAAGCAGGGGCTACAAAGAGCTTTCAAAAAACCTTTTTGGATGAAAAACGATACAATCCACCATCCGATTTTCATAGTAATAGACCCGCTGTTACATAACCATATTGAATATTTTTCACATAGATACACTAAGTAATACGACAAACATACGAAGTACCTACGCGAGGTGTAGGTAAGTAGGTAAAACTGAACTGAGAGCAAAGCTCTTGCGTGGTAGGTAGGCCTATTCACAAAGCTGTGTTTACGTGTAGAGCTGCTACGCCGTAGTACGTAGAGGTTGTAGCAAAAGGGTCATTGACATCACTGTTATACAAAAGGTTCGTCATATGTTTAGTTTGGTGATTTTATACTTTGTTTTTAATTCGTTACACGGTGAAATGATGACTCTCAGAGGCGAATTACTACTGCCTATTGCATAGTTAATTTAGCTGTTTGGTTGGCTATTTTGTCCGAAAAGGATGTGTCTATGTTTGCGGTGATAAGCCGATGGTACTCATAGGAAATTAGTAATTTAGTATGGCAATCATCGGCTAATCAATGAAGTTTTGATCAGCTCCAATCCTCCTTTGCAATTTTAATAATGCTATCAAAACAACATTTAGTCGATATTTCTTGCAGATTACATGGATATGATCGTGAAATAAGAAATATTTTCTATGCGAAACTTGCACATGCAAGTTTGCATGCGGATCAGAATTTCATAATCCTCCCATCCACTCTACCCAACACATTGCCCGACCACTTTACATCACACAAAAAAGGTTGCGGATCAGAATTTCAAAACCCCCCATCCACTCTACCCGACACATTGCCTGACCACTTTTTATAACACATAAAGGTTGCGGATCAGAATTTCAAAACCCCCATCCACTCTACCCAACACATTGCCCGACCACTTTTCGGCACACAAAAAGGTTGCGGATCAGAAATTCAAATCACTCCCATCCACTCTAACCGTCACAGTGGCCCACCACTTTTCAAATCCCTCCTATCTAAGTACTCTACCCAACACATTGCCCGACCACTTTTCGTCACACAAAAAGGTTGCGGATCAGAAATTCAAATCACTCCCATCCACTCTCACCGACACAGTGCCCCACCACTTTTCGTCACAAAAAAGCTGCGGATCAGAACTTCAAAACCATCCCATAAAAAGTTTAATTTCAAAAATGCAGTTTCTTACTTAGATTACGAGCTACACAGCTTTTAGTGGTAACATTCAAATTCACTTTCATTTATCCGTGATTGATAACTGTATCCTAGCAACACAATCAAGATTTGAATCTAAACATGTTGACGCAAATCAATACGCATACAATGAAGGAAGGCATCCGTACAGTTGCTTGAATTAATATGAATACCTACATGAGAGGAGAGGTGAGATGATGGCCAAGCGTTTATCTGTCGTACAATAAAAAACACTTCATAATTTAAGCCACTTTTATTTTCGGGTCGCGATAAGATTATCATAATAAATCAAATAAAACTTTGTTGAGAATAAATACTTTCGTAGATACGTGGAAGACCTTGGGACTCTATCGTGGTATGGAAAAGTCCCACCTTACCCCCAGGGGTCCGGTTAGGGGTAAGGAGGGGTAAATTCTGCCATTACTTTTGTATCGGAATCAAATACAGATATCACACTTTTAGACCAACAAAAATTGATACAAAATCATTTTGAAAATTATCAAGTAAGTATGTATATTTTTTTTTTTATAATGACACAAAATTTCCTGTTGCTATAATTTTGCAACAACATCATAAATTCATTATATTATTCGAATAATAATAACTTTTATAGCTTCAACTTAAAACTAACCTAATTCCTACGAATGCAGAATGATCTGCAATACACCACTCAAGGCAACAATTTTTAAATTTGTGAACATACAATGTTTCGTCCTGACCAATTTTTTTGTTGCACCAAGCGCCGTACTACAGATCCATCTACCTACTAAACATCTTAAAACTAACATGCCATTAACATAACAAAAATATTAACATTAAAAATATTAACAAATGAATAGACCTAGTACGTACAATGATATACCTATTATATTATAATAAGCCCTTATTATTTCTTCATAGAATTACAAATTATTCATTATTAACAATATTTATAACAACAATCTGTCTAAAAATAGAAATCAAATTAATATGATAATAGGGGTTAATACCAGTATTATACTATTAATATACTACTACTATAACATATTATTCATAAAATCAAGAAGGAATCTATCTCGAAGATAGGTAACCCAACAGATGTTAAATCATAATTGTTATTATAAATCATTAATCACATTATTATTAAGTTAGATACAATTATATTCTATACGTATGGTTATTATTGCAGGCTGTACAATGGTGTACCGCGAAGGAATGCCTGGCCTTTCCTGAGTTGGTATTTCCCGAATGTTATAACATGGGAGTCTTCAAGTCAAGAGTAAATGTTCCTGCTAGGTAAGCGTGCTCCACCGTATGCATCATACGAGAGCCTTCTATAGGTTTCTTGGATCCTCGCTTCATCGTAGACCTTTTGCCGAGGTTATGCTCAGGCAAGTCTCGAGGCCAAGAGCTTAATAATTCAAATTGAAAAAACATCAAGCTGGATACCAATAAAACGCAAGCATAAAAAGGCTTAAAATAATTCGTACATATGTTTTTTCCATGTCAATAATTGTTGTTGCCTTGGGCATGGAAAATCCATAGATAATGTATTTTCTTATAATTGGTTAGTTATTAGATACTTAAGTAGTTTTTGATGTGTATTTAAAAAACATATCAAAAACTGCTTCTTTGATGATACATACCTAGCACTATCCTCCTTTTGGAATACTGCCTACGATTGACCTAATCACTATGCTGTAGAAACCCTGCCTCCACTCATTATTTCTGTTATTCTACATTTCATTGAACTGGCCACCAAAACTGTCTATGATGTCATGCTTCATAAGCATACACAAGTGACCCAAAGGCCCACCGTAACAAAACTGGTAGAAAAGTGTACTAGGGTGAGACAGGAACTTAAAAACGTTTCGCTTCACTGGCCACCCTCTTTAATTGCACCTGATGTTTAGATAACGGTATCTATCAACACTCTTTTTGAATCGATATAACTTTGCATAAAAAGCGACGTTTTAATAGAACTAACCATGAAAAGAATGACTAAACATACGTTTAGTGGTTTTTGCTAGTTATTATTACAGCAATTTTATTTTCATTTGAAATGGCTCCTGACCTCTACACTTGCCTGGGCATTACCAGGGCGAGCATGAGGTCTAAAATCAAGCAAACTTTCACAGAAGTTGCAATAAGTAAAGGCACTGCTTGGTGCCAGACTTTGGCAGGGAGTCGCAAGTCATGCGGAACCTCACTCAGTGACAGGATAAGCAAAGCGAAGCTTTTGAAAGTTTTTAAAATATACATAGGTACAAACGTCTACTGCATATTAAACTAAATAGAGACAGTAAGAAAAGTACCGATGGACACATTCTAAGTTGTAACTCGATGTAACAACTAGGTCAAAGTCAAATTACTTATGACTCTACTCTACCACTTGGCTAGATCGTAATGTAATTTGATTGTATTTTTCTTGTATTCTAAGAAAAAAAAAGATAGGTCTTATGAATGACCATGTAAATGTAAATGTAATAATTACGTTTTAAAAACTAAAAAGAAAATAGACTTCAATGATGAATTTGATACAATTTCGTTGAATTTTTGTAGATGACGTATTATTTTCAGTTATTTTAATGACAGATGGACGGACAGACAGAAAGACGCGTGATCCTATATGGGCTCCGTTTTTTCCTTACATTTGAGGTAATACACCCAAATCGCTTCTAGTCTATACCGATCCTAAAAATACCCAAATCACTTCAAGTGTGCTTATAATATTTAAAGGGTTCCCTCGATTTCTCCAGGATCCCATCATCAAATTCTGACCTGATGTCAATGGGACCACCTGTGAAGAACCCTTTCAAACAAAAAATAATTTTCTAAATCGGTCCAGGCGTCTTCGAGTAATCGGGGAACGTACATAAACAAAACAAAAAAAATATGAGACCGACGAATTGAGAACCTCCACTTTTTTTTGAAAGTCGGTTAAAAAGAGCCCCGTTTCCGCACTTCTACTCCTAAGTTGTCCACTGTGCGTTAGGACTATGATGAATGAGCGTGTTACATAGATTTTCCCTGCGGCATCCGTCCGGGTCACAAGTTGTTCAAAAGATCTGTCGTCACTGAATGGTTGACTATTCTGCATTAATTCTGTTGTTTACATCCCGGTCAATATAACTGACGTTCTAGGATGCGCACATGTGTCGATAAAATGCAAATATATCGTAAATGAATAGAAGATAGGTTAGGTAGAGCGAATGGAGAGAACGTAAAGTAATCTTACACACAACAAAGATAAGAAGTCTTAATCTAAAAATGTTGTTTTGAAGAAAACTCGAGAAATGAATTATCTTTGGAGCGTATTAAAAGGATTTTGTAAAAGCCATTTAATATATTGCCATTGGCATATTGTCAGACCAAACCGCTTTGCGTCATTTGATTAGGAAACAGAAACAAATTCTATGTTAGGGTGTTAATACACTTTCCGAAATTAAAGTGCTTGAATTATTTCGCTTGGCCTTCATCTCATCTAGTTACAAGTTAACATTAGCCCAAATGTGGAGGCATACTTCACCCGAATACCTCAACAATCTGAGGATCGGGCTATCTACTCTAAATACCAGAACACAACAATTTTAGAATTGTTATTATGTCGACAGAATAATGTAAGATGGTGGTAGCTAGCCAGGCGGACATAAACAAAGACCTACCACCAACCAAATAGCACAGTGATGTAGGGACTACTGGGGAGTAGGTACATCACTGTGCTCGGGATCTGCTGGGGATCAAACCCGGGATCTCTGGATCCGAAATCGGTAGGTTGAACCACTAGACCACAGAGATGGTTAAAAATAAGACAAATATGAGCCTCAAATTTATGGCTTGAGGTTCAAGTCCCATCGTGGGTTGTGATTTTTTTGTGTTATTATAACATTCGTAAATGTGACCAAGATGACCAAGTGCAAACACTAACTTATGTATTACAGGGAAACATCGGGTCTCCATCCAAGTTGTCTGGAAGAAATCGCTTCTTAGTGATAAGACCGCCCATTGTATATTCATATATTTTTTGTAGTTATCTAGTTCTATTTGCAATATCAGTGCAATAAAGTATTTTCATTCATTCATTCATTTCAATTATTTCCGACTCTACCCGATACAGTGCCCCAACACTTTTCATTACACAAAAAGGTTGCAGATCAGAATTTCAAAACCCCTTTTTAAATTTTTACTTAAAAATTTGTTTGCGAGGGAAACCAGTGAGTCACATAATATATAAATAAAGAAATACTACAGGACATTAATTTTACACAACGCCATCTAGCCCCAAACCAAGCATAGCTTGTTATATGGGAACTAGACTACGGATAGAATACTAAAATACTTTTTTTTAAATACACACTTATCATACAAATACAACACCCAAACACCGAACAAACATCTATATTCATCACACAAATGTTTGTCCTGGGAATCGAACCCACAACCTACAGCGCAGAATGCAGAGCTACTAACCAACTGAGCCATGAGGCTTGTCTACAATACGTTATACTTAGTTGTTGTTTACGCCGAAAATAAAAGAGTTACATATTATCTACACAAATGAGATCCACTCCGGCAAACCATGACTGAGTAACTCTTTAGCGGAATACTGGAATACGAAGCGCAGAATGTTCCTGGGGTCTTCAAAGGCTTCACGGAGTGACCTTTGTTTTTGAAGGTTTCTTTTCATTGTCCTGTGACTCCCACGCATTCCAGGATTACGTGGGCAGCTGATTCCTCTTCGATTAGACACCCCGCATAGGGGGCTGTCCGTAACCGACCCGGACGACAATGTCAAAATATTCTTCGAAGATCTTAGCTCTTGGTAGTAGTCGTTATGCTAGTCTTGTTAAAAAAAACTGTTTAAGAGGCAAGAGAGTGTTTGAGAGTGTCGATGGATTATCAATAAAATAAAATCTACCTACTTAATTTACTTGTATTACGCTCATTACTATTATTATTTTTTCCTGCTTGATATTAGTTCAACCGACAAAAGTAAAGTTTTTGGCAACAGTAATACAGTTTTCCTAGACAGTCTTAGCCTAGTGAGGAAATCATTGAAATTTATAATTAATTCCTGTAATACTACAACAAACTGTCCCAGATATAGGTATAAGCAAGTTATTTTTTTACTCTTAGGGCACACAATATAAAAAAAGCATACGAAATATACACAAAGGAAAAGCTCAAAAAACCAACTTACCTATAAGCATAAAATCGTTAAAAAAAGTATAAAGAAACCATGGCAAGAAACGATAAGTAGGTAGGTAATTGTGTGCCAAAACAGCAGAAAAGGCCCTAAGTTTAGGATTAGCAGTTGGTTTAGTTAGAAATAATTTTCACTTTACTGACTTCACTTTTACTGGTGAAGTATTTCAGTTTCGCTGCTCTGAACAGTCGACGTTCGGTAGAGTTGAGTAGGTACCTATTGGTTTCCACGCAGACAACCCACAAATACAACATTCAATATTCATACCACCTACCGAGTTATATGAGTAACTATGTTTTGCATACAAACGTTCATCAACTGAGCAATTATATCTAAACGAGCACGTTCAATGTACACTAGCTTTATAGTCCTATTCGGTAGCGTCTTGGCGGGCCGGGTCATTGAACGATATCTAGTGATAAGATTTGTGTTAGGCTTAGTTTAGTTACTTATTTAAAACATGTATCTACACACGTATTACTGCATAGTTGTATGTAAGTATACAATACTAATTGTATGGGATCCATACAAGAATTTATGGACGGTGAATTGTAAATTTTGTCCTGTAAGATATAAGGTACCTACTGGAGGCAAAGGCCTAGCTAAGAGGGATTTGCAATAAAATTAAAAATATCATAGTTAGTCAACATGTTTAGCAAGAAACCAGCATTATAATAATGGTTGAGTAGGGGCAAGCTGTGTAGGACATAGGTAATTAATAATTAATTAAATGTTACCATTTTATAGGCATGGATTTTTTTTTTCCAACTTTTTATCACTGCGCTTGGTAATAACGACAGGCAAAGTCCAATTTCACGTTGTTTACAACAGCGACAGCAATCTTATTATTTTTGCAAGGGCGATAAGAAAATGTTTTTGTATAGCAGTTGCAAAGCTACAAATCTAATATTTGGGCACATGAAACTTTGGTGTTTTGTCCTGCATGCGGGATAACACGATTGCTGAAAAAAGCTTTTCTCAACAATGTAACTAGTACGGTCATGTTACTTTGCATGCGTGCAATCAAAGCTTCGATACTACCTTGAGCTATGGGGTAGCGCTTTCTCCTGGGAGAGCGTTTTCCGCTTTCCAAAAAAAAGTAGTAAGATTGACTGCAAGCGTATACTATCAAGACGAGCCGGCGCAACCGTTCTTCATAGAACAAGGAATAACGAACCTGCCTAGCCTATTGATATATGACTATTGATATGGACGAGCCCTAATGAAAGGGCTCGTCCGGGGAAGTACTACCACTACCACTAGTCTATTTCAGCAGCCAAGCAGCATTGCTGTGGTTGAAGCGCACCTTCACCTTCGGCCTTATCTCAACATGCTACCAGGTGAGATGACAGCCAAGCGCTTCCCCGTCGCACAATAAAAAAAAAGGGTTTGGTTGCCTGTAAAACTACAGGCACGCGAACCTTAACACTTTTTTGCCTCAAGTTGACGGGCGCAGTGCAGTGCCGTGTAGGCTATGTTCTTGTTGGATGTGACCTACGCAGTAAGGCATTATTATAGGCAAGGGATGCACTTAACGTCAGGTGGACTACTTGCTTGTTCCGTCTCCTAGTTGTATAAAAAAAACGCGTCAGCTTGAGACATGGAGGTCTTACGTGCCTGTAATTTCACTAGCGACCATACCCTTCAAATTGGAACACAGCAATGCTGCTTGGTGGCTGAAATAGCTACGGTAGTAGTACTTCCCTGGACAAGACCGTTCACAACGGGATGCAGTCTGGTTACCTAAGGTAAGGACCGTTACAAACGGTCTATGGGTTGTTCAACTGTGCCCAAGTCACTGGCTGCATTGCCACGCTTGATAGCAATGCCAATTCGCTGGCCTAAAAGAGGGTCACGCGTCGCCTCAAATAAATACCACCACCCCCTAATATTTGTATTATTTGATGTTATTCTTTTGTATCATTGTTATTTAAACAAATAATTTGTTATTCATAAATAGAAAATACCTATTTATGTTTTACCTTTATCTTTTTTACCTTTACCTTTACCTTTTTTTATTTTTATTGTAGGACGAGGAAGCGCTGCCTTAATCTCATCTGGTAACAAGTTGAGATAAGACCGAAGGTGGAGGCGCACTTCACCCGGAATCTTCAACCAACTGAGGAACTCTGCCTCTGTAGTCTAGTTCAACCCACCGATTTCAGATCCAGGGTTCGATTTGATTTGGTTGGTGGTAGGACTTTGTCCTACCTGGCTAGCACCATCTTACCTAATTCTGTCGCTATAACAACAATTCTAAAATTGTTGTGTTCCGGCATTTAAAGGTAAGATAGCCAGTTCCTCAGTTTGTTAAGGATTCCGGGTGAAGTGCGCCTCCACCTTCGACCTTATCTTAACTTGTAACCAGGTAAAATGACGGCCAAGCGCTTCCCCATCGTACAATTTAAAAAAAAGTTTAACATTTGGATTTCCTTGTGCCAACTTTACCCTCATTTTTTTCAAATTCGATGGTTGTAACATATCAAACGACATATCACGAAATAGCACACACGGAAAAGGGGTTATACCACCCTTTTATAAAACCTTTGACTCATGTTGCATGCGACTTCAAATCACATCAATATCTATCAACTATTCAAAGCAATAAACATATCAATGTCTACATTTGAGCAAAATATTGATTCGGGAACCAAAGTTGTGTTGAGTTGGTACCTACCAAAAAATATTGAACCGGGTTTTTTTTTACCCGACTACGGCGATGGAAATGGAAGGTTATGATTTTGACTGGTATGTATGTAAGTATGTTATTTTTTTATACAACTACGGGACGGAACTAGCAAATAGCCCACCTGATGATAAGTGCAAATGAGGTATTGTTAGAAGCGTCTGGTTCAACACACTAGCTATGTGATATGGCACTCTCTAGGAGACATTAAGTCAGACACTAAAATAATATTATACATACCGTAATGAGTGTCAAATGAAAGGGCTGAATTATTATAATATGTATCATAATGTATGTATTTTGTTCAATAATCCGAAACCGAAAACGGGAAACGCTTGGCCTTCATTTCACCTGGTTTGAAGCTATGATAAGGCCGAAGGTGGAAGCGCACTTCACCCGGACAACAGTCTATGGGAACTGGCTATCTTACCGCTAAATGCTCGAACACAACAATTTAGAATCGTTGTTATGGCGATCAGGTAAGATGGTGGTGGACCAGGCTATTAGCCAGGCGACTTAAACAAAGTCCAACACCAACCAAATAAAGAATACAATTGTACTTACTCCCCTGGAGATCGAACCCGGGACCTCTGGATCTGATCCGGTGGGCGAACCACTACACCATAGAGACGGTTAAAATTGAGGAAAATTTGCATAAATAAAATTTGTATAAGGATAGTCAAGATCGGAAACTATATAGTTTGCCAGTTTATATATGTTATACAGTTTTAATTTGTTATGTAGGCTGGTCCTTTGGTGCCCAATCCACCTGCCAAGCATAGTGATTGGTCGATTGTGGTGGTGAATTGGAGTAGGTAGAAGCCCTCCATTTTTAGTAAGGTTTTTTTAACCGACTTCAAATAAAAGGAGTAGGTTCTCAATTCGTCACCCCGATTACTCGAAGACGCCTGGACCGATTTCAAAACTCTTTTTTAGTTTGAAAGGGTATACTACAGGTATTCCATTGTCATCAGGTCAGGATCTGATGATGGAATCCTGGAAAAATCGAGAGAACTTTTCAAATATTAAATTGTGCATTTAATTGAAGTGATTTGGGTATTTTTAGGGTCGGTATACTTCCCAGGTGATCCCATCGCCATCAAATGGGATCCTGAAAAAATCGAGGGAACTCTTCAAATATATAAATAGGCACACTTTAAGCGAAGCGATTTGGGTGTATTACCTCAAAAGTAAAGAAAACACGGACCCCATATAGGATCACGCATCTGTCTGTCCGCCCATCTGTTATCAAAATAATTGGAAAATATACGTCATCCAGGTTAACGAAAATGTATCATATTCTTCATTGAAGTCGTTTTTCTTTTTAGTTTTTTAAAACGTAATTATTTTACACGAAATGGTAGAAGCTTGCCTTCAAGACTTGAACAGGGACTTGCTTAGGCAAGGATGAGGTCTACAATGGAGCGGGCTTACCCAGAGGGTAGTGGCTCTCCCGCACCAACGGAACTCGGTGAACTAAACTGCTAGGCAGGCCTTTGCAGGGCCTACCACCAGCAGAGTTAGGACCATTCAGCTGTTATCTTAACCTTTTGCTATTTTAACCGTCTCTGTGGTCTAGTGGTTCGCCTACCGGTGTCAGATCCAGAGGTCCCGTGCTCGATCCCCAGGAGGAGTATAATTGTGCTTGGTTTGGTTGGTGGTAGGACTTTGCTTAAGTCCGCCTGGCTAGCTACCACCATCTTACCTAATTCTGTCGACCTAGCAAGAATTATATTGTTGTGTTCCGGCATTTGATGGTAAGATAGCAAGTTCCTCAGAATGTTGAGGATTCAGGGTGAAGCGCGCTTCCACCTTCACCTTTCACCTTCTTAATGCCGAAGGTGGAAGTGACTTAGGTATGATGGTGGTACGAGGTAGCTGGCTAGCCCTACCACCCCACCAAACCGAGCTCAAATTTGCAACCCCCGGGACGACTCACCTGATTTTCAAGTTATGATAAGGTTGAAGATGGAAGCGCACTTCAGCCGGAATCCATAACTAACTGAGGAACTGGCTATCTTACCTCTAACCGAAACACAGCAATTTAATTGTTGATATGGCGACAGAATTAGGCAAGAGGCGGACTTCAACAAAATCCTACCACCAACCAAACCAAGCACAGCATTGTACTCCCCTGGTGATCGGACCCGGTACTTCTGGATCTGTCACCCGTGGGCGACCCACAAGACCACAGGCATTTGTTCGATGAAGTTCAATTGTTATGAACCTTTCAAGTTATCTAGCAGATTGTGATTTGTGACGCAAGTAAATGCGTGGGGCGAGCCAATCTCGCGGTCATTGACTCGCTATCTTATCGATGTTTTTGATTTCTAACTCGAAATACTCTCGAATAAAAAGAAACAGCTCCCATTACGCTGATGGTATCTGTATACTGAACCCAGACTGAATGTGTCTCGTTTGTTTAGGTTTTCATTTGTGGAATGAATAAGCATTAACTTAATTCGCGTAAAACCGTTGAAAAAAGTACCTACTTATCACAAAACAGTATTAAAAATGCGGCAAATAAGCAAGTTTGTAATATTAAGTCTGGATACACATAGAAAACCGTTGCCGTTACCGGTGAAATTACGGGCACGCGAGGCTTTATGCCTCAAGTTGACAGGTCGTGTAGGCTATGTACTTTGTGGATGTGACCTAAGCATTAAGACATTGTCATAGACAAGAGATGCACGTGGAATACTTGCTTGTCCCGTCGACTAGTGATTTAAAAAACAATTGAGTGGCAGGCTTGTTCAATGATAGCGAACGGTAATTACCTAGGTATTTACATTTTGTCAATAGTAATGATAGTGTGAAGGAATTATGGAGATTTATTAGTAGTACGGGAATTCAACTTTTAAAGAATTGAATGAATCAACATTCTGAGAAATTATACATTTTTGGATTTCAACTTTATGAGAATTCAACTTTCTGTTCCTAAAGGGAAATATAGAAACCGAATAGTCTAGAAAATGAATAAAAGATGGATCTTTTACTTGTCTTCTATGAATAAAAGATGGAATATTTGATTCATCGTCTAATCGGTTTCAGTAATTCTCATTAAAAAAATCCATTAAATAATATACAAAAAAAAACATAGAGCATGAAAATGCATGATTTGAAGGTCGAAGATGAAAGTGCGCTTCACCCGAAATCCTCAATATACTAAGAAACTGGCTATCTTACCTCTGAATGCCGGTTCCCATATCAGCTTTGTTTGCTTAGTTTGGGTACGTACCTACGTTAGTATGCTGATATCTGTGGTATTTAGTAGTTCTACTTGAAAAGTTATTCGGGAGTTTTGAAAATTGCTGATATGTGCTCTTTCAGAATTTCAAATTTGCCCTCTCGTGTCTATGCCACTCGCGCCGCCATATTAAAATAAGGACGCCAAAAGCAGTGTTTTGACAATATCTCCTTTATGTCTCGTTTTACGAAAAGAACATTAATATATGATGAATGTCCTGTAATATAAATTAAAAAAAAAGTAATAGTAATATATGTTCAAAATTAAGGTAAAGAAAATTTCCTTCTATTTATATTGGTACATTTTTTTCGTAAGATCAATCGTTTTGGCGGACGAAGCAAATTAAAACCGCAAAGTGTATCTGTACCTACTTCAACACGCGTCTGGGCAAAAACACTTATTTCCACACAATATTTACTCTCTTATATACTTTTCTGGGACAGCGCGAATGCTGATGTCTTGAATCTATATTGTTTTCAATCCCATATCGTTTTTCTTCTCAATTGCTTCTAATGCAATGGTACCAAAACTATATATGTAGGTAGTACTTATGTAGTTTTGGTACCATTGGACCTACGTAGTATATGTGTCTAAAAACTTGGGTGTGAATTGGTAGAATGTTTAGTAATATTACAAAAAACTTATATAACCTAGACCTTACATACTAGATTTTGCGTGTTTTCCAAACTACTAAGTGAAAGTTATAAGTCAATTACATAGAGTTCGCCAAGACAATCCCAGCGTGCTAGTCAAAGTTATATGGAAATTATACAGCTGTTCTGTGTGTTTGTATCCCAGTATTGTGCGTGTCTATTTTGCGGGGAAACAGCTAACTGGGTCACAATAAACGTTTACGATCTAAATGATAATCTGGCGAATAATGTAGCGGTGATGGTACCATGCAGCTTTGATGGATTGTAACGTAACGTAATGGAAATATCGATGCCGTTTCTACTAATCTAATACGTTGTTGAACGTTCTTCTTCTTCTTCTTTTTTATTGTATGACGACGGAGAGGTGTCAAAGTTGGAAGCGCACTTCATACGGAATCGTCATCAGACTAGAGGCTATGTTTATATTAATTAAGCTCAAGAGCAAATCTATCATTGGTATAAAAAGGTATCTGTGTAATTTTTACTCACAGCGGAAAGCGTGTGACATTGTCGTAGCTAGGTAGTTAAGAAATCTCAGTTACGAAAATGAACCAAAGGACTTTTACGTATTATACAAATACTTATCTGTATTTTATTACATTCAGCTAAGAGAAATCATCGGACCTCTTTTCGGAGAAGTGTGAAATTTGGCATGGTTGTTTATACCGAGCAGAATTGCAGAAAGACATTCCTTGCTTATATTTTTTTACGGTCGAATATTGACCACTGCATTGCATCTAATATTGATAATCCGGCTTGGTTACTTTATTTGCTCAGAGTACCTGAGCAAACAGGTACTTATATTACTTTTAGTTTAGGTACTTACATACCTACTTAAATGAAAAATAGTATAGGCACACAACACAACCCTAAGTAAGTATACCTGAGTACCAAAGTTGTTTCAATCAGATCTGCAATTTTCAGGAAGTGAAATCCTCAGGGCCAAATGGCCCGTTAGATTTTTGGCAATAAGCAGTTATTTAGCAAGTCTCAGCAATCGGCATCCAACAGGCAAGCTCTTATTCGCCGCTTCATTTCTGCTTGGCATGCAACATTAGTGTCAAAACTGACAAACTTTGGTTTGATAACGGATTACCGCCTATTACAAACCGGATTTTAGTTAAAGTTAATGACGTTCGACTAACGAAGTCGAAATAATAACTAGGCAGAACAGCTTGCCAACATTGTCAACAAATATGTTTTATCGGCCAGTATACGTAAAAATAAAAGCCTCTTACAGAGAATGAGTCAATAATTAAAACAGGCTTAAGTTATACAGTTTTTAGTGGCTATTCCTTCTATGCTAGGTTGTGTATTCGATTCCCACCCGGGATGAACATTTGTGAGATGAATAAAGATGTGTATTTTGTGTCTAAGTGTTATTTATTTATTACTTTCAGGATTTTTTTATCTATCCCTAATTAATAATTAATAGTATTCAAAATCTAGGTTAGGTACTTATTATAATGAATCTAGGGCACAAATACTGTATTAATTATGTATGTAACTAGTATTTGTTGTAATTTCTGTTTATATTTATACTTATTGTTGTGCAATACTTCTGTTATTATTATTTTTTACAGTTTACATTTCTCCATTCAAGGTTGCCTGGAAGAAATCGCTTTCAGCGATAAGGCCGCGCATTGTACATAGACGCTATTGTTATTAAATGTTTGTTATGTGTATTTATTTCTATGTACAATAAAGTTTTTATTCATTCATTCATTCATTCATTCAATACTGAAGTTAGGTACCATACGCTATAAACATTTCGTTTCAATGAGGACCTGTACCGTTTCTATGAGTTTTGGCAGGTTTATATTGAATCACCATGTCTACGTCTTTATGTAAACGTACAAACAATAATTATACCTAATATGAGAATTAAGGTTTACACTTATTCACTCTTTGTTGTATTTAATAATTAACTATTTAGTAACAATACTGGATTTTTTTCCCACAGCACCATAGCCCTAAACTAAGCATAGCTTGTAATATGGTATTTATATAAAGGATAGAATATATACGAGTATACACCATACAATGTAACACCTAAACACAGAACAAACATTTAAATTCATCGTAAGAAGATCATAATAATAATTAGTATGAATCAAAGCAACTACCAGCACCAAAAAACCAGTGCAGAAATTAATTATTTATTTATTCAGTTAAGTAAACCGACAAAGAAAACCAATTCATTAAAATAAGATAAATATGTAGAAAGGAATCAGTCAGATTAAGGATTAAGGACTAAGGACCGTTACAAACTATAGGTACTATAGGTATCTAAACTGTTCCAGACCAGTACCAGACGGAAGCGTGCTCAAGACACTGGCTGCATTGCCACGCTGAATGGCTATGCTAATACGCTGACCTAAAGCCAGTTCTTAGGTCACGTGTCGCCTCAATCAAAAGCCCCGCAAGATTTTTGAAAACCCGGAGGGTTCCGGCTCCCCACGGACTCAAGGTCTCGACCCCAATGGCTTTTCAAATTCATTCAAACATAATAATTATCACAAAATATTAGATAATTGTCACCTCATTTTAATTATAAGCAACATGCAAATCAAATATAATATAAGAAGAACTATTAAATTTACTAAATAAATTAAATTAAAGTAACTAAACTGAAATGGATTAAATTTGTTACAATAAAAATTCTCAATTAAATTAAAAAAAAAACAAACACAAAATAATAATTCATTAAATTGAACTCAACTGAAATGGATAAAATTAGTTCGAAAAAAAAATACAATAAAATTAAAAACATTAAAAAACAAACATTAAATAATAATTCATTTCAATCATTTTCAAAACCAAAGAATATGGTAGAGCTTCCAACTGAGCTGTGAGGCTTGTCAATTGTGTTTACGGTTTGTTTACAAGTTGCACCAACGCCAACGCAATCTCCTGCCATGTCCAGGAACTATATTCCCTAACTTCAGCATTTATAGCCTTTCAGCCTTTCAGCCCGGATAAAGACATGTCCTTTTAACCACCAAAAATCCCTTAACATAAAACAGCTATGAATAAAAATCGTTCATTAAATCTATATTTCCGCGGTTCGTGACCGTCTCGCATGTCGCATCCCAACTCGCGAACTTCCCGCCCATAAATAACAGTTTATGTCACGTGTCAAAGCGCGAGCGGCCATCTTGGTTTACCTGTGAAATCCGACAAAGTTATGTTTTCGGGCAGCGATGTCCCAACACTACTTCCGTACGCGCTACGTCCTTGACATAAAGTTTACAATGAGCCGAAACATTTTTACGGCAGCAAAAATCGTTTGAAAAAATCGGAGGCTCGTCTGTATATCGATTGTACCAACTGGTGCTTACCGCCGATCTCGATTCGGCGATTGGTGGGCAATCGAGTAGATTCAAACTGTAGCACCAAATAACTACGAGTGTAAGGTACCTAATCCTTTTGGTCGCTTTGTAACTTGGTGCCTAGATTAGCACGCTACAGTACTATAGTGCTTCTATTAGGTAGCCTAAAATATTGTTCCACTGATCTAATGACTAGTGGTTTAGTTGGGGTTTATGTATCGTATTTTCGGAGGGATTTTAAGACAATTATGGTGTCTATAGATGCCAACATTTTTGATGTATCAAATTGTATTTCAAAGACTATTGCATAACTTTAGCTAAGACGATTTGCTACAACGCCGTAGCACCTTCGTAGCAGTACCTACGCTCGTAGCATACGCGTAGCCATAACGTGTTCGATACAGAGATAAGCCTTTCAGCTCAGTTGATAGTAGCTCTGCCTTCTGCGCTGTAGGTTGTGGGTTCAATTCCCTCCCAGGACAAACATTTGTGTGATGAATATAAATATTTATTCTGTGTTTTGTTTTCCATTAAAAGTATGTATTTGCAAAAAAAGTTTACAAGTATTATATATTCGTAATCTTGTTCCCATTAAAGCTTTTGTTTTCTTAAGGCTAGATGTCGCTGTAAGAAATTAATGTCATGTTATATAGAAAACAACGATCACAAAAATGCTTAAGTCGCTGAGTTACAAAACGCACTGTACCTACTAGCAACCCAGTGACTGGGACGACAACAGATTGTGTCGTCCGGGAGCACATCTACCTACATAGCAGGGAAAACAAAACAGTGATCGTGCATTCAGGGCCCCAATTTTACTAAACCAATCGCTTCACTATGACAATGGTATCATCGCAAAATGGCTACTAGAATACCAATCCCTGCATCCCCTTTCCACCACCGGACTAGCTGACGTACGGCAGGCTACAACCCATACCTTGTAAATGTTCCATTATGTCGAATACATCGTTTCGCATCTACCTTTATCATTAATACAGGAATGGAATTCCTTGCCTTCGTCTGTTTTTCCGCACGAGTACAATCTTGGAGTCTTCAAGTCCAGAGTAAATAGGTTCCTTTTAGGCAAGCGTGCTCCATCTTAGGCCACATTTTTACTTGTATTACATGTAAGCTGGTGGTCAAACAAAAAACCCAAAAGGCACCTTTAACGCCAATTCTGTGACGGTACTATCTTCATAGTGTAGTGATTGGTTTATTAGAAAGGAAAGAGAGACCCAGTATGATTGTTCAGGATCATTTTAAAACGACAAATGTACCGCTTGTTTTGAAGAACAGCCGTAGTTATTACCATGGCATGGCCACTAAAGTGTATCGCTTACTACTGTTAGAATACAAAAAACTAAATGTATTTAATAGTTAACAAGAAAATGGCTATCATAATAACATAAGAAAGTAGATGTTTGTAGAAGTATGCTACCTATATTATATTATTTTGTGGTACTACGATAAGCTGTGGGCGGGCGGCGCTGTTGAAAAAAAAATGACAGTTTGTTGAGGATTCCGGATGAAGTGCGTCTCCAAAAAAAAAATAAAGATATATATATATATAAATTCCGACGAATTGAGAACCTCCTCCTTTTTCTTGAAGTCGGTTAAATAGGTTTCACGTAAAATATCTAGTAGGTAACAAAAAAAAAACAAAAAACAACCTTCCACCCTCCTCGCCTCTTCCTCGACTTTATCGCAATTACGTGAGTATGATGCGTGTTGTATTTTCAATTTTATAGTTAGTTACATTGAGGCTTAGATCAAGAAAAGAGGCCTTTTTTGTTGATCTGAGCATTTAGGTAGGTAGGTATTAGCATCGCACTTATTTTTTGCAAAGAAAAAAGTAAGTTGATACCCAGACCTATACCTAGTCAATGATTCTTTTTTCTTAAACTTTAATTGTTAGTTGGAAATATGGACATTTTGAGAAATATAAGGTGTTAAAAGTGACAAGAGGAGTTTTAGCTTGTCATTTGAAAAGAGTATCGGCTGCATATTAAAAAAAATATATAGGAGTGTTTTTTTAAACAAAGGGGCGCGTTTAGAGGTTAAAGCTTGCTATTTCTTGTAAAATATACTATTGAGAGGTCAATTAACTTTATTTTATTTGCTCAAACCACCCATGTGCAAAAATGGTTGCAAAAGGGGTAAATAAAATTGAAGCCTTGAAAATTTGATAAAATGTGAATTCAGAATTTAAACTAAATAGGTACCTATCGCATGTTACGGGGTTTTTATTTTTATTTTTTAATGGTATCGACACTCATGGTTTGGCAACCCTTGAGTGAATAACAAAAACTAAAGACCAGTTTTAATGAGATTCCGAATACCGTCTCTTATCTTGCAAGATCTGATGATAATCCTTTGCTCCTTCATCTTAAAACCCACCCATAATAAGAACAACAATAAACTAATTTTGAAATCTGCAGTCCTAACTTAACCAAAGTTAACCGCCTCTGTGGTCTAGTGGTTCAACCCATCGATTAAGATAAGGCTGAAAGTGGAGGCGCACTTCACCCGGAATCCTCAACTAACTGAGGAACTGGCTATCTTACCTCTGAATGCCCGAACACAACATTTTTTTAAGAATTGTTATTATGGCGACAGAATTAGGTAAGATGGTGGTAGCTAGCCAGGCGGACTTAAACAAGATCCTACCACCAACCAAACCAAGCACAATATATTGTACTCCCCCTGGGGATCGAACCCGGGACCTCTGGATCTGAAATCGGTGGGTTGAGCCACTAGACCACAGAGGCGTTTGACTGCGCATATCCCATATCAATAGCACATTATTGTCCTACACAATGTGGAAAGAACTTCCTTCAAAACTGTAAACTTTGGCCATAATCACCACGTTTGGCAGATAGATTGGTGCTCACAGTTAAAGTTTTGTTCACACAAAAAACTGCTGCCTTCGTGGTGAAGCCCCTTGGTTGACTTTATGACATCCGTGGGCTGGAGCGGAGATTTTTAAACCACGACTAATAAGGCAACGGTTTTGAGAGCACTATTCAAAAAGATATCAATCTTTTCGAGTTAGTAATGGGTGACTTATTCACTTATTGTATTCTGCCCATCCACTATGACATACACGTGTTTTTAGACGCTTAGTCGCTAAACAAACAGACAGACGATGTAGTTTGTATGATCATGTTCACCTTATCGTTTTTGATAGTGGCAATAGCGAACCCTTTACCAACGTAATCTATATCATGAGTCTAGGTGGTGATACCTATTAACTATTCATTGTAAATAATTACGTTAAAAACTAAAAATAGAACAGACTTCAGTAAAGAATATGATACAATTTCGTTTACTTGGATGACGTATTTTTTCCAATTAAGTTGATGACAGATGGATGGACAGACAGACAGACGCGTGATCCTATATGGAGTGTGTTACCTCAAAAGTAAAGAAAACACGGTTCTTTACTTTTGAGATAATACGCCCAAATCGCTTCATCGCCTATAATATGAAGAGTGCCCTCAATTTCTCCAGGATTCCATCATCAGATCCTGACTTGATGACAATGGGACCACCTGTAGTATATATAACAACCTTTTAAACAAAAATAATATTTTTCGAAATCGGTTCAGGCGTCTTCGAACATACATAAAAAAACGACGTTTTGAGAAAGTTTTTTTAAGTCGGTTAATTATAACCGTCTATTACCAACCGACAAACCAGGCTCAGTTGGTCGGTTGGTATTTTTTTTCTTAACGAACAACGTGGTTCGTCGGTTAGAAATTCGTAGTTTAGTAGCGGATTACACAGTTAAATTTGATTTCTGAAAAAATTGACTGACAACTTAATAAAGTGACCCATAATTAAATATGTATGGCTGGGACAAGCCTCATAGCTCAGTTGGTAATAACTCTGCCTTCTGCGATCTGGGGGGGGAGGTATGTATGTGGCAATGTTTGTGACGGCATAACTCTCGAACGAATTATCCGATTTTCATGATATTTAAACTGAGTAGAGATAACGTAAATAGAATTTGATTGTCGCGGGGGATTTTTGATAAGTGGGGTAGTTTTTAAGATATTGGGATTTAAGATAATGAAATACAATTTTTCACCCATATCCTTTGAATGGCTGATCCGATCAATTCATTTTTTTTTAAATGCAGAGATTAAAATAATACTCATCAATTGTTACGAGGATTTTTTTGGCATAAGGGTAGTTTTTGAAAAGTAAGGGTGTTAAGTGAGACCAGAAGATTTTTGGCTTGTGGGGTGTCATTTGAAAGAGTATATTATATATTTATAGTAGCATATTCATAAAATATATATTTTACTTTAAAATAAGGGTCGTTTTCGTAAGAAAGGGGTGCATTAACTGGTCAAAACGCTTGGTATGTCTTGTAGGATATACTGTTAAAGGGGGTTGACTTTTCAACTAACTTTCTTTTGATTTGTTGAAACCAACCCTGTATTTAAATTAAGTGTTGCAAAAGGTGTAAAAAATATTGAAGTCATGAAAATGTGTGAAAACATGAAACAACATATGTAATAGGGGTTGAGACTGCAGATTTCAAAATAAGTTTATTTTTGCCCTTAGCCTGAGTTTTTAAGATGTAGGGAGCAAAGGATGATCATCAGATCTTGTAAGATAAGAGAGAGTACTTGAAATTTCATTGAAACTGGTCTATTTATCTATTTTTATTCACTCAATAGGGAAGGGTGTCGATAAAATCCGAGAATTACTTTTAGTGTTTCTTGGAAGGGTTTTGACTGCGCATATTCCATATCAATAGTACATTATTGTCCACCACTATGTGGAAAGAACTTCCTATATAACTGTAAGGTACGGCCATTATCACCACGCTCAGCAGACAGATTGGTGCTCACAGTTAAAGTTTTCATCCGTGGGTTGGAGCGGTAGATATTTAAAACACAACTACTAAGGCAACTGATATGAGAGCATTTTTCAAAACGACTTCAACCTTTGTTTCATATTAGTAAGGATATTACATTACTTTAGCAACAAGAGAGAGCCTTGAACACTCAGGTGTAATGAAAGCACACTTGTATCGTTTGTTAATTACGTTCTATTTGAGAAATAATCTCCGTCAAACCAAACATCACGAGATCTCAGTTCGGGTCGAACTACTAGCTAGTTATAAATAGTATTTTAATAAATTAACATTAACTTACTATAAGTAGGTACGAACTTACAAGTAGTTAATTTATTTATTCGCAGGAATAAATTAATAAATATTAAAAATAGAAAAATGTTTTTAAAATACTTTTATCAACAGTCACGTGGCACCCCTCACGAGATGTACTCATGGTCGCTAGACTGTTGAGTGGCAGTATCAAGTAACGATTACAAACTGCGACGGTTAATTACTTTCTGTCTATAATTTATCGGGTTTCCTGTTTATCATGGTCGATTTAAATAAAAACATATTCAAATAACTAGATGCATGCGGTTTTTTTCTATACGAAGGTTATGAACCTACTTGGGCTTCACCTGACCTGATTTTCAAGTAATCATAATGCCGATGGTGGAAGCACACTTTACCCAGAATCCTCAACAAACTGAGGTACTGGCTATCTTACCTCTAAAATACCGGAACACGACAATTTAAGAATTGTTGTTATGATGGCGGTAGCTAGCCAAGCGGACTTAAACAAAGTCCTACCACCAATCAAACTAATCACAATATTGTACTCCCCTGGGGATTGAACCTTCGAGATCGAGACCTTTGGATCTGACACCGGTAGGAGAACCACTAGACCACAGATACGGTCTAAATCTAAAATCCGACTGCAAAATTTTAAACTTCATAGTTTTACGCAAACACTGCCTAAACACAATATATATCCAATATCCAGAATAAATTTCACATAGCGCCATTACGGATAAAATACTTGCATACTTTTTTTTGTAAAACATACATTGTCATACAATACAACGCCCAAACACATAACGAAAATCTATATTCATCACACAAAGGTTTGTTCCGGGTAAGAATCGAACCCACAACCTTCAGCGCAGAAGACAGAGCCAACCTACTGATTTGTGAGGCTTGTTAGATAGAACATTTTTTATCCTCGTACCTCTTAATTTTTGAAAATTCATACCATATTTCAATAATAATAACACATAAGTAAAGATTATTATAAATACATTTTCCTTGAAAAAAAAGGAAAAGACATACATACTCTCTACTCAACAAATATTAACCTCTTTTTAGGAGCAGTTGGGTAAAAATACATTTCTTCTCACAGTTTTCCTAGAAGAGATTAGATTATGATGAAACTGCAAGTTTCAGTTATTAGACAGAACCCATTTACATGGAGAGCAAATGCCACTAATTATAGACAGAACTAATATCTTTGGAGAGCAAGTGCCACTAATTATAGACAGAACTAATATATTTGGAGAGCGGGTGCCACTAATAATTGATAAAACTCAATCTTTGAGAAGCAAGTGCCACAAATAATTGATAGAACTCATATATTTGGAGAGCAAGTGCCATTAATTATAGACAGACCTCATATTTTTGGAGAATAAGTGCCACTAATTATAGACAGAACTCATATCTTTGGAGAGCAAGTGATAACTTCAATAAGTTTAGGAGACACTATAATTTGGACCTGTTCTGCATTAGCGGAACCACAGCACGAGGACTATTCAGCTGAGCATTGTAAGATAAGATTGTCAATATACTATCAATGAAAGGATTATTCTTGTATGTTTATTATATTTATTTTCAAATAATCAGTTTAAGTTTTTCACCATGTTTACCTAATTCAGTAGGTACGTGAGAACCGTTAATTTGCTCTCTATTTCTTAGCGATTGTAAATATATGGTAATAAGCTTTTTTGTTTTTCCAATAATTAACAATAAAATAAATAAAGTTTGGGTTATATCATTAAAGTACATATGTATTTACAAAAAAAAAAGTATTTAAGTATTGTATACGTAATCTAGTTCCCATATTACAAGCTATGCTTATGTTATATTTGGGGCTAGATAGCGCTGTGTGAAATTAATGTCCTGTAAATTATATTATTATATAAATAAAGTCACGGAAATTATCTAGTCTATCATAATCATAACCAGTCTGGACCTTGGACTGAGAGCAAAGACCCTTGTGTATCAAAATAAACCGAGTTTCCGCTGATATTCTTACAGGAAATTAATGTCATTGCATCGAAAATATTATTGCAGCGGCATATATTTTTATTGTGTTTTATTGCTTCAGCTTAGAGCTCAATTTTGATCGTTATCTTTTATTTATTTTTACCAGGATTTGTGTTTGGAAAATATTTCGTAAACATGTTTGCAACTGCAACTAAAAGATTACACATAAATAGAGATATATATATATACATAATAGATACAAGACTCACAGCTCAGTTCGTAGCGCTGCCTTCTGCGCTGTAGGTTGTAGGTTCGATTCCCACCCAGGACAAACATTTGTGTGATTAATATTGATGTTTGTAGTGTTGTATTGAACAAAAAATATAAAAAAAAACATTGTTCAACAATTCCATCCATGATTTGTGTGATAAAAAAGTTTGTTGTTAAATCATTATTTTTAAAATCATGGAAAAATATATGTGAAACGAGGACGAGAGATGTGACCGCTTTAGAGCGATAAGACCGCTCATTATACTGTTTACTTTAGATTTTTAGCTGCCAATTGTCTATTTTGGTGTACGGTAAATAATTTTCATTTGATTCATATATTTTATATATTTACAGTTAAACTAACTATGTACCTACAAAGGAATCAGTCGGGTTACCTAAGGACCGTTACAAACGGTCTATAGGTAACTCAACTATTCCAGACCAGTACCAGATGGACGCGTGCCCAAGACTCTAGCTGCATTGCCACGTTGACAAGCTATGCTAATTAGCTGGCCTAAATAAGAGCACCAACGGACTTTTCGATTGTTAGGAAGTTTTTTGTGCGCATTTGACCCATGCTTATGCTCTGTCGGTGAAGGTAACATCGTAAGGAAATCGTCACGTTTTAACCGCCTCTGTGGTCTAGTCGTTCAACGCACCGATTTCAGTTCCAGAGGTCCCGGGTTCGATCCCCAGGGGAGCAATATCGTGCTTGGTTTGGTTAGTGGCAGGCTTTTGTTTAAGGATTCTGTCATAGTAACAATTCTTAAAAAAATGTTATGCGGCATTTAGAGTTAAGATAGCCAGTTTCTCAGTTTTTTGAGGGTTGATGTGGTGAAGTGAGCCTCCACCTTCGGCCTTATCTCACCTTGTTACCATGTGAGCTGAAGGCCAAGCGCTTTCCCGACGTACAATAAAAAAAATGTCCCTAGTAAACCGTGGGTAAGTTTAGACCTCTGACTACCCACTAGTAGGTGATCTTCATAAGATCTCCACGCTCGAATTCTTGCTCGGAAAAAATCGTCAGTCTGTTACTGTTTACATAGACAGTCCCTCTAATTACGCCGTAATTTTAACAGATATCAAGGTTTAAATAAATAATCTCGCTCGAACAAAGTTCGATTCAGTATCACTTATATAAGGAAATGGAATGTTTCGGCGTCGCAGTACCTAATGTCTCCGGAGGACCTTGATGAAGGTCTGTGATAAAACAGTTTGCTACCAGGTTATTAGTAAACCAAAACAAATCTAGCTACATCAGAACCATTTAAGAGTAGTAGAGCCCCTTTTGAAAGGGCTCGTCCGGGGAAGTACTACCACCATACTTATTTCAGTCAAGCATTGCTGTGTTCCGGTTTGAAGGGTATGGTTGCCGGTGAAATTACGGGCACGCGAAGCTTAACACCCTAATGCCTCAAGTTGACGGGCGTAATGCAGTGCCGTGTCAGCTATGTTCTTTGTGGTTTTACCTACGTCGTGAGGCATTGTTACTTGCAAGAGTGCACTTAGCATCATGTGGGCTACTTGCTTGTTGCATAAAAACCTACGACTATAGGAGATTGTCGATATAACAACAATTATATCGACATTATAAATGTTATAATAAATATCAATAATATTATAATTTATTATAATTTTATTAATATTAATAATATTATAATAAAATTAATAAATATAATTATTATTTATATTTATTATTTTCAATATAAATAATAAAATAATAATAATAAAAAAAAAAAATGTTGTGTTCTGGTATATAGAGGTAAGATAGGCAGTTCCTCAGACTGTTGAAGATCCCGGGTGAAGTTCGCTTCCGACTTCAGCCTTATCATAACTTGAAACCAGGTGAGATGAAGTCCAAGCACTTCCTCGTCCTACAATAAACAAAAAAAAAAAGATCTCTTCTTCTCGTTTCTGCTTTATCATACACTTAAGCGGGATTGGCACAGATCCTCTCCCACTCTCCCCTGTCTCATCATCCACTCCTCTCACAAGCATATCGTCACACACAATCCATACATCTCTTCCCCACACTACCCCTACTCCTACGTCCGTCCACATTCATACCTAACATTCTTCTAGTCACGTGACTTTCTTCCTTCCGTATGACATGTCCATACCAGTCTACTCACTCCGTATGACATGTCTAACCCACTCCTCATTCTTTCCGTCATCGACGCTCTTGATGTTTCATCTCCTCATCTCATCCATCCTTTTCACATCACACATCCATAGCATTCGCATCTCAGTCACATGTAGCGATTCGTTTTTCTTTTGATTCGTCTATTTCATTGACCTCTACATAGAGAAATATTTAGAAATCAGTCATTCTGAGGCATGCCGTTTTTATGTAATATTCTTATGAGTACTTATTATTATTTTCATCTTATTTGATTTGCGATCGCATCAAAGTTTGGTTTTCTAAAGCGATTGTAACCAAAAATTACATTTAAGAAATAAGTAATTTTGAGGCTAGCATAGCAGTATTCTAGTACCTAATACGTATTTATAAAAGTGTATACCTCTATTACTATTACTATTTTCATGTTATTTGATTTGCAATCGCATAATTAATAATTGCCTACATATATTTAAATGTATTTATTTCGGTAAAAAAACAACAAAAATCTAATACATTTGATATTTTTCTAGCTACTCGTTAGTTCTTACTTATTGCATTTTACGTTAGTTTCATGATAATCAATGTTTCAATACTTGTTTCGAAGGTAATTAGCAGTACGGTCAATTATAATATAAAGCTATTCAATTATTAATTAAACCTAATAAACAACATGATAGGCATAGAAATATCTGTCATAGACTAATCCAAATCATACACAAAACTGTCGCAAAATAATCAACTCAACAGAAAATAAACAGACCAGAAACAAGACCTGGAAGTTGTATTTCGTGGACTAGATTCACGCTGATTGCTTGATAGAGTCGTAAACAGGCATAATGATAGCCAGGGAATGGCTGCGAGGCGTTGGTAAACATTTGCGCAATTCACTGGCTATTCTCACGTGTTTCAAACACATTATAACTGAACTAAGTTGCGAAGCGCTTTTGTACATAATTTTCTACCTATCCATAGAACAACTATCGGAATAACTAGCAAACGTAAAGAGTAGTAGAGCTCATTGTGAAAAGGCTCGTCCGGGGAAGTACTAACGCAACACAATCGAACGACCAACAACTTATGTAATAATCTACTCTAAGACAAACAACTATTCTCATGTCAGTGACGAAGATGTATTTTTTGAGAATACATTTTTTTAAACCCAACCTGAGTACTACAACCATTCCTATTGCAGCCGCCAAGCAGCAATAGCTGTGTTCCAGTTCAAAGTCATCCCATCTAGCGTGGGATAAGGGCAAATGGTGATGACGATATCCAGGTCAGGTCTACAATTAATAAAAGGAGGACGTGTCAGACACCCAAGCACAATATGTTGGGCTGATCCCATCTAGCGTGGGATAAAGGCAAATGGTGATGACGATATCCAGGTCAGGTCTACAATTAATAAAAGGAGCACGTGTCAGACACCCAAGCACAATATGTTGTGCTGATCCCATCTAGCGTGGGATTAGGGCAAATGGTGATGACGATATCCAGGTCAGGACTACAATTAATAAAAAGAGCACGTGTCAGACACCCAAGCACAATATGTTGTGCTGATCCCATCTAGCGTGAGATAAGGGCAAATGGTGATGACGATATCCAGGTCAGGTCTACAATTAATAAAAGGAGGACGTGTCAGACACCCAAGCACAATATGTTGGGCTGATCCCATCTAGCGTGGGATAAGGGCAAAAGGTGATGACGATATCCAGGTCAGGTCTACAATTAATAAAAGGAGCACGTGTCAGACACCCAAGCACAATATGTTGGGCTGATCCCATCTAGCGTGGGATTAGGGCAAATGGTGATGACGATATCCAGGTCAGGTCTACAATTAATAAAAGGAGCACGTGTCAGACACCCAAGCACAATATGTTGGGCTGATCCCATCTAGCGTGGGATTAGGGCAAATGGTGATGACGATATCCAGGTCAGGTCTACAATTAATAAAAGGAGCACGTGTCAGACACCCAAGCACAATATGTTGGGCTGATCCCATCTATCGTGGGATAAGGGCAAATGGTGATGACGATATCCAGGTCAGGTCTACAATTAATAAAAGGAGCACGTGTCAGACACCCAAGCACAATATGTTGGGCTGATCCCATCTAGCGTGGGATTAGGGCAAATGGTGATGACGATATCCAGGTCAGGTCTACAATTAATAAAAGGAGGACGTGTCAGACACCCAAGCACAATATGTTGGGCTGATCCCATCTAGCGTGGGATTAGGGCAAATGGTGATGACGATATCCAGGTCAGGTCTACAATTAATAAAAGGAGCACGTGTCAGACACCCAAGCACAATATGTTGGGCTGATCCCATCTAGCGTGGGATTAGGGCAAATGGTGATGACGATATCCAGGTCAGGTCTACAATTAATAAAAGGAGCACGTGTCAGACACCCAAGCACAATATGTTGGGCTGATCCCATCTAGCGTGGGATTAGGGCAAATGGTGATGACGATATCCAGGTCAGGTCTACAATTAATAAAAGGAGCACGTGTCAGACACCCAAGCACAATATGTTGGGCTGATCCCATCTAGCGTGGGATTAGGGCAAATGGTGATGACGATATCCAGGTCAGGTCTACAATCAGTAAAAGGAGCACGTGTCTGTCTGATGAATATAATTTCCTTGTAAACATAGATAATTGTAATTGTAAGTACAAGATAATGGTAATCTAGCCCAACACTGCGATAAATTGATTTAGATCGAGGACGTCTGCGATATTAATATCGTCTATAAAAATGACTAGCCTGCAGTTTAATCTTTGTAAATACGAGGTTTTCCCCTAGCATCAATAAATTAATTAATCGTACAGCACATTTTACGCCATCTAGCCACAAACAATGTATTTTTTTGTACAACTTAAATATTACAGGACATTCTTCTGCGCCATTTAGCCCCGAACTAAGCATAGCTTGTAATATGAGAACTAGATTACGGACAGAATACTTAAATACTTGTGTAAATTCATACTTACCATATTATACAACACCCATACACAGAACAAACATCTGAACTCATCACACAAATGTTTGTCCTGGGTGGGAATCGAACCCACGTCCTACAGCGCAGAAGGCATAGTTACTACCAACCTGAGCTATGAGGCTTGTTAACTTAGGGACGTCTATTACCAGCCGACCAACAAGGCTATCCACATAGTTGGTCAGCTGCCCATCTGATTTTAAGTGCATCTCTTGCCTATAACAAAACCTTACTGCGTAGGTCACATCCACAACGAACATGACCTACGCGGCACTGCAACTTGAGGGATAAAGGTGTTAAGCCTCGCGTGCCCGTAATTTCACCAGCAACCATACCCTTCAAACCTGAACACAGCAATGCTGCTTGGCGGCCGAAATAGGTAAGGTGGTAGGTAGTCATTCCTCGGGCGAGCTCTTAGCTGTAAATGGGTTATTGGATTACGGAGCAATATAAAACAAATATATTTTTTTTGTAGTAGATATGCTTATGGTTATAATACAACTAATGGGATGCATGCCGTTCCCATTATCCCTTTGGAATTTCCTAGAATCCTTTCTTAGTCCCCCCAACTGTACAAATGGGAGCTATAAAAATTCACTTTTAAGTCCTAGGACCTCTGGTTTGGGCTGTGCGCATTGATTGTCAGTCAGTCATCATTTATTAATAGACATAATACCAAAACAAGAAAAATAAAATATTCATCATACAGATAAATAACTAAAGATTACGATTACATATTCATACTATTTATTTCAAGTCAATCCAAGTAGGTACTTCTTCGTATTTTTTTATTTTTATATATCTTCAGTTGTATAAATTAATACCCAAGGACCGTTACAAACGGCCTATAGGTTACTCAACTGTTCCAGACCAGTACCAGAAGGAAGCGGTAAGCCGGTGCCCTCTGAGTTTATCCAAAATCTTGCGTTGCTTTTGATTGAGGCGACACGTGACCTTGGGTCACGTGCTCTTGGCTCTTATTTAGGGCAGCGAATTAGCATATATAGCAGGGCACGCTATTTGTAATTCAATTGAATTGTATGTATGAGAAAATGAGAGCATCTATAGGTAAGATACCTCGCGCGTAACTCGTTGTACAGAAAGCTAATATTAGGTTTGTTTCTTTTATAGGTACATTAATTTCACACAACGCCCGCTTACTAAGCAGAGCTAACTTATATGGGAAGTAGATTACAAATAGTTTTTTTTTTTAAAGAGACTCATAAAATACAACAATCAAATCGATTTTTTGACCCGGGTGGGTATTGATCCCACAACCTATAGCGCAGAAGAGAGACTACTAAGAGCTACTTTCAACTGAGCTATGAGGCCAGTTAATTAATTATCACCATCCTTCAATAAGTAGGTAATTATCGAGACTTTTTCGGCAGAGTAACTACTTGCCTGAGTAAATTAGTTTTTAATGTTACAGGATAAATATTACTAGACATTAATTTTACATCTAGTCCCAAACTAAGCAAAGCTTGTAATATGAGAACTAGATTACGGATATAATAATACTTGTATAGGTACTTTCTTATATACCTACTTATCAATTTATTTGGAAGTCTGTTTTCACTAATTCGTAGGAGGGGGCGTTGTCAGCTGCGACACAGTTTTATACTTCTGCATCTGGCATCATTTCTTTAATTTTGAAATGTACCTGTGTTTTTGTTTGAAATGCATGAAATTATTATTAAATTATTATTATTATCATACAATAGACACCCAAACACAGAACAAACATCAATATTCATCACACAAATGTTTGTCCTGGGTGGGAATCGAACCCACAACCTACAGCGCAGAAGACAGAGCCAACCAACTGAGCTGTGAGGCTTGTTACACGTAAATTCTGTCACTAAGGTACTTTTGTATTCACATATCTGCTCAATAGTAATAAAAAACCATTATGATGAAATCATGAATTAAGCGTACAGGTAATTAATACACGACTGGTACCTGTGTGTGTATCATCATCATCATCATTTCATTTCATTTCATTTTAGATACATCATTAGAACGGATTTTGTCCAATTACTCGGATTAGTAACATTAAAATAATAATATTCGTGGTTACACTGGAATTTCACACAATCAATCATCAACCTATCGCAGTCCACTGCTGGACTTAGGCCTCTCCCAAGCCAAGGTGCGTCACTGAGCCCGACCTTCGACCTTCCTCATCCACTCTCTGCCCGCCCCTGTACGGAGGTCCTCGCTCCATACCCGAAGCACGTTCTGCAATACGCTTGGTCACGTGGTCTCCACTGAAGGACTCGTTGACCCCACCGGTTGTCGGTCCTTAGACAAATATGGCCAGCCCACTGTCACTGCAGCCTGCTAACTCTTTGAGCTATTTCCTACTGATTGTGATTGAAACTGCTTACAGAAATACAATGTGCATTTTACAGCGTGCATCCCTCAATGGCATAACTCGTTATCACTTGAATGTTTTCCGTCTTCATATCCTCAAGAGCTTCTCTAGGAAGGACATAGCAACCTGTATCGATTAAAGGAAAAACTCGGGGTAGATCCCACGTTGCGATAAGGGATGGCATGTCTATAGGAAATTTCTCAAAGCCCAGGAGCTATTGGAAGTCATACTTTGCTTTTAATAAACTCAATAATGTAGGTATGATAATCGTATGTGGACTCACTAGGCATTTTGCTTTGGATTAAAGATGAGATGGAAATATCGATTATTTTTTACCCAACTGCTTTAGGAAAGTTATGTTTTTCGAGAGCTATTTCATTGACACACTTCACAGCCTAAGATTATGGCGTGTTAGTATGTAATGTTAAAATTATGGGAGTAATATAGGGGGGGGGGGGGGGGAATTATAATAATAGGTTTTTATAATTTGAGTGGTAGTTAGGTACATACCAATTCTAAATATATTTAGATTGAGTAATAGTAATTGCTACAAACTATATTTACTTACTATATTAATATCAGGCCTAATTTTCGTAGAACTATGAAGATAATAACATATTTAAATAAACATTTAAAAAGTAATTCACTTTTTTTTTAATTATTTATTTTGAACACGATTTTCTCAATTGCACTAGTCACGATTAGCTACCAAAAAGTCATTGGTAAATTAAAATGGTATCAAATTCAGACCTACTTCTATCGAACAAAAAATTAATAAAAAATAATTTTCCAAATCGGTTAGTAAATAACTTCATTCTGACGTGTATTGCAATTGTTAGAATTTTAAGGTAATAAATATATTTTTTAATAACATTTGGTGAGTCTATGATAACATATAGGTACAAGCACACACAAAACTAGAAACCCAACTCCAACAGCCTCTGTGGTATATCGGAGTGTTGACTTTACAATGTTTTCAGTTAGACTGCGGCTTGCATAAAACACTTCACTGTATGTATGTATGTATGTTTCCTTCGGTATATTCCAAGAAGTATAGTATCACAACGCACTATTAGAATGCTTAGGTATTTAGCTATTGATGAAAGCGTGTAGAGTCTTTTATAAGGGGTCGGCAATGCATGCAGGGACTCTTTTGGAGCGAGCTTCCATAAGCTTATCATCAGGTGGACCGTAAACCTATTTGCCACTTAAGTAGTATAAAAATCACCTCACTGTAACCTGTTATACATAAATATGTATAATGCTTCCAATACGCGATATGACTATAAACATTTACAATAAAATGCAATTAGGCCAGCTATTGATGCAGCTATTGTATGCATGTACACTTTCAATCCACTTTCTAAACATCTTAGTAGATAATTATCCTCAATTTCATAAATAAAAAAAAATATTATAAATAAGTATGTAATAATGTAGGGAAATTCGTATCATTTTTTTTTCTTTTATCACCTTTTTACTGAATTCATGCTAAATTGTGACAAATTAACTAATTGACTATGCATTGAGAATTGAGAATTTTGCTCACCCGATTTAACTCATTGTCGCAACATAACGAAAATGAATGTTTCTTTTAATGAATGAGTATCGTACGGTTTTCTGCGTAGAATACTCGCAATTAATAAACAAGCACCAAAATTTCAATATCCCTTGTCATTTTCTGTTTTATAGGTCAGTCGGTGTCAAAGTGAAGTAAAAGCTTGGTTCATCAGGTAACATAAGTCGTGTACTCACCGGCATAATTTCGTTGGCAAGCCTGCGTACGTCGCCCGCTGCGCCCACCGCCCTACTGCCTCGAGCCCCGAGCCTCCACTGTGCCACCTCACCACCTGGCTCCATCTCAGCCGAGCTCGCGTGACTGCCATCCTCAACCACCGCACCATTTCCCACCGTATCTTCACCCCCTTTAGAACTCAAACTCCCATGAGCAGAAGCCCCGCAATTTACATTCGAATTTGATGTTTTTTCAATGTCTCCTGTTTCAATAAAAGCCTCTGCGTTTACATTGTCAGTTTTTTTTTTATCAACTGCACGGCTATTTTTCCATTGCGGATCACGGAATTTTTCTTTCAGAGTATCAATAATTACGCTTCTCGCCTTTTCGTAATTCACTTTGGTGCGCTCTTCTTTCCATTTTCTGAGCACTCTGTCTTTTGGTTTAGATACGAAGTTTTGGTGTAATATTGAGGTTTCGCTTCGCACTAGGTTTGTATTAGTGGATTTGTCCTTGAATTTGACTTCATTGTTTTGTTGAACATCCTCGTTAGCGGTTCGTGTGTACCGGTTGCCAAAATTGTCCCACCACGTGACACCGGTTTTGTCGATAGGAGCTCTTGATCTGGCTGAATAAGCTGATATTGGAGTTTCTGACATGTTGATGGTAACGTAGAATTATCTTACGTTTACCTGCATTTCAGATTATATCTTGTATTTCTGGCTGATCTAAGTACCTTTTCGGTGGACGTGTGACATTCCAGGAGGTTTTCACACGACTATTTCCAAAATAGTTTTCCAATTATAATCGCAAGTCAGCGCTATTTCATGCATGTAAAAATAGCGACAAAAGCTCTTTGTTGTCGAACTGATTAATGTTTTTCTTTTGATGCAATGTATGTTAGTAGGTGTGGGAATACAGGAAGAAAGGATGTTCTGTTTATTTTTGAAATGTTTTAGGAAAATACTTATAAATAATTAATATGTTATTATAAATACTTATAATAACACATTCCACGAAAAGGTCCGTTCAGCACGTACGAGATCTGTGTAAGAGTTCCGACGTTATTGCACTGCAAGAAGCTTGGCTCATGCCACACGCCTTGGGTTTTGTGAATGAAATCGATAAGAAGTTTGGGTGTTGTGCCAAGTCATCCATCGTCACGTCGGCAGGTGTTCTTCGTGGGCGACCTTATGGAGGTGTGGCATTGATGTGGAGATCCAGCCTCTTCACCAGCACGGAAATCATACAGTGTGAAAGAGATCGTGTAGTAGCTGTGCGATTAATGCAAGGCGATCGAAGCCTGTTGGTTTTTAGTGTTTATATGCCTACGAATGACGAAGACAATCAGCCCGAATTCATACAGTGCCTTGCGCAGATAAGTGCGACTATCGAGAGCTCTGAGACGGAAAGTGTTTTGGTTCTAGGTGACTTTAACGCGCATCCAACCACTCTTTTTGGAAAAGAGTTAGAGGATTTCTGTAGTGAGCAATTATTACGCTGTGTAGACCTAGAGAGACTGAAACCTGATACGTATACTTATGTAAGTGACATAAACGGCGCGTGCCGATGGTTGTGTGGTTGGAGCATTGTATCGCGATGGATGCGGCGGCTAGCTCAATAACTAGTATAAATAAATAATAAATAAATAAATATTACAGGACATTAATTTCACACAGCGCCATCTAGTCCCAAACTAAGCATAACTTGTAATATGGGAACTAGATTACGGATAGAATACATAAATACTTTTTTTTTTTGTTGTAAATACATACTTATCATACAATACAACACCCAAACACAGAACAAACATCTACATTCATCACATAAATGTTTGTCCTGGGTGGGAATCGAACCCACAACCTACAGCGCAGAAGGCAGAGCTACTACCAACTGAGCTGTGAGGCTTGTTAGTATAGAAGGGAAATACATTTTGGCCTGACCACTTTCCGCTTGAATTGAAATGTAATTTTAAACATGGTAGGTCTATTTTATATTTATTTATTCAATTATTCAAAAGTTTGAGACTTTGGCTTCCAATATTATTGTAGATAAGATTTCACTCCATCTACTAGGTTCACCAATTCTTGATGAATCTTTTTCGGGTTTTGTCGACGAATAAGAATCAGAATTTTGCATTCAAAATTTTAGGAAGGTTCCGGACAGACTTTCAAAAATTTACTCACATAATATGGCTTTCGTCATTATAAAATTTTGTCTTTTTGTCCCAATATTTACGTATGTTTTGCGATGTTGTCAACTGTGGAAACACAGTAAGCTGGTGGAAGGCTTAGACAACATAATAAAGAACACCCTTTCTACGGTTTTGAATATTGAGTTGGATGACAGAGCATGGTCGCAGGCCTCATTGCCTGTTCGATTGGGCGGCTTAGGTATACGCAAAATTTCTAGTGTTGCTTTGCCAGCGTTCTTGTCTTCCGTCTATAGTACACATTCTTTGGTTGAGAAAATTCTAACACCATAATTTCGGCTGTTCCTGGCAACATACTCCAAATTCCTTATCTTGACAAGGCTCGAAATGCTTGGCATAGTGCTTGTCCTAATACCAATCCCCCAAAATACCTTTTGGCACAACGGCAATGGGACGGGCCTCTGTGCGAGTTGACGCGGAATTATCTATTACATACGTGCTCAACCTCCACAGATCGTGCTCGTCTCTTAGCCGTTTTAATATGGGAATCAGGTCTTTCGCTGCAAGCACATCCATCTTACAATACCGGTACACTTACACTTACAGGATCCTGTAACTTTCCGTATTGCCACTTGTCTTCGGTTGGGTGCAAGATGCTGCGCCTCTCACCAGTGCCGGTGCGGTGCGGCCGTAGATCAACTTGGTTTTCACGGACTTTTGTGCACAAGGTCTATCGGCAGGATTTATTTTATTTTATTAGGAAAAACAAATAATTATGCTTAAACATATTAAATAGGTACAACATGTTAGTTTATAACTAGGGTTATTGTAGACTTATTATAAGCATAACCCACAAGGTTTTTCTCAGGTTAATTATGTGCATAATATTAAATTAACAGCTAGAGAGAAACTTACCTACTTATTCAACTAACAAATAAATTAAATGAGTACATGTTTTTGTTAAGTTAGTAAAATTATAAGTTTCATGAACAATGTACTTGAATGAACTTAAAGAAAGATGAAGAGAAGAGAAGAACGTTTAAAAACAAGAGAAGAGGGGCAGTTAAGCTGCAAGTAGTTCTAAATCTAATTTTGAAATTTGATTTCGCGCCACGCAAGCCTTAATGACATTATCCATCGAGCTTTTATTAGTGTCAATGTTTCAGCCGTTCTTGAACCGAATGGTCTGTTACGTGATGATGGTAAGCGGCCCGACGGTATGACTCTTGTCCCTTGGGAAATGGGTAGGCCTTTGGTGTGACATGTCAACATAAGATTATAAGCACCGTCCATTTGTAATATGCCTCGGCATATTACAAATGGACGTAACCCGTCGGGACATGACCTCTTCATCCCGATAGAAATCGTCCTATGGTTTCAGTTATCTCTAATTCAGGTGGAACTAGATCGAGAACGGGGGAAACCACTAGGCTTGCGTTACAGGATTCAATTGTACATTCCTGTAAGGCCATTTGCTCACCTCACCCTCTTGAGGAGAGAGTGAGGCAGGTCTGTGTCTATGCTAAAGCAAGCGGCAGAACTAGTAAATGTTACTTGCTGTTGACAATTTGCTGAACATTTGCAATATGACGAGGCATATTACAAACGGACGGTGTTTACAATCGGACGGTGACAGAGGCATATTACAAACGGACGGTTTTTACAATCTCACTGTGACATATACACATCATTATAGCGCGCCCTTCACCTGTTAAAAGGTATCACGTCACCTGCTTATCTATATAGGTATGTATGTACTACTAATACAATATTAAATACTTTAGTATCTCTGCGTATATTATTTGTGTGTATTTTCAATGACTATATATTATTTACTTTCTATTTTATGTTTATTTTGATGTGTTTATTTTTTATTTTATAGATTTTGCCCTCATACATTTTTCTATGATTTTAATGATATTAAATGTTCTGTCACTTCATGAGGTCGATTGACTGGGCTGGGTCACAACAGAATATCAGCGTGTTGCAGTGAGGCATATTGCTGAGTTGTGTCCCATTTGCTGCTGCACACAGCACAAACTGTATTCACTTATTACCTACTCGTGTTTTTCTGTTTGTCAATTTCATTCTGTTAAGTTTGTGTATGTGTGTTATAATAGTAAGTAAATAAGTGAATGTCTTTGTATATGTCTACTTAGTATCTATCGTCCTAGCAATAGCCAGGTAGGCCACAAGGAGGTAAATCACACGTACCACATAAATAGTAGGTATGTTATGTACTCTATCCGTAACCTACTTTCTATATTACAAGCTTAGTTTGAGGCTAGATCGCTGAGAAAATGATAAGTAATATTATTTTTTATAGCGTGTTATGTCCAAGTGTCTACCGCTAATGTTTACGCAATATACACAACTAATTACGAATCAGTTCACAGTTCACGCAAGATAATCCTGATGCCGGTTTCGGTGGAATCCGGGATACTTATCAATGGACTTTGATCTGATTGGATATCGGTACATATACCTACCTACTACTTACATAAGTACCGTTCCTGTATCGAAAACAATGATATTGTGACCGGTTTGTCGATATCTCTATCTTATCCTATCTTAACAAGCCTCACAGCTCAATTGGTAGTAGCTTTGCGTTCGGCGCTGTAGGTTATGGGTTCGATTCCCACCCAGGACAAACATTTGTGTGATGAATATTGAAGTTCTGTGTTTGGATCTTGTATTGTATGATGATAATTAAGTTCTCATATTATAAGCTTTGCTTGGTTTGTGACTAGATGGCGCAGTGTAAAATTAATGTCCTGTAATATTTGTAATGTTATTGTTACGTTACTTACGATACGTGATCTATGATGTGTTTATTTTATATTGACCAAGCGTTTGACCAACTTGAAAATTGTAGTAATGTAAAAATATAAAGATTTACAAAAAAAAATTGTGCCTTTTTATTCAGGTAACTATGTTATTTTGAATTTAGAAAATAAAATAAGTCATTAATAAAAAAATAAATCAACCTTAAAATATAAATGAGCAAAACTATAATAACTAAATTACCTAAGTATGTCGCTATACAAACAATTCTAAATTATTGTGTTCCGGCATTTAGAGGTAAGATAGCCAGTTCATCAGTACAGTAAATATTTTCATAAAATAATATTTATAAGTAAATGTTATTCATGAATACTAAATACTATCTTTATAATATCTGTTACGTAGCTTAGACAACGGAGCTGGTCCTCAACCTCTGCAAATGCAAACATCCTCAATGCACTGCCATAGCTGAACTTAAAACCGGCTTTGAACAAGGGTAAAAGCTATTAGGTAAACAAGAATCACATAATGACTATAAAGATAACAGCGGTCTAGACAGAAGGTAAGGCTAAAGGTCGAATCGACTCGTAAACCAGCACTCGATAATTAGGTGATCATCATCATCACGCTAAAGATCGGAAGACTAGCATAGGTATTTTCAAACATTCGGAAAGCCATTCGGATCGAATTCGGAAGCTTTCGATGGAGTTTCCGAGAACGCTATTCTTAACTCCGAAATCTAATCTATTTTGACATTAGAATTCGAAGCTTCGCACAGAAGATTTTCAGAAATGGTGTGAGTATAGCGTTGAAATCTAACGGATTCTATGTCAGATCCGACAAAAACTTATGTTTTAAATCGGAAAACTTCCCGTGTGTTTGAAAGTCGCTATGCCGACAAAGTTATACCAAATTTGGGTTAGATTGAATATTTTTTATTAACGCCACGTAGTATCGCTCACCCGTACCAAAAAAGTGGGTCGTTAATTTCGAATCGTATTTTGCAGGTATAGCCGATAAAAATAGTCGGTTCGTGGAGCGTTTCTTTATCTACCCCTATACTTGCATTGGGTCTACCTTGGACAGAACCGTCCTTAGAAAAATCTATGTTTTTCTAAGGACGGAAGGAAGATAAAAAAACGGCTAAAAAAAAAATTGCTAATTTAAGTGGTTTTGGTCAGCAACAAAATGTATTTTGTCAGTAAACAAAATGAATTAAAAATAGGGTAGTAATTAACCTCACAAACTCCAAAAATACCAGTTTTTTTTCCTTCAGAATATACGAAACGTACATTAAAATACTATTTGCCCATCAAATTTGCATATATCTTAATAAAATAAACTCAACGTCTATTTAACGGGCTGTAGTTCTTCAGATTAGCAACTCAACGCAACTTTAATCTAGTTTCGAACTAAGATATAGTAATAATAAAGATGACATTGCTGTGCGCTCAACCACGGCGCTTATGACCACCAGATGACAGAAATATGCGCGTATTTCTACGTTTTGTTTTTATAGTAAAACATATATGAATTTTGAAAATCGAAGACACAGACCGTCTGCTGTATACTGTGTTTATTTACTGTACAAAGTTTCAAGCCCTAATTGGGCGTATTTATTGAATGGCGAACACTTTTGGACAAATTAGAGTTAACTAATTAACTTTTGCATACACCAAGTAACTTATTGCACTATTAGTAGTGCAATAAGTTATTTGGTGTATATTAAGGTGTAGTTACTTATTTGTGCAAATATTATTCCCGTGTGAGGTTAATTATATCTCTTACAAAAACCAGGTGTTTCTGAAAAAAAAGGCTAGTAACCTGCCGACGTATCTTGTCAGAAATTCGAACTTTATGCTGTCAATGTTACTTTTTAGCTGATTTTCTTGCGAGTATAAAAAATACCGTAAGTAATGTGGATGATGATGGGTCCTAATTAACAATGTTTGATATTCGCTCAGGTCACCACCTTTCATGATAGATGTATTGCAGATTGTCTAATGAAGGTAGTGATATAATCTCAAAGCATCCTGAAATATAAGCCATATCCCCCTTGAAACAAAGTTCTTTTTCAAGCGCATCTGCAGCGACCTCTTCACACGGTATATCAATTCACGATAACGTAATTAGGTAAATTTATTTTCGGTTGAAACACACTTCAAAATGACAGTTGCTTTTTTTTTGCAAAAAAAATACCTACGGGTATCGGGCCTACGGAGTGCTACGGCGTAGCAACTTTGCTACGACGCGGGCATCGTAGCTAATTATCTATGCCATAAATAGTAAATAGCCACATCGCTTCGCCATAACTAATTTCAAAATCCAGTTCTGGAAACCTGAATTCAATACGAAATCATCCAACCGCCTCTGTACCTAATCTTGTGTTTCCACCACCGATATCAGAACCTGAATCCCGGGTCTGACCACTAGGGGAGTACCTACCCACCTACCAAACTTACCTTACAATCGTAACAACTTTTCTAATTTGTTTTCCGGTATTTAGAGGTAAGATAGCCAGTTCCTCAGTTAGTTGAGGATTCGGGTGAAGTGCGCTTCCACCTTCGTCCTTAACATAACTTGGAGTGCTTCACCGTCGTACAATAAAATATATAGGTATATATTCTTGAACACACAATGCTTAAAACAAGCAAACATACTTTGTAGTCTGTATTGTGTCTAAATAACAATGACTCACAAAGAGAGAGCGGAATAATATTCTCCAGAAGCGTTTGTTTGCACGGATCAGATAAGGTACTCGTACATTACATATACCTCACAAGTAGGTCGTCGTGTCTGGGAGACCCGCACTTTGGACGTCTGGGTCTTGGAGCAATGTACTGTGAAGAACAAGAGGTGAGGAAAAGTCCGACGGATGCTAGTCAGAGGTAAGATAGCCTGTAACTCAGTCTGTGGATTATTCCGGGAAGTGAGCTTCCTTCGGCCTTGCACCAGGCTGTAAAACGTTGCTTCATGCCAAATTTCAAGATTCTAGGGCGTCTGGAAGTATCCTTTAGGTTTTGATTCCCTTGCGAGTAGTTGCGAGTTTCAAAATATGCGGCTTAAATTGCTGTTTCGTTGTTGCATTGACATACAAGTTTAATTTTGTTACAGCTTAAAGGTAGTAAAGACTTGAGTATTTGATATGAATTTCAATATAATACCACTTCACGTTCATGAGGAAAGGTGAGTTTTTTTTTTTAATATTTTTATTAAATGGTGTAACAAAATATGTATGCTTTTCGAAATTTTTCCTTTATGTTTTATGACGTTGCTTCGTACCAAATTTCTGCAGGTAATATATTCCCTTGCAAGTGTCGAAAATTTTGCGGCATAAGCGGCTGGATCTTTTGATTGCGTTGGCTTAGAAGTTTGATTATTAACTATATATTTGAAATGAATTTCAGCTAGGATACCTCTACGCGTTCCTGATTAAAAGGGTCTTGACAGACAAACTAATTAGGGTTCCGTTTTTTTTTACATTTTGAGGTACGGAACCCTAAAAATGCGGTTAATCTAGTAACTTCAAGCTTATGAACCCCTGGTTTGGGCTTTGTGAAAGACATACTAGTTTGATGTTGAAAATCCGAATTTAAAGAATCCGAAAGAATTTTGTTTTTATGAATAAACAAAAACTAGACTGATTAAAAAAAAACACTTTCAGAGAGATGCAGGGGTGAGAAAAGTTTAATATAATTAGGATACGTATTATAATTACAGGAAGCATTAGCTGGTATTTATAACGCCCTTGAATTTTTTGCCCTTTAAATTGAGCTAATTATTTATGTTATATATTATGTCTAAGTATTATAAGTAGGTATATTTAATCATTTTATTTTAATTATTAATATTATTTTTGATTGTAGGTATAAGTATATACTATTTATTGGTAATAAATTACTATAAAATATAATTTCTCCCGTTAAGTAGCACTACCCCACTCCATATTACACAAGGGTTATCTGGAAGAAAATGCTTCGTAGCATTAAGTTCGCCCATGTACTTTTATTTATTAGTGCAATAAAGTGTTTTCTATCTATCTATCTTGAATTACCTATATCGCAGACTTTTTGATATTTTAGGTAGTTGGGTACATATTGCAAAAGGCCGATCACGCTGATCCCATAAGGTCAGCCAAAGCCCAATCTACACGTCTACGCCACGTCTGTGCGTGCACGCTATCTTGAAAACAGACACGTTTTATTATCTAAGAGAGGATTTAATCATGTACCTACTCACAAGAAAAAAAAATACAATTAAACTAAAAACTAACTAGCATGGGCTTAGGTAAGCAGTCGGCTTACCTAAGCCTACTTACCAGGCGGAAGCGTGTATCGCCACGCTGAATAGCCATGCTAATTCGCTGGCCTAAATAAAAGCCAGCCCTTGGTTAACGTGTCGCCTCAATCAAAAGCACCGCAAGATTTTGTAATACCTGGAGGGCACCGGCTCCCCGCGGACTCAAGGTCTCGACCCCAACAGGCTCAAATAAAGTAAACTCTGTCGAGGAAATATGCGCCGTTTGTGGTCGAGAATTATAAGGTTAGCTTCTTTCATCACTTTATATTTCCAAAGATTTGACCGCCTCTGTTCTGATGGTTCACCCACCGCTGTCAGATCCAGAGGTCCCAGGTTCGATATGAAGAGCTATATGAATAGCACTTCATACTACAAGGGTTATCTGAAAGAAAATGCTTCATAGCATCAGTTTTGCCCATGTACTTCTTTGATTAGTGCAAAACACCATAGCTTCGTTGGTAGTTACTCCGGCTTCTGCGCTGTAGGCTGTGGGTTTGATTCCCACCCAGGGCAAACATTTGTGTGATGAATAAAGATGTTTGTTCTGTGTTTGGGTGTTGTATCATAATAGTACGTACTTATGTATTAACAAAAAGTATTTAAGTATTCTATCCGTAATCTAGTTCCCATATTACAAGCTATGCATTGTTTGGGGCTAGATGGCGCTGTGTAAAATGAAGGTCCTGTAATATTTATTTATTATTAGATTATTTAGATAGGTAGATCTATCTATCTTCCTACTATACCTTCTGTAGGTCCAGATATAATGTATAAATCCGCATATGTACGCAACAGGGTAGGTACGTCAGTATGTCCCAGTTATTTACGTCTTACGGATGTACCACTGGATACTTTATGTGGAAAGCAAATATTTCGTGGTTCTTTGATTTGAGGACGCGTCGCATGACCAAACCAAATATAGATAAGCACGCAGGTCTTCAAGGCAAACCCGCACAAATCATCCAAGTAAACTAGAATCATTTCTAAATCACGCTTATTTATTACGGCTAAAGGGTTCCACGAAACAATACGGTACTTGCCTGTTTGGCTTCAGTTTTTCCCCTGAGGAGAAGGCTCAGGGATAATAGGGGATAAGCGCTTTCTTAGTTACATTTACATTTATATAAAATTAGTGATAATTGATAAAATAGTATAAAATGAGCCTATAAAAAAGGTACCTATAGCTAGGTCTCATTCTTGTTTCGAGATCGAGAGTCAGCCACTGTAAGAAAAAGAAGGTTTGTAATTGTTGTCTATTTATTAACATTCTTAAATAAAGCATCCAATAATACATCCAATGCATTAGATCAGATAAGCGGCATCATTATAAGTGTACAGACACGATGGAGCGAGCCTACACAGAAGGCGGCATTGACTCTCTTCTTGAAGACATGAGGGTCGTAATACAGCGGAAATACAGATACTGGGAGCTTATTCCAAGTTCTTGCAGTGCGCACTATAAAAGATTCTTGAAAGCATTTAGTTCTTTCCTTTGATAGTAACTAATAAAACATAATAATTTGTCATAGCCAATGGTTTCAGAGTATCAGCATCCATTAGAAATCGATCGCCGCGTGTCACATGTGTGACAGATCAAAGTCCGTAGGTATAGGTAGCTACTCTCAACACGCAAACATAAGTGATACCAGCCCGTTTAATTAAAGTTACGTGATAATACGTAGGTAGGTACTACATACGTTAAACTCTAATAATACCAACTTGCTATTACCTATTTACCTATATATATTTAGTGGTAATTTTAGTGGTCTGTCTAGTTTGTCTTTGCAAAGATAAAAACTGAATAAATGATCACCACGCACTTTCAAACCAAAAACTGAGACATTTTTTCAACGTTGTCCGTTTCTTTACAATCAACAAGCCTAACAGCTCAGTTGGTAGTAACTATGCCATCTGCGCTGTACGTTATGGGTTCGATTCCCACCCAGGACAAATATTTGTGTGATGAATATAGATGTTTGTTCTGAGTTTGGGTGTTGTATCATATAGTTCAACAAAAAAGTATGTGAGTATTATATCTGTAATCTAGTTCTCATACCTAAGCTATGCTTAGTTTTTCGCTAGATAGCGCTGTGTGAAATTAACGTCCTGTAATTTTTGTTTAATTAAAAAGCTTCAATGAATGTTTCTTTATATAAGATTAAGTACCTACCTACCGATTTCAAAACTTCTTTCTTCATCTAAAACAAAAAGCTGAATAACGTGATGTACCCGCCGCGCCCCTATGTCGCACCCCTCCACGCGTACCACTGACCTCTGTTATACAAGTACGCTATACCTATAATAAAGGTCAGTGACGTGACGGACAAAAAAAGTTGCGTCTCAATAAGGGTAACAAGAAAGTTTCGTGACAAATCGGTAAAATGAATATGATTTTTTACGTTTCTAACCGCCATATCTCCGCCATTTTGAAAATTTTCACATCGACAAAAAAATCAATCAGGTGAGATGAAGGACAAGGACCTCGCTGTTGTAGTAATTATAATAAAAAAAAAACAAGTCTTGATAGGAAATAAACAGGATCAGCCTAAGGAATCATTCTCCTGTCCTCATCCCACGCTTGATGACCACTACCTTTCTGGGCTTCGAACTGGACGCTGGACTCACACGGGCTTCACACATTGATAAATTATGTGGCAGAATTGGTAGCGCTTGCTACGCCCTCTGGCGAGTGGCTCGTGTGGTACCACCAGAGGTATCGCGAACATGCTATTTCGCCAATGTACACTCGCTGGTGCAGTGCGGTGCGGAACTGTGGGGGCGCGCTGCCGAATGGGAGCGTGTCTTCCGAATGCAGAAGCGCGCCGTACGAGCACTAGTGAAAATACGAAAAGATGTTTCTGTGAAACCACACTTCCAGACGTTAGGAATCTTCACGCTACCTTGTCGTAATATACCAAGTAGCTATTTATGTGAAAACACATCCATCCGAGTTTACTTCACACCTTCCAAACTCAATAAAATCCGCTGACAGACTATCAGCTTTTAAATATAAATTAAAACAATAGCTTATCGGGCAGGTATTCTATTCGTATGATGAATTTATAGTTTGTAGTAAAAAATGAATTTAAATTATTATTATTACTATATATCAGACTGTGAATTAATTACCTACTCATGTAGTGTGTTGTTGCATACCCATTTAGGGTAGATAGGTACCTACGTAACATATTTAAACTTTTTTTTTATATGGTAATTATGTACCTACCATGTCTTGTCTACTATTATCATTATTACTGACCTGTACAAATGTATACCAATAAATGACTTATGACTTATGGCTTGATGTTGTAACAGCACGACATGCTCTCTACCACTATCTTTTTTAGCCGCCTTTGTGGTCTAGTGCGTCATGCCACCGGTTTCAGATCCACCGATGTCCCGGGTTCGATCCCCAGTGGGAGTACAATATTGTGCTCGGTTTGGTTGGTGTTTAAGTCTGCCTGACTAGCTACCACCATCTATAATAATAATTCAAAAATTGTTGTTCGAGATATTTAGAGGATTAAGATTGCTAGTTCCTCAGTTTGTTGAGGATTCTGGGTGGTGAAGTGCGCCTCCACCTTCGGCTTTAACTTGTAATCAGGCCAAGGGCTTCCCCGTCGTACAATACTATCAGCCGTGAACTTTGCCTCCACGCGTTTCATACTCATGTCCTCTTTCGCACAATACATTAATACCTCTTCTTCGATGCTCCTCAGCTCGCATGTCCAACCACGCTTATATTATTTTCACACCACCTGCTCGACAATGCCAAATTACATATCATGCCAACTTTACGTAAAGCAAGCCATTAAAGCCCTTGGCTTTAGCCGGGGTGTAATGTTGGACTGCATCATTATAACCCGCTGGGTTTTAATATTTTTACTTTTCATAGTTCTTATTGCAATGGCCTTAAAGTCTAATTTCGTTATAATAGATCAACAGACTAATACTCGAAGGCTGGGGCCGGCGCCGCGTCGAACTTATTTGAAAATTGATATTTTTCTAAAATCGAGCTGGCCACGGCAAGCTCAATGGAACGGATTACACGCATAATGACACATTTAGGTGGTCAAACGACACATGGTGTCTACGCATAATGACATACGCGAATTGTTACATATGCTAATACGCGGAATGACACATTGTGAACGATTACGCGAAATGAGATACAACTATGGACTTCGACTTACCGATTATATTATTAGTAGTATTCTTTGCAGGTGGGTTCAAAGTTTTTACCAACCTGCAAAGAACGAGGGTAATGTTTTTGGGGTGTATGTATATATGTATATATATTGAAGAGATCTTCATTTCAGATAACAGCTGTCATCAAAATGCATCTATTGCTATATTTATACCTTTTATTTTTTTGGAACTAGTAGTCAAGTACCTATGAGAACCTTTCGAGTTATGGGCATTTATAGTTTGACAGATGTCAAAAATAACGGCAAGTGTCAGAAGTGAAAGCAAACCTGAGCCCAAACTACTCATCCTGGACTTATACTATACACAAAAAAGTATGGAACCAAATTTTCGATGATAGCTGTCAAACTTCAAACGGCCACATCTCTGAAACTATTCGTCCCAGACTATTTGTTCTTAGTTCAAATGAAAGCTATTGAAGAGGAGTACATTTTCAATGACCGCTGTCAAACTTCAAACGGCCATATCTCTGAAACTACTCGTCCTAGACTCTCCGTTTTTAGTTCAAATGAAAACTATGAATAGGACCTACATTTTCAATGGCAGCTTTCAAACTTCAAACGGCTATATCTCTGAAACTACTCGTCCTAGACTCTCCGTTTTTAGTTTAAATGAAAACTATGAATAGGACCTACATTTTCAATGGCAGCTTTCAAACTTCAAACGGCCATATCTCTGAAACTACTCGTCCTAGACTCTCCGTTTTTAGTTTAAATGAAAACTATGAATAGGACCTACATTTTCAATGGCAGCTTTCAAACTTCAAACGGCCATATCTCTGAAACTGCTTGTCCTAGAGTATAAGTTATTAATTCAAATGAAAGCTATGACCAAGATTTACATTTTCAATGACAGCTGTCAAAACTACATCTACCACCTGAGATGTAGTTCTCTTCAATAGCTTTCATTTGAACTACAAACGTAGAGTCTAGGACGTGTAGTTTCAGAGATATGGCCGTTTGAAATTTGACAGCTGTCATTGAAAATGTAGATCTTGGTCATAACTTTCATTTGAACTATGAACGGAGAGTCTAGAACGTGTAGTTTCAGAGATATGGTCGTTCGAAGTTCGACAGCTGTCATTGAAAATTTAAATCTTGGTCATGGCTTTCATTCACTTTTAATGGAAGCATTATGTACATTATATATATGTCACTACGCTATGATATTTATGAATTGGGCAGCGACACACAATATAATGTACAGATATGACTTTTGGGCGGATTTAGAAGATTTTGTTTTAAATTTAATAGTTTTAAAAACTAGTGTTCAATACCTCGTGTGTCAATATGCGTATGAGTCAATATGCGTGTAAGTCAAATGTACAGATATGACTTTTGGGCGGATTTAAAAGATTTTGTTTTAAATTTAATAGTTTTAAAAACTAGTGTTTCAATTCCTCGTGTGTCAATATGCGTATGAGTCAATATGCGTGTAAGTCAATGTGCGCGTATGTCACTATGCGTGTACGTCAATAATGCGTGTACGTCAATATGTGTGTACATCAACATGCGTGAACAATATTGAACATTATGCGAGTAATCCTTTTAAATATATCAAAATAGAAGAAAAGTTAGTTAAAATGTCAATCTCATGGACCACCTTCCCCAACAATTACAGTACAAAACAACCCTCAGACGCAAGTTTCTGAAGCTGTGAACAATACTCAAATAAACTCCTCAACTTCGATAAACGTACCAAATGAAAATAAAAGTCTTTCCACAACTGAATATGAAAATCGAACTTTTTCTAAAATCGAGCTGACCACGGATTGCTCGAATGTAATTCGAAGAACTACTGAACTAAATTGGTCACTCGCGCAGTACACATAAAGTTAGATTAATTGAATTATTTCAATATTTTTACCGAAACTCGAAGAATTTTAAACTGTCGCAGCACTGCTGTTAACAACTTAATGACATAAAATTGTATAGACGTGAACCTCATTTACAATTTTACTGATTATTTATGATTTAAACTAGTTTTACGAGATTCAAATATAGATTAATGTACAGGAATGTTTAATAAATATAATAATAATTATATTTATTAAACAGATAAATATATCTTAGTAAATAATTTTCGGCATTGTAAGAATTAGTAGACACAAAATATTACTGTTTGTAATATTTTGTGTCTACGTTTGAACAAAGTTATAGCGTAATAAGAAATGCAAAACGTCAAAATGTATTTCTTAGATTTGATGGACTGTAGGTACCTACTTAATACTTAGGTGCTTACCTAAAATAACTTCATACATTCATATACACTCTCGAAATGTTAGATAGGTATATAATACTCGATAAACAATAACCCTGCTATGGCAATCGGGTAATTACACAAAAAAATATTTTCCTATGTTATTGCGGTTAGGAGCCGAGAACACTGGCCGAATAGCCAGGCTAGTGTAAGTATACTAACTAGATGGCAGCACAGGGATATAAGAAACGCGCTAACGTTGTGTTTTGTAAATTCTATCAGTGTTTGCAGCGCTTCGTCGTAGGTACAATGAACTTCTTAATGTCCACGAATGAAAAGTGGTTCATACATAATTTTTGAAAAAGCTTGATCAGATCGAGCTTAGATAACATAACATAATTTTGAACAACCTACGAAATCGAATTTATTTTGTTTCTTCTGTTCGTTTCGATCTACCCACCTCCTCAGGAATGTTTAATTGATTGTATTGAAATTTTGTTTAGTTTTATTATCTACTAGCTGAAAATACTCGTGCTTCGCTACGGAAAATTAGAAAAAAGGAATGACTGTGATACCTGGCTATGATACAGTGGGGCCTAGTATACTCCTCAGCGCATATTGCTATCTACTTTCCTACCCACTATGCCCCGTGGAGTATTGGAGGTTGCTTAGTACTGGTCGAATCGAGATTTCTTGTTGAATTGAGAAGGAGAAGAAGACATTACTATTGACAATGAAGGCTATATCGTGAGGGAATCGTTATGATACCTGTCTCTAGGACAAATATTCAAGTCATTTCAAAGTTGTTTTAAAAATAAAAACAAATTACAAAATGATACATCAAATGAAACAATAATAAAAATAAAATATTACAAGTTAAATTAGAAGAATTTATTATTCTCATAAGAATGTTGTGATAGGTAAAAATAGTAATAATAATTACCATTTGTTTGCCTAGTCATGCTAACTGTAATTTCAAAACACTTATAATGATAAAATCACAATAATACTTTATTACCAAATAAAGGTACTAGGATCTTAACAAATTTGTAATCAAATACCTAATGAAAGTGATATGACATGAACTGGCATGTTATTTAATTAGAAGACTTACCCCCCTTTCCAATTCTAAGGGGAGAAACTTCCAAAAAATATGATAAATATTTTCAAATATTTAATATTTATCACACATAAAAATTAAAATCTTTTGTTTCGTTCGAATTTATCATCCCTAATGGATGGTGGAGGGATGATAGAAAACATACATATTATAATAATAAAATAGGTATCTCAAAAGTCTTTGAAACACATAGTAACATTAGTTTATATTAACACATATAAAGTAGTACATTAAACATTTGAACTTAATCGAATTAAAGATTTTAGATGCACATGTTTTGCCCCATTTCAACCTAAGTATTAACCCGTTTCACCCTTTAGATGAAGATTTAGTTTTAGTTTTTTTTAGCATTTCATAGTTATTTGAATACACGTTTGAATTTTCAAATCAATCGGACCATTAAAAAAGATTTTGCATACAAACTGTTTTTCCCCATTTTACCCTTTTGTAGTAAGATTTTTCAGATTGTTTTCTCTCTCATTACTCATTTTTAAGATAATAATAAACACATTAACAAAATTTCAACTCGTTCGGATCAAATATCAACCGACTCTGTGGTCTAGTGGTTCATGCATTAGCATTAGCATTTCAAAGTTTTAACAAATACACATACAAAATTTCAACTCAATCGGATAATAAATAAAGATTTTGCATACAAACTATTTTACCCCATTTCACCCCCTTCGGGGAGGAATTTCCGAAAATCCGTTCTAAGTGAGCACCTACATGTCACAATGAACACCTTGGCAAAATTTCAAATCGGTAGGTCTTACAGTTTCGGCGCTAGCGTGATTATACCTACCTACCTACCTATCAGGTCAGTGGTAAACCGATTTTATATAATAGAGAAAAAGGAATAGATATGTTAGGACTTAGGACATTAATTTCACACAGCGCCATCTAGCCCAAAACAAAGCAAAGCTTGTAATATCGTAACTAGATTACGGATTAAACACTTGCATAATTTTTACATTTCCGATGGGTCAAGTTTTGTTCTTTACAAGTTATGCTTATGGATACCACACTTGTATATTTCTATTCGCACACGTCTGTTGATATGGGGCTGTTAGGAGTACCTAATGTTGATGTTTTGTTTTATTAGTGATAGTCAAGCGTTTGACCACCGGCTTACATGTAAAACAAGTAAAGATGTGGCCTAAGATGGAGCACGCTTGCCTAAAAGGAACCTATCAATCAATCGAATTCAGGGCTTTGAGTTGATACTTGGCATCCCAGAGATGGCAGCAGTACTCCACACAAGATCGGACCTGAGCTGTGTACAAACTTAACAGCTGAACCTTAGCAAGAATACCCAGCTGCATAGCAGTGAATTTGGTCTTAGACTCGATATGGGACCCAAAGTTCAAGTTCGATGAAAGTTGAACGCCTAACACATAACAGGCATCCGAGTGGCCTCACCGACCATCTGAGAGAGGTTAAAAGTGAGCGCAAATTTACGAGTCAGCATGGTCGGGGAAAGCCACTCCTGATGATGAGTCCCCCAAAACTACCAGTTGAGCACTTTGTGTGCGCACGATAGACACCGACATAGAGAATTTTCTCCGTACCGGTGTCGACCAAAACCCATAACATAGTGAAAAACTGAGACAAAAAAAAAGAACAACGGAGACGCCGAAAGCAAATGTTTTCGCGAGCATACAAGCAAACGCCGGCTTTTGGCTTAAACTTATGTTCTAGCACATAGCCTGGGTAAGCATGGTATACTGCGTCAGATGGACATTTGATTTGGGTCTCCGTGAGAAACAGCAGATGCGGCTAAGCAGTTTCAAGGTGGTGATAGACTGCGTCGATATTGGAGTGGTATTGATATTGATATTGGAGTCCTCGTGAGAGAGGACGTGCTTCCGCTGTTTATCGTTTCTGCTGTTTCTTTTCTCTGGCATGAGTGTAGGGATTTGTGAGGAGTACGGCAGTAGGGCGATGCACTACTCTGACCCCCCCAGGAGTGCCCATCGTTTCCTCTCATCCGGTTGCCAACCAGGACGATGAAACCCTCCAGGATTTTTTGCAAGGCGGCGGGGCAGACTTCCACGTGTGTGCCCCCTACAACCGACAACGCGACACCGGTCAATAAATGATGGGCAAGGCTAACTCCTAGGCCAGAGCAAGGATGAGGTCTAAGATGGAGCGAGCCTGGGCATGAACTGGCTCGGGCTCTCCCTCGCACCCACGATTGAACAGAGTAAACCGTTAGGCCCTGCCCCTCATACAAAGGGGAGGAAGCAGAGCTGTGGACCTGTTCGCACCCGCTAGAGCTCCGTTGAAGGATGCAGAGGGCTTCACGACGGTAGTAAGGAAGCGGAAGCCTTCTAGAAACCGATGCGGTACAGCAATAGTTAGCGATGAGGCTATCTTAGGCAACTTACGCGTTGCCCATGACGCTGCTGTACGTGTCCCGATTTCACCACTCCATGAAGGCTGAAGATGTAGTGGAGTATGAGGCAGAAGACAAAGTTTTTAATGAGGATCGAGCAGTTGGAATCTCGCCACAATGATTTTAAATAGTTAGTGTTGCGAGTACCAACTGAACATCTATCGATCTTCAATACAGAAGAACTTTGGCCGAAAGGTGTTGTGTTTAGAAGGTATCACGGGCGATTATTAAACACAACACTAGTACCTAAGTCACGTACAGACTTAACGTGCCAATAAATAGTAATAGTTACTTATGTATGTTAGTTTATTAAGTCATATAATATTACTATGGGCCGTAGACTAAGTTAGAATATTTTTTCTATTGTTGCCTGAAATAAATTTAATTATTCCTATTATGTGATTACCTTCTGTAAGGTCCGGTACAAGTGTTATCTGTAACAGTCTAGTCTAGACTGGGGGAATAAACATCGCGTGGACTTCGACCGACGCATCATGCGGTCAGTGGGTGACAGTCGGACCGAATACCTCCTAGACGCCGTTGAGTCTGACCGCCTCTGTGGTCTCGTGGTTCGCCCACCGGTTTCTGTTCCAGAGGTCCCGGGTTCGATCCCCTGGGAGTATAAACTGTGCTTGGTTTGGTTGGTGGTAAGACTTAGTTGGGGTTCGCCTGGCTAGCTAACACCATCTTACCTAATTCTGTTGCCATAACAACAATTTTAAAATTGTTGTATTCCGGCATTTAGAGGCAAGAATAGCCAGTTCCTCAGTTTATTGAGGATTCTGAGTGAAATGCGCTTCCACCTACGGCCGTGTATTATCAGCCCGTGATTATGACCCGAGATCACAGGATCACGCGTCTTTCTGTCTGTCCGTCCATCTATCATCAAAATAATTAGAAAATATACGTAATTCAGGTAAACGAAATTGCATCATATTCTTCATCGAAGACGGGTTTCTTTTTAGTTTAAAACGTAGTAAAACGTTTTGTACTTAGTTTAAAATAAATAAATTATAATCAAATCGTAAAAAAGCTGTGTCTGTATTATGTAACTACATATCAAATTTTCAAGTTAAAAAGGGGTAGCACCATACCCTAAGATACGAAACTGGTAATACATTGTAGCTTTTTAAATTATTGTCTGTTTGTGCTTGTTTGTGCACGCGTATTTCCGAAACGGCTTTACCGATTTGAATATGGGTTTCGATGATGTATTGTCTATGGTTTAGCGCAAATTCTTAAGATAGTTTTTTTCTTAAATATACCTATATAATTTTCTGGCCTCGATTTTGGATTTTTGTAACATCATCATCAAAATCATCACTCAAAAAGTACAGCCGAACATGGGCCATGTTTAGCAAGCGAGGCTGTGATTGCTTTTTTTTTATCATCTTTAAATGACACTATATTTCCTGTTGCTATAATTTTGCAACAACATTGAACATAAATTAATTAAATGATCCGGATAATAACTTATAAAACTTCTTCTTGAAACTAACCTATTTCCTACAAATTATGCAGAGTGATCTGCAATACACTACTCAAGGCAACAATTTTCAAATTTGTGAACATACCTACAAATGTATCTTCCTGACCAATTAGTTCGTCGCATTCGCCGTACTACAGACCCCTCTACCAGAACAGAAATATTAACATGAATTCTCACAATTAAATAGACCTAGTACACACAAAAATATATCCATTATTATTATTTTATACTACTAGGAGACGGGACAAGCAAGTAGCGCACCTGGTTTTAAGTGTACGTTCTTGCCTTTGACAAAGCCTTACTGTATAGGTCACATCCACAAAGAACATAGCCTACACGGCACTGCATTGCGCCCGTCAACTTGAGGCAGTACCCGTAATTTCACCGGCAACCATACCTTTCAAACCGACACACAGCAATGCTGCTTGGCGGCTGAAATAAGTATGGTGATAGTAATTCTCCGGACGAGCCCTTTCACTAGGGGCTTCTACTACTCTTAATATTATTTTATACTATATATTAATTATATTATATTATAATTAGCCCCCCCTTTTTTTTTTAGAGTTACAAATTAGTCATCTATAACAATATTCATAACAATAATCTGTACCTATACAAATAAAAAATAAAGTCAGTGATTGTAGATAGTAACACTAAGTAAGTAGTGTTGGTATCTCTATGACAACTGTGAAAGGCAGATTTTTTTAAATGTTGACCTCTAGACTTGCAAAGATAAGGATAACGTCTACGATGAAATGAACCTGCTCAGATAACCTACCTACTCAGACTCAGTACTTGAGTGTATACTGCCACTCAACTCTCATCTCTCAAGCCTCAACGAGTGCGTCTGGGGGATTTGCCTTACCCACTCGCTTGACAGGCCGAGTTGATGATTGCAGTATTTGTGTATCTAATGAAGTGTATCATCCATCACCCATCTCCCAACAAGAGTAATGGGGGGATTTGTCATTATCTCCGCGCTTGGCAGGTAAGTTGGCGATCACAGTATTGGTGTCAGATAGGTTCAATTATTTTTTCTATGCAACATAAAGATTGAATCATATGATACCACGAAATACCTACTTACCACAATATTGCAAAAAAAAAAAAAACCTATGTAAAAGATTGCAATTTTTTTTAGCATAGGTACCTACATGAATCGGTGTGGAGATCATGATATGGTAGAGATTGAGCTCTCACCTACAAATACCGATACGACAACATATACAAAAAAGCTGATAATAAACCGGCCAAGTGCGAGTCAGACACGGCATTCCTTGCCGTCGTCTATTTTTCCGCACGAGTAGGTACAATCTTGGAGTCTTCACTCTGGACTTGAAGACTCCAAGCTATAAGCTCGCCTATAAGGAACCTTTACTCTGGTAAAGGTTACTTATAGGCGAGCGTGCTCCATCTTAGGCCACATCTTTAATGTTTTACATGTAAGCTGGTGGTCAAACGCTTGACTATAACCAATAAAAAAAAACCACACCGAAGGTTTCCATGTTTTACGGCAAACCATTTATTTATTGACATTTACAGAATAAAGATCCAATGTTATATTAGAACATGCTGGTTTTTAGCGTTCGTCCTGGAACATTACGGTCCGACTCACGCATCACAGATTTTTTTGAATATGTTTTTATACATCAAGGACATTATCACACCAAGTCTGAACAATTTAAGTATTACCTATATTTAAGTATTAAAAATCGACAAAAAGATCACGTTTCTTTTCAGGGGCTATTGAATCTTATTTTTAATTTTAATTATTTATTGTTATAGCGGCAATAAAAATACTTACACAATGTATGACATGTTCAATTATTATTATCTACCTTCAGACAGACGGGCGGTCTTAGATAGGTACCTACTCTTATTAATGTGGGCAATAATATGAATAGGGTCCCGTGCCAATGGGACCCTATTTGGCTACGGAACCCTAAAACGGGAAATAAATAGGTACCAACATATCCAATTAAGTTGCGCATATTATTTATCATAAAGTACTTATGAACGTCTTAACATAATTTCCACTTAAATATGTTTTTATGTTTTACGTTCCTTTACTTCAAAATGTCGCAACGGATTGAGCTGAAATTTTGCAGAGATATTGTCCTAAACTAGCGGTCCAGATCAACGAAAATATTTATTCGATAAGTGGTAAACATTTTGTTATTGAGACAGTGTTTACTACATCACGTGTCAAGAGTTAGACTAACACGATAGATAGGTAGTTCAGCAAATCAAAACAACATTATCTGAAAGCTATTTTCGTTTGAAGTTAGGTAATCTAATTAGCAGTCACGTAACGTGCCGTGCGCCATTTAAGAAAATATTTGTGATTATGTATAAAAGCAAAGCATGAGGAAGCTCATAAACAATTAGGGATAAAATGATAAGTTGGTAGTTAATTTTAATACGTGCCAATTGACAGTGAAGAAAAGTGCACATAAAAACAAATGAACAAACTTAAAAACTTAGGTACAGCTACGACTAGACTATTGACTTCATTTTGATTTAGTGGGACTTGGGTAATTGTTTTTTTTTTATAAATAGTTGTACCACAATAGCTAATGGGACTATTAGGCGGAAGAAAGAAAGAAAGAGTAGTAGAGCCCCTTGTAAGCGATCAATCTCAGTAGATCCATTGTACAGATCCAACGTGGATCTGGTGAGATATGTATTTCTTAGATATATTTCGAGATCATCAAATATAATCTATAGGAAAAAGATTCCGACGAATTGAGAACCTGCACCTTTTTTTGAAGTCGGCTAAAAAGCAACAACATCAATGAAAGCAACAAAAGCTACCAAACCAATAGGTACCAATATAGGAAATGTAACAGGCACCTACCTACAATAGGAGTAGATCTATATAGAATGTAATAGTTTCTATCCACTATTATATTCTATAGGTCTCTCTATAAGTGAATGGGTCTGCAACCAACGGTAGGTAACCAATCACGAGTAGGTACGTCTACAAGATATCCTATTCCTAGAACGTAGACTTTCGATAGCCAATAACCGCAACCACATGATATCGACATTTTGATATTAGCATTAGGACATCGAGGTCATCGAGCCTGAAGCACAAATCAAATATCACGGTTGAGCAATCAACGAACACCAATTATTCATGAGACAGCCTGTAGGTACCTACCTAGAGCAAGTATTTTTCGCTATCACATCATATCGGAATAGAACACGTTGCCCAGTACTTACAATCAAACTGAATAGGTTCCTTCAAGACAAGCGTCCACCATCTTCCGCCACATCTTCACTTCAGCCACGTGAATGGCGGACTAACGAAAGAAAATGCTCAGAAGAACTAGTGGACATACTAAAGTGTGCAATTTTCTTGTCGGAATTCCCCAAAGTCTTACTCTACCAAACCATCGTTATCAATTGAATGCCGAATTTATTGATTGGGCTAGAAGTCAGTAGGTAAGTATACCTACAATACAAACTTAGGCACACTTCGCCACCACGTCGCTTTCCCATGTCGCTCCTCTTTGAAACCCCACTTTTATACCCGCAATGTCACTCTTGCTTTAAATAGATTCCGGTACGTCGCTCACTAAGTATAACTACAACTCCCTAGTATGCTTAAACATGACAGTATCAAAATAAGAACAGACTTTAAAAAACCAAGGTGTCAAATGACTCTTTGCCATCCTTAGTCTTTCCTGCTATTTATAACGTGGTTTTTCAAGCCAAGAGTGAATAGATGTCTCCTAGACCATCATGCTCATTGGCCACATCGTCACTAAGATAGTGGACAGACGATCAATCAATTAAAAAAAAAAGCAACATAAGAAAAATAAAATTCGTCCTTATGTAGGAACTCTACTCATCAAATCAATGCTGGTCGCAGGCTTCTTCCAAAGGCGACCAGTGACAGTGACAAGTGGTAAACCAAAACGTAGACCTTTCGCATTCTCACACCGTATCTCAGTGAAAGTTTTCAATCAAGTTCTACGGTCAAGCACTAGGAAGTGCAGAAAATGATGAATAGTGCACGCATCCCTTACTGTTTGCCCATTTAACCTGATAGCTCGTGGAACATAAATTATATTGCACTTGAAGATAAGCTATCGCGCGTCCGGGTCACAGAGCCGTCCGTTCATAGCAATTTTCTCCACTATTGGAATATTTCCAATTCAATAAGTCTATACTTTGCTTTCGAGCTGTTTGTATATTTTGAAGAGAAAGGTCCCAGATGATGCCTAGTAACTCACTAGAAAACATTAGGGTCATAACAAAGCTGACATAGGTACAGATGGAAGCTGATTCCAGGTTTTGCAGGGCGCATAATTTTACCTTGAACTCAGTCAAACGAAACATAGGTACCCATCCTAGCACATTACATTACATACCTAGGTTGTAGATAACCTATACCTACAGAAGAAAATGCTTACAATGCTTACTTAGTTACAGGTTTTCAAAGTATGAAGAAAAGTGTCAAAATTAAAATTGAGCAATGTTTTATTTTCCTTAACATAAATAAAATAACGACTAACGTAGTATTTGGTACACAATCTTAAAATATCTACTTAGTAGTTACACAAATTGTCACATCCTCGACTGTCCACTTGTCGGGGCAAGCGAACCGAGGCGATAACTAGAGAGAGCTCGGCTAAATATACGACGCAGCCCCCTTGCACTCACGCACTCTTCAGGTACTGAGTGTCTAAATAAATAACTCAAACTATCCACAAGAGTCGTTCAGAGCGGCACGTTCGGCGGCGTCTTGCACGGCTCCGGCGAAGGTATCCGGCGGCCCTCGGGCGCCCGCGACTGGTAGTATGCGCAGTAAGGCAACGGGTCCCAAAACGCGAACAGAGCTTCGCGCGTATCCAGCACGGTGTCCAGCAGCTTGCCCACCGCAGCTGTGTGCCCGCACTTGTGACCCGTATTTTGACACAAGTACGGTAAAGACACTCCCACTCTTGCGCCGATAGCCACAAGTTTATTAACGTGCCCGTTCGTCGCACTCTCTTCTCGTACGAGCCTGAAGGAAACGTGGCCAGTCATCGGTCTCGCAGGCGCGAGGAACGAAACGAATCTCTGCACCCAAGCATCGGCTTCCTCATCCTTCTGTGGCACCAATCCCTTCCTCGCAGAGTCGACGCGGCACGTCACGTTGTTCACGGCTCGAGACTCCTTCAGCGTGGTGCAAGTCACTATTCTCTCTCCTTTAGGCTCCCTGACGATCACCCAGGGCTTTTCAGCGCTTATTTCACGCGGGAATCTGAACTGGTTCTTGTCTTCGGGCATCACGAATCTGAGACGGTCTCGAGCACCGCGCGCCCCGGCACTCGCTATGAAGTGTTTGCCTTCCTTCGAGGCTCCACTGTCGTACCACGCTCTAACGTCGTCGTCGTTGACCACCATCCAGAACTGCGGCGCGGCGAGCCCCGCGGCGCGACACACACGCATCAGCTCCAGAGGATCGTCCAGCGTCACAACGTCGCGAGCGCAAGGAACGAAGCACTGACACCCTACAACTTCCAGGTGGGGCTTGGCGAGCGCGTCGTAGTACGCGGGGGTGGATGAGCTCACGGGCACGTAGAACACGATCGATTCCCTCTCCACGATCTCCCTCAGCGCCCGCGCGTACGCGAGGGGGTCTGCGGGGTTCGGTCGAGGCACCGTGTAGAACCGGTACACGGCCGCGGAGTACTTCAGCAGCGCGAACTGGCCCTCCGTCTCGAACGCGATCACCCTGGCGCCGGCCGAGTGGAAGTTCCTCGCCAGGTGCAGCGCTTGCACGGAGCTGCCTCCGCTGATGAGCACCGTGCGCGGTTTGTTCGGATTCGTCGAGCTGATGACGCGACCGATCGTCTTTATCACTCCTAGCGGCCACTGTATGCACTTCCAGAATATAAATAGCGACGCGGCGATCCAGAGCGTCGGCAGCACGACGAGGATTTGTCTCCACGCGGGGTGGGAGATGAGGCTGAGCATCGCGAAGAAGGGCCGGAGGAGTAGCCTCGGGAACCAGGTGACGATGCGGATGAGCGCCGGCAGCGGGGGAGGGCGCTCGGGCGATACGGCGCGCTCCTCAGGGATGAGGGAGAAGGTGGAGGAGAAAGAGCGCCGCAGCGCCGTGAACGGCGGCGGCTGGTGCGAGCATCGCTTTACGCGGGGAGAGAACACGAGATCGGTGTTGGAGCGCGCGAGGCGGGCGAACTCGGGCGCACAGGCCGGCATGGCGGCGGGGAGTGGCGCGCGCGCCGCCCGCCCGACCATATAAACTGCCTCGTTATCGGACACACGCCGCCGCCACCGCACCGGTGCTACCTCATCTTTGTACCCAATTAGCGCCTACTTAGTACGAAACATAAACAGATCTGCTAACGACCGATCCTACTAATATTACATAGTTATGTAAAAAATATTTGGAATGGTTCATCTCTTGACCTCTTAACTTCCACAAGCAAGAATGAGGTCAATAATAGAGCAAGAAAAAAATTTACACAGAAGGTGCCAATTCCAGATTCAAATTTCACAAGTCACCTTTCATTAGCTACCTCTTTATATGTTACCTTTATACCTTTTTATGTAAATTTTAATTGAATAGGTTTTAAGAAATATGAACCAACATCAATTATTATCTAATTGTATTATTTTTGAAAAACTAACAAGAATATGTAGTAATGAAACAATATTTTAGTGCTATTTCAACAATTTACTAATAAAATATGATTAAATAACAACATGGAATATTTATACACAATATCTACAAATCTATATAATAGACTAGCCACATGCTTATTTTATCACAAACTGTTTGAAAAAAAATGTCTTATTTCAGGAACATCAAAAATATACCTACTACCATACTAGCCAAATGTATGAGACCTAGATATATATATAACTTATCTACATTCCATACAATTTTGTAACAGACTATCAAATATTTTCTCTCTACCATACAAACGTAATTCGTCATTATTTTTGTATTTGTCTTCCAATTCAAAATAAATTCTGCAGAAATAACCTGAGGATTTACTTTTTCTAAAAATCCAGTTAAAATCAAAATAATGTATTCTTGTTTGTATGGCATTTTTTTGGCATATATTTAGGATTTAATATTGGTTATCTTTAGCCAATTAGGTATACCTACAAAATTTATTTTGGATTGACATGCCATTTTGAAATAAATAACAAACAATTTTTATATGGAAGAGTGGTACTACTGAAGCTTCTCAAATGCAGTCATAGAGATTAGTAGAAAAAAATTACAAGTAGGTACCATCAAAGATATTCTTCGCATACTTTGAATTCTAATCATAATATATGAATCCAAATTTTTTACTATAAACACTTGAAAATATATAAATATAAAAGATTAAATACATTGAATTCTAATAGAAAAATGCTTTGGCAGCTAAATGCTATGATTAAACTACTATTTTAATGTGACAAAAAATTATCCATAATGAATTAACGATAAATGTATGGATCATGGAAGACGAAACCAATTAGCAATGATTAGTTGTGTGTAACATACCTTATCATAAAATACTTTGCACTGATAAATAAAAATTTTTTGATAACAAATAAAATGTTTAATAATATATTGCTAACACAAATACTGCATGTCCTATCTAGTTTCTTAAATAAAAGTATACAATATTACAGGACATTAATTTCACACAGTCATCTAGCCCCAAACTAAGCAAAGCTTGTAATATGGGAACTAGATTACAGATATGATACTTAGATACTTTACAATATATGAAACTTAGTGATGTATTCCAAATAACAACCAACATCACAACATAAAAGACATACATTTATTCAGAGAAGTTTTCAAACCATTGTTATGCATATACCTAAAATAATTGGTATTAAATTATAAACGGTAGATCTGTCTCTTTCAAGTCGATAGAGCCATTCTTACAAACTATGTGGAGCTCATTCTGTGGCTCTTTTTCATATCTAAACCTTTTTGGGTGAGAGTCATCCATAAACCTTCCTAGCTTTAATATTTTATCGTCCACAGTTATTTTCTCCGCTATCAAGTTGGTGGCAGGCAAGTTTTTTAATATATCAGGCATTAGGAGTTCTATCTTACCCTTCTCGTGGATGAAGATACTGCTTTTTTCTGTGAGTTGAGCGGCATGCATGAACACTTCTCCACTTTTAAGAGAAGCTTGGAGGTTGCCATCAAAGCCTGTTATACGCAGGTTGCCTTGCTGAATGACATCTATTAATACAGACCTGTGTAGGTTGTCCAGCCTAATGTTACCCATCAAGGTAGTGAAATGAGATTTATCACTGTAGCATGACTTCACTGTGATAGGGCCGGCATGTGTTGTGACTATGAAGAAGTTGGCCATGATGTTATTACATTTAATTCCAGAGTTCAAGCCAGTTTTCAGTTCAATGGTGCCAGCCTGCAGTCTGCCTTCGGTAGTAACCTCACCTTCTGCACTTTCTACTTTAATATTTTGTGCTTTTAAATCTTTGACATTGACTGCTCCTTTCTGAGTTTTTATCACAAATTCCTCACCCTCCAACTTAGATAAATGAACAGAGGCATTCTCAGTGGTTGTAACTTGAACTTTTAATTGGTATGGCACCTGTATTAGGCAGACATCATTCCTGTCCGAGGTAGTGTTTTTGTTCAGCAGCTCCAGCCGTTTTGAAGTCTGTTTAACTTGGAAATCACCAGTTTCTTTGCCCTGACTGTAAAGGGTCATTGTGAGTCTGTTGTGAGCATTTAGGTCATTGACATCGATCGGCTGCACCTTCACATGGATAGGGCTTTCTATAAAAATGCTTGTGTTCTTCTCAATGGTTTTCTCAACTGTCCTGACTACATTCAGGTTTTTTATATCCGGTAAATTGCTAAAGTCAGCTGCAGTTAACCTCAAAATTTTGAGGCACTTGTGTACGACCCGTGGACCTATTAGAGTAAACATTTTACTTCTTTTCGCATTAGAAAAAATAATCAATCATTACTTTAGAGATAATCTAATTAGATATTTTTATTTCATATCTCAACTTTCTTTTTGACAGACGTTCAATTCATTATCGCTAATCGATTCGACATTTTTATAATCTTGACATTGACAATGACTGCCTAGACTAATAAAAAAAACTGTTACAGATGTGGTAGTTTTTATGAGCCACAAACATCACCAATGTCACGTGGACAAAACTATAATCAATGGAGATAAAATATGCTTTGTCTTAAATACTATAATTTAATGAGACACCACCAGATTTGAGTTAATTGCACATACATCGCATTACTGATTACGCGCGTTATGTTGCTAGCTGCAACATAACGCGCGCACGCTTCTTATTATTCACCATTCACGGTGTGCGAGTGGCAATCGAGCTTTACTCGATTGCAACTCGCACTAGGCAATCTGCGAGCGAGTGAAAAAAAGTTATAAAATTCGCGGGGCGACAACGTGACGACGACGACGCGCTATTATGAATATTTTGTACTGGAATTTAACCTCAGCCTTAGCTTTGGCTAGCTTTTACCAACGACATGGCTATTTTTATTCTGTCGGTATTGTACAAAGCGCTCAATATATTTGTAAGCGAGTAGATACAACTTTTGTACGTAATAATGTGGATATTGGTACAAAATTAAATGTCACATTTCTTTGGTGTTGCTTTATTTGAAGATAAATACATAAATACTATTAGGAAAAATGGTTCATAAGCACAAGAGGTCTAGTTATATAAGATCGAGGCTGACATCAAGCGATCGATTCAATTTATAAAACCAAACTGCCATAAATTTATTACTAATTTTGTTCTTTGTAAGTGATAATGATGAATTATCTGCAAAAAGAATGTTCAAGATGTTTCCTCCTGCATGATTACTGACTAACAAACATAATACAAAAAATCTATTCTAAATGAACAAATTTTTACAACCTATTTTTAATTTGCGTTCCTTCACCGCGAATTTCGTTCTTTTTCAGACATCCCGGTGTTCTGAATCTCCAATTATTACTGGCAACACTAGTGCTATTGCTATGTATGTTTGTTTTTCTCAACATAATATTTGAATAGAAAATTAGAATTAAGGCAAGCAGATATTGTGTGTGTCATATTATTATGATTTAGCTAGCTATTAGGAACAAATTGCGGCTCCTATCAAACTGAAGTACAGCGCTATGAAGAATAGCGGCGGAGTAACTGTGTTCAACACACAAACTATGAATGCGGAATTACGTGAAGCATTTGCCACAGTCAAGCCGATATGCGACGTGCTTATGGTGTGCCCTTCGGTGGAAGGGCTGGCTGGCTTCACGGAGAGGCTAGGAAGGCTGAAAAAGGATTCAATACAAGAGCTACAACAGTACCTATTATTTCCTCTCATCTCTCGTCTCAAATGCAATGAAATGCGGTAAGTTTAAGCTAAATATCATCGACGGAGGACCCTATCTACCCTTCCTAAGACCCTCTAACAGATTGCACTGGCAACCATGAAGTGTATAAAAGTACCTATGAGAAACACTATGCAAGAGCACCGAGTAAGCGCATCAAGCAGTGAAATGAGACTGAACTCATAATAGAGCTCTGCTAGATAAAGTTCTAGCTTATCAACAAATGGGTCAGATCTTAGTATGAATACCAAGCTAAAATTATTTTTACATATGATTTTCGCACCTTCAAAACACATGAAAGCTTGTCTCCGGCCCTTGGTAGGATTGTTGCCAGCTAGGTAGACCTTACCAGCAATAGAATCATTCAGCTGCAACTTTTGTTGAATTATTTTATCACCCAAAATCGACCCGTCCCAAAGTACCTTTGTTAAAACTGACAACAAGCTCTGCTTGGACTGGTGTATCACAAGGTAGTGTTATTCACTCTACTCTTCTCTATCTTTATTAATGCCATTACTCATGATACTTCCTCTCACTACCATTGCGATGCTGACAATCTGCAAATTCACTGATGATTTGCACATCCATTCTCTTCTTTATTATATTCTTTACATCCCTTCCGTGCCTTCATTCAATACTTTAACTTTCTTGTCCCTCATTTGCCCGACAGATTTAATCCTTTCTTACTTACTTTTTCTCTTACCCTTAATTCCACTAGTTGTTGTACCTTTACAATCAAGGTCTTGACACTTTAGATAATGTAATATACACAATTTATCTATCAATTTATTTGCAAACTCTCCTTATGATCGAGGGTTTGCCGTTAGAAAACTCAATGGTTATGCTCACCTAGGTTTTTAATTTTTCTGTTTTATTTATCTGTTCGTGTACAATAATGAATAAAAGAAACCTAATAAAAGTAAAGTTTTTGTTTATCCATAACATTTGATTCTAGTGGGAAAGAAGATGTACATCTTAAAATGCTAGATGCAGTGTGTCTGGTTCTAAAGCAGATCACAATAAATAGCTTCGAGATGTTCTTGAAATTGGAAACAGGACTGCTGAGTATTATATTTGATCATCAAAAGACTGGAATGAGTAAGTATTAACTTTGCATGAAATCAGGTTGCGTAATAAAACAAGTCACCTGCATTTGAGGAGTAAAATTGGCAACTGTGAGAGGGTTTATTAGTGGTTGTTTGTCTCAAGCCAATTTAATTTTAGCTGCTCCAGGCAGCAAAATATTTTTATTCTGGTTGACAAAAAAAATTTTAATCCTCCGTCAAAGAAGATTTGATATCCCATTAAGTACAGGGCTAGTTTATTCCATAACTATCCTCGAGTATCCCATTGCAAAATAAAAATGTTAAAGTAAGATTATTTTGGGATATTTTATTTTCTGACTGACTATCACTAACTGGCAGTCACCACATAAAAAAAAAAAAAAAACATACCCTTGAAACTTTAAGTGTAGCTCATCATTTGGTAGTATAGCACTAATAATTCAAATTCAAAATTATTTATTTTGGTTGTTCACCATAATTGTTTGTACCTATACCATCTATACTATGTTAGAACCATAAAAACAGGTAATAATGGTTTTGAAAAATTCACATTCACATTTTAAAATTCTAGCAAAGTTCTTGGATTTCACTCAGTATAATAATAATAAGTATCAATGAATTCTTATAATCGCTGATCTTATTCTTGCCCACCCAACTTTTGATTGATTAATCTTTGCACTCAGTTTCAGATACAACTGAAGAAGTAAAGCATGCAACCCTTAAATGCCTGCTTGCTACCATGCAGCACATTCCATACGAGTTCAAAGAAGAAGTGCTTAAATCTCAGGTGCCGATGTTGGCTCAGACTGTGTTCGTATGTGTGCACATTGCTAAACTGGATAAGATGAGAGCTTTAAGGTGTGTGAGCATACCTTTCACAATATAAAATTATATAACCATTATCGGTCGGTCATCCCCACGCCTGTTACCTATTTTGATTGCAGATTAACCGCCATAGAGTGTGCACTAGCTCACACTTTAACACACCCATCGATGACGGTAGACTATCATATACAAGAGCCAGGTCTAGAGTTGATGGCGGTAGACGGCATGCTCTGCAGCATCCTGCCCGGAGTGCTGGCCGCGCTGCAGGATGTGGCCACAGCCCCCTGCAACCAGGGACATCAGCTTATTGTTGTGAGTGGACACCGGAATTTTCAGGGCTCCGTGCATCAGGCCGGGAAACAATGGTATTTCTACAACTAGGTCAAGTGAATGTCTGACCCAATAGAAGTTCCAATGTTTCGTGCCTATGTAATAGGAAATGGATGCTGTAGTTTTGTGGGTGTTTGGAGGATGATAACTGCTCAGGATTGCTCTGTGTGGCGATGTTCGTGGAAGGCATATTTTTTGGTATATTTGTGCTGAAAATAATATATAATAATAATAAATCCTGGGTAGAGTGGTTGCTTTAGGCTAGAATAGTAAAGCAACTATAGTTCCTTTCAATGTCCGCTAGCCAAATGTAAAAAATACTTAGGCCACAGGTGGTGAGGGGCGCCAAGTTATTGTCTGTTTCACCAAAGGGCGCTAAAACACAAAAAAAACTCAGAAACTCAGTCCGTAATTTTTTTTTTTTTTTGTACTACGCAGAAGCGCTCGGCCTTCATCTCACCTAGATTCCAAGTAATGATAAGGCTGAAGGTGGAAGCACACTTCACCCGGTATAATCAACAGTCTGAGGAACTTACCTCTAAATGCCGGAACGCAACAATTTCAGAATTGTTATGGCGACAGGATTAGATAAGGTGGTAGCTAGCCAGGCGGATTTAAGACCTACCACCAACCAAACCAAGTACTCTTGGATCTCTGGATCTGACACCAGTGGGCGGACCATTACACCACAGATGCTGGTATGGTATAGTCAGTGATATACTAAACCCTAAACTGTCACATATGTCACTTTTCTCCAGGCCTCCATAGACGCGGTGCACCGCATTCTCTGCCTCCCAATGCACGACAAATACCTGCCAAAGGCACCGCAGCTCAGGACAGAGGACTTCATTAAAATGGTCAAAGAGAAAAAGACAAAAGTTAACATAGATGTAAGCAAGAAGGGTAATTAGTTGTTTTGGTTATCGGTGTTGTGATTGCATGATTTATGGTTAGAAATCCCGCAGCTTGTTAAACTCTAGGTCTAGGCAATGATAGACTGAGCTTCTCCGGAAGCAAAGGTCCTCCCCACGTTATGATCGTGATCATAATAATATGCAGGCAACAAGTTCTACTGTTTAGCAGTACGATACTTTAATTAGGGGTTTTTTATATCGCTTGATATTCTGTGCAATGGCCCAAGGGGTGGCATAATAGATCGCAACGGGTTGTTCACGATCTTTGCCAATTAGAACGACGCCTAAAAGCGTTGGCATTTTGAAACAACTTGGAGACAGAACCAGCTAGCAGCCCATTTTTTTTTTGTACGTCGGGGAAGCTCTTGGCCTTCATCTCACCTGGTTACAAGTTGAGATAAGAACGTGGCACTGCATTCAGCCCATCAACTTGAGGCATAGAGGTGGAATCATGGATCATAAAAAAAAATAGCCCGAGGTTCTTGCCTTTCTCCTTGTGTGCTGGTCGCGATTCCGAACAGGCGGTAGATTTGACGTTTCAAAGTGATCCTAATATTTTTTTGAATATTGTACGACGGGGAAGCGCTTGGCCTTCATCTCACCTGGTTACAAGTTGAGATAAGGCCGAAGGTGGAGGCGCACTTCACCCGGAATCTGCAACACACTGAGGAACTGGCTATTCTTACCTCTAAATGCCGGAACACTTTTTTTTTTTTAAGATTTGAATTTGAAAGCTTGGCGTGACGCAGCAATGCTGCGGTTGATATAGATGGTGACCCTTCCACAAGGTGCTCTACTACTCTAACATTTCCAGCCCACAAAAGCGTGAAGGACATGAAGAAGCGGAGTGTCGAATGGTTTGAGATGGCGGGAGAAAAGCTCACGCTGATCACTCGCTGTCTGTGCGGATTGCGGATGCACGACCACTTCAAGGTCAGGCGGGAGCTGGCCGTGTTCTGCTACCGAGTGCTGACGGAATGTAGCACGTGAGTATATATAACTAGCTATTACACGGGAAGTGCTTGGCCTGCTAGTCAGTGGCTCAGGGTCCTTTAGTGGAAGAGCACTTCACCTGGAATCCTCAACTCACGAAGGGGAAGAGCTTGGCCTTCATCTCAGGATGTGGATGTGGGGCAGGATACTCTGAAGGTGGAAGCGCACTTCACCTGGAATCTTCAACTCACGACGGGGAAGCGCCTTGGCCTTCAAGTCAGTGGGTCAGGATCCTTTGGTGGAAGTGCACTTCATCTGGAATCCTCAACTCACGACGGGGAAGCGCTTGGCCATCTCGGGATGTGGGGTACTCTGAAGGTGGAAGCGCACCCGGAAGCCTCAACTGAGAAACTGGCTATCTTCTCATAATGCCGGAACACCACATTTAGAATTGTTATTGGCGTACTATGGTAAGATGGTGGTGGCTATCGCTAGCCAGGTGGAGTTAAACAAGTTAGCACCAACCGAACCGAGCACAAATTTGCACCCCCCTGGGGAAACCGGGACCTCTTGATCGTTGCATCGAATGCATCGTTCCTTTAGCTGCATTTTGTGGCTTCAGACCCAAAACATGGCTCCTCACACCACGTGACCTCCAGGTAGTCGACTCGAGAGCAGAGAGAAATAGGGTCAGCTAGAGGAGCGAGCTTTAAAGGCACCGCGTATAGTCACCGTGGAAACAATACCATCTCGAAAATTATGAAGTGTATAAACTCAAACCAAACTCAACCTATAATTAGGGTACACGTCGAGGAAGCGCTTGTCCTTCATCTCATCTGGTTACAAGTTGAGACGGTGGAGGCGCACTTCACCCGGAATCCTCAACAAACTGAGGAACTGGCTTCTTACCTCTAAATTTTTTTTAGAATTGTTATTATGGTAACAGAATTAGGTTAGACGGTGGTAGCTAGCCAGATGGACAAAATTCTACCACCAACCAAACCATGCACAATGGCGCTCCCCATGGGGATCGAGCCTGGGACCTCTGGGTCTGAAATCGGTGGGTTGAACCACTAGTCTATATATCGTCAGAATGGAGATTAGGAGAACAAGTCTGATAAACAAAATTAAAGTACGAGATACCAAGGTGTTGATATTTTTAATAGGCTACCCTTGGAATTGAAATCAGGGGTCCATAAGCGGCTAGTGTTCAACCTCAAGTTGTTTCTTGTACAGAAATGCCTGTATTCAATTTAAGAACTTTGAATGATTTGTTGATCACTTGACTTCCTACAATTCGTAGTTTTAATAATTTATTTTAAATTTGATCTGATTTATATGGTGTGTGTGTTCTTATACTTATTAATGAACTGATTTTGACTTTGTATTTTTTGTGGATTTTATTTTAGGTTAAGATGTAACTATTTGTTTCTGACATTACTATCTAATTATTAATTTGATATGATATTTATTTTTGTGACATTCCGCGTACAAATATCTTTGTTTTTTGGAATAATTAAACTTGAAACTAGACCACAGAGGTGGTTAAACCGTACACGAACGTTCCGTTTCCAGCACAATGCCAGCATCCCACGGGATTTGCCTCGACGTGCTAATATCGCTGAAGAAGGACGACTTCCCCGAGGTGTCTCAGTACTCCAGCACAGCGATGAGGAGGTACCTGGCGTCCCCCGCCGCGGTCAGACACAAGACCCTCGATAACCTCGGGGAGAATTTTCTCTCGGTGCTCAGCACGGTGCCGAGAGTCCTTAGTGCTGTTGGTAAGTAGCCTCCTTACTTGTGTTTCTGTTGTTTCTTGTGTTGCCAGAAAAAAAAATGTTTTTTTTTACTTATTTAAAGGAAACCCAACAGTACAATAATATGAGATAGGCACAATAATACAACACAAAAGGCCAATTAAAGGTTTTTCACGTATAGATAAAGAGTATAGATACATCTGCTGATTTTGACAAGCCTCATAGCTCAGTTGGTAGTAACTCTGCCTTCGGCGCTGTAGGCTGTGGGTTCGATTCCCACCCAGGACAAACATTTGTGTGATGAATATAGATGTTTGTTCTGTGTTTGGGTGTTGTATCATATAGTACGTATGTATTTACAAAAAGTATTTAAGTATTTTATCCGTAATCTAGTTCCCATATTACAAGCTATGCTTAGTTTGGGGCTAGATGGCGCTGTGTAAAATGAATGTCCTGTAATATTTATTATTTATTTATTTATTTATCTAAAGAGTTTGAACTGGACTTCAGTTGTTTCTTGTGTTGCCAGAAAAAAAATTTTTTTTTTTTACTTATTTAAAGGTACAATAATATGAGATAGGCACAATAATAGACACAAAAGGCCAATTAAAGGTGTTTCACGTATAGATAAAGACTATAGATACATCTAAAGAGTTTGAACTGGACAGGATACAATATAATATAATAGATAAAAAGACTAAGCAGCCATAAATAGATAAGTAAATATTAAAAATTGAATAAGACAGATCTAAATAGTTAACTAGCATTAAGGTTGTCATTATACTTACTAAAATATAGAAGCTCGGAAAGGGCTTGTTCTTTTTTAATGAATGGGGCAGAATGTTGTACTGATATGCGGGCGGGAAAAGCGTATGGAAGTCCATTGTTACGCAAAAAGTCAATGAAAACTCATCCCTAATGTTCTGTTTTAATTTTATTTTGGGTTCTATCAGTTTGAAACCTTATTTAATTCCAAAAAATAATAAGTTTTTATTCACTAAGTGTACAAAATGATACTGGCCACTTGCTTTTTCTGCAATAAAAAAAAATGCATTTTTTATAACTCCATTTATATATATTGCAATTAAAGAATTTTTCTATTATTTTCCTTGTAGGTTTGTATAAAGCACTATGTATTCCTCGGAAGAAAGTGCTATTCCCAACTCGTGTGTATTAATTCTCAAAATACACCCACCCTCATTGGTAATAATTCGATTTCTCCCTTCGATGATCAATGTACTATTGCCTATATGAGTACGGGTCTACCTGGACAACGGATTGCTGCGTTTTGCTAGCGGTACCTGTAAAGGTCGAGATTTTTTGCAGGTATAATCGGATAGGGATAATCTGTGTCTGTGGTGCGTTGCTTTTTACTCTTTATATTTATTTTCCCTTCAATGGCAAAATAATTCCTCTATTCCAGACAACATTCACAAACTGTCTGCATTGAACCTTCTGCACGGCTACATTGAGGTGATGTCGGATGGCGGCCGTCCGCAACGACTGACGACGTTTCTCAGTGTCGCCAGCAACACGCAGCAACTGTGTGCCGCGCTGTGCGAAGCCGCGCGACACGCCACGCGCCTCGCGACACTCACACGACATGCGACACGAGGTCAGTGTATACAGCGACTGACGACGTTGCTCAGTGTCGCCAGCAACACGCAGCAACTGTGTGCCGCGCGACACTCCCCGCGCTTGCCGGAAGTGGCACTATGGTGGACACGGTGGATCATTTTAAGACACTGGTTTTAATGACGTCACGTCTAAATTTATGTTGATGTAGGCACCAACGGTTTCAATTCAACTGGTGAATTCACTGGGGTGATTGCGCGCGCTGCGATCGCAACCTAACCGGCGAGTTGCACTCACCCTGATGATACACCTGTTGATTTGAAACACATGAGTAAAACCCGTGTCTTCAAATGTACACATTAAAGATGTTTCAATTGGTTTATATTTATGTGTGTTGTAGGCCCATATGATAACTTGAAACCAGGTGTGATGTAGGCCAAGCGCTTCCCTGTTGTAAAATAAAAAAAAGATGATCACGAGTTTTTTTCGAATCCGAAGTCGTAGAGTTGTTAGTATTTAATACTTTATTTATTCCAGATGTGTCAGCCCCCCCACCCCTCGGCTCCCCGTGGAGTACCTTCCTCCACCTGGACTCGATAGAGGCGGTGCGAAGGCTGCAGGACATATGCCAACTGCTGGGTAACTATCCTTTCGAAAACTGGAGACTGACCTCACAACTCTGTAGTCAAAGACGATTTTTTTTTTAAGGATATTTTTTTGACATCAAATTAAGGCAAGTTGAGTAGATGATGAGCTAACGGCTGATAGAAGTGAATGAAAGAGATGTATATGTTGTGCCAACTCTGTTTAGAGCGGGATAGGATGATGATCAAGATTTTGGAATGGCAAATTGAATTTAACCCGTACTGAAACCCGACAAAGATTGAGAAAGGATTGCTATGATGGCTTAGGCATAAAGACAGGAAGGATGCAATCAAACTCATTGAACAACCTTGAATATAGTTATCAGATCTCACGGAAACACAATTACCAACCAACTTCATGGTGTCGCTTTAAGGTGTCGATGCGGGCGTGCATCGTAAAAAAAAACACTCATATTTTTTCCTAAACGCAACCAACTTCATGGTGTCGCTTTTAAAAGTCGGTGTGCGCGCGCATCGTAAAAAAAATCACTCCTCATATTACCTAAACGCAACCAACTTCATGGTGTCGCTTTTAGGTGTCGGTGTGCGCGCGCTTCGTAAAGAAACACTCATATTTTTTCCGAAACGCGTCAAAAGAAGTATATGTTCAATAAATGTGTTTGTCCATTGTGTGCAGGCGGCTGTGAATGCTCGGAGCTGATCGTAGACTCTCTATTGGAGCAGTTCCGTTCGCGAGCCGACCCCGAGCCCGTGTACGTCTGTAACTGGATGACGCGTAGTAAGTGCCACGTAAAAGAGTAGTAGAAGCCCCTAGTGAAAGGTCTCGTCCGGAGAATTACTACCACCATACTTATTTCAGCCACCGTTGCCGGTGAAATTACGGGTACGTGAGGCTTATCACCTTTATGCCTCAAGTCGACGGGCGCAATGCAGTGCCGTGTAGGCTATGTTCTTTGTGGATGTGACCTATGCAGTAAGGCTTTACATAGGCAAGAGTACACACACCAGGTGCGCTACTTGCTTGTCCCGTCTCCTAGTAGTATAAAAAAAAGCTTCAAATGGACTGACCCGATCGGCAATGCTCTGTGGTTCAGTAAGTCATAGTCAAAATTTCTTTAATCATCTACCGCCTGTTCGTTCGGTTTAGTGGTTCGTCCACCAGTGTCAGATCCAGAGGTGCGGGATTCGATCCCCAGCTGGTTACAAATATGTGTGCGGTACGCTACTAGCCGTAAAATCTTCCATAAATGGACTGACCCAATTGCAGACTAGCTTTTTTGAACCCCGAAAAAACCTGTGGCCACTAATCCAAAATTTTAGCCGCATCTGTGGTGTAGTGGGGTGTCAGATCCAAAGGTGCCGGGTTCGATCCCCATGGCAGTACAATATTGTGCTTGGTTAGGTTGGTGGTAGGACTTTTTTCTAAACTAATCTATTTTATTTTATTATATGACGGGGAACCGCGATGAAGGCCAAGCTTCATCTCACCTGGTTACAAGTTGAGATAAGGCCGAAGGTGGAGGCGCACTTCACCCGGAATCCTCAACTAACTGAGGAACTGGCTATCTTACCTCTTAATATTCAATCAATTAAATCTTAAGGAAATCCGCCATGGGAGCTACACTACTCGAACTACTACAAGAACACTACGACTACTTTTAATCGGGTTAATCTGCAAGAAAAAGCCTGTATAATAGTATTTATACTATACTTGCTTGGAAATTACCTTTTTCTGTTTTCAAAATGAGGCAGAATGTGTCATTTGCGGGCGGGAAAAGTGTATGGAAATCCATAGTTAACGCGCCGCGCGGGCAGTTCTTTCTTTTTTTTGGATCATAACAGCTTTGTCCACTGCTGGACAGAGCCTCATCTAAAACAGATAATACACAGAAGGATGCTGCATCTTTTCATTCTCGCTTTTTTATTCTTCTGGTGAGATCCCTTGGTCGGCTATTACGAAATCAATGGGCTGAGTTGGAGGGGTCGTCTCTGAAGCCACTTAAGCCGCCACGTTTATACGTCATAAATTTATCAAACAATTAAAAAAAATCTTGAATTATCATCGTAGGTGTAGTATAAAGCACTATGTATCCCTCCGAAGAAAGTGCTATTCCCAACTCGTGTGTATTCATTCTCAAACAAACGCTCGTTACCTCAGAGATCCCTTATTGGGTATTTTACGACATCCATCGGCTGAGTTGGAGGGGTCGATTCTTAGACCACGACCGCCACGGCGATGTATATAACTACTTATTTAATATATATGTAATTTTTTGTCTCTATTTATTATTATTTCTATGGTGATTTTTGTGTAAGAATTGCAAATAAATGTATTTTGATTTGATTTTGACAATGTACAATCTGCAGATTTATTATTTCCTAGGTCCAAACTCATCAGTGAGTATGGCGAAACGTCTGCTCAATACGTATATAGAGGAAGACGTTTGGTACTCGCCGGTGATAGTGGACAGTGGCGAGCTACTGTCCGGGGACACTCGTGACGTCACTGTCTACAACCCGCGTGCCTGGGACAAGGATAGTGTGCCAGGTTAGTGTTACTCAATACGTATATAGAGGAAGGAAGACGTGTGGTACTCGCCGGTGATAGTGGACAGTGGCGAGCTACTGGCCGGGGACACTCGTGACGTCACTGTCTACAACCCGCGTGCCTGGGACAAGGATAGTGTGCCAGGTTAGTGTTACTCAATACGTATATAGAGGAAGGAAGACGTGTGGTACTCGCCGGTGATAGTGGACAGTGGCGAGCTACTGTCCGGGGACACTCGTGACGTCACTGTCTACAACCCGCGTGCCTGGGACAAGGATAGTGTGCCAGGTTAGTGTTACTCAATACGTATATAGAGGAAGGAAGACGTGTGGTACTCGCCGGTGATAGTGGACAGTGGCGAGCTACTGTCCGGGGACACTCGTGACGTCACTGTCTACAACCCGCGTGCCTGGGACAAGGATAGTGTGCCAGGTTAGTGTTACTCAATACGTATATAGAGGAAGGAAGACGTGTGGTACTCGCCGGTGATAGTGGACAGTGGCGAGCTACTGTCCGGGGACACTCGTGACGTCACTGTCTACAACCCGCGTGCCTGGGACAAGGATAGTGTGCCAGGTTAGTGTTACTCAATACGTATATAGAGGAAGGAAGACGTGTGGTACTCGCCGGTGATAGTGGACAGTGGCGAGCTACTGTCCGGGGACACTCGTGACGTCACTGTCTACAACCCGCGTGCCTGGGACAAGGATAGTGTGCCAGGTTATTGTTACTCAATACGTATATAGAGGAAGGAAGACGTGTGGTACTCGCCGGTGATAGTGGACAGTGGCGAGCTACTGGCCGGGGACACTCGTGACGTCACTGTCTACAACCCGCGTGCCTGGGACAAGGATAGTGTGCCAGGTTAGTGTTACTCAATACGTATATAGAGGAAGGAAGACGTGTGGTACTCGCCGGTGATAGTGGACAGTGGCGAGCTACTGTCCGGGGACACTCGTGACGTCACTGTCTACAACCCGCGTGCCTGGGACAAGGATAGTGTGCCAGGTTAGTGTTACTCAATACGTATATAGAGGAAGGAAGACGTGTGGTACTCGCCGGTGATAGTGGACAGTGGCGAGCTACTGTCCGGGGACACTCGTGACGTCACTGTCTACAACCCGCGTGCCTGGGACAAGGATAGTGTGCCAGGTTAGTGTTACTCAATACGTATATAGAGGAAGGAAGACGTGTGGTACTCGCCGGTGATAGTGGACAGTGGCGAGCTACTGTCCGGGGACACTCGTGACGTCACTGTCTACAACCCGCGTGCCTGGGACAAGGATAGTGTGCCAGGTTAGTGTTACTCAATACGTATATAGAGGAAGGAAGACGTGTGGTACTCGCCGGTGATAGTGGACAGTGGCGAGCTACTGTCCGGGGACACTCGTGACGTCACTGTCTACAACCCGCGTGCCTGGGACAAGGATAGTGTGCCAGGTTAGTGTTACTCAATACGTATATAGAGGAAGGAAGACGTGTGGTACTCGCCGGTGATAGTGGACAGTGGCGAGCTACTGGCCGGGGACACTCGTGACGTCACTGTCTACAACCCGCGTGCCTGGGACAAGGATAGTGTGCCAGGTTAGTGTTACTCAATACGTATATAGAGGAAGGAAGACGTGTGGTACTCGCCGGTGATAGTGGACAGTGGCGAGCTACTGTCCGGGGACACTCGTGACGTCACTGTCTACAACCCGCGTGCCTGGGACAAGGATAGTGTGCCAGGTTAGTGTTACTCAATACGTATATAGAGGAAGGAAGACGTGTGGTACTCGCCGGTGATAGTGGACAGTGGCGAGCTACTGTCCGGGGACACTCGTGACGTCACTGTCTACAACCCGCGTGCCTGGGACAAGGATAGTGTGCCAGGTTATACTGTGGAAACGTTTATTTTTTCTGTTCATCAACGCAGATTACAAAATCGACAAAACTCTAAACTCTGACAACAACAAGCTATGCAAGACTTACTCATATAGCTACTAGATAAAATGGGCATGCTTTCCAAACAAATGGGCATGCTAAAGAACCTAATAATGACCCTGGTTCAAAAAATCCCACAATAAACTCACTAAACGTAGCTACGAGGAACATTAATGGATTGGCTGCAAATGTGCCTCAAGGTGAAGTGCTACTCAACATCCATAATCTTGATAGCCGAGTCGCACTTTACCAACATAAGTCCAGTCAATATAAAGACCTATATCATCTATAGAACTCAACACCCAGATGGAACGGCTCTTGCAGGAACAGCGTTAATTGTGCATCCATAAAACTTTTGTTTTTTTACGATGGGTCGGCTCTTGACCACGAAACTTATATAGGTAAGAATGAGATCTACGATGGAGCGAGTCTACCCAGAAAGTGCCTATTAACTCTCTTCTTGAAGACATTAGGGTCGTAGCACAGCGGAAAAACAGACGCTGGGAGCTTATTCCAAGTTCTTGCAGTGCGCTCAATAAAGGATTCTTGAAAGCGTTTAGTTCTTATGCGTGGAATATCAACCAGGTGAGGATGATAATAGGCTGTGCGTCTGAAATTTCTATTGAAAAACGGCGAAGGCGGTATAAGGTCGTGATGCTCCTGAACTACTGTAAGGGTAGAAGGAAGGAACGGTAGCTTGAAGATATCTGCGGTATACTGTCCTCCAAAGCATTAACTTAAAGAAGAGCAACTTTCCTACTACTTTAACTCTCTTGGACCCCGATTTATAGGAGACTACAACTGTAAACATCCCACTGGGGGTCAAGGCTAGCTACTACAAAGGGAACACAGCTCAAACTAGCCTTTGATAACAATAACCTATCGACACTGTCCACATCAGTACCAACGAACTGGCCTTCTGACAAAAACAGTAAACCAGACATCATTGACTTCTTTGTTTGCAAGGGAATGTCCCAGTATTCTGCTAGAGTCAACTCATGCCTAGATGGCTCCTCAGCACACACACCAGTATTATTAAAAATTGGCACAACAATACTGGAATACGAGAACTCGTCCGCCGCTAAGTCTTACTGACATCAAATGGGCAAGAAGAGAAGAAGAAGAAGTGAAGAGTCGACGTCTTCGCAAACCACCTGGCTGAAGTGTTCAAGCCCAATGAAATTACTGTTACAACACATGATTCAGATACTGAAATAGACTCTATAATTGGCCAGGACTTACAACTGGACCTTCCGCTCAAACCAACCAGCCCTGGTGAAATTACTAGGTGTTTGAGAAAGATGGACAACAAAAAAGCCCCAGGTTTTGAGCGAACTACAAAGGAGATTCTCGCATAGCTACCATGGAAAGGAATAGTCTATCTCACTACATTGTTCAATGGAATCATTAGGGGTTGGTCACTACCCGAGTGTGTGGAAGGTCTCACTGATAACCATGGTTTACAAAGAGGGGAAACCTGCTAATGAAGTCAGCTCATATAGGCCCATTAGTTTGTTGCCAGTTATCTCGAAACTCTTTGAAAAGTATGCTAGTACGAATGCTCAAAGCCCTGACTGAAGGATCCATAATTCTATACCATCAGTTTGGATTCAGACAAGAGCATGGAACAGTTGAACAAGCGCATCGAGTCGCAGATCAGATTAGAAAATCCCTAGAGCTAAAAGAGTACTGCTAAACAGCTTTCTTAGATATCCAACAGGCTTTCGATAAGGTCTGGCATAAGGGACTGCTATGCAAAATAAGGAACCTTCTACCTCACCCATTTTATGGTTTACTAAAATCGTACCTATCAGATAGAATATTCCAGGTGAAAGATGGAGAGTACACTTCAAACCTCCACGACATACAAGCAGGCGTAGCCCAGGGGTCAGTTCTTGGCCCGGTTCTATAGACCATCTTTACCTCAGACCTACCCGAAACACCAGGTGTCGTAACCGCCACATTCGCAGATGATAGTGCTGTACTCGCTAGCAGCAAGGATCCAAATGAGGCATCGCAATCTCTTAAAAAGGAGCTGGACAAAATAGAGCAGTTTGTTGGCTAAGTGGAGGATCAAAGCTAGTGCCACAAAATCAACCCACGCTACCTTTGCTCTCCGTAAAGGAAACTGCCCACCCGTCAGCCTAGGACCAAAAACATTACCACACTGTGACTCGGTCAAATACCTAGGAATGCATCTTGATCGTAGACTTACCTGGAATTCTTCAGGTAAGTCTACAAACCTACAAAATAAAAGAAAATAATTGAACCTTCGATACCGAAATCTGCTGTGGCTACTAAGTAGAAACTCGGTCCTAAGTATAGACAACAAACTTCTGATCTATAAGGTTGTTCTAAAACCCATCTGGAGCTATGGCATCCAATTGTGGGGGTCGGCCTGCAACTCAAACACATCCATCATACAAAGAGACCAAAATAACATCCTAAGAACGCTTTCAAATGCACCACGGTTCTTGATGACTGCTGAGCTGCATAAGGAACTAGAAATGAGCACAGTCACTGAGGAAATCCAACTCTACTCATTGAAATACAAAAAACGACTACACTTCCAAACCCCCTGGTGACACTATAGATGACTATTCGCTATCCAAAGAGGCTAAAAAGACTACACATCATTGAGCTGGAAGGAGATGACACATAACAAAGGGGAAGTGATCACTGGAACACCTCTCCTAAATGCCCAACTTCCTGCAGAAAATCTGTTCATAGTCAGAAAACAAAAATAAAAATACCTTAAAACCAGTGAAACAATGAAACTTACTAGAAACTAGTTCTTCGTGTCACGTGGTCTTTGAGTTATCCACGTGCTGAAGGCGTAAATATCTGGCGACCGCGACAGGATTATCACACTCACACACTTACGGCCGGCTGGGTCATCTCTAACATTTCACGCAGCTGGCGAAAATACTACAAAGTTTGTCTGCAATCAAACTATAAATCAAATTATATTAACAGTACAATTATATTTCTAGAGTTATAAGAGTAGTAGATGCCCTTTGTTAAAGGGCTCGTCCGGAGAATTACTACCACCATACCTATTTCGGTCGCCAAGCAGCGTTGCTGTGTTCCGATTTGAAGGGGAAATTATGGGCACGTGATACTTAACATCTTAATGCCTCAAGATGACGGGCGCAATGCAGTGACGTGTAGGTTATGTTCTTTGTGGATGTGACCTACGCAGTAAGGCATTGTTATAGGCAAGAGACGCACTTAACACCTGCCCTCTCAGCACGGGACGGGGATAAAATTATTGTCCTCTGTTTTTATCCACCATCGGGAGACAAAATGCTCTGACAAGGTGGATAAAAACAGAAGACAAAAATTTTATCTCCTCCCCGTGCTGAGGAGGCAGGTGTGCTACTTGCTTGTCCCGTCTCCTAGTTGAATAAAAAAAAAATGATGTATTGTAGTTTGTCTTAATATTCCTACGAGTACCTACCACATTAATGATAAGTATTCATAAACATTGTACACTTTTCCCATAATATTAAAAATCTTGTTTCTCTCTACCTAAGTTAGCTGGAACAAAACTCTTATTACGGTTAAGCTCGCCTTTGCATACTTTTTAATTTTTGAAAAGTTTTTTCTAATCCTTTTTTTTATTTTTTTTTTTAATTCGTTTTATTATTCCGTCAGACCTATACGAAGGCTCGGTCGAGACCCGTTACACGGACATCAGCTACGCCCACCCGCGGCTGTTGCCCACGCGCGCTGCCCACTCCGTCCCAACGGTGGGCGAGGCTCAGAGCAACTTGGTGCTCAGCTGTCTGCTCACCGAAGGCGTGGCCAACATCGCCCGCCGACTGGGGGAGGGGTACCAGCCGTATCTACTGCGGACGTTATGTCTTGTGCTGGAGAGAGTCGGTAAGCTCATTGGTTTTTTTTATTGTACGCCGGGGAAGCGCTTGTCCTTCATCTCACCAGGTAACAAGTTGAGATAAGGCCGAAGGTGGAGGCGCACATCACCCGGAATCCTCAACAAACAGAGGAACTGGCTATCTGACCTCTGATAATTTTTTTTTTTTCTTTAGTAAGTATTAAACATATATGTGTAGGTATACTTTTGATATTATAATATGTAGTTATATTTCATTTGTCCATAAAAAAATGACATCAATTCAAGTAAATTATTGCTCTTTAAGGGCTAAGCTCGCCTCTTAACATGTGTTTTTCTGTGACATGTTTCAATCAAATTTATGTTTAGGTAATATACAAACTACACTTTGTTTTTAATGTACATACTTTGTAACATCAAACACCACCAGTAACACCATAATATAAGCATATACTTATTAATTATTTACTGTTATAATGTTTAGTAATTTGAAGGAACTATCTTGTTATACATAATATTTAGTTAAACAATATAAAGTTGTTAAATAATATAATTTTAGGTACCAGAGGTAAGTTAAAATGTACAAACCTAGATTAATTTGCTACTCATTGTATCTCATTTTAAGTGAACCGCGTGTTCGTATGATAATAAAGTTCTTATTACCTTAACCTTTGTTCAATAAAAAGTACAATCAAACTAACTATGTACAAAGGAATCAGTCAGATTACCTAAGGACCGTTACAAACGGCCTATAGGTAACTCAACTGTTCCAGACCAGTACCAGGCGGAAGCGTGCTCAAGACACTGGCTGCATTGCCACCTAAAACTAATATATATATTTTTATAAAATTCTAGAAATTAGTCATCAGAGAAATGACCTCTCAAGGTTATTAGAAAAATAGCGACCTCGATACCAATTTGTTCATAGTAACGCCTTATTATCACAAACTGTTACAAAATAGCGAGTAGTTCATTCTTCTACGACTGGCTTGATCCTGCCTTGCGGCGATAGCGCGCACTGTTTTTAAGGACCGAGTGACGTCACGCAAGTTGTTTTTTTTTTTGTACGACGGGGAAGCGCTTGGCCTTCATCTCACCTGGTAACAAGTTGAGATAAGGCCGAAGGTGGAGGCGCACTTCACCTGGAATCCTCAACAAACTGAGGAACTGGCTATCTTACCTCTGAATGCCGGAATTAGGTAAGATGGTGGTAGCTAGCCAGGCGGACTTAAACAAAGTCCCACCACCAACCAAACCAAGCACAATATATTGTACTCCTGGGATCGAACCCGGGACCTCTGGATCTGAAATCGGTTTACTCGTGGTCGGGTGGCAACTCGATGTAAACGTGACGATATTTTGAGTATAATGAATTGCAGGTAGCGAGTACGAGCTGCTGCACCTCGCGGGTCTGAAAGCGATCAACGCGATGTCGGCGGGCGGCCGGCACCGCGACGTGGGGCAGCTCATCCGGAGCAACGCCGACTACTTCACCAACCAGATCACCATCGCACTCAAAAAGGTATGCGCTGACCTCTGCTTCTATAGCTGTATAGCTATACAGCTATTTATGTAACTGTGGTTCTCTTGCAGAGAGCTCTCTGCAAGAGAACCACAGTTACATAAACCACAGCGCCATCTAGTTCCAAACTAGGCATAGCGTGTCTCAAAAAGGTATGCGCTGACCTCTGCTTGTATAGTTGTATAGCTCTCTGTAAAAGAACCTGAGTTAAATAAATTAATATTACATGACATTAATTTCACACAGCAGCGCCATCTAGTCCCAAACTAAGCATAGCTTGTAATATAGGTACTAGATTACGGATGGAATTCTTTTTTTTTTTTTGTAAATACATTCTTATCATACAATACCACACCCAAACGCAGTTGCTGACATAGCTCTAAGTGTCAGCAAGCTGAAGTGGCAGGGGATAGGCCACATAGTTCGCAGAACCGGTAACCGTTGGAGAGCAAAGGTTCTCGCATGGCGACCACGATTAAACGCGAAACGGAGTGTGGGAAGATTTTGTGATACTTACGTGTACCCTAAGCGTGTTCCTACTTCTTTACTTAACTTACTTGTTTTTGTTATTAGACGTATATGAGTATCCAGACTAACCTAGACAGGTAAAAAGGATACAATATTTAAATTAAATAATTGTAATACATTCTATTATTTAATAAAAAAGGCTCGATGGACCGAAGACATTGTGGCTGTTGAGGGGAGTCGATGGATGAAGGCGGCTCAGGATCGCTATTTGTGGCGTCGATTGGGGAAGCCCTATGTTCAGCAGGATGTATGTGGGCTGTAATGATGATGATAGCTCTAGGCCAGTGCAAAGAGAGCGGGTTCCATTGGGGGGAGTTTTTTTACGACCGGTATGCACTTGGCCTTCATCTCACCTGGTTACAAGTTAAGAAAAGGTCGAAGGTTGAGGCGCGCTTCACCCGGAATCCTCAACTAACTGAGGAACTGGCTATCTTACCTCTAAATGCAGGAACACGCAAAAAAAAAAGCCTTTGCCAAGAGGCAAACAAGCTAGCTGTTACAATTTATATGTGTTTATATTTTAAGATATATAAGGTTAATTAGTTATGTATTAGTTTGAATAAAGGCTTTTATTGTTATTATTATTTACATTTAAAAATGTTATAACCAAGTGCAATAACTAGAAAAACAAAAATAAGACTCCACAGGTCCTACCATGTTGTGGTCATGCAGTCTACCGCTAGCAAAGGCCAGCGATTCCGTTGCCCGGGATAAATAAATAAATATTACAGGACATTAATTTCACACAGCGCCATCTACCCCCAAACTAAGGAAATCTTGTAATATGGGAACTAGGTTATGGATATAATACTTAGATACTTTTTGTTGTAAACACATGCCTGTCACACAATACAACACCCAAACACAGAACAAATAATAGCCAGTTCCTCAGTTTGTTGAGGATTCCGGGTGAAGTGCGCTTCTACCTTGGGCCTTATCGTAACTTGAAGAATCAGGTGCGATGAAGGCCAAGTACCCCGTCGTACAATAAAAAAATAACAATATTCTTCACACAAATGTTTGTCCTAGGTGGGAATCGAACCCCCAACCTACAGCGCAGAAGGGAGAGCTACTACCAACTGAGCTATGAGGCTTAACAGTCCACTGGGAGGTACCTCAAAAAAATCCCAAGTTAAATGTAGTTTTGTTTTCAGTCATGGAACTGTCAGTCGGCTCTGCAGATATTATCTGTGGTGTTGGAGTACAGCGACGCGACCATACTCGATTGTATGTATGGGATTGTGGAAGATGTAAGTTATTATTTTAATCAATGTGTAATGTGTAAGTTTCGTGGTCAAGAACCGACCCATCGTAAATAAAAAAAAAAAAAAAAATCATCATCATTTATTTATTTAACACTTTATTGCACAAAATAACTAGTGTACAGTAGGTGGGCATAATGCCGATGGCATTTTCTTACTGCCAACCAAACCAAGATTGTAAGAAAAAAACAGAGGTTGGCGTGCTAGCATAGCTACCTATTAATAATAAAACTAAGCAACATAACTCATTACCTAGAATTAATACTTACCACCTATCTTTATATATATATATCATTATTCCTGTCACTATCCCACGCTATAATTTATTTGATAATATTATTTATTTATTTTATTTATTGGAAAACCAACAGCTCTCAAAGTTAAATTAACAAAAGCAATTGAATCAGAAAGCTAATAGGTTTTCACGTCTAGATAACAGAATGAAAACAAAAATGTGAACAAATGATCGACTTAAATAGTACCTATCTGTAAGTTTTAGGTTTCATGAAGTTGGTACAATGTAATTATGAAGATGTTCATATGTTAACTCACTACTTAACCTATTTTATTATATTATCACAAGCAAGTAGCTCATCCCAGATATAAAGTGCATCTCTTGTCTATAACAATGCCTTACTGCGAAGATTATTAATGAATTCAGCAAGTTGTATATTCCGTTTTTATAAATTTAAGCAGGATGAGTGTTCATATTATTTATTATTAGGTACAATGTTATTATTAGTGAATACCTATAATTGGCTAACTATTTCTATTTAAGTTTTTAAGGATTTTTTTTGTAGCTGTTGCTTTTCCGAATTAAAATAAATAAAATAAAGTAAATAAATAAAAGTTGCTGTACATTGATATATTTCATAGGAATGTCACCAGGGCAAGGCACCGCCTATTCCTCAACTTTTTTAGTGCGTGGTTTATTTTTAATTATATTTAATAGCTAGTCTGTCTTTGTCATTTAAATTATTATTTGTTTTTTGAGCTCAGTGTTGAATGCACGCGTAAATAAGTCAGTATTCACATTTTTTAAAATTTATACTGTTGCTATTTGTGAAGACCTGTAATTGGCTATCTATGTCTGTTATGTGACATTGTATATCAGCTGCCGAATTAAATTAATAAATTAATAATTAAGATCACATCCACAAAAGACATAGTCTACACGGCACTACATTGTGCGTTACATTATAATTGTGCGTCGAACTTAGAAGATTTTATCAACAAAACACCCCCTGAGAGAGACAGTTTTTTTTTTTTTATTTATTTATTAGGCACACAAAACAGAATATAATCAAAACATTATGATATTTAAGATTTTGATCTAGATCATATTCCAAAAACATGTGTACACAACAGTTAAAAACAAGAGCAATATTTGCGTATATTGAGGAAATAATAAAAGTTAAATAAATACACATCTGAAAGAACACAAAAAAAAGATTATAATATATATTAATTATAATATATTAGAGGTACTAATACTTAAACATTTTAATGCTACATAAATATTACCTCTCGCGCACTCTAACACAAGATCGCAAGAGCGGCCTTTTTAAATTTTGGTAGACTGCTTGTAAAAATATCTAGAGTTTCACGATGTTCAATAGACACATCCCGACCACGGGATTGTAATAACATGTATTATTAGTATAAACCATTATAACGAATGTGTCGCAGGTTCTAGTACAATGCTGTGACAAGTACTACGAGAAGAATCTGTGTGCGTACCTGCAAGTGTTACTCACGTTTGTTGACTGCATCCGGAAGTGGTTCCCGATAGATGTCGCTACACGTGACGAGGTCAGCGAGGACATTGATCTATTGAAGGAGGTAAGTTGCACTGCGCTCCTTTACATTCAACATGTACTGAACCCCCAATAAGGTCACTCGCGTGTCTGTCTGTCACACCCCGTTTTCCTCCAAAACAACGATTGGAATATGTTGCAATTTGATACATATTTAGCTAGACTAGCGTGGGTAAGTAAATTCCGGGTTTGTTGATTTTGTGGTATAAAGTGAAACGTTTTTTTTTTTATGAATTATCCAATAGCATCGTGTAGCATATCAAATGAACGGTCTATTATGCGAGGATCAAATCTGTTTTTTTTTATGTAATTTTATGCAAAGCTTATCATCGAATATGAGGAGCCTTAAATTTAGATATGAATATGGAACACTGGTAGCCGTTTAAAATTTATGGGAAAATCTAATTCTGTGGTAATTAATAAATACTCACTTGGCCTAGTGCGCATAGTACCAGACTGACGTTCAAGGGAAGGCATGTTCAAACCGCGGCCGTTCGTCTCAATTTGCTTTTTTAAAGATTTGTTTATTTTAATCCGTTTAATTTAACCCGGCCAAATCTCCTTTAGTGTAAGATATATCTATTCGCAGTACGGAAGCAACTCCACGCGAGTTCGACTCGCACTTGACCGCAAATATTCATATAATTGAATGTACTCCATTTTAGTAATTATTAAAAAATATTATATAATTTACATGTGTCGAATATGTTTTTGGTTGTACTTCTTTTTTATGTATAGGCAATTATTGGCAAGATAGCTTTTAAAAGATATATTGTTAAAATAATGAAAGAGGACTTTTTAATAAGTAAATGTAAAACAAATTGTATGTTTTTAAATAATGTACTGTGACTTTTCAATTTTAAAATTAGATTATATCGTAATTTTAATCATAAGTTTGAATGTTTTTTTTTCCTTTTTCTCTTTTTTGTTTTTTGTTTTAATTTGCTATCTTTTTTGTGGACTGTAATAAATAAATCCCTGTTTATAAAATGTTAATCCGTCTGTAGCCGTAAGATAGACTAATCTGTATACATATTGTATAAAATGGCTGTGGATTTTGTATATTAAAAACATATTAACTTATTTTCCAATTTCGATTACATTTTATATAATCTATGTTTGCTCGTATTTCTAATATTATTGTATAATATATATATATGTTGGTAATTGCAATTGTAATTTTGTTTAAATCTGTTGTAATTTGTAACTATGGACTCTGAAATAAATTATTTTTATTTTGTTTTATTTTATAAAATGAAACGATATATATTGTAGTTGAACGAGTACGTGCAAGCGACGCAAGAGGCCGAGAGGTTGCTGAGTGACAGTGACAGTCACCTGGAGGGCGCGAGTGCGAGTCAGATGTATGAGGAAGATACCGCGGCGAGGGAGGAGGCGGCGAGGGACTACGATGAAAAACTTACAGGTAATAAATTAACAAAATAATAAAGAACTTTATATAAACTCAAATAGAAAAATTCGAATTACGAATTCAAAGACGGTTCTATACAGACGCACTTTATAACCGCATATACATAAAATTAAGAATAAAACTCATTATAGTACCGCTATCTTTTTTTTTATTATTTCATTAAACTAGTCTATGGTTTTAGGCTGAATTTGAAAAAAAAAGCGCACGCATGCGCAGTTTGAACTTAATTTCCCGCGCTTCCGTATTTTGTAACCTACCTACTTATTTTAATTTAAATTTTTCCTTTGAGTAAAGATGAAGTAGTGTATGAAACTGCATATAACTTAGGTATTAAAACACTCGAGTCAACCTATTAACAGACTCTCGTGTTTTAATACCGCTTCTTATATGACAGTTGCATAAACTACTATTAGGACGTTAATTTCACACAGCGCCATCTTGCCCCAAACTAAGCATAGCTTATATATGGAAACGAAATCACGGATAGAATACTTAAATACTTTTGTACGTATGTAACGTACTATATGATACAACACCCAAACACAAAACGAACATCTGTATTCATCACGCAAATGTTTGTCCTGGGTGATGTATCACAACCTACAGCGCAGAAGGCAGAGTTACTACCAACTGAGCTATGAGGCTTGTTAATAATAATAATATATTTGACAAAAATAACATATAGGAACAATGCAAAGTATTTACTTAATTGAAAATTTAACAAAAAGATTCTTAATACTTATCTAACAAATTAAGTAAAAGCCTTGGATGTCTAAACTATGCTGAAAGCCTGTACGATAGACAGCTGCGCTTCAGTTCAGTTCAGTTTATTTATTTTTCACAATAGGCAATTACATTGCACTTAGGAACGTCAAACATTACAATTATTTGTATCAAGAGTCGAAATATTCTTACACTTATCTTATGTATCTTCTTATCTTACACTATTATATAATTATCTTGTTACAATAACATTATACATATACTAAAAATTTAATAGGTACTTAAATGTAAGTAGGTAAAGGTATGTACCGCATGCAAATGCAATTTATAGTATTTACGGTACAATATTCTGCCATTTTTTGTGGTCTGACTGGAATTCTGCTATTGTGTAATATGCGTTAACGGTCAAGTGTTTCTTAATCGTACTTTTAAATGTTCTTTCATTAAGATCAGTTATATTTTTTGGTAGAATATTGTAAAATCTGACACTGTTAATAAAGAATGATTTACTAACTTTTGCTAATCTAGTGTTAGGCAAAACCAGTTTATGTTTGTTTCTCGTATTGTGATTATGATGATCACAATTCCTAGTATAGCTATTAATACGTTTTCGAATAAAGATTAAATTAAGATAAATATACAGAGATGGCATGGTCATAATATTAATTTCTTTGAATAGGTCCCTAAGGCTCTCTCTCGGCCCAATTCCGTAAATAGCTCTGACTGCTCTCTTTTGTAAAATAAAAATACGGTCGGCATCTGCAGCATTACCCCACAAAAGAATTCCATAGGACATAAGAGAGTGGAAGTAGCTATAGTAAACCATTCTAGCTGTTCTTATGTCTGTTAATTCTCTAATTTTGCGTACAGCAAATGCTGCAGAGCTTAGTTTCCCAGCTAATACATTTATGTGTTTACCCCATTGCAACTTAGAGTCGATAGTAATACCGAGAAACTTAGTTGAATCAATAAGATCAATTGTATTTTTATTTATTTGAATAGGCTCTGGTAAAAGTGAATTATTTGTTAAAGTAAATTTAATGCATTTTGTTTTGTCAGAATTGAGGATCAGGTTATTGACATTAAACCAATGTTGAATAGTGCACAGTGAATCATTAATAAACATTATGTCAGGATTCGATCGGTCAATCTTAAATATTAAGGACGTGTCATCAGCGAATAAAATTATGTTAGATGATTTTTGTGCTAGGAAGGGTAGGTCATTTATATACGCCAAGAACAGAAACGGACCCAAGATAGAGCCCTGGGGCACACCTATTGTAAAATCTACGGCATCCGACAGCACACCATTGACGTCTACAGATTGTTGCCTTTTAGTCATATAAGATTTTATCAGCTCAAGAGCTCCTCCCCGGACTCCGTAGTGTTGTAGTTTATATAGCAGTATTTCATGATTTACGCAGTCAAATGCCTTCGATAAGTCACAAAATACTCCTATAATGTCGGAAGCACTCTCGAAGGAATTATAAATATTCTCAACAAAGTCAACCACTGCATCAGTGGTGGAACATCCTTTCGAAAATCCATACTGTTTATTAAAAAATAAGTTATTGTTATTGAAAAAGGCCGTTAATTGAACTAAAATAATTTTTTCAAAAATTTTACTCAGAGCTGGAAGTATAGAAATCGGTCGATAATTACTAGGGTTTTTTTGGTTTCCAGTTTTATAAAGAGGTATTACTTTTGCACATTTCATTAGATCAGGGAAAACGCCATTTTTAATACAACCATTAAATATAACAGCTAGATATGGTGCTATGATGTCTATCACACTGTCAATAAATCTGACTGAAATTCCCCAAAAATCTTCAGCATCTTTAAGCTTCAACGATTTAAAAGTCTTAACTATAGTAGAACTCGTAACTTCATGAAATTGAAAATCGTCTGGACAGGGTCTTACATTATCCTTCAGCAACTCAAAGGCGTCATTTGAATTAACAACTATTGATTTAGTGATCTCGTGTGGTACATTGGTGAAAAAGTTAACAAATATGTTTGCGACATCACGTTTATCTATGATATACTTTGCATCCTGAAGCAGTTCAATGTCCTTTACTGAGGAGCGAACATTTCCTGTTTCCGTCTTAATTATGGACCAGGTAGCTTTAATAATATTTTTGGAAGTTTTTATTTTTCTGGAGATATAATTAGCCTTTGCTTGTTTGCAAACGGATTTAAATATTTTGCTGTACCTCCGAACAAAATTCACAAATGTCTCACTATTATCAGTGGACTTGCGATCATACAATTCATACATTTTATTCCTACTTACTCTAATACCCACAGTTGCCCATTCGTTAAAAGTACATTTTTCGTTTTTCTTTTTATATGATACCGGAAACAATGAATCAAAATGTTTTAAAATAGTGTCAAAGAGTAAATTGTAGCTTAGGTTTGGATCATTGTTTATTATAATTTCATTGTTTTCAATATGATTATTAATTATAGTTCTATAGTTATCAATTCTTTTAGTAGTCACATGCCTTTTTCGAGTTGTCACATTTTGCTCCTCTTTAGTAGAAGGTATTTCAATGTATTGACCTAAATGATCCGAACTAACCTTTTTCACTAACGTTTTATATATAATGGGACAGTTACAGAATATATTATCGATACAGGTGGCGGAGTGATCAGTAATTCTAGTTGGTTCCAAAAAAAGATAATTTAGGTTGTAACTATGAAAAAGATTAAGAAATTTATTTTTATTTTTTGTTTCAATAAGTAAGTTAATATTGAAATCACCCATTACTATCACAAATTTACCACTGTTGCTTAGTTTGCTGAGTACCTCATCAAGAACGGTTTCAAGAACATTATAATCTGCCGACGGAGGACTGTATGTATTTACCAAGATATATTTTTCCAATTCTACACACGAAAGTTCTACTTCCTGTTCTTTCGTTAATTTTACGATGTCGTCTCTTTTTTTAAACTTTATAGTATTTTTAATTAATATTATTGATCCACCTCTTTCTGCAAATTTACGACAGTAGAAGCTACCTATACTATAGTTAGTAAAATTAAATAACAGTTTATGTTCTTTAAGCCAGCTTTCAGTAAGACACACTATGTCTATCCCAGCCTCTTCCAAAAACAAACTAAATTCTAGCTCTTTGTTTAAAAGTCCTTGGATATTGTGGTGCATTATCGAAATGCATTTTCCGTTTGTATTACGCCTAAAAAATCGGTAGTTTTGTTGGAACAACTGATGATCAATTCTTTGTTTACAGTGTCAGGCATTGCACATGGTGTAATTATCTCAATTACATTTGAAGATTTCTTGCCAATAGGCGCGTCAATGTTATATAATAATACTTTAGATAAAGTATTTTTGGCTGAGTTTGGTAATTTACAATTATGTTTTTTAAATAAATTATTTATGTCAATTAAGTGAATGTTATGAGAGTAGTATGTCATGTTATACAAATCAATATTTAATTGATATATATAGTCATCATATTCCCGATATGACTTGTATGGTAAGCTAGTTATAATAATTTTATTGCTTGCGCTGGCCTTATTTAGAATTAGAACACATTCTCTAAACTCTTTACGACTAATGCGTGTCATTTCACCTATCACAAGTACATAAACAGAGTTGCTAGTATTATGATTCACATGTCCTGAAAGGTCTGTAATGAGTCTTTTGAAGGATGATCCAGGGCTACAGAAGTTGAGCATTTTTTTTTTCTTGAGGATTGAGCGGAGAGTTTTTCTCCTAGTCCTTGTCCATATGCGTCGCAGAAGATGAAGACATTATCAGAGGTCTGTAGATTTTGATGAATTGCTGGCTCATTTTGGGTACATATCATCTTTCGTGAACACATAGGAGTTATTGATAAATCTTTGGCTTCAATAACATTCTTCAAATGCGACACTTGATTTCCGATGAACTCTATTGTATTTATTGTGTTCATTCGCTTGTTCAAATCACATTCATACTCTTGAATCAGCTTTAAAATCATCTCATTTTCTTTTTGTAGATTATCAATCATGCCGTTCCGTTGATTGACTTCTTTCATAAGAAGTGTATTTTGTTGTGATAAGCTTTCAATGATTTGTCCAGTCAAATCTCTCTCAATATCTACATAAGTTCCATAATCATTTTTTGTGATTGGGTTGTCTGATTTTACAACGTCTAATTTTTTATTTATATTTATACACTTTGAACTTATTTTTGTAATTTTCTTCATGAGATACTTCATTCGTTTTCTAGAGTATTGACTTGTTCTTTTGTTTTTTTTACCATGTTTTTTTCCAAGAATGTTTTTAGCTGACTTTATCTGTAATTTACTATGTTTAGCTTGCAGGGCGTTGTAATTGCTTGTTATGGATATTAGTTCTTTTTTAAGTGGATAAATGCCTTTGTAGATTTCATTTTCCATTTCATCTCTCTCTGTTGACAGATCATAGATTTTTATCTCAAGCATTTGATTTTCTTCAGTAAGATTTATTCTACAGTTATCCAATTCAGCGATTTTTTTCTTGTTGCATATATTTTCTTTACAAAGTTTTTCAAATTCTTCTAGATTGTAATTTTGTTCTTCGGTCATGGTTTTAATTAAGTTTTCCTTTTTCTGTATATCTTTTTTTAGTATGGCAATGGTGCTCTCGTAGTTTTTGATTATATCCCTAAGACTTTCTTCGTTCTCAACATTTGTCGTCATTGTGTTTTCCATCAGTCGTTTTGTTTTAGAACGTGTATTCATGGTTACTGTCTTTGTTTATATTATCAGGGTCTATTCTTGTTAGTATAATGGCAAGTAATGCGTCGTAAAGACAATATAAACAAAAGCAAAATAAAAAAAAAAAAAAAAAAACTTCAACCCGCTGAGAGATTCCGAACTCGAGGACGCTGCACGGCGACCGGTGTGTCGCAGCGCTCGGCTATCGAAGACGATGGGAGCTTAGTTGAAATTAGTGATTTGATGTTGCGTCACTATTTCCGTTAACTATAAGTTAATTTGGATGATTTTATTTGATGTGCTACCGTCAAATTATTTTTGTGAGTCACTGCACTTATGTTTTTAGTATTTTATTACATACGTTATTATCAATGGTTTTGCAATAATACTGATACAAAGTAAATTCTCGAGTCTATATCAATAATATCAATGTATTGTATTTGGTTTACTTTGTTTCACTGTTACACTTAGTCACCTGAGTTAGGGGATTTACACTTTTACTCATATGATTGTATGGTCTATCACATATTTCTTCCAGAGAAAATATATTTTTCAGCTTCACTGTTTATCAATTTAAGGTTTACACTACTTCGAACACAGATATAATGCGTTTTTATATTTTTTTTTATATATAATTTAGCGGAGCAGATTTACACTATGCGACAGTCGCGCTCTCTCCAAGGACTGATATCAGCTCCCCCTGAATTGTTACCAAGAGGAAAGGATATCTATAAATCAATAAAGTTAATTGCTATCAGTTATTTTAAACATACAAAGACATTTAAATTATTTATCAAATCATTTAATTAGGTGATTTGTATGAAGGGTGTCAACTTATGATAGGGTCGAAGGTAGAAGCGCACTTCACCCCACAGCCTGAGTCTCGTCGCAAGGTTGTGTGTTTGTCGATATTTTACAGATTGTACTTCGATAGGATTTTTTTTTACGAGTAAGCGGCCTTCATCTCACCTTTTCTTTTAATAACTAAGGTGGCAACCAGGCATACAGCAGTCTGTGAACGGACTTTATTGCTGATCGATATCTAGTCAGGTGGACTTGAAACATGTAGGTACTAACACCAACCAAACCAAGCTTTTTGTACGAGATTGAACCCGGGACCTCTGGATCTACTACCGTTGGACAAGCTACTAGACCACAGGCTTTCTCAAGGCAGCTGGATCAAAAGATTGTAGAAAGTGAACCCTTTCATTGTAGCCCTCAGTCGCTTTGACCTTGTCAGTACTTGGTTTGGTTTACCTATTAATTTATAATTTAATTTTAATAGCATAACTATCCAGCGTGGCAATGCAGCCAGTGTCTTGGGCACGCTTCCGTCTGGTACAGTTGAGTTACCTACAGGCCGTTTGTAACGGTCCTCAAGTAATCTGTCTGATTCCTTTGTACATAGCTAGTTTAATATAATTAAATATGAAATCCATAGAATGTTAGGAAACTTAAGCTAAAGGTATTTCCGCTGTACCAAGGTGATGGCAAAACCTTCAGGATTGGAGGATACTCTTTCCAGCAGTGAATATTAACCTCCGTGGACTTGGGAACGCTCCATCGCTCATGTTGTTAATATTAACCTCCGCGGACTTGGGAACGCTCCATCACTCATATTAATATTAACCTCCGTGGACTTGGGAACGCTCCAGCGCTCATGTTAATATTAACCTCCGTGGAAATGGGAACGCTAAATCGCTCATGTTGTTAATATTAACCTCCGCGGACTTGGAAACGCTCCATCACTCATGTTAATATTAACCTCCGTGGACTTGGGAACGCTCCATCGCTCATGTTAATATTAACCTCCGTGGACTTGGGAACGCTCCATCGCTCATGTTGTTAATATTAACCTCCGCGGACTTGGGAACGCTCCATCGCTCATGTTAATATTAACCTCCGTGGACTTGGGAACGCTCCATCGCTCATGTTGTTAATATTAACCTCCGCGGACTTGGGAACGCTCCATCACTCATGTTAATATTAACCTCCGTGGACTTGGGAACGCTCCATCACTCATATTAATATTAACCTCCGTGGACTTGGGAACGCTCCAGCGCTCATGTTAATATTAACCTCCGTGGAAATGGGAACGCTCCATCGCTCATGTTGTTAATATTAACCTCTGCGGACTTGGGAACGCTCCATCACTCATGTTAATATTAACCTCCGTGGACTTGGGAACGCTCCATCGCTCATGTTAATATTAACCTCCGTGGACTTGGGAACGCTCCATCGCTCATGTTGTTAATATTAACCTCCGTGGAAATGGGAACGCTCCATCGCTCATGTTGTTAATATTAACCTCCGCGGACTTGGGAACGCTCCATCACTCATATTAATATTAACCTCCGTGGACTTGGGAACGCTCCATCGCTCATGTTGTTAATATTAACCTCCGTGGACTTGGGAACGCTCCAGCGCTCATGTTAATATTAACCTCCGTGGACTTGGGAACGCTCCATCGCTCATGTTGTTAATATTAACCTCCGCGGACTTGGGAACGCTCCATCACTCATGTTAATATTAACCTCCGTGGACTTGGGAACGCTCCAGCGCTCATGTTAATGTTAACCTCCGTGGACTTGGGAACGCTCCATCACTCATGTTAATATTAACCTCCGTGGACTTGGGAACGCTCCAGCGCTCATGTTGTTAATATTAACCTCCGCGGACTTGGGAACGCTCCATCACTCATGTTAATATTAACCTCCGTGGACTTGGGAACGCTCCAGCGCTCATGTTATGCAAGCGATCATTTAAGATCCCTTGTTGGTCACGGCGGTTCTCTTGTAAGGTTAGGTACGTGTGGAATGTAGCAATGCGTGTTCTCTTGCAGAAGAGAAACCTCCGCTACCGCAGCACGTGAAGGTGACTCTCACGATGCTAAAAGGCGCCGTGCACTTTGTGACCGCACCGCACCGCGACGCCGCCATACTCGCCATGCGGGTGCTGAACCGCGGCCTGCCACTGCTGCAACAGGTACCACCACTTAATGCTACACGTTGAACATAACATACAAATATTTAAAACGTTAAAATAAAACATTGATTCCTTTTTAAAAGTATCCTAAAAAAGATTTAAAACATAAATATTAAAGATATTTATTTTTACACATAGTGTAAAGGCTTTTATTTTATATTTAAAATAAAAGCCTTTACATCATGTGTTTTTAAAAGCATACCGCCTTGGTTCGCGTTGTAAATGACAAATCCACCTGTCTATTTTTACTGTGATAAACGAAATGCGTGTAAGATACGATAGAAATGATATGCTATGAAAAAAACTTAAGAATTTCAAACTCTTTGACTTCCAATTCTTACACATTCACACACTCAACACACTGTCAGTTCTGTCCGGCTGACCCAATAGTCTCGAAGAGTCTAGGAATGAATTACGGTCCTAATTGGACCTGTGGGATATATTCAACTACTCGGTAAGTAGTTAGCTTTTAACAAGCCTCAAAGCTCAGTTGGTGGTAACTCTGCCTTCTGCGCTGTGGGCTGTGGGTTCGATTCCCACCCAGGGCAAATATTAGTATGATGAAAATAGATGTTTGTTCTGTGTTTGGGTGTTGTATCATATAGTATACATGTATTTACAAAAGGTATTCAAGTATTCTATCCGTAATCTAGTTCCCATATTACAAGCTGTGCTTAGTTTGGGACTAGATGGCGCTGTGTACAATACTACAAATTCTTAAGTTATTTTATTCAGTTCCTATCATATTTGTGTATTTCTCTGTTTTTTAGATATTAGTTTTTATTTAGATCTAGATTTTTTAGACTTTAGATCTAATATCTGTGTGTACAGGCCTATTTTAAATATTTCTGTTTTCTGTAATATGACATAATATCTAAGTGCATTGAACATGTTTATAGATGAAATAAATGATTTGCTTTGTAAAATTAATGTGCTGTAATACCTGTAATACGGATTTTCTTAAACCTATCGCAGGAAGGAACCAGTTTCTTACAAAGCAGGTACCTACAATTACAATCAGATTTTCTAGCAATTTTATTTTAGAATGATATATGTACATTTGTTTGAGAAAATAAACATGTATTTTGAATGAATGAATGAATTAATTAATGCATGTGAATGAATGTATTTATTAAATTATTTTTTTATTTATTTATTATTTAGCTATTTTTTATTATCTATTTATTATTTATTTATTTATCCTTTATATTTAGTTATTGTTTATTATTTAGTTATAGATAACACATCCACAGTAACAAGTATCTTCAGAAATGCCCAATAATCATTATGACAGTTGTCAGTTGACGCCCACACAACTCCCGCCGTGATTTCGCTGACTCTATGTCTAGACGAGACCACCCCATACAAATAACAGTGACTTCGCTCACGACTGTTTATTTTATATCCAGTCGTAATTAGTTCGCCACTATGTAATAACTCTGTCAGTAAATTGAAGTTAATTTTAATTAAAGTCTTTTATTTTTAAAAAGGCTTTCCACGACTCTCTCAGTAAATTGAAGTTAATTTTAATTAAAGTCTTTTATTTTTAAAAGGGCTTTCCACGCTTTCCCGAACAAGTTTATCTATTTATTATTTATCCTTTATTTATTTATTTATTATTTAGGTATTGTTTATTATCTATTCATAATTTATTTATTTATCCTTTATTTTTTACTATCTATTTATTTATTTAGTTATTTTTTATAATCTATTTATTATTTATCCTTTATTTTTTTTATTATCTATATATTATTTATCCTTTATTTATTTACCATTTATTTATTTATTTTTTAGTTATTGTTTATTATCTATTTATTATTTATCCTTTATTTGTTTACTATTTCTTTATTTATTTTTTAGTTATTGTTTATTATCTATTTATTATTTATCCTTTATTTATTTACTATTTCTTTATTTATTGTTTATTATCTATTTATCATTTATCCTTTATTTATTTACTATTTCTTTATTTTTTTTTTAGTTATTGTTTATTATCTATTTATTTTTTATTTATATATGATTGTTTGACAAGTTTGTTTGTGTTGTGTGTCAGCACGAGGACGAGCTACTGCCGCTGGTGCACGTGGCCTGGGCGCCGCTCGTGGCGCGGTTCCCTCGCAGCGAGCCCGTGGTGCTGCGGCGCGCGTTCGACTTGCTGGTGACACTCGCCGCCCTCTCCAAACACTTCATCAGGAGTCGGACGGTCAAGTCAGTGCTTTACACTGTGCTGCTACATCATTGTTATACTTCTAGCTAGATGTGCTCTACTGGTTCAAAATTAAATCTGAAAACAGAAAAAATGTTTAGTAATAAATCCGCTAAATCTCTGAAAAAATCAAATCGACACGTGTTTCGCCTTTACACGAGGCATCCTCAGGAAATATAGTCTTGCTGCTCACTGACTAGCTCTCTGTGGACGTGTTGACAACACATTTTTTCTGTTTTCAGATTTTATTTTGAAATATGGATTTCCGCAAAATAACGCCTGAATCAATTAGCTATCTCTAGTGGCTCTCTACCGGTGTCACATCCAGAGGTCCCGGGTTCGATCCCCAGGGGAGTACAATTTGTGCTTGGTTTGGTTGGTGGTAGGACTTTGTTTAAGTCCGCCTGGCTAGCTACCACCATACCCATTTCAGTCGCCATAAAATTCTTAAATTAGGTGGCGCTGTGTTTTTTTTATTGTACTACGGGGAGATGCTTTGCCTACATCTAACCTGATTTTCAAGTTACGATGAGGCCGAAGGTGGATGCGCACTTCACCCGGAATCCTCAACAGAACTGGCTATCTTACCTCGGAAACAACCATTTAGAATATTGTAATGTTCCATAACATGAAACCAGACGGAATTAAAGCCAAACGCTTCGTCGTCGACAAAGATATATGTCAATGTTAAATTCCTCTTACGCCGACCTAGGCCTTATTGTAAAGCGATAGTCGAAACTTGGAGAAAGTTTTGTAAACCTTTCAGCGGCTTACAATGTTCTTGGCTTACAGTTGCGTTTCGACTGTCGCTTTACAATAAGGCCTAGGTTGGCGTGAGAGGAATTTGACAAACCAAATGACTCGGCAGTCGTTACTGCTGTAGTTAATGCTGATAAAATAAATATTTAATCCGGATGCAGTGCACATCCACCTTCGGCCTTATCATAACATGAAAACCAGAACCCTTATTCTGTATGACCAATCGTGTCTTAACGCGCCCGCGTTACGATATCTGTATGAAATCATCGTATTGACATATCGATATAGGATTCATACATTTCCATAGTGCATTTAAATAAAACAAAATAAAAAGAACGAACCATATTAACAGCAATAAATTATTAATGAATATGATGATTCAAATTGCTTATGTTTTTCAGATAAATTTGACTACCCTAGACGCACATATCAATTTAACGCTAACTGTACGCTCAGGAAAAAAAATATAAAAAAATCCCCCCTCATCTTTTACAGAGAAGTCCTCCCAGAGATCTACAAGTTCCTGCACAAATCGGCGAAAGACAGTTATCTGAAGGACAAAGGGTCGTACTACCGCAGCAGTCAGTCGTACTGCCTCCAGCTGGCGGCGTTGGACGCACTGCCGAGCCTCGCCAGCGACCTGGGGCTCGAGGACGACGACCTGGAGAAGGCCATGTGCAGTGTGGACGCTTACCTCAACAAGAAACAGCCAAAACCGCTGCAGGTCAGTGCTACCTTACGTCGGAATTGTTACCGTCTGCCCCCACGAACGACCCCATGTGGGCGGTAACACTTATGGCTATCTGCCCCCACGTATGAACAGTGGGGGCACACGGTTATACATTATTACCGTGTGCCCCCATTTCTCATACGTGGGGGGTATGATAAGTCGTTGTGATACGGTTACATTTTAAATTGAACGAAGCTCGCTAGTGATTATGAATGTGATTTTCAGACACAAGGGCAGGCCTCATCTCACCTGGCAATAAGTTGAGATAAGGCGATGGTGGAGGTTCATTCGGAATCCTCAACAACCTGAGGAACTGGCTAACATACCTCAAAATGCCGGAATATAACAATTTTTAGAATTGTTGTTATGGCGACAGAATTAGGTAAGATGGTGGTAGCTAGCCAGGCGGACTTAAACAAAGTCCTACCACCAACTAAACCAAGCACAATATTGTACTCCCCATATGGGGATCGAACCCGGGACCTCTGGATCTGAAATCGGTAGGAACCACTAGACTACAGAGGCGGTTATGATCACATAGTTTAGTGAATCTTCGCTAGGTGGCGTTGATCAGCGCTCAAGCTGAGTTTGGATGTGACACAAAAAAACTATTTTTATGTTTATTGGTGGTGTAGCGATTTTCAAACATACGGAAAGTTTTCGGATCGGAAACATAACCTTTTGCCGGTTTCGACTTGGAATCCGATAGATTTTAACGCTATTCTTTTTATAGATTTCGGAGTTATATGTTAATAGCGTTTTCGGAATCTCCATTGGAAATTTCCGAATTCGATTCGATAAGGCTTCTCGAATGTTCGAGAATAGTATACAGGATCGAGAAAGTGATGTGTAAAAAACAGTCAGTTCTATAAGCGAAGGGCATCTTCGCAATAGGACTGACTGTTTTTTGTCCACACAGAAGGTTCCGACCCACATTCTACCAATAAGGCATGCAAAACTAGTGAAATACAACAGGAGCAATCATTAATACATTAATATAATAACTAGTAGTTCGCCCCGAACGGAGATCTCGTGATGTCTGGTTTGTGACGGAGATATATCTCAAATAGAACGTAATTAACAAACGATAAAAGTATGCTTTCATAACACCTTACTCATCTTATTTGAGCACTTTTTTGACGAATTTTCTTTATTCAACCGAGTGTTTCAGTCTCTGTTGCTAACGTTATGTTGTAACCTCACTAACATGAAACAAAGGTGGATGTCGTTTTGAAAAGTGCTCTCAAATATGTTGCCTTAGTAGTTGTGGTTTAAAAATGTACCCCTCCAGCCCACGGATGTCGTAAAGTCAACCAAAAAGGCATCAGCTTTATTCTTTGTGTAAACAAAACTTTAACTGTGAGCACCAATCTGTCGGCTTATCGTGTTGATAAGTACCTTACAGTTATAGAGGAAGTTATTTCCACATAGTGGCGGACAATAATGTACTATTGATATGGAATATGCGCAGTCAAAACCCTTGCATGAAACCACAAAATTAATTCTCGGATTTTATCGACACCCTTCCCTATTGAGTGAATAGCAATAGATAAATAGACCGGTTTTAATGAAATTGCGACTCTCTCTTATCTTACAAGACCTGATGATCATCCTTTGCCCCCTTCATCTTAAAAACCACCCCTAATAAGCGCAAAATAAACTTATTATGAAATCTGCAGTCTCAACCCCTATTTCATATGATTTTAATGTTTTAACGCATTTTGAAGCCTTCAAACTTATTTACCCCGTCAACAACCAAAGGGGTGGTTTCAGCAAATCAAAAGAGTCAAACCACTAACAGTCTATCTATTTAACCCCTTAAAGCGCCCTTTTATTACGTAAACCACCCCTAATAAAAAGTAAAATATATATTTTATGAATGTGCAGCCGATACTCTTTCAAATAACACTCCACAAGCCAAAGCCAAACTACCCTAGTGTCAAAAAACCTCGTACCGATTTGAGTAACAATATAATCTCTGCATTCAAAATTTAGAATTGATCAGATCAGCCATTTAATAGACATGGGCAAAAAAAAATATTTTTTCACTCCTATATCTCAAAAACTACCCCACTTATCAAAAATCCCCCAAGACAATCAAATTCTATATACGTTATCTCTATTCCGTTAAAATTCCATGAAAATCGGATAATCCGTTCGAGAGTTATGCCGTCACAAACATTGCCACATACATACAGTGCCGAATTTCCCAACTCAAGAGATCGCTTCGCTCACTCGGTCAGTTAAAATGTCAGCAAGCATAATAAATTTAGTTATGGTGATCAGTTAAATATTCGTTTACTGTATAATACGGCTTTGCGTAAGATAAGTAAAGATGTGGCCTACGATGAAGTACAATTTCAAAAGGAATGTGTATTCCCAGGTATCAGCCGTGAGTTTCTTCAAGAAGATGATACAGTACGAGTACGGCGCGACGTGGGGGCACCTCCGCGGCGTGTGTCGCAACGACGTGGTGCTACCCCCACCCCCACTCCCCGCGAGACTCCTCCCCCTGCAGCCCGTGGTTGGCTCCCACACACACCCCACAGACAAGGACTTGCATGATAATGTTCATAGGATATTCGACTTGGATCATTTATAAGAGAAAACTAATAAAAAGTAGACCTTATATTGAGTTTTAATATGAAATAATAATTAAACTTCCGAAAAACCGAAGTCTATTGGTGCACGACTGGATATGAACGATACAGGAAAGTGACCAGGACCCGAATTCTAAATAGCTTTCTTGTTTTGATATTACTTTACTATTGTCACTATCTTGCCCAGTGCAGAATAAACAAGACAAAATAATGTAATATCAAAACGAAAATGGTTAAACATTTAGTTTTTTAGGTTGTGATTAGGCCCCAGCAAATACATAGCTTCAGAGGGCCCCCGAGTACCGCTGATATTCGCTCTCCAGTACAAACTAGTGTTGTTGCAATATCGATAGAAAAACAGTCGATAGTGCGATAATCTTATCGAAATGCTGTAATGCTATCGATAGTATTGATTGTGAAAATTAGACGATATTATTGGAACTTGGTCGATAAATTGGATACTGACGAGATTCGAGAGTATCGCGTCAAAATAGACAATACTATCTATGATCTATCGATGCGTTTCGATAGTTTTGTTTTAGTAACTATAGACAGTTTTTCGATACTGTCGACTGGTAATAAGCACACCTATGGCTGGATCACGAATGTCTGTTGAATTCGTAATTCGAATTTTTCGATTTGAGTGTGTATAAAATATTTTTACTGATGTGGTAGATGAATGACATTTCACCAACTATATCATATCTTATGAGCAAGCAATAGTATCGTAAAATGTTCGACTATCGATAGGGCAATAATATCGATACTATTAAAACAAATTCCATCGATTGTATCGAGTGTTTGTACTGATACTATCGATAGTCTCGATACTATTGATCTTTAGCAATAGTATTACTTATTTTTATCAATCGATACTATCGATGGTATTGTGAAGGGCCGATGGTTTTGATAGGACTATTGATAGTATCACTGATTTTTAGGGCTACGATAGTATCATGCTACTATCGATAGACTTCGCAACAATACTAGTAAAACCGAAGTTCCTTTTTCATTTCGAATTGGTAAGTCCGATTTAAATAATTTTTTGCGGTCTACTTTATCTTAAACCGCAATAATAATGAAAATATATGGCAAAGAGTGTTTGCATGGAAAAACTATTTTCCATATATTTTGGTTTGTATTCGTTTTTTAGAAAAAGTAACGCACCATAGACAGATTACCTTTATCCGATTATACCTGCAAAAAAAAAAGTTAATCAGACTTGCCATTTCGAAATACGTTTGTATAGGAAAGTGAGACTAACTGGGCATTCTCAATTTTGAAAATTATGAAGTGCATATACATATAGTGATTTGATTTCAAAGAACAATAAAAGTCATATTGGCAATAAATAATACCTTCTTTTATTTTTTCTACAAATCGTTATCCACAAACCAATATCCATTACCATTTTGTCACATCTAGTACATTATAAGGTTCGGTTAACAAGTGACCTATTTATATGATGGTGTTTGTCCAAAACAAGTAATGCATGTATCACGGTAAGACAGCTCTATATCAACTCGACTAGCTTGCACAGTTTCGATATTTTTCAATGTTGGCAACACAGTGCCGCCATCTTGTTTTGTTCATATCATTCAGTTACACCAGTTTGAGAATTATATTTGCCGTCTTACCCCGATGACAGGTGAGAGTTTCGAAAAGTCCTAAACCAAGCATATTAACATCAATCTACGTCAAATCTAATATTAATTGGTAACATTAAACAAAACCTTTGTTGTTCGCTCTTCTCATTACTGCAATGCACAACACTAAATAAAATTATAAATACAGATATGCTAGTTCACAGAAAATATATTAAATTATCCTAGGGAAAGTTCAGTATTCTTAACGGGTATATAACAAATTCATTAAACCAAACAAAAATATCGTCAACTTTAAATCTTAACGCTAAAATAACAACTTTGACGGGCAACTTGCCAAACATACGGTTGGTCGATGTTGGATAAAAACTTTATCCAAGCAAGGTCTCGCTCGAGATTTATTTTTAAAATTGATATGTCCACTATGTGACTGATGTGGTACTTATGAAGATGCCTATCGTTTTTTGGTGGAGCTTTCCTCGGAGCAGACCTCTGCCTGAGTGAATGAGTGATGGTATGCAAGACCTATGAGACTGACATAGTCGCTATCGATTTCAAGACTCTAAATCCAATTAAAAAGAAATATGGCCGAGTTTTGTGACCGAGTTCTTTATGCTCCTCGACTTTATTCATAAATCGTTTTAAATAAAATAAAAAAAAATGCATTTTTATGGAAAAAAAAGAGTACGGAAACTCAACAACCACAGAAAATAATATTATTAGCATTCATAAAGGCGTAAGATTGTATGTAGTTTTGGAAAAAAAAAAACATAAAATAAATGATACTTCATCAAAACCCTTGAATAGGAAAATTGGGAGATTAAAAATAAACAATACGCACGAAAAGTCAACACAACGCATAAATAATTTTCTTCTAATCTAAACTAATAAATTCAGTATTGATATTTTGATACGAGTGATCGGTTAAAGTGTTGCCATTTTCGCACTCATTTGTCCAAGATCCGACTGCATGATAACGACGTCTAGTTGTTTCTGATCCATACCGATATTATAAATTCGAATCTAATACTAGAACTAGCCAGTTCTTCAGTCTGTTGAGGATTCCGGGTGAACCTTCGGCCTTAGCATACTTGACACCATATACAAAAATGAATATAATGTACGCTATGGACATGATAAATACTTATTATCCGGCGAAATCGCGGGCAAAAGCTAGTTTTTCATAAGATTTGCCGTAAGAAATCGTTTCTGTCGAGTCTGGCGGCTGGCACATTTTGCTGGCATGTATGGCAACGCAGAGTATGTTTAGCGAAAAGGACAAGTATTATTTAAAAAAATACAGAGTATGTACCAAAGACAACTACTGCAAGCTTCTACAAAGAAAATACAGTTGGAATACATTTTCCAACATGTGTTTAGTTATAACGCAGTCGGACTTTGGACTATTACAATGACATCAAACTGCAAACGATAAGGTGTAACGTTGGAATGACTAAGATAAACATATTTTATTTATTAACAAAACGCGCGTTACAAACCACCCTTAATAAATAATTAATTTCTAAATTGCACTGATTAAATGTATATAAGGCTGGATACACACGAAACTCATGCGACAGCACTACAGAACCACGTAATGTGTATATGTATCGAGCAATTTCGATATCGCGTGGACCAGCCTAACACTACTGTTATATGATCCAATATTTTAAATATGATTAAAAATCATGACCTTGCTTCTTTGGTAGTGTAGTGAATAGACCTGGAGTATCGCTGATTTTACCTTTCCAGTATAAACGTAGTTTGTGGTTCATTTTTGATGATAATAATAAATTAATTTAATCATACTATATCATAAAAATGACTTTTAAAAATGACATGTACGAGACTGGCAATGGGAGATCAAAACAACTCGACCTTAAGGTTTCCATAGAAGCAGGTTCATGAGTATATCGAACCTTATAATATCGAACTTTATAATAAGACAAAAGTCAGGCGAATACAAACATTTATTTTATAAATGGTTATAAATGGTATTTTAATTTCTATTGTTTCTATTTCAGGCTTACATTAGAATTATATTACATTAGAGGTACAGTATTGTATTCGAATTCTTACATAGATTGTTTATAGGCTATAATTTGAACGGTAAGCTTTTTTGTAGCAATTCTTAGTCGGAAACACCAAAATCAAGGTGTTTCTAGATGCAAATAAAAACCTTAATGTCTTGATTATTTAGTTGGTGACCTCACATTTTAATTTAAAGTAGTTTATTGTAAAATTGCAACTCCATCAAGGAACTAAGTAATTCGCAGAAGGGTTTGGACCGTATCCGAGTGTTTGGCAGTTTTTATAACTAGCTAGCTGACCTGGCGAACTTCGTACCACCTCAAAATCAATAAATGTTTTGTTATTAGATTAATTAAAAACAAATCACCTATATCAGTCAATCCATACAAAGTGTATGAAAAATAATCTTATTTTTTTGTAAATGTTTCGATGTTTTAATAGAGATATCTATTCGACGGAGACAAATCATAGATCATAAAAAATCTTTACATCCGTTGATTTTTTTTTTGTCAAAACGTCATTCAAAACTTTATGGAGAAAAAGCCGTGTTTAAAATATGGTACAACTGTTGTTTATATCATTCAGGCTGGCTAGCGGGCATCCTACAGAAGTCCGGCGCCCAACGGTTTGCCGTGTTCCCTGAGCTAGACAACCCTAAAAGTCCAGAGCTAATCCATTTATAAAAAAGGCAATGTAATCAATCCGCCAAATCTTATACCCTCTACAATACATGTACCTTACATTACGAACGACTTTAAAGGATTCACACGCGTCGTTATATACATTTGAGCCGGTTCACTTTAACTCGCACGACACATATTATTGCGGTGATCTGACCGAGAAGTAACTTACCATCGCCAACCGAAACGCGGCTTTCGTCCGTAGCAATACAGTCCAAGGTCGCGTGGCGCTCACTTCCACGCCATCTTGAGCATTTTCCTGCCGGCGAAGTACTTGGTGCTGTAAGTGGCGGCGACGAGTGCGGCCAGGACAACCGTGATCAGGTAATAGTCGAAGTCGTCTTTGAGGAGGTCGAAAGTCTTGGAGGGCGTTACCCGAGTGTAGAACAGATCTGTAACAATCACCAATATACATTCGAAAACACGGGTTTAACTCACGTATACGACGTATACGTGAGTAAAACCCGTGTTTTAAAATGTATAGTACCACTCACGCAAGTTTTGAAAATCAGCAATATGTTACACATGCCTGAGGCCCTACTCTAAATCACCGAAGCCCGAAATTTCGGCGCGAAGTTCGCAATTTGACAGCTTGAGCGTTGCGTACCCTACTCGTACACGAAATGTACGACCGAACTTTTGGATTTGACAAACTTTATTTCGCGAGTTTTTGTCAATTCGCGCGATAGCATATAAGCTGCCTTTTAATTTACGCAAGCTTTTTTTTTAACTTATCAGGTCGGTTCTTCATATTAATTTCAGATAATAGAACGTTCTATGATAGACTAATTCAAGTAAGTGGTATAATACGTGAAGTTCACACCTGACCTTTTAAAAAGTTTGATAGGATATTACCTTCATGATAGCTATGTACCTTGTGTTACAACTTGGTTATTATGTTTAACAGAAAATGGCAAGATTAGTCGCACTAGGTATTTGAAACCAAGAGAGAAGAGCGTCTAGAAAGAAGGAGACGCCGTTCTCTCAACCCTTTATGAAACCAAAGTTAATTTGACTAAACTTTTGTTGTTTTCTATCATAAAATAATATAGGTACGTAATAAAATAAATATATATGCATGGACGAATTTCTTCGTCCTTGGATATGGAAGCAACGTTTCCCAGTCAGCAACAATACAATACTATGGTCAACAAGGACTGGCATAACAACAAATAAATAGAAGACCAAGTCCCAAAACAAATAAACGCAAGTGTCGCTGCTTCATACAAAAAACGATGTATGAAACAAGACAGAATTTTAGTGGCGAATATTGTGATCTCACTCACTTTCTAGGTAGCAACGTGTTTTAGAAAGGAGTCCCGTCTTTTCTTAAGTAGTACTGTATTTTTTTTGACAATGACACTGACAGATTTGAGCAGCAATTCATATTTTTTGTTATATTATCTGTGGTATCGTTCACGACGGCTGTCTCTGGATCACCGCACCGGCAGATGCGGATCCGAAAGCAAACAAGAGTAGCCACACATTACGTTTTGCGGTCGTACTTCGCTCGGTGCCGCAATTGCGGATGTAATTAAGTAGTACTGTATTTTTTTTTTGACAATGACACTGACAGCTTTGAGCAACAATTCATATTTTTTGTTATATTATATGTGGTTTCATTCGGTATCGTTCTCGACGGTTGTCTATGGATCACCGCACCGGTAGATGCGGATCCGAAAGCAAACAAGAGTAGCCACACATTACGTTTTGCGGTCGTACTTCGTTCGGTGCCGCAATTACGGATGTAAAGAATAAGAGTAGGCCCTCTGGTGATATCGTCGGGCCACTTTCAAATATGTAATGACAAGTATGTAAAATTAATTATTTAGAACTCTGTAGGTACCTAAATTTTTATCTATTTTATAATTTCGCTAAGGTTTTTTCTCAACTTAGTTTGTTGAGGATTCCGGGTACAGTGCGCCTCCACCTTAGCAAAATCCCGTCGTAAAAAAAAAAGTTTTCAAAACTGGTTGTTACACTTACAAGTTTGTTTTACAAAAAAGGTATTGATCATAGTCTACCGCTAGTGTACAAACTACACGAACAAGGCATGCAGTACAAAAACCTACTACTTACGAAACAATAATGAAACTTACCAAGACAAACAACAAACACGATTTAGGAATATCTACGCTATGCTATTTTTATTAACAAGCTTTCTCTTGATAGAAGATACTAAAAAAGAGGAAACATAATTTTCGTGACATGGCAACAATTTAAAAAATTTTTTAAATTTATTTTTATAATTTCTTATAATTTTTAATTAATAATAAATTGTTAAAATAAAAATAAATTAACCTTATGTTAAATATTATTTTGAATAATTTTTAAACCAACTTTCAAAAAGAGGAGGAGGTTATCGATTCGTCGGAATATTTGTGTATGCTCCACGATTACACGAAGACGCCTAGACCGATTTGAAAAAAATATTTATTTGTTTGAATTTGAATTTTAAAAGAATAAAACATTTTGACTTCGACACTCCGTTTCGCGTTGAATCGTGGTCACCATGCGAGAACCTTTGCCCCCAGCGTACAGTTCTGTGGATTCCCAAAATAAATACAGAGGTAACTCACCAAGTCCGGTAGCCAGCACCAAGCTGGTGGACTCGAGGCCGGAGGGCGCGGCGTATATCGCGCGCACGCGATGCAGCGTGAGGTTGTAGTTGATTTGGCTCTCGGGGGAGAGAGGCAGCTCAGGTGCGTAGGGGAGCACGCCCTCCTCGCGCTCGGCGGTCGACGGGGACACCACGCGGCGCGGGTCGAGGTACGACCACGGAATCTCTACTATGGCGCCAGTTGATAATGCCACTGCAAATTAACAATCATCTATTTTAATATTACTAACTAAATAATTACTAGCTGAAAACACCCGCTACGCTACGGCAAACAAGCCTCATAGCTCAGTTGGTAGTAGCTCTGCCTTCTGTGCTGTAGGCTGTGGGTTCGATTCCCACCCAGAATAAACATTGGTGTGATGAATACAGATGTTTGTTCTGTTTTTGGGTGTTGCATCATATAGTATCGTATAGCACGTGTGTATTTACAAAAAGTATTTAAGTATTCCATCCGTAATCTAGTTCCCATAATACAAGCTATGCTTAGTTTGGGGCAAATTGGCGCTGTGTAAAATCAATGTCCTGTAATATTTATTATTAAAAAAAATAAGAAAAACGGAATGGCTGTGATCCCTGGTTATAATAGTGATGATATACTCCCCGAGCGCACATCGCTGGTGTGGAGCTCCCGTACAGGAAAGTAAGGCCCACCTGCTTTCCTACCCGCTTTGCGCCGTGGAGCAGTGGATGTTGCTTAGTACTGGTCGGGGAAGGTTTTAATGTTTTGGAACATTTGAATCGAGAAGGAGAAGACATGAAAATTTACTAATGACAACGAAGGCTATATCGTGAGGAAATCGGAATGAAGCTTGGACTAATTATTCAATTAATTTCAGAGTTATTTGAAACCGACAACAAAGTTACCCCCCTTTCCCCTTCTAATGGAAATCCAGAGAAATCCAAAAAACATAATAAGTATTTTCAAATATCTAATAATTATCACACATTTCACCCTTTAATAGTAATACATTCTGAAATGTGTTTTTTTCTAAATAGTCATTGAAATTATAATGAAACATACTAAATTTCAACTGGATTTGATCAAATGAAAAGATATCAGAGCAAAAAATATTTGCCCCATGTCACTCACTCAAAAAATATCTTTGAGATTCTTCCTCTGATATGAAGATTTTTTTTTCATAAATAGCATTTCAAAGTTACTACATATCTACATGCACAATTTCATGTTAATCTAAATAAACCAAAGATTTTTGAATTTTAAAGAAAATTTCTAGTATTTTTCAACATTTCACTCTTTAAGAAGAATAATCAAAAATACATGTTAGGTATCTCAATAGTCTTTGAAACACAAATATGTAGTACATAAAACATTTGAACATTTCACCCTTTAATAGTAAGATTTTCTGAAACATGTTTTATAAATAAGCATCTAGTTTTTATAAACACAAATAAACAAAATTTCAACTCGATCGGATCAAATAAAAAGGTTAAAGTCAAAGTCAAATTAAAAATTTATTTATTCATTATGATTTTTTAGGATCATTTTGAAACGTCAAATCTACCGCCTGTTCGGAATCGCGACCAGCACACAAGGAGAAAGGCAAGAACCTCGGGCTGGTTAATTTTTTGATGATCCATTCAACATTTAGATACACAACTTTTAATTTTATTCTAAGTAGATACAACATAAACCTAAATACTTAATCTTAAATCATTTACTATTACCTACTGGGCAGTTAGTTAACATTGAGAGATCACCATTTTGCTGTCAACTGGTATAGCAACATCGGGCCACGAGTTCTTATCGTCAATATAATCACTAATTTTGTAGTAGGCACTTTTAGTTAAATTATTCTTTATATGCAATTTGAATTCACAAGCAGAGAGTTTGGGGAAGCTTATTATAGAATCTCACACAGTTTCCGAAGAATTAATTATTTACTTTTCCTAAGCGATACAAGCGATCAAATTTATTTTTATTTCTAGTATTAACACTGTGTACATCACTTCTTTTACTAAACTCATCAATGTTTCTGTGAGCGTGCATTAGATTTTTTGAGGTTTGTTAGTATGAAAAGTATCACCCCGTTTCACCCTTTGACGAATTTACAAGATTTTAAGCATTTCGTGGTTATTATAAATACACGTTCGAATTTTCAACTCAATCGGATCAGTAATAAAGATTTTGCCTACAAACTGTTTTACCCCATTTTACCTTTAAGTAGTAAAATTTTTCAGGTTTTTTTTCTCATACATATTTTTAAGATATAATAAACGTGTGTGTCTGTGAGCGAGCGCTCCGTGCGAGTGGGCTCGGCGGCGGTGGGCATGCCCGGCAGTATGTACGTGGCTCGCTCGACGCCGGCAGCTCGCTACAACACTCGGTATACTCACATAGCACGTGTGTGTCTGTGAGCGAGCGCTCCGTGCGAGTGGGCTCGGCGGCGGTGGGCATGCCCGGCAGTATGTACGTGGCTCGCTCGTCGCCGGCAGCTCGCTACAACACTCGGTATACTCACATAGCACGTGTGTGTCCGTGAGCGAGCGCTCCGTGCGAGTGGGCTCGGCGGCGGTGGGCATGCCCGGCAGTATGTACGTGGCTCGCTCGTCGCCGGCAGCTCGCTACAACACTCGGTATACTCACATAGCACGTGTGTGTCTGTGAGCGAGCGCTCCGTGCGAGTGGGCTCGGCGGCGGTGGGCATGCCCGGCAGTATGTACGTGGCTGGCTCGTCGCCGGCAGCTCGCTACAACACTCGGTATACTCACATAGCACGTGTGTGTCTGTGAGCGAGCGCTCCGTGCGAGTGGGCTCGGCGGCGGTGGGCATGCCCGGCAGTATGTACGTGGCTCGCTCGTCGCCGGCAGCTCGCTACAACACTCGGTATACTCACATAGCACGTGTGTGTCTGTGAGCGAGCGCTCCGTGCGAGTGGGCTCGGCGGCGGTGGGCATGCCCGGCAGTATGTACGTGGCTCGCTCGTCGCCGGCAGCTCGCTACAACACTCGGTATACTCACATAGCACGTGTGTGTCTGTGAGCGAGCGCTCCGTGCGAGTGGGCTCGGCGGCGGTGGGCATGCCCGGCAGTATGTACGTGGCTCGCTCGTCGCCGGCAGCTCGCTACAACACTCGGTATACTCACATAGCACGTGTGTGTCTGTGAGCGAGCGCTCCGTGCGAGTGGGCTCGGCGGCGGTGGGCATGCCCGGCAGTATGTACGTGGCTCGCTCGTCGCCGGCAGCTCGCTACAACACTCGGTATACTCACATAGCACGTGTGTGTCTGTGAGCGAGCGCTCCGTGCGAGTGGGCTCGGCGGCGGTGGGCATGCCCGGCAGTATGTACGTGGCTCGCTCGTCGCCGGCAGCTCGCTACAACACTCGGTATACTCACATAGCACGTGTGTGTCTGTGAGCGAGCGCTCCGTGCGAGTGGGCTCGGCGGCGGTGGGCATGCCCGGCAGTATGTACGTGGCTCGCTCGTCGCCGGCAGCTCGCTACAACACTCGGTATACTCACATAGCACGTGTGTGTCTGTGAGCGAGCGCTCCGTGCGAGTGGGCTCGGCGGCGGTGGGCATGCCCGGCAGTATGTACGTGGCTCGCTCGTCGCCGGCAGCTCGCTACAACACTCGGTATACTCACATAGCACGTGTGTGTCTGTGAGCGAGCGCTCCGTGCGAGTGGGCTCGGCGGCGGTGGGCATGCCCGGCAGTATGTACGTGGCTCGCTCGTCGCCGGCAGCTCGCTACAACACTCGGTATACTCACATAGCACGTGTGTGTCTGTGAGCGAGCGCTCCGTGCGAGTGGGCTCGGCGGCGGTGGGCATGCCCGGCAGTATGTACGTGGCTCGCTCGACGCGCGGCTCCCCGGCCGCCGCCAGCGAGCTGAACGCCGTTCCCGCCGCTGACCAACGCTGGGCGCCCTCGTACAGCTCCATAGTCGCTGCAAACAAAAATACAATATCGTTAATAACCAAAGACGAGGACACATTCGATAGACAAAGACCTCGTACCATTTAGGGAATCACTCACCGACTTCAGCCCGGCGATGTTTTTCGTTGTAGTAGATGTAGGCCAGCGAGTTGTCGGTGTGCACCGCCATGTGCGTGGCGCGCGCTCGCCGATGTACTGCCGAAGTGACCATGGCGCCAGAGACTGCGTCTATGCACGCCGCTATCATGGTTTCTGTAAGAGACAATGCTTTTTATTTATTTTATTCATTTGGAAAACAAACAGCGTAAGGATAAATGAAATAGCTTTATGTAAATATAAATAATTGAGCAATTTGTGTCACATTGTCTAGCCTAGAGGAGTTGTCGTCGACGACTAATGTAATAACATTATATTTGAAAATATTAAGGTCAATTTTGTTACGTTGGCAAAACCAGTGAAATTTATCCAAATCTGATTGTAGAAGTAGATGATCATCTGCGGAGGTTATCTGCTTGAAAACTTTCATATCGTCAGCAAAAACGAAATTCATAATTCACGAAGCACGGTAAAATGTCGTCAAGGAATATTACGAATAAGAGTGGTCCTTAAATAAGCCTTGCGGTACTCCAGATGGTATACAAGATAGGTTGGACGCATATCCATTGACGAATACTGCTTGACAGCGATTATTGACACTGGATGTAAGCCATGTATTCAAGTGGCCGCAGATGCCCGGCTCAAGAGGCTTTCGCAGTGGAATATGGTGGCCAATTCTGTCAAAAGCCTTGCTGTGATCCGTATATAGTGCTTCGATTTGACCACCACCATCCATACATTCAATGACTGAATCAGTAAGGCAACCAAATTACTCGATGTAGATCTGTCCATGAATAAACCAAGTATTATGATGATACCTCACGCTTAGGCCCTTATGAATCGGGGTAGCTTTAGCTGTTTTTCAGATTCTAGGAACATCAAGTTTGTAAGCCAATAATAAAAAAACAGGGGTACGAGAAAATCTGTGGAAAGAGTTATATTTAAATAGATTCCATCTTTTAGCGATAAGGCCGCACATTGTATCTCACGGTTTTACATTGTTTGTCTGTTTATATTTGTTTACAATAACGAGTTTATCAATGTATAGAGTATTTTACCTCTTTCTAAAGGGTCCGGTATTTGCGCCACGACTAGCAGTAGATTCGGGTTGGAGTACTTGTAGAGCACGGAGCGATCACCGAGTACCTACAATGTACAGCACAATGTAAGTCATCGTTATATGGGCAAGAGTGTTCGTATGGGAAAACTCATGGTTAGTGTAGCGTTAAATAGTATAATATAGTGTGAGTGTAAGTGAAAGTGCTACTCAACACAATAATGTAGTGTCCCCTTAAATAGAAACTGCAAGAAACGTGATATTGGACACATTCTTTAGAATAATTTATTATATCAAACTAAGTTTAACATTTTTATTACTAGCCGACCACCTACATTTAATAAATGTTTGTTGATTGAACATATAAAAATATTGTTAAATTGGGTATGTGTATGTTTGTTCGGCCACCGACTTTTCAAGAAATACAAAAAAAATATTTAAGCTTTTTTTAATGCAGAACTAATTTTTTGGTTAATTGAGCACATAGCTTCTAACATGATTTTTCGATAACTGTCACGGTTTCAGACTTCGCCTCAGAGGCTACATAGGCTAGATTGTAATATAGTTTAAGAGCATATATCAATTGAATATGCATACTTATAAAATAAATATATATAGAAAAAAAAATCTTGATATCTGCTGAGAGTCGGTTACATTCTTAACTTTATTTTGTATCGTCAATATTATTCGGTGTTGTATTGTATGATAAGTATATATTAGCAAGAAAAAAAGTATTTCAGTATTCTAACCGTAATCTAGTTCCCATATAGCTATGCTTAGTTTGGGGGTAGATGGCGCTGTGTGAAATTAATATAATATTTATATTAATTAATTTTACACTTCCTCTACCTGTTATATTCTCTTACGTTGTTTCGCTCTGAGTTTGTCGTGTGTTACTATAGTACTTTATGCACTCTCCTGTCTTTTAAATAAGCTACAACATATTGATTGTAATGGCATTCAGAGGTAAGATAGCCAGTTCCTCAGTCTGTTGAGGATTTCGGGTGAAGTGCGCCTCCACCATCGGCCTTATCTCAACTTGTAACCAGCAGATCTATTACCTAACTCTGTTTCATTTGGGTTTCAATGAGTTTCAATTAAAATGCCTGCATTTCTGATTGAAACCTATTGAAACCCAAATGAAGCAGAGTTAGGTAATAGGCCTGCAGGTGAGATGAAGGCCAAGCACACCTCCCCGTGGAACAATAAAAATAAAAAAACAAAAAAGTTGTTCCGAAGAGAACGGGAGCTTTCCGGTACAGTCAGCCTTATTTTTATTTTATAAAGCATATTTCAGGATGTTATTGCAGGACATTAATTTCGGATGAGGATTACGTATAGAATACTAAAAACTTTTTGTAAATACATACGTACTATATGATACAACACCCAAACACAGAACAAACATCTACATTCATCACACAAATGTTTGTCCTGGGTGGAAATCGAACCCACAGCATACAGCGCAGAAGGCAGAGTTACTACCAATATATTGTTAGATAATATCATATTAATATTATTATAATATAATGTTTGTGTTACGTGTAATGATTGACCTAGTAAAATGAAATGACTGTTTGAACCAGGCGAAACATTAGTTTTAATGTTCAAAATTATCATGAATTATATATTTTCTCACTGCGTCTAGGGACCGAAAGGTCTCGACTGAAAAACAGCGTACACTGTTTACCAGCAGCGGGCATTTATGCTGAGCCGTGGCCTATTTGCTACTGTAGCACACGCACACCTATTTGCTACTGCAGCACACGCACACCTATTTGCTACTGTAGCACACGCACACCTATTTGCTACTGTAGCACACGCACACCTATTTGCTACTGTAGCACACGCACACCTATTTGCTACTGTAGCACACGCACACCTATTTGCTACTGTAGCACACGCACACCTATTTGCTACTGTAGCACACGCACACCTATTTGCTACTGTAGCACACGCACACCTATTTGCTACTGTAGCACACGCACACCTATTTTGTGGTTTATTGTCTAGGTACATTGTTTTTATTTATTTTTTACCCAATTCTAATTTTTTTTATCAAGAGAAGTGTACATACTGTTTTTGTTATCGTTTTATATGTTGTCCCCACGTATAAGAAATCCCACGTTTGAGAAACGGGGCACACGGTAATAATGTATTACCGTCTGCCCCCACAGTTCATACGTGGAGGGCAGATAGCCATAAGTGTCACCGTTCGTGGGGGCAGACGTTAACAATTCGCTACTTTGGGTAAATAACCGTTTTTCTATTCTATTTATTTGAACGTATTTTTTTTTATTTACGTAACGAATACATAAATATTATGTAATTACCTTGCCGAGTGAGTGCACTCGCTCCCACGAAGGCTTCGCGACCATGGCGGCGATCCGACCCGTGCCTGACCCGAGCGAAACCTTCCACGTCTTTTCGGCTACCACTTTCTGAGACACATCAAACAATTATTTAATTATCAAGTGTCCCACTGCTGGGCAAAGGTCTCTCCCCACTCCTTCCAGACCGTCCCACCCTGAGCTGCGATTCTCCAGTTCTCGAGGAACTGGTCTTGCCTCGCTGGGTTGGGACGCCACTCGGCGCCCAATCTCGCCCAATGCGGAGTCGGCACGCCACGTCTATCACGTGGCCGGCCCAGTTCCACTTTACCGTAGCGGTTTTTGAAGCTACGTCAAATTCAAATGCATTTATTTGCAATAAAAAACAGTGACACGAGCTGGGGTTCGTTAAATCAAAAGTAACCGATAATTTACAAATGTTATTACAAATAACAGAAAAATTCTCAACCCGCGACGGGACTCGAAGCCGCATATTTTCCTAAAGCCGGAAACGCTCTAACCAATTGAGCAGTCCTGACGCAGATTCAGAATGTTTGGGTACGGGGACTTGGTTCCCTCGGAGGCTCCCTAAGGGGAGCAAAGGTGATTCTGATAGGGCCTTGGCTTTGGCTTCCCCGGAGGCTGCCTTAGGGAAACCAAGGTGATTCTTATAGGGTTACAAAATACCAGACCAAATATTAAATACATTTTCCATAATTTTAAGTGTTCTTGACTCCCCTATCGTGGTACTGAACACTTAATATGTCATATCTCTGAAAGTAAACATCCTAGACTATCCGTTCTTGGTTTATGAAAGCTATGACCGAGATATACATTTTCAATGACAGCTGTCAAACTTCAAACGGCCATATCTCTGAAACTCGTCCTGGATGGACTTGACCTCTGAGCTCGCTTAGGCATTACCTGGGCAAGGTCGAGGTCTAAGATGGAGCGAGGTTTCCCAGAATTTGCCCATTAATGTCAATGGTACTTCCACGCACCGGTATAACACACAATCCTTGGCGACGGACTGCGGCTAACGTGAGTATTGTGTGACACGTTTTTCGTTTCACGTTATCGTGAAACGTGAAAAAAACACGTTTCTACTTTATTTTATCATTTTATTTGATGATAAAGGCGGCAATAGGTCGCACACGGGTCTGACCAAAGTCGCTTTTAGTTTTCATTTATCTGTATTTCGTTGTTTTTTTTTTGAAGTGGTGATCAACAAAGAGTTATCTTACTTAGGTAATTTTAAACTGTTTACAAATAAGCAGACATACGGCCCAAGACCTCCGTATTAGTGTAGGTTCTACACGTACAATTGTTACGTAAATAAGTATTCTGTAAGAAAATAAAAAAAATACGTTGACAGACGGACGCGCACTGCGCACCTTTGGGTACGGAACCCTAAAAGGTAATTCCATAATGTTACCTGTCCATCATACTTGAGCGCGAATCCGTGTACGTTAGCTGCTTTTCTTTCTGCGACGTAAAAAAACATATTCTCTACCAGCGGCGCCGCTGACTCTGGGAATACCTGAAAACATTCACTTATTTACAACACACAAAAGGCCAGTTTTTTTATAATACGTCGGGGAGGTCGAGCACCTTTATCTCACCCGATTTTCAAGTTAAGGCCGAAGGTGGAGGCGCACTTCACCCGGAATCCTCAACCAACTGAGGAACCGACTATCTTACCTCTAAATGCCGGAACACAACGAATTATTGAAATGGTTGTTATGGCGACAGAATTAGTAAAGATGGCGGTAGCTAGCCAGGCGGACAAAGTCCTACAGCATTACTCCCCCTGGGAATCGAACTCGGGACCTCTGGATTACAAATCGGTGGGTTGAACCACTACACCACAGAGACGATTAATAATATAAGATGGCTATATATATAATCACTGCTTTTCAAACAAATAGCAACTTAGAAGTTAGGGCTTGGTAAGCTACTGTTAACGTTATGACCTTACAGACGAGACTGGGTTAAAACTGCTGCTCCGGTGAGTTTTGGTGGAGTTTTACGTTAGTTGCATTCTGGCGGATGGTACAAAAACCTCACTTAAGTCAAAGTCAAGGTCAAAAGTCAAAGTCAAAGTCAAATATATTTATCCAGTAAGATTTTTTAGGATTACTTTGAAACGTCAAATCTACCGCCTGTTCGGAATCGCGACCAGCACACAAGGAGAAAGGCAAGAACCTCGGGCTAGTTTTTTTTTTCATGATCCATTACAATAGCTTAAAATTATCTAATACTAATCACAATTTATTCACTGGAGCAAATTCATTTTTTTTTAATGCCAGGCTTTCTTATCTTCTAGGTAATCTGAAATTTTATAATAAGCTTTCCTGGATAGCTTTTGTTTTACAAAATTTTAGAATTTATTATTTGACAAGCTTAGCACATCACTTGGCAATTTATTATAAAAGCGTACAGTTTGAGCTATGAACGATTTATTAACCTCATGGAGCCTAGTTGTGGGAACAGCGAGTTTATTCTTATTTCTAGTATTATAATTATGTTTATCACAGTTTTTGTCAAATAAGCTTATGTTTTTACGCGCGTACATAATATTTTCATAAATATATTGGCAAGGCATAGTCAATATATTTATTTCTTTAAACTTGTCTCTTAATGTATCTCTGGGACCCATTTTGTAATGTGATGTAAAATGAATTTGTAAGTTTTAAAATGATGACAGTACGTGTTGACTTTGTACAGGGCCGAGTGTCGCCATTTTGTTAATTTAAAGACCTGTGGCGTACCTATTGACTCCATTTTCGTAATCAGTTCAGATTTGCACCGAATCTTGTATCTGTTTTAAGCCACTCACTCGGACCGACCCTAGCTAGCTGGCGCGTTAACAATACTGCGTGTATCTTACGTAGTTATAATTCGTTTGCAATATCTCATTTGTATGTACTTTTCCTTTCCATTAAATTCAAGTGTCCAGTATAAATATGAACATTTAATTAACAAGCTATACTTCGTTTGGGGCTAGATGGTGCTGTGTGAAATGAATGTCCTGTAATATTTATTTAATTTTTGTCAGCGTACCATCCAGATTTTAGTATACATAAATCAAATTCAGGTGAGATGAGTGCCGAGGGCTTACCCGTCGTACAATAAAAAAAAAGCCTAATGTGATATGAAATTTGAAGTGAAGCCATGAAGAAGTATGTATTGAGCTCAGTTGGTAGTAACTCTGCCTGCTGAGCTTGTAGGTTGTGGGTTCGATTCCCACCCAGGACAAACATTTGTGCGATGAATATAGATGTTTGTTCTATGTATGGGTGTTGTATTGTATGATAAGTATGTATTTACAAAAAAAAAATAGTATTAAAGTATTCTATAAAGTATAGTATATAGAAGTATTCTATAAAAAGGGAAGAAACAATAATAAATATTTATTAAGTTTATTGTATCGTCATTATGTACTTATATATATTTTGTTAATTAGTAAGTATTCGTTGTGTTACATTGTATTATGTACGCTAGTAATAACATGACTGTCCGTATCTTTTGTATTGTTGTATAACTTATAATTTACTTTGATATTCAGATATTTGTACATACCCACTATTTTTAAATTTCACTCTCTCCTAAGGTTTGCTGGAAGATAACTCTTTGCAGGGTTAAGCTCGCCTTTGCCGCGCTCATTAATTTTAAGTATGTTTATAATATATGCTGTATTTTGTGTGCGCAATAAAGAATAAAGAAGAATGGACTTACACGGACATCCTCTGCGTTATCGAGAAGTACGAGCGCGTGGAGGTTTGTTCTGTCGGCGCGATGCAGCAACGCGCACTGGACAGGCATCGAGTTCAAGTGGACGATCCGGTCGCCGCAGTACGCGCCGGTTATGGGGTTCAGGCTCATGATCAATGTGTTGCCGGTTATCTAAAACAAATCAAACATACTGTTACGAGCTGGGGTTCGTAAGAATTAAAAGCAACCGGTTATTACTCAAAACAAGACACGTTTATTCAGCACCAGACTAATTACTCTCAAACACAGTACAACACTACTTAGTTATACTACCGAATCACTAAACACTGTGATCGCACTCAAATATCATTTGATGTTAACTCGCTGTATCGTAATCGAATACTGACTTGCTTCCGAATCGCGCGTCAATTTATATCCAACTCGTATCGAAAGCTCTAGTAAGCGCGGGAATGGTCGCGCCGCTAACTGTTGCGTAATCTGGCGCGGCGGTCATAAATCATCCTTTTGTGTTATTGATAAACATGTTGTTATTGTATTATTTTCTCGGAACTATGCGAAGGCTCGCGAATATTCTAGACGTTTCTGACTGGCGTAACATACATTCTATTTAACATTTAAACAAACATGCGTGCTAGTGCATGCAAATCTAGCATTATCTTAGTAGGTAGATAAAGTAAGTTTAAACAAAATGAAAGAGAAAAAAAATAACACTATATATATTAACTATAATATAATAGTACCTCAGATTAGCAACCCAACGCAACTTTATTCTAGTTTCGATCTAAGGTACAGTGATAATAATGGTGACATTGCTGTGCGCTCAACCACGGCGCTTATGACAACCAGATGACAGAAATTTGACAGTTTCGTTTGTTTACGGTAAAACGAATATGAATTTTGAACATCTTAAACACAGCGCGTCTGCTGTATACTGTGTTTATTTACTGTACACAGTTTCAAGCCCTAATTTGGCGTATTTATTCAATGGAGAACACTTTTAGGACAAATTAGAGTCAACTTTATTTTTTTTTCTATAGAGAAAGGGTGAAGGGTCATTGGTTTGCCACAGCCTACAATAATCAATGCTTTGGAATTGTTATTGTTATTGTTAACTATTTTCGGTCAAATCACTTGTTTAACTCATTTATGCCTTTTAGAGGTTCGCCTTAGAAAAGTATTAGATAAAGTTAATCCAGAATTAAAGATAAAAGTTAAACCACAATTCAACTTAAACCAAAGTTAAAGTTAAACTACAGTTAAAGTTAAACTACAGTCAAAGTTAAGCTAAAGTTAGTTAAAAATATTACTACAATTAAAGTTAAACTAATCAAGTTAAAGTCGAGCTGTAGATCGATTCCTTCAAATGAATCACATAACCACCTAACTTTAGTGAAAATAATGTGGCTCTGTCCTACAAAACAAGTTTACAATCTGTGCAAAATGTTGTTTTGCCGGCACCAAACCTTGCTATAACTACTGGATGACGAACGAGCTCGGGACATTCTTGCTCGAGCTTTCGGACTGTAAAGATCTACACTCTGTCCGTTTGGAAAATAAATGAGCTCGCAATCTACTTGGCGTCTCAAAAGAAAAACAATACACATGACGTATAGATGTACGGTTACGCTCAAATCCACAGGAGTATATAAGCAATACACATAAACTTTGTCATTGGTTGTTCAGTCATAGGCCGAATGGTCGGATTGTCTTTGTCATTGGTTGTAAATCACCATTGGTGACTGAATATGCACATTCTTTGCATGAGGGTAACTTCAGTGGAGGTTCATTTTTAGAATGGTACATCTGTCTATCACACTAATATTATAAATGCGAAAGTTTGTAATTGTGTTTGTGCGTGTGTTTGTTACTTCATCACGCTGAAACGGCTGAACGGATTTGGCTGAAACTTGGAATATACAAAGATAATGACCTGGATTAACGCATAGGCTACATTTTATTCTGAAAAAGTGAAGTATTCCCGTGGGATGGCAAACCACCGTCTTACCTAATTCTGTCGCCATAATAACAATTCTTAAAAAAATGTTGTGTTCCGGCATTTATAGATAAGATAGCCAGTTCCTCAGTTAGTTGAGGATTCCGGGTGAAGCGCGCCTCCACCTCCGGCCTTCAGGCTTACCCTCGAACCCAATGCCAATTCAACATCAATCGCAAATCTCTAACAATATTGACTAATTGCTTCTTGTTAAACACTTTGATAGCATTGGATTGAAATTGGAATTGCGCTAATATTGGATTATGATTTTGTTAATACACTTCAAAATTTGGGCTTTTTATCAGTGATTACATATAGTTTAAAAAATCAATCTAAACATATTTTCAAACAAATCCAATATAAAAATCCTTGTTGACAAAATTGTATTACTTATGGCGGCATGGATGCCCACCCGTTGTTTAGGACATAGATGGATTGGACCGTTCAATTGCAATCGCTATTAGTTCATTCAATATCCACACAATATGAAATCAATTTCGCTTTGGCGCTAGGTTCTAGGCGCTAGGGTAGAGCATTCAACATCACTCTTGAATGCGTAAGAGTAAGAAATGACACAAATTAAATACCGATTCAATACCGATCGATCGGAATCGTGTTCAAGGGTTAGGGTTAGATCTCAACATGTAACCAGGGACGCTACCGCCGACGGCGAAGCCGATCTCCATTGATGGCTTAAAATTAGCTTCATGAGAACTAGAAACGATTTTTACCTTCCGGTGTATGTGTCATATCCAAAATGGCGTTTCCCATCTCAAAAGTGTACACATGTTATGAAACCTATCCGTTCAGTACATTTGACGGTAAAAATCGTTTCTAGTTCTCATGAAGCTAATTTTAAGCCATCAATGGAGATCGGCTTCGCCGTCGGCGGTAGCGTCCCAGGTGAGATCAAGGCCAAGCGCTTCCTCGTCGTACAATTTTTTTTCACATATATATTTTTTTGTTTGTTTTTTTTTCTGCCATGTAACAATGGTTATTATTACTATCATCATGATTATTATTGATGTAATTTTATGTATGTCTATTTTATTTTATATTCGTTATTCGTATGGTCCGCCATCCTTGAAAGTCGTTATCTTATCTGTCCATCCAGCGGTTGCCTGGAAGAGATCGCTTTCAGCGATAAGGCCATTGATTTACCAGTGACTGAGATTAAGTTTCCAATATCTGTGTTTTGTTATATCTATCTATGTAATGGTGTGCTAATGAAATGAGTATATCAGTATGCCTCACCGCGTGGCTCCCCACGACGCTGACCTGCGCGTGGTGCGGCGGATGCTGCGCCGAGCGCTGCGTGAACAGGCGTACTCCCTTCGTGTGCAGGCTGAACTCGAACAAGCCCCACAGAATCTCTCCAGACAGGTTGTCCATGCCGAAAATCTGGAAAACAAACCAAACCGTATATTTTCGAAGAGTTTTCACTTATTTAGGCGCGTTTAGCAATTTTTGGAGCTCTTTTTAGGTGAACAAAGAATCATGGAACTCGAGTCATGTTCACGAAGGGACCTTCATCTCACCTGGTAACAAGTTAGATAAGGCCGAAGGTGGAGGCGCACTTCACCCGGAATCCTCAACAAATTGAGCAACTGGCTATCTTACCTCTAAATGCCGAAACACATTTTTGTTTTTTAAGAATTGAAGACGGCGAGTTTATGAAGGTTACAAATTCATAATTTTACAGAAATGAGCTTCAAAGTTTTCATTTTTACATTTAATGTATTTTGTGACTGTTTTAGGCTATCGAAATAAAATTTTAAATTACTAACAGATACGTTGGTATATTTTTAGGATTTTGTAAAAAAAATAAAGATTTTATTTAAGAAAAAGTGAACATAAAACCTTTTTTTAAATTAATTTAGAGGAACTTATCTCCTTCATAGATATCAGATATACCTAAGAACTTATCACTTTCTTTCATATCAAATTACTACGGAATCTAACCAAGGATGGATTCGGCTTGACGAATTTAAGTTATTCTTGAAGATTTTTTTTTTATTTCGAAATCGTACTTTCTTAATACGCGTTCTACTTCATGATAGGTATCAACTTTTTTATCTCATCCTGCCATACGTATTCATCGAATCCCATCTCTGACGGAATCTGTGTTTTTGTTCAAAAGTCTTTATTTTTCGATTAATCAGGTGTAGTTTTTCTAGGATCTCATCAATTTTTCGAAAGTGCTCCGATCCGATATATCGTCTAAGACATTGTTTCGAGACGCTTCACATATTATTTCTCTGTATTGCTCTGGCACGTAGATAAAAATTGAAAAAAAAAAGTAGGGAACTATGCACATAATATTTTTTAGGTGGCGCCAACTAAGCAAAACAAAAGAAACACAAATAGGTACTAGCATGCACGTTATGAATGAGGGTGGTTTGAACTATCACTTCATACACGACATAGCTCATTCATTCGTTCGTTAAGACCTGCGCGCGGCTGATGAGCGCATTTTTTGTTCATGGCTGAAGGTGATATGTAACATAACGCCTTCATTCTCGACAAGACTACAATACTTTCACTTTTTTGACACAGACAGGTTTTTTTTTTTTCTTTATTTAAGGAGCTTTAATTAAATTAATAAAGTCGCTCTGTTAATCAACAGTAACCTAGGATAAAAAATGAACACTTAAGAAAAAAAAACAAGACATAAAATTACAGTATGTAAGGGTACATTTGATTCTCCCACCCACACTACGTGGACCGATCTGAGAGGTGATTATGTGCCCATGACACCTTCACTCATTAAGATTCCACCAGGTAACTGGACTTAACACCTTTTTTCGATTCATAACTTTTGTCTTGCAAAAACAAAAAAATGTTACATAGCACCTTCATACACTCACGTCTTCAATTTTTATTATGGCGACAGAATAGGTATGATGGTGGTAGCCTAGCCAAGCGGACTAAAACAAAGTCCTAACACCAACCAAACCAAGCACAATATTGTACTTCCCGTGGGGATCGAACCCGGGATCTCTGGATCTGACACCGGTGGGAGAACCACTACACCACAGAGGCGGTAATCATATCTTAAGATATGCTACTAGCTCGTAGCATAGCTCCTGTAGTAGATCGATGACGTCACCTTGCCCGAGTCGGTGACGAGCACTATGATCTTGTCTAGCTACGATGATGACGTCATCTTGCCCGAGTCGGTGACGAGCACTATGATCTTGTCTAGCTACGATGATGACGTCATCTTGCCCGAGTCGGTGACGAGCACTAAGATCTTGTCTAGCTACGATGATGACGTCACCTTGCCCGAGTCGGTGACGAGCACTATGATCTTGTCTAGCTACGATGATGACGTCATCTTGCCCGAGTCGGTGACGAGCACTAAGATCTTGTCTAGCTACGATGATGACGTCACCTTGCCCGAGTCGGTGACGAGCACTAAGATCTTGTCTAGCTTCGATGATGACGTCACCTTGCCCGAGTCTGTGACGAGCACTATGATCTTGTCTAGCTACGATGATGACGTCACCTTGCCCGAGTCGGTGACGAGCACTATGATCTTGTCTAGCTACGATGATGACGTCACCTTGCCCGAGTCTGTGACGAGCACTATGATCTTGTCTAGCTACGTTGATGACGTCACCTTGCCCGAGTCTGTGACGAGCACTATGATCTTGTCTAGCTACGATGATGACGTCACCTTGCCCGCGTCGGTGACGAGCACTATGATCTTGTCTAGCTACGATGATGACGTCACCTTGCCCGCGTCGGTGACAAGCACTATGATCTTGTCTAGCTACGTTGATGACGTCACCTTGCCCGAGTCTGTGACGAGCACTATGATCTTGTCTAGCTACGATGATGACGTCACCTTGCCCGCGTCGGTGACGAGCACTATGATCTTGTCTAGCTACGATGATGACGTCACCTTGCCCGCGTCGGTGACGAGCACTATGATCTTGTCTAGCTTCGATGATGACGTCACCTTGCCCGAGTCTGTGACGAGCACTATGATCTTGTCTAGCTACGATGATGACGTCACCTTGCCCGAGTCGGTGACGAGCACTATGATCTTGTCTAGCTACGATGATGACGTCACCTTGCCCGAGTCTGTGACGAGCACTATGATCTTGTCTAGCTACGATGATGACGTCACCTTGCCCGCGTCGGTGACGAGCACTATGATCTTGTCTAGCTACGATGGTGACGTCACCTTGCCCGAGTCGGTGACGAGCACTATGATCTTGTCTAGCTACGATGATGACGTCACCTTGCCCGAGTCTGTGACGAACACTATGATCTTGTCTAGCTACGATGATGACGTCACCTTGCCCGAGTCGGTGACGAGCACTATGATCTAGTCTATCTACGATGATGACGTCACCTTGCCCGAGTCTGTGACGAACACTATGATCTTGTCTAGCTACGATGATGACGTCACCTTGCCCGCGTCGGTGACGATCACTATGATCTTGTGCAAGTTGAAGTAGTCCCGAGTCAGCTGCGTGGGCTCGTCGTCCGCCGTCGCCTCGCTGAGCAGCCCGGCGAACAGAGACGACAGCTGGCAGTACTGCGTGTACAAGCGTCGGGAGAACGCCGCCCAGATGGAACCTGGGAACCGTCAAATCGTTCATTTTGAATTTTAAAAGAAATGAAATAAAACTCCCGAGGTCCTAGCCTTTCTCCTCGCGTGCTGACGAATGAAATAAACTAAAATGAAAATTTTATTCGATAACAAACACAACTGTAACAGTTTAAAATTATACAAAGGAGTCGTGTACCTGGTTATAAAATTAACTCTTGATGACATTGGTTCCCATTGGTCCGAGTTGGTCCAGACTCTGACCAGCGGGAACCGAAAAACGCACGACGGGAAACGCAAGAGCCTCGGAACTCCAGCACGGGGAGGGGATACAAATTTGTCCTCTGTTTATATCCACCAATTGGGAGACAAAATTCTCTCGAAGGTGGATAAAAACAGAGGACAAAAATTTTATCCCCGCCCCGTGCTAAGGGGGCAGAGGTTCTTGCCTTTCTCCTCGTGTGCTTGTAACGATTCCGAGCAGTCGGTAGACTTGACGTTTCAAAGTAATATATAAAAAAAAATCCTACTGAAAAATGTTTACTTTGACTTTTGACATTGGTACGCAAACTAGGACAACCTGCGTGATGGCGTACCAATACTACCCTCCGCTAGGTAGAAAAGATGTTTAGCAAAATATTAAAAGCATTTACAAATGTTATAATGACACCAAAAATTCACAACCGGCAAAAGGACTCGGACTAGCATCTTTTCCTAAAGCCGGAAACGCGCTTAAGTTGAGTATGGCACACACTGAACCCTCGCTGCTCAATTGGTTAGAGCGATCACGGCTTTAGGCAAAGATGCTGGTTCGAGTCCCGTCTTTATAACATCAACTCGTTACTTAGTTAGCATAACGTGTCTCCTTTGATAACGCCAAGTCAATTATTTACAGGGTTAGGTTGCTACACTCCAAACTTAGAAATACACTTTGACAGCTGTCAAAGTACTTCTGTCAATTAACTTATCTAGGGACGTGATCAGCATTTAAAATATCCTATTTGAATGGGAAATCGATATTGATGTGAATGTAACGATGTATGTTATGTGTTTGGGTGTTGTAATTAATGGTAAGTATTTACGAAATAAAAACGGACATTTCCGTAATCTAGTTCCCATATCAAAAGCTTTACTTAGTTTGGGACTAGATGGCGCTGCTTGAAATATCAATCGATAAATATTATAGGCTATTCCAGCTTTTTGGACTATGACGATACGATTATGACGTTTTAGTATTGGCAAAAAAAACTATGAATTCAGAAAAGGAAACTTTCATATTCAGTGAAAAATTAAGAATCCTACTCCGACTAAATATATATTTTTATATACAACTGAGTTAGCAAAGATGAATACGGCCAACCTGATGGTAATCGGTCACGGTCTATTGTAGGCTTAATAATATATGATTTTTACACAGCGCCATCTAACCCCAGACTAAGCGGAACTTGTAATATGGGAACTTGATTACGGATATAATACTTACATACTTCTTTTATGTATATACATACACAGCTTTGCTGTATCCTTTAGGTGACTATGGAACTAAATTTAAATGACCAATTCTCTTAGAGAATTAAGGTCAGGGACGTGTTCTGACATTGCGGAGCTATGGTTAAGGGGATTTGTACAGGTTTGTTAAATTTATTTTTAACACTATGAACAAAACAACACTAAAACAAATAGAACCCAAAATATAAAAAAAATCTTGATGTTCATCGGTTAGTACAAAATGTTTAATTCCTCAGGACATTTTCTCCACAAACAATCAATTAGGCACACACAAACTACAAACTTACTGTGCATCTTGGCGGCTAGAAAATACAATAAGTATTCAAATAAATTCAACCAAATGTAATGTCCTCGATTTGTAAATAGTACTGTCACTCTTGTAACATACAAAAAAGCCCAATAACACTGCTCTGACATAGAAACGCCCATAGTCGTTCATTCGAAATCGCATGTCCTATTTAATATACAATTTGGAGGTAGAATCGAATTGGGAAAAACTAGGTTTAAGGACTCTTGCAAAATAATATGTTTTAAGGGAGAACTAATATAAGTGGTACTCCGTGGCACTAAAATTGCTGTGTTTGAAGTGCGTTTACAATCAGTATCATTAACTACGTGTCTTAAGCACACACTGAGGTGGCAGTACCCGCCTCAGTGTGGGACACGTAGACACAATAAAATACATTCTCTTCAACTCTCTTGTGACAGCTGTCAAATTTGTCTCAAGTGTCAAACTCTTCTTTTTTTTTTATTGTACGACGGGGAAGCGCTTGGCCTTCATCCCACCTGGTTACAAGTTAAGATAAGGCCGAAGGTGGAGGCGCACTTCACCCGGAATCCTCAACTAACTAAGGAGTTGACTATCTTACCTGTAAATGGACACAACAATTTAAGAATTGTTATTATGGCGACAGAATTAGGTAAGATAGTGGTAGCTAGCAATGGGGACTTAAACAAAGTCCTACCACTACCATTTAGCTTGATTGGTTAACAAAATTTGCAGACTTTGACAAATGACATCGATCATATCAGCGAGCATATAGGTCGAGGAATATACCAACCTTCTTTCTGATCGAACTCGGACTCGATGGCCGCTTCGAGATCCGACACCGGAAGGTCAACGAACTCCACCGCCACAACGTTAGCGAGTGCCTCTTCCCTGCTCCAGATAATCCGACCTGACAAACATTTTAAACTTCTTAACAAATACGCAAGTTATGACGGCACAAAAATGCACAACCCCCGACGGGACTTGAACCCGCATCTTTTCCTAAACCCGGAAACGCTCTAACCTATTGAGCACCGAGGGTCATATAACATTTGTTAATAATACAAATAATGATACAACACCCAAACAAAGAACAAACATCTATATTCATCACACAAATGTTTGTACTGGGTGGGAATCGAACCCACATCCAACAGCGCAGAAGGCAGAGATACTACCAACTGAGCTTTTTACTTACTTACTTTTTTATACTGTCTCTCACTTTTTTTCTTTTTTAATCTGTTTCTATCTGTGAATGTCTGTTATTGGATTTATGTTTCTATTATTACATACAGACTTTACGTGCCAATAAATAGTAATAGGTAGTATAGTTAATATGTATGTTAGTTTTTTTAAGGTATATATTACTATGGGCCGTAGACTAAGTTATAATAAGACCTGTAATTTTTTCTATTGTTGCCTGAAATACAATGTTATTATTATTATTATTTACCTATCTTATTCGGTTTTTATAGTCGTAGACTTTGCTTTAAAATAAAATGATACACAAATACATTCATCAGTGCGTCCTAAGCTGCCGAAACGTGAGCTAGTCCACAAATTGAAAATCACTCGGCGTGCTATGGAAAGAGCTATGCTCGGCGTTTCTCTGAAGGATAAAATCAGGAATGAGGTTATCCGACAGAGAAATAATCCTGAAGTGGCAGTGGGCTGGCCATATTTGTCGAAGGACCGACAACCGGTGGGTTCAACGAGTCCTTCAGCGCAGACCACGTGACCAAGTTTAGTGTACGACGTCCTCCGCTAGATGGAGCGACCTCCGTACAGTGGCGGGCAGAGATGAGAAACGCCGAAGATATGTCTCAGTGGCGCCTTGTGGGAGACCTACGTCCAGCAGTGGACTGGTATACGTTGATGACAATAACATACCCGCTTGATGCAAGAGATGCACGGAGTTGTCGGCCGCCGTGAGCAGAACGCGGCAGATGTTCTGTTCGCGCGGCCGCGAGCAGAGCACGCCCGCTATCTCCGGATCCGGGATCCTCAGAGCTCGCTCCGAGACCTGGATCTCAGGGATCGGGGCGCCGGTGTCTACTCTGTGAGCTGTGAGCCTGAAGCCCTGAACAAGAACAACGAAACAATGGCATTCAATATTTTTTTGGACCCAGGTGAGATAAGTAGGGTGGCCGGCGCAGTCTTTGGGCACTGCCGTGACGTGAAAACTTATATTATTATTAAAAAAATGTTGTGTGGCATTTAGAGGTGAGATAGCCAGTTCCTCAGTTGGTTGAGGATTCCGGGTGATGTGCGCCTCCACCTTCGGCCTTATCTCGACTTGTAACCAGGTGATATGAAGGCGCTTCCCCGTCGTACAATAAAATAAAAAAACACATTCACCATACACATCTGGATCTGAAATCAGTTCTACTGGTGCTGGGCTCTGCTGAAGGTTTGTGACTAAAATAAATATACAGGACATTAATTTTTACACAGCGCCATCTAACCCCAAACTAAGCACAGCTTGTAATATGGGAACTAGATTACGGATAGAATACTCAAATACTTTTTGTAAATACTATATGATACAACACACAAACACAGAACAAACATCAAGTCTATCTCATCCTTCGCCACCACGAGTATTTGCTGTTTTTCTGTTCCGTTTTATATGTTTTATGCACTTCTAGAATATTTATTAGGTATATTATTATAAATAAATATGTATATCTATCTATATATTTCATTTATATTTGTATATATGTAGGTACATAGTGTATCATATGTAGGTATTTATATTTTATATGCTGTGTGAATATCTTAAGCATAGCTTTACATAGTGTGTTATATATAGTCAATTTAGTTAGACCCCTATTAATATGTGCACCACCAACCACCTCTTTAGCCATAAAATCCTCTCCATACAACGGTTGTCTGGAAGAAATCGCTTTTAAGCGATAGGACCGCCCATTGTATATACATTATTTAAGTTATCCAGTTATATTTTGAAGGTGTGCAATAAAGTATTTTTCTTGTTCAAACATCTAATATTCATCACACAAATGTTTGTCCTGGGAATCGAACCCACAGCCCTGTAGGCTGTGGCAGAGCTACTACCTGTTGTCTACCTGGATATTATCCGCCCACGTTTGCAGCAACATCTGTCCGTCCACCGTCTCCACCACGGCGACGCTGGCTCTCATGTGTGCCATTTTCACATTCACCAATTCAAAACGATTGCCCTTGAGCAATATAATATTTTCGTCATCTATGATGAATCCCGGTACACTGCCTCCTGAGAAAAGAATGCGTTTGCCAATCAAAGTATGTTGATTTGATTCGAAAAACGGGTATTCATCGCGCATTTTATTTATTATTAATAATATGGCAAACTACGAGATAGCTACACGTTTTTCGAATCAAAATAATGTGTTTTTATTGCGAAAATTAAAAAAAAACACTAATTCAAATATGTTAAAATGTATCATATTTATATTCGGTCTGTAATTTCTTGTTTTATGGGAACTAGATGACGGATAGAATACTTGCATACTTTTCTTTTGTAAATACATAATTTGATACAACGCTTAAACTCGGAACAAACATCTATATTCATCACACAAATGTTTGTCCTGAGTGGGAATCGAACCCACAGCCTACAGCGCAGAAGGCAGAGTTACTACCAACTGAGCTATGAGACTTGTTTAATAATTATTTTGATAATTTATATACATATTTATCTATATGTAATTCGATCTAAGGGTGTAATGCAACGACTCAGCACCCAACGAGTTAAAACACATACTTAAAGGTATCAATTCGAACTCTGCTCTCTGAGTGGCATACTCGGATACCGGCTTGCTTATATTCTGCACCGCTTTAGAAGTGACGTCGAAGGATATCAGGCGTTCGCTGCCTTCAGCTCCTGACACGCATATGTAGTACGGCGCTGATACAATGCATCTACAAGTAAAGAGACAATGTAGTAGTAATCAATGTAGGGGGGGGAGATGTTTTGAAATATTTCATACAATTAATAACTAAAATTATATCATATATTTAATCCTTTCAAATAACTGGGATATTTCGTTAATAAACAATTTATGGAAGATCATTTGGTTGGTGGTAGGACTTCGTTTAAGTCCGACTGGCTGCCACCATCTTACCTAAGTCTGTCGCCAAAACAACAATTCTAAAATTGTTGTGTTCCGGCACTTGTAACCAGGTGTGATGAAGGCCAAGCGCTTCCCCGTCGTATAAAAAATAAAAATAAATGTTACAGGACATTAATTACAAACAACGCCATCTTTTCCAGATCCTAAACTATGCAAAACTTGTATATGGGAACAAGATGATGGATAGAATACGACGGGAAAGCGCTTGGCCTTCACGTCACCTAGTTTCATGGTACGGTAAAGCCGAAGGTGAAGCGCACTTCACCCGGGAAACTCAACGAACTGAGGAACTGGCTATTTTACCTTTTAAATGCCAGAACACAACAATTTAAGATGGTGGTAACTAACAAGGCGGAGTTAAACATCCTACCGCCAACCTAATATTATACTAATATAAAATGCTAACTGACTCACTGATAACAACGCACAGCCTAAACGGCCAATCGTAGAGACATGAAATTTGGAGGGTATGTTTGTCTTGATGCGAAAATGAGTGTTATGGGGATTTTGAAAATTCGTACCCTAAAGGGTTCAAAAAGGGGTTGAAAGTTTTCATTAAAAGTATGCCCTAACTCTGAAACCGTGCATGATAAAAGGTTAAAATTATCATTATAGATTCCTCTTATGAAATGGATAAGAACGTTGTTTTTTGTTTTTTTAATAATTGAATTTTTAATGATCAAAAAACATTGTTATTTAACACAAAAAAACGCGATGTACACTCGGTTTCTATAATAAACTGGTGTATTTTGAGTGCTCTTTATGCAATGGATGAATGACAAAACTACCAAAGTCTGATGATGGAGTGGAATCAATATAAATGGAGAGAATCAATATATACTAAAAAACAGTAATACGTTATATATGTATTAAGAGCGTTGCGCATTTTAAATGATTGTATGTGTGATACTCTTCTACGAACCATTTAAACCAGGGTCTTACGATGATGCCAGCGGAACTCCTGAATAATGCATGGTATAATAGTCGTGCTTTTAACGACAAATGTTTTTTTTTATTTACCCGGCCGTGGCAGTCGCGGCTTAAGAATCGAACCCCTCCATCTCAGCCCGCGGATGTCGTAAAAGCCGATTTAAGGGATCTCACCAGAGAAAGCGGCAGCTTCCTGCTGTATGTTACATAACACCTTTACTGTGATCACCAACCCGCCTGCCAAGTGTGGTGATTATGGCAAAACCCTGCCGTTTTTGGAGGAGGCTCTGTCCAATATCCAATTAACCATTACATAAATGGGCTGTTGACGTGACTGTATTTACGACACTTGACTAATGTAACTTGACTACTTGATACACAGTAATCTTCTAATGCATAAAAGGACAAGTCGTGAGTGACTGACTGACTGATTCAACTAGAACTACCTAGACTAACTAACTAGATATAACGAATATATTTCAAGTCTGTACGCACAGCCTGAGCCGCTGGGCGTGTAAATCTTGGTGTGTAAACGCCTGCTAAGAAAGGAATATTTGAAAATTCGCACCCTTAGGGTTCAAAATGATGTTGATTGCCCATAAGGAATTAGTAATGGCATATTTTCGGATTTTAATAATTTTCAGAAATAAAGGGTGGGGTGTCCAATATTCAGACCTGACTTATATTAAAAAAAAATATAGGGGTTCCCATACATTTTTATAAATTGTTATTTTTGACCTGTATAATAACAAAGTTGGAGTGAGAAATAAATAAATGAACAATCAAATCTGGCCAAACGTGAGTCGGACCGGCACTAAGACTTCAAAAAGCCTGCATTTTTGTCTGGGAATGTGGGTCAGAACCCTCGGTGTGCGTGTCTGCACACCATGTAGGAGCTAATCGGTCAAATTTATTCAGAAATCCAACAAATATATATATTTATAATATAGTACTTGCACCTATTTCAAAAAACCAATACGCGGACGAAGTCGCGAGTAAAACCTAGTAGGTATTAATATGATACCGCCCTGAGGATCGAGCTCGGGCCTCTGGGTCTGATACTGGTGGGCGAACCACTAGACCACAGAGACGGTTAAAACTTTTTTGGGCTATGATTATACTGCGAGTTTCTAATATATTACACCAGAAAAAAAAACAGCTGGTGATATCATTAGTACCCACCCACCCACGTCTACGTATCGTAGTGGCAATGACTGTAATTCGGTTCAGAGTAACAGCGCATGGTCTAGTAAAAAAAACTGTTCTACTTCCTTAAGCATACAGAATCAGTAACACCACCTAAAAGGGCTACTGCAAACGCGATTCTGAAGTAATAAAATTAGACAAGATAATGGCAGGAGTATGGGATTATGCCCTAATTTTTTAAAGTTGTAGTTTTAAAGTTTGCAGTTCTTGTAAAAAAACAGTTAATCATAATCATTATCATTGACTCTACACGGGTCCAACCAGTAAATAACTGGGACATAGGTTAAGTAACTTTTTTACTTTTTTTTTGAGTCTTTTACTACTTTTGATTCCTTGCATTTGAATGTGTAGGATGTTGCCACTGTGTAAACATATTAAAGATAATTGAAATATATACATATTATGAAAACTAATTTCTGGCATCTTAAATATCATCATCATTATTATGACTCAAAAAGTATTACTGCAAACCATGGGCCACGCGTTTGCTACGCGAGTCTGTAATTGTAGTGTTGGTATCTCTATTACAACCTCTGCCTCTGCTGGGGACTTATAATTCTTCCATGCTGCCACCTCCACAAACTAGAAACTTTGCATTAGATATTACTGATTTCACATTACTGACATTACAGTAATGTGAAATCACTTTCTTTTGTCTGTGGGGTATATGCAGGAGAGATCCAAGTTCATATAAAAACATAGTAGTATTTACGGTGTCCCGTGTTAACTGCACTGGTACAGCTAGTGTATTTAATAAAATACATAAAAGTATTCATTTCTATGACCCCCTATACCATACCTATTACAAGCTTAAATTCGTTTGGGGAAGATGTTGTGTCTTTTATGCAGCACAAGAGTTATTTCATCTTAAGGGCCGTTTGCTTATCCAGGACAGGAAAAATCACTATAAAGTAATTGAGACGAGACCAACACTATAACAAAACGAACATTGCCCCACAATCTGAACTTCCTGTTTCCTGTTGACACAGAGGGGATATTTAACGTGATTCGAAGGACTTTTCATAAAAGCATGATTACCCGTAATTACTTAATAGGTACTATTTACTACCACATGATTCACTTTTAACACTTAATTAAAAGACTCTTTCTCGACTTTTTCCCCTTCCGAGATTTCACCTATGATCACAGAGTGTGGAGTAACATAGGATCACCCACTAGGGGGTAGTCAGAGGCACGTCCAAACTTACGCTCGGCACACGAGGCCTTGGTATAAGTTTCTGACAGCTAACTGAAACTATTTTCGTTTTCGTATAGGGTGCTTATTTCCATACATTTGGTTAGCGCACATTTGCTGACACACAGTTGCTTTACTATTCCGCTAACCAAATGTATGAAAATAAGCGCTCACTTTAACACTTACCTGTTATTAGCCCAATTGGCGGACAGCTGGGAAGTAGCACCTCGATTGCTCCCAGAAGCTAGGCTGTACATGGTGACCTCCACATGTGAGTGGAAGTCGGGCATCATGTGGACCAGCATGCCGTTCTGCACCCACCACTTTGAGTACTCAGACTCGATATTGGGGGTCAGCGACCACTCCCACAGAAGTACTCCTGTGGGAATGCATACAATGAGATCAGTGGTAGGAAGATAGAATCAGCCAACTACTGGTAACATCATCGAAATAGCGCCAGTAAGTTTTGAAATCTTCATCATCATCATCAACAGCTATTAGTTAACCCACAGCTGGGCATAAGCCTCCTCCCCAAAAACCACTCTTTTTTTTTTTTTTTTTCAAATCAAATATTTATTTATTTTCTTATACAAAAAGGTCGGTAACATAGGTTTAGCTAAAATTAGACTTTAGTATAACCTGTTTTGTGTGAGACTGACTCTAACCTGTTATGAGCCCTTTGCATCTAGGTTTTACCCCTACAGTTCCCATTATTACAAGCTATGCTTAGTTTGGGGCTAGATGGTGCTGAGTAAAATTAATGTCCTGTAATATTTATTATTATCAATGTCGTCAGTCCACCGAGCTGGTGGTCTGCCACGGTCCCTACTAAGTCCTCTGGGCCACCACTCTGTCAATGCCCTACTCCACCTGCCATCACCAAATCTTGCCAGGTGTCCTGCCCAGCTACATTTGAGTTTAGTATGGACACCTAGTTCTACTACCTTCAGAACAGATATCAAAGTCCTGGCATCAGCCTATCTAGCAGGCGACGAAACTATACCAACACCAGAGCTGATATCGTTCGTCAAGTACTGCGAGAGGGAGAAGCTAGAACTCGTCATCGGCACGGACTCCAATGCGCACCACACCCTGTGGAACAGCGCTAAGTGCAACGACCGAGGGGATGAATTGGTAAACTATTTAATTACTACTAACCTCCGACTTATAAACCAGGGCTCAGAACCAACTTTTGTAACGAAACGAGCCCAAACCATAATTGACCTTACGCTATCCACAGAACAGATATCAAACTCCATCGCGGGCTGGCACGTCACCAATGAGGCATCATGCTCAGACCACAGATGGATACGATTCTATCTCAACATACACCTACTAACACCTCAACCAAGGCGCGCCCCGAGAAAGACAGACAGGCCTAAATTTACTAGCATGGTCAAACAAGCCCTTTCGACTGAAAATGCGCCGCCAGAAAATCTAAAAGTACAGGACATTGACCACTATGTAAATACACTAACACAAATTCTAACCAACAGCTATGAACAGTCCTGCCCACTGCTGATACCCAAGGCAGGCCCCAGGCGCCACTGGTGGGGACCCGAACTCTTGAATAGTGTATTTACATAGTGGTCAATGTCCTGTACTTTTAGATTTTCTGGCGGCGCATCTTCAGTCGAAAGGGCTTGTTTGACCATGCTAGTAAATTTAGGCCTGTCTGTCTTTCTCGGGGCGCGCCTTGGTTGAGGTGTTAGTAGGTGTATGTTGAGATAGAATCGTATCCATCTGTGGTCTGAGCATGATGCCTCATTGGCGTAGTCGCCACAAAGTAAGGAAACTGTTCAACAGAGCTATAAACACCAGACAAGACAGAGACTGGGAAAACTACCACACATTGAAAAACATCTACAAGAAGCGTTTACGACTACAGAAATCGGAACGATGGAAACGCTTCTGCACAAACATCGAAGACAACAACCAAGCTGCACGCATCAAGGGCATACTATCGAGCGAACCAGAACGCTTACTCGGCTGCCTCAAAAAAGTAGACAACACCTACACAAAAACACGGAAACCAGCAAACTACAGCCACTGGGAAGTCACCTCGGAAAGAGCACCGACTGACCAAGACTGGACCGTAGCCATAAACTTAATCAACCGAGAAAAAGTTTTATGGGCAATCAACAGCTTCCTTCCCTTTAAGTCAGCGGGGCTTGATGGAATATTCCCTGGCTTACTGAAGTGGAGCAGCGAACTACTAGCAGACTACCTAGTGAATATTTACAGGGCTTGTATTGCCCACCGATACATCCCCCTAAAATGGAAGGACGTTAAAGTTGTATTCATACCCAAACCAGGGAGAAGCGATTACACACTGCCAAAATCCTTCCGGCCGATCAGCCTAACATCGTTTCTCCTCAAAACCATAGAGCGGTTGTGTGACCATGACAAACGAAATAACACACTACTCCACAACCCGCTCCATCCGAACCAGCACGCATACAGCAAGGGCAAATCCACAGAATCCGCACTGCACAGCGTGGTATCGCGCATCGGAGGAGGACTAACCATAAAACAATCAACACTAGGCGCCTTTATAGATATAGAGGGAGCCTATGACAAAACTACATTCTCCAGCATAAACAAAGCTCTAATAGAAAATGGAGTGGCGCCAACACTGGCTGAATGGATCAACAACATGCTGAAATATAGAGCAATACAACTAACAATCAACTCATCCATCAATGGCATTGTGGCCAGAGGGTGCCCCCAAGGGGGCGTACTCTCGCCAGTCCTATGGAGTATAGTCTTGGATGAACTCATTCGAAAGCTAAACGGCCGTGGACTCATCACGGTAGGATATGCAGATGACCTTGCTATTCTCGCTACAGGATGTTTCGAGAGCACGCTATGTGACATAATGAAAACCGCCTTCAGAACAATAGAATCCTGGTGCACAAACCACGGCCTAACTGTTAACCCTACTAAAACAGAACTGATAATGTTCACAAATAAAAGAAACTTCGGACGTATCAACCTACCGAAGTTATTCGAAACCGAAATCAAACTCACAAACGAAGTCAAATATCTAGGAGTCATACTTGAAAGCAAACTACTATGGAACAGGCACATTGACTACAAACTACAACAAGCTTGCGCTACTTTCTTTTAATGCAGCAGAATGCCCTCCATGCTCCATGGCCCTCCATGCGACTTTCATTATGTGCAGTCTCAAAATCTTAGAACAACTAAATGTTCCATTGTGCCAAACACATTGTTTCGCCTCTACCTTTATGGTCAATACTGGTAAGGAATGGAAATCCTTGCCTTCACCTTTTTTTTTCTGCATGATTACAATCTTGGAGTCTTCAAGTCCATAGTAAATATCATACATGTTAAAGTTCCATTTGCATTTTTATCACACAGTCATTTTGTTTAAAATATGTGTGACGCAAAACCTGACAAGAGGGCTGTGCACTCCTTGACTGCCAACTCTTTTTTTTTATTGTATGATGGGTAGGCACTTGGTCTTCATCTCACCTGGATACAAATTGAGATAAGGCCGAAGGTGGAGGCACACTTCACCCGGATTCCTTAACTAACTGAGGAACTCTTACCTCTAAATGCCGGAACACAACAATTTTAGAATTTTATTATGGTGACAGAATTAGGTAAGATGGTGGTAGCTAGGCGGACTTAAATAAAGTCCTACCAGCAATGAAACCAAGCACTATATATTGTACTCCCCATGGGGATTGAACCTGGGACCTCTGGATCTGAAATTGATGGGTTGAACCACTAGTCCACGGAGGCGGTTATCCTTCTCATCTGCAATTCACATTTACCCTGATAGTTCACATGTTGAACTAAAACTGTTGGTGCCCTCATCATCATAAATGTTGAAATTATATAAATTAAAATCACCTGTAGTGGAGTCCCATCCTCGAACCAAGTAGGTGTGGGATCCCGACACTGTAACCACCTTGTCCGAGACATGCAGAAGCTTTATGTTGCCGGTCGGGCCACTCTCCAGAACATGCCGCCATATCACTTGACCTAGGTAAATGTATTATTTTTCATTTTTAATTTTGTTATTGTTTGTTGTAACCACAGCAAACTCCAAATTCCAACTAATAGAAGAGAATGGAGAAATAAATGGTTGGGTGGTATATGGTGTAGAAATGATTTTAAGTCAAACAAAAAAACTACTTTGTATGATATTTTAATAATAATGGTGTGCATTACTTTGATGTGAACAAAATGCCATTACGGTAATAAGCAATACAGAACAGACCATGGTATATTTTTCAGGTGTCCTACAGATAGAATAAATGTCTGGGTTAAGGTAAGCTCACTCCATCGTAGACTTGTCTGTGCGACCTTGGAGGGTGCATTGTCCTGTCACCAATTATTGAAGATAACCTACTTAAAAGTCAGGATGCTTGTCACAATTTCGAAAATCTTGGCATAAAAATTCTGACACCTACCAAAACATTCTAGGGAAACCCCAAGAAGCCTCATATTGAATTTACAATATAATAAAAGTATAAAATAAAAATAAAAAATACTTTTTCTAGGTACTTTGAATTCATGTACAGCCAACCCTGTTTAGAGAAAACTCTCTTTACATGTTAAGACTTATTTATTACATCTTTGTGATGTTCGCACGACAAGTTTTCAACCAACATCCCTTCCAGTATCCTACAAGTACTTAAAGTACTTACTGAGTATTGAAAAAATACAGTCAATATAATGTTTAATTAAGGTACTTACCTGTCTTTAGATTTAGAGCGGCTAAAACGTTCTCTTCTGTTGCAACTATCAATTTCTTAGCAGTTGATACTGTGTCAAATTGAGAGAATTTTATTTTTCCGACGTAGGATTGACGCCTGAAAACGTAAATTAATTTTATTAGAAATTTAATTTCGAACTGAATACTGATAAAGATTATAACCTAAAATCAAATATTACCAGTCGAATTTTCCTATTTGATCTTCGTAAATGCATACTGATAGGTTAATTATACTGAGAAACACAATAAACCAGTTCAATTTGTTTAAACATTTCAATAAACCCAAAAAATTGGGCTTGAAACCGATCGATAGCACCCCCATTTTTGATTTTTGTTTCAGTCACTGCCCTGCCTGCCGTGCCGCCTGCCTGCACTGAAGCACAGATTAATAACTACACATTGAGCGTATACTTAAGGTGCGTTCCGTTACTAGCCACTTTCGCCGCGGTCGCCCATTTTGCCGTTTCGTTTGTAGCCACGATCGCCGCGGTCGAGCCCAATAAACATCATTGTGACGTCACCGACGTCGACTGCGACGAGCCCACAACGCCCGCGGTGCGATGTGGGTCGGCGCGGGCGTCTAGTGACAAAGACGACTGAATTGAGTGAGAAGAGCGCGATATGAAAATCATGAAAAACATAATATTCAATTTCAGATTATTTTTTTATATTTTTTTATGATTAGATTTATGATTAGATTATATATTCTAAAAATAATAATTATTTCCACTTAATTTTTGGTTCTAATGGGACAGTACTTTCATAGTGCATAGATAATTATAAATGAACTCAAGCAGGTATTGCAAGGAAGACCTCGACTGTTTATAAATTAATAACAAAACATAGATATTTTCAATGAATCTTTAATTTTTATTACAGTAAAACTTAAATAGGTATGTAACAAGTAAAAACATAATAAATAAACCAAAACTACTGTTGTTTTATTTCCTTTACTAAGTACTAAACATTCTAATACATATAACTAGGACTCACTGTAGTTTTACAGGTAGGTATTACCGTTGATTTCCTAGTTAGACAAAGTCTGTATTTACAAATAGACATAGTTGGGTTAGTATCAATATTTGCAAGGGTAAGACATAAGTACCTATGTGCAAAGTGATTTCAATTGGTTCCAATCTAAAATTACTTTTAAAATCATAATCCGCACAGTGGGCAATATGATCTCTGTACGTGGTAATGTGCGGACGAAGTTCCCGTTTTCTTGTTTCCTGCAACTACAAGGCTTCCAATAGGCACTCCAACCACTGCTCGAACTTTCTGATTCCGATGGGTTACGGCGCAACATACTGAATACCAACGGAAACATCAGGCATAGTTACTAGGTACTTAGGTACCTACTTTTGGATATAATAAGGATTTTTGTTGTTTGTATGTGTCGTAGGTTACGAATTTTTCTTTTCTTCTACGCTACGTAACACGCACGCAGACGAGTTCCCGCTGTGTGTTTTGTTTTACCTTCTTCTTCTTCTTCTTCTTGGTTCACTACGACCACGAACTGTTCCGTTTGAAGTCGATGTGCGGTTTCGACTGCGACGATCACAAGCACGCGGAACGGATAATCGTGGCGGGCGTCGCGGTCGTGGGCGAAAGTGGCTAGTAACGGAACGTACTCTTAAGTAATAGAAACTGACTGAACATGAACCATGACAAGACGCATGACATGACATAATTCTGATCACATTTATCTAAATGCAGAGTTACAATCATTTACAATACAATAGAATCACTTCGTTCTAATGTAGCCAGCTCGTATTGTCTTGAACTACCATATACAAGCCTCATAGCTCAATTCTGCCTTCTGCGCTGTAGGTTGTGGGTTCGATCCCCAAACAGGACAAACATTTGCGTGATGAATATAGATGTTTGCTCTGTGTTTGGGTGATGTATTGTATGATAAGTATGTCTTTACAAAAAAAAGTATTGAATTATTCTATCCGCCATCTAGTACCCATACCTATAGGTACCCATACCTATAGGTATATTATAGGTATTTATAGGTAGTACTCATACCTGTAGGTAGTACCCATACCTATGGGTATGGGTACTACCTATAAACATGCTATGCTTAGTTTGGGGCTAGGTGGCGCTGTCTGAAATTAATGTCCTGTTATATTTATTTATCCAACTTAATTCTTATGGGTACTACCTATAAACATGCTATGCTTAGTTTAGGGCTAGGTGGCGCTGTCTGAAATTAATGTCCTGTTATATTTATTTATCCAACTTAATTCTTACAAAATTTCAGCAAACAGGAAAAAGCAACTAACTAGATTGTGCAACTGGTGCTACTAAACAAGAAAATAAAGATAGTAAAGTATACCCAATGTACAAATTTAAAATTGCGCGTCAGACCCACAGGTCATGTCATACCACATTTAGATATTTAATGGGTTGTTAACGTCAAAGTGTTGTTTCCTCTAATTTAATTTGATTACAAGGAACGTTATTATGAAATAAAATAAACATTTGGTCTGGATGCATCATAGGGTTTGACCAGAAAATAAACAAAAATAATATTCATTTTGTATATTGTGTTTATTAAAAATTACTTATCATTATAAACTACTATTAATATTCTCTATCTCATGTATAGTACCTAAATTCAAGTCGTCTCATACATTTTTCTATTATTATTCCTAAAATAAAATAAAATTTGAAGAGAACTAAATATTATTTCAAAAATTCTGATTGTGCGATCATTTTCTTTGTTTTCGTTCAGTAATTTCAGTTTCAATTATTTTATTTTTCATCCTCATGAAAAGCTGAATGATTGACAATCGCGCGAAGATGTGAGGCATTCAAAAATATTGCAAGTGGTGCATTTACATATCGTTCTTCTATCAAAGCCTTGTCTACGACAGCTATTTGGTACAAATACAACATCAGTTAGATGAGATGGTTTACAAAGCCTACTCTACTTCGTTGTTATCGGCACAACTGCTGCCTATCAATGAGATCTGTGGAAAAAAATCTAGAAACTTTGACTTGATAACATAAAATTGCACATTAACATTGAGAACCAAAGTACAAAAAATTGCACATAGATAATCAGTACGATATAATTGTTAAACTCAAAAAGGATCTTATTTATTTATTTATATATACATAATTAGAACGGAATTTATCCAGTTACTCCAATTAGAAACATTAAAAATAATAATAATAATTGTTACACTGGAATGTCACACAAATATGCCTAGTCATTTTAACATTATTAAACTATTCAAATCAATAAATCAATTCTGTAAAAAAGCTGCTAGATGGCGCTGTGTAAAATTAATGTCCTGTAATATTTATTATTATTATTATCTCAGACTTGCGCTCTGGATAGTTTTCCATGCATCTGCAAATAAATCACATTATGTGTTGGATCCTAGGAGGTTGTTAAGTGCGGTGAGGGTGCGGGGCAAGGGTGAGTAAGAGCTGGCATTAGTGCGACACCAGGGCACCGCAAAAAGTTCATGCTAAGTTAAGGCTTTCCTGAAGAAACTTAGTATGGGGTACATAAATGGGTAATATCCAAAATTACTGCTGCTAGGTACCTACCTCAGGGAAGCTTTCAGTACCTTTTCAAGTAAAATATTATATTTATCCTCATGTGGATTCCAAACACATGCACTAGCTCCCAGTTTACCAGTTACCCAAAGTACAAAATAGAAGCCGAATAACGTGCTCATTTTTAAAATCCCGAGAGTTTCGGAGGACAAACCCCAGCCGGCAAAAAAAATCCTTGGCCACCGTTACGATGTGATCATGAAAATTTAGTTTTTGGTCGAATATGACTCCCTGGTCTTTCATAACTAAGATTTTCGTAATTATAGTATCATTGATAGTGTAGTTGAATGTTACTAGGTGCTTTCTTCGATCAAATCATGACATAGCATTTAGAATGGTTCAAAACCATTTTATTAGCAATGCTCCATTCATTCACCGGATCCAGGTCCTTCTGGAGAGCAAGACAGTCTGACTCAGATTTATCTTTGGAGTAAAGTTTTAAGTCATCAGCGTAAAGAAGACACTCAGCATGCCTAAGAACGGTCGGTAGGTCATTTAACATGATAAGAAAGATGGTCCAAGAACTAATCCCTGGCTAACCCCAGAGTGCGTATGATAAGGAGAAGACTAGTAGATTCACAGGTAGTCTGCGAGATGTCTGAGGAGGTCTGGCGCAAATCCGATCGCACTAAGCTTCGCAAGCAGCACGTCATTGTTAACTTTGTCAAAAGCTTTTTGAAAGTCAAAGAACAACACATCACCCTGGAGACCCAGATCAAGCTGCAAGGAGATATACTCGACGAGAGTCAGCAGGTTGGTGTTGACCGAACTTCCCACTCTAAAGCCGTGCTGAGAATTGGCAAGGTACCGCTCCACCTGGGCGTAAATTTGTCGATGGAAAATACCTTTGCAGGTGAAGACAGAATTGCTATGGGTCTATATTCCTCAACTAGAGTTTTATTTGAACTTTTAGGTATAGGTGTTACCCTGAAAATTTTCCACTGAGGAGGGTTCAGCCCGGTCCGTAAAGAAACGTTAAATATGTGGCATTTCTTTTTTACTTGTTCAGAAACGGCGGGTGGGATGTTGTCCAGTCCTATTGAGCTACTAGGTTTTAATTTGTTAATATCGTAAATAACATCATCCACAGCAAACTTAAATATATTTATATAATTGTATATTTATATAATTGCACTTCGTCTAAATCTGTGTGGGACAAACTTAAGGCTACATACCAAAGCACCGGGCCCGCACGTAAGGTAACCTTATTAAAGCAGCTGGTTCTAAAACGTATGACAGCTGACGAAGATATCCGTGATCACCTAAATACCTTCATGGATGTGGTCGATAAACTCGCTGACATGGAAATAAAAATACCACCAGAACTGACGCCCTGAAAGTGAAAATTCTCGAAGAATACCAGGCCAGGAGCGGTAACGAAGCACCTGAAAGTAGTGAAGCATACCACTTCAAGAAAAATAAGTCGAAGTTGTACTGCAAGAACTGCAAGAAGAAGGGCCACACTACCGAGGCATGCTGGGGGAAGAAGTTTTACTTTGACCAGGTGACAGCGTCACAAGAAAAGCTAGACTTGTAGCACGAGGCTTTACACAGCGAAGGTATCGACTACAATGACACTTATGCACCCGTCGCAAAACTAAGTTCGATTAGATCTGTCATCGGAGTAGCTGTGGAAGAAGGATTAAATCTTTACCAAATGGACGTCACAACCGCGTACCTAAATGGTGAGCTGGAAGAAAAGATCGTGATGAAATACCCTGACTACCTAGAAGAATACCTGACAGAATTTTTGGTCGAAGAAAGTACAAAAGAAAATTTAATTATTTATAACAAAAAAGTTGAAATGCTGAGAGACATAAAAAATAATCCAAAAGAAAAGATTTGCTATCTCATTAAAGCGCTTTACGGACTCAAGCAGGCAGGGAGGCAATGGTACAAAAAGCTCGACACAGAACTAAAACACATCGGTTTCGGAGCATCACACCAGGGACCCATGTGTATACCTACTGGAGAAAAGAGGAGTTAAAATTATAATAGTTATCTATGTCGATGACTTATTGATTGCCTACTCGTGTCCTAGAAAACTTAAAGAGGTTAAAGACCTGCTAAATTCAAAATTTGAACTAAAAGATTTGGGAAGACCGAAACGGCTCATTGGTATAGATTTAACATTTAACAAAAATGAAATTAAAATCTGCCAACAAAAATTAATTGAAGACACTTTAAAGAAATTTAAAATGGAAGACTGCAAAACTGTTACAACGCCAATGGAGAAAGGTCTCAAACTTGAAAGATGTGGAAAAGATGAAAGTCAACATCTTAATCTTCCTTACAAACATTTAATAGGTACACTGATGTATCTGGCAGTAGCAACTCGCCCTGACATTATGTTTGCTATAAGCTACCTATCACAGTTAAATGACTGTTTTAAGGAAGAGCACTTTAAGTGCGCTAAAAGAGTTACTTACTAGCTACCTTAAAGCGACTAAAAACGTCGGCTTGATATTCACAAAGACCGGTCAAGACATGCATGGTATGGCTGATGCGGACAAGGGCTCTTGCAAGCTCGACCGAAAGCTCATTTTCAGGCTTCTGTTTTAAATATGCTAGTACGGCCATTAGCTGGATGTCGAAGAAACTAAAGAGCGTTGCCCTTTCGACAGCAGAAGCGGAATACGTAGCTTTAACCGAAGCTGCAAAGGAGGCAATACATTTGAAAAGTCTATTTAAAGACTTGGGAGCTGATGACGAACGAGTTGTTGTCGCAACCGACAGTCAAGCAGCCCTCAAGTTAAGTCAAAATTCAATGGTGACGTCGAAGTTAAAACACATTGATTTAAAAATGCACTTCATTAGGAACTGTATCCAAGAAGGAGCAATAGACGTCAAGTATCTGCGAACCGAAGACATGGAGGCAGACCTGCTAACCAAAGCTTTAGCTGGTCCGCGTTTGATGGAGTTGCGGAGCTACCTGGGACTGTCCTGATCACCACGATAGTTCCGTGAAGAGGAGTGTGAGTACTGGCCACAGCACTGTCGATGGTATGATATAAAATGTAACTATAGACTTGTGTGACAGTCAATACTATTCAAATATTAGTAGAGCAATAAATGTGTATTTTGCTTTTGCCATGTTTTTTCCATCATAAATAACCCCAACAGTACTAACTTAATTCAATAATAAAAATGTTAACGTCTATCTAACAAAAAATATAAATACCTTTATATATATATATATGACGGAGGTAGCTCGGGCGTATAATGTCAGGATCATCTGTGCTTGTGGTTATCATGTCTGAGTGTCCATGGTTATGGGCGCTAGATCCGTAGACTTTGGATTCACAGAGAGAATATAAACACTGGCTTGAACACACGATATTGTAGCAAACAGATTTAGTACTGTGGCTACTAGCTAGGTAGGTAGTTATAAAATGTCTGAGTTGAGGTCACGTCATATATATATAATTACATACTAATATATTATTTTTTTTTCATATTGTAATAATTTATTCAATAAATTAAACTAACTAAGTACAAAGGAATCAGTCAGATTACCTAAGGACCGTTACAAACGGCCTATAGGTAACTCAACTGTTCCAGACCAGTACCAGACGGAAGCGTGCCCAAGACACTGGCTGCATTGCCACGCTGAATAGCTATGCTAATTCGCTGGCCTAAATAAGAGCCAGCCCTTGGGTCACGTGTCGCCTCAATCAAAAGCCCCGCAATATTTTTGAAAACCCGGAGGGCACCGGCTCCCCACGGACCCAAGGTCTCCACCCCAAAAGGCTCAAATAGGTAAGCTCTGTCGAGACCACTATATTTGCGCCTTTTGTGATCCTCGGCCGAATCAGCCGCCGCACCAGCCCTAACTGATGTCCCAGGCAGATGAGATGGCGCTAGGGTGTCGACGCAGGTAGCGTCCCACACCAAAGGCCTACCCATTTCCCAAGGGACAAGAGTCATCTTAGGTCATACTAATATAAATATACACTAATACAAACATTATAAGAAACGTACAAATACTGACACATAAATATGAAATATATAAATATACCAACCTATAATTATAATATGTCCGTCGTAAAATTAGAAACGAAAAACGAAAGTAGAAAAGAATACCTAGGTACCTACTTAAAAAAAAGGAAAAAAAAAACAGATAATTTAAAATTGTGAAGCTCAGAGATGGCTTAATAAATGTTCACGAGTCCGTCTTTTAAAGCTATCTTTGGAATCGACATTTTTTATTTCAAACGGAAGATTGTTCCAGAGCCTACACGCAGCAACAGAAAAAGAATTATCAAGAAAGGATGATGAGTGCATAGGGATTGCCAGAATAAGATTGTCATCTGACCTAAGATGTCTGTCGTGAGAATCAGCCAACAATTTGAAACGTCTTTTAAGATATTCGGGAGAAAAAGGATCTTTGAGAACTGAGAAAAGAAGACAAAGTAATCTTAGATTTCTTCGTTCACGAATAGAAAGCCATTTTAGTTTGGAACGGTAATAACTCACGTGATCGTACTTACATAGACAGAAAATAAAGCGAATACAGGTATTCAGAAGTCGTCAAGTCAAGTTTATTTAATAGATCTTCAGAAATATCTAATGGGGTAAAATAGTTTGTATGCAAAATCTTTATTTATGATCCGATTGAGTTGAAATTTAGTACGTATATTTGTTATTACTTAGAGATGCAAATTATGAAAAAAAAAAACTTAGAGATTGTTCCTCTAAACGGGCGAAGAGGGGCAAAACTTTTTATATGGAGATGTACTTTATATTTGATCCGATCAAGTTGAAATATTGTATATAATAATAGCTATCAATGCGTATTCGAAAGGCACTATTTCAAAAATCATACATTTAAAGTGTAAAATGGGGCAAAACAGTTTTTATGCAAAATCTTTATTTATGATCCTATTGATTTGAAAATTGTAAAATGTATTTGTACAACCTTTGAAATGCTAATAATAAAAAAAACTTGTTAGTCTTCCTCTAAATGGGTGAAAAGGGGTAAAACTTTTTCTATGGAGATTATCTTTATATTTGATCCGATCGAGTTGAAATTTTGTTAATGTGTTTATTATATCTTTAAAATGTGTATGAGAAAATAAACTAAAAATATGACCACTAAATGAGTAAAATGGGGCAAAAGTTTGGAGGCAAAATCTTTATTAATGATCCGATTGAGTTGAAAATTAGAACTTGTATTTCAAATAACTATTAAATGTTTAAAAAAACTTCGTAAATTCTTCCTCCAAAGGGTGAAACGCGGTAAAACTTTTCATATATTTGATCCGATCGAGTTGAAATTTTGTTTATTTGCTTTTATTATAACTAGATGCTTATTTATAAAACAAATTTCAGAAAATCTTACTATTTAAAGGGTGAAATGGGGCAAAACATGCATCTAAAATCTTTATAAATCGATTTAGTTCAAATGTTTTATGTACTACATATTTGTATTTTAAAGTTTATTATTCCTTTGTTAAAATGGTGAAATAGGGAAAAAGTCTTGAAATTTTCTTGAAAATTCAAAATCTTAAGTTTCATTCGATTGAGTTGAAATTGTGCATGTAGATATGTAGTAACTTTGAAATACTAATTATGAAACAAAATCTTTGAGATTCTTCCCCTGATAGAGTGACATGGGGCAAATATTTTTGTGCGCGGATATCTTTTCATTTGATCCAATCCATTTGAAATTTTGTATGTGTTTTATTATAATTTTTAATGCCTATTTAGAAAAAAAAATTTTAGAAAGTATTACTATCAAAGGGTGAAATGGGGCAAAACTCTATGCATCTAAAATCTTCATAATTTTTCTAATTTTTCTTGAAATATATATATTTTTTTGTTTAATTTGATATAGGTATCATATTTAAGTTTATTTGTCTGTTTAAAATAACTTATTGAACTTTGAATGGTTAGTCCTAGAGACAAGCTTCACACCGATTTCCTCACGATTGGCTTCATTGTCATTAGTAAATTTTCATGTCTTCTCCTCCTTCTCGATTCAAACGTTTCAAAACAAAACCTTCCTCAGCCAGTACTAAGCATCCTCCACTGCTCCACGGGGCATAGCAGGCAGGAAAGAAGATGGGTCATACTTTCCTGTACGGGAGTTCCACACTAGCAATGTGCGCTCGAGGATTTTATTATGCCCCACCTAGCAAGATTTGTACTGCAGTGGCCTGAGTCCGTAGTCGGTTCAGTGATTTCCAAACCAGCTAGATCATGACCTGTGCTGGTGGCCAGCCGGGATGGCCGATACCCGTACAAAGAATGACGACTGTCTGTTTCCTACTTGATCTTTTTAATGCAGCAGGTAATTTCACGGTGGATTTCAGGGCTATGCCAGCTAAGGGATACATCATTCTGAGTGTAGGTAGTCGGTTTTAGACACATTGCGAAATTAAATGTTACTTATGCCTACTACCAGCCAAATAAGCACCAGGTTCTCTTTATTCTACATACTACTTATATTTTTATACCTAATACTATAATTTATTAGGATCTGGACATAAGATATCAGAATTACCGGGACGGGCCGTGTAGAAACTTGGAAGCCAGGTATCACATCCAATCCGTTATTCTTATTTTGCCGTAGCGCAGCACGGGTATTTTCAGCTAGTAGACTTATAAGTATTATCAAAATTAGTACGTATACGCGCAATGGCACTAACGGCCTACACGTTCACAAGCAAGGAATCAAAAGATTCCAAAAAAGTAACTTTGGGGACCTATGGCCCAGGAAATAGCTGTACCCGTGCAGTATCACTTAAAATAAAACACCAAGAAATAAGCTTTGATCTATCCTGCTTATCCTTCAGAAAGACGTACAGTACTGAGATTGATTTTACACACTAAAGCAAGCTTTGGTCAGTTTTATTTTTATCTTAGAGTAAAAGGTTTCCAGTTAATGTGGGTTCCTCAGCTGCGATATTCACTTATGTACTTCACTATGTTACGTAAAATAAAAAACAAATAAATGGACATGGATCACTTTTTCCCCTTCGAGGATTAACCTCCGATCACTATTCAGAGCGTGGATCTTATGAGGATCACCTACTATAAATACCAACACTTCGATTACCGAATCGCTTGCCAAGCGTGGCCATGTCATGCAGTGGTACTTTTTTGGGCTATGATTATGACACGAAAACCTAAAAACGACATCAGAACAAAAATTGCTCATATACTAAGTATCTCTAATAGGTACCTACTTTTACGTATCGTAGATATGACGGTCGTTCTGTTCAGAGAAAGGCCATTGCATGGTCTAGTAAAAAAAATAGTTTAGCATGCCTTTGCTCACAGATACAGTAGCACCACCTTTAAGGCAACGCGATGAAGAAGTAATAAAATGAGATGAGATAATGGCAGAAGTATGGGATTTGCCATCTTAAGTGTCGTAAAAGGCAAACAGGAGATGAGGAGTGAGGATGAGGATATTGTAACTACTTTAATAGAATACATACCTATTATTATTATAGGTAATAAATAAATATTTATACATCATAAAATAATAAGTAATTAATATAATGATAATAATATTAATAAAAAGCCGTTTATTTCGGGATCTTACTAGCTTACTTCACTTGCCCTTAGTATCACGCATCATGTGGCCTGTCCATCGCCATTTTTGTTGATCAACTCTGCTCAGTATGCCTATTACTCTTGTTTTGTTTCTTATGATAGACTTCCTAGTTAGATAAGCTATGGAATAACTGAACAACTCAAAATTTCTAGTAGGTAGGTAGTAATAAAATCACAGATCATTAACTACATATGTATTCTAAATAAAATTAATAGGTTGAATGAGTTGGCTTCACATGGATCTTTGACGTTGGAATCGGACATAATTTTATTTGAATAACTTTTTTATATCTGGTAACTGCTGGGGATCAAAGGTTCTCGAATATCGTTGCGAGTGCTGAGACCCACTCGATGGATCGACGACATTGTGGCAGTTGCGGGAAGTCGATTGATGGAGGCGGCGCGGCTGTGGGTAGCATTATGTGGCATCGATTCGGAGAGGCCTATGTTCAGATGATCGATTCAAGCTTTTCTACGTCTCACATGCGGCTCAGATTTTGAGAGGGCGAGAGTGATAGCGATATTCCCGAGCTATCTATAAGTACCAATTTACAAGCCCACTGTGTGCTATTAGTTATTCTATGCCACTGTCTTGAAGAGAAATCACTGGGAAACGTTTCATATCCTTCTAAGACCCCGCGTACATTTTATTGTAATAAAAGAAACACCACAGTCAGTTCCTGCTCCATAATGGCATCGAAGTAATGAAGGACAATTGTACATAAAATAATTGTACAAAATATTCAAACTGTTTCAGCTCCTTTACTATCTTCGCGGGCCCGAATCGAACAGTTTGACGTTTTTGTTTTGTTTTGTTCTCTCTATGGTCTGTACTACTGTCGATCAGGAGAAATATATATATTTTTTCAGAAAATGGCGCCACACGATGGTTCACTTAAGTTTTTTATCTCGATTTCGCCTACATTATCTGTATACATTCCATTCTAGGAACTCTTGGTAAGAGTAGAATGCATTATTGATGAGCCATGCTTTAAGTTTAGCTACCTAGGTAGATACCTCCTCTATTAGCTACTGCCGATTTTTTAAGTAGCTACCTACTAACAAGGTATACATCTATGTATTACCTCTTAACACTAGGTACCACATAATACTAACGTAGGTACCAATTACCAAGTAAGTATCTACTTACCTACCTTTAATTAATAGGTGCATAATGCATACCTAACCAGATATCAAAAGGATCGTTTCGATATGGGAAAACGTACCTAGATATTGATTACAAGCAAGATAATGGGAATATATTAAAGAGTTATAGTACTTATAGGTACATAGTTGCGGCTTTCCCACCGTCTGGGTTTCACCCTCGTCTATGGCTGCTTCAGTCAGACATATGGCGAACTCACACATTCATACATTACCTATGTAGGTAGGTACTAGTTAGGTTTACGTCGTAACTAGTGGGTACCACATTGTGCGGAGCAGAACGCATTGCTGGACGAAAATAAACGGATGAGGCTGGCGATTATTTTAGAAAAAAAAAAGCCTGTCTGTCTTGCATTCGCATAGGTTACCTACTTGCCTCCCTTTACGCTATCCTTTGGTTTGGTTTGGCTAACGGTAACAGACCCTCGACTTTTTCCCTTCGAGAATTCTCGTCTGATCACTACTCAGAGCGTGGATCTTATAAGGATTAACTACTAGGGGGTAGTCAGAGTCACGTCCAAAATTATACGTCCGGTAAAACCCCCACGGGTTGCAAGTAGCTAGGTCAGTGCACTAGCTTCCGGCACTGACGTCATTTTAAAGTCTGATGGTGTCTGATACTGTTGCACACGTCCATTTAGAGTCAATTCAGTTCTATCTCTATATTCTATTCTTCTAGAAAGTCAGAACAAATTTAAATCCCCTGGGGATCCAACCAGGGACTTCTGGGTCTGATACCGGTGGATGAACCGCTAGGCCACAAAGACTTCCAAGTCCTTCCAAAGTTCATACGTAGGTACATTGGTCAAAGTAACAACCGCCTTGCCCTCCTTGGCTTCAACCACCTTCGCCATCGAGTACCTTGTATCAAGCACAAACTGCGACCAAATAACTGGATATTGTGAATACTTCGACTTTACATAAAGCCCAAGCATTTAGCCATACTTGCGCTTGATTTGGTGGAGTTTTTATTAAATGAAATCTTTAGGCGCGTTGGGCACTTTTTGAGATGGGAAAAACCTTTAAACTCGCTACAGCTTACCGACAGCACTTTGACACATTTGACTTTAAACACATTGTCACGTGTTATCTTTACGATCCTAAGAGACGGGTTCCTAGATAGATAGATAGATATAACGTTTATTCACACAAACACAAAAACACACATACAGTAAAAATAAACAACAGACATGACAGTTATGACATTATACATCAACAGAAAGGTATTTAAAAAAATAATAATAATATAATTTGCATAAGTTCCTCAGTTCCTCAAACCGAGGATTCCGGGTAAAATGCGTTTCCTCTTTCGGCCTTATCATAACTTGTAAACTAGGTGAAATGACGGCCAAGCGTTTCCCATAATATAACAACAGATGTTTGTTCTGCGTTTGCGTGCTTTATCGTATTATACGTAGGTAGGTACCTATCACCTATGTACCTATTTACAAAAGAAAATAGGTAGGAACAAAATATCCAAGTATTCTATCCGTGATCTTGACAAGCTTTGTTTAGTTCGGGACTAGATGGCGCTGTGTGTAAATTTATTAATTGACAAGCAGGCAGGAGTTTGTAATTTTGTAGGTAACGTTTTCATTGCATTTTTTTTATTGTACGGCGGGGAGTTGTATTTGTCATATTATATATATATTGAGTATTGTATTGGTCGTCCATCCCGCAGTGCCTGAAGACTAAAGTCTTCAACCAGTGCGTCCTACCTGTGATGACCTACGCTGCCGAAAAGTGGACACTGACAATAGGACTAGTCCACAAATTGAGAATCACTCAGCGTGCTATGGAAAGAGCTATGCTTGGCGTTTCTCTGAAGGATAAAATCAGGAATGAGTTTATCCGACAGAGAACCAAGGTGGTCGACATAGCTCAAAGAGTTAGCAGGCTGAACTGGCATCGGCCTGGCCATATTTGTCGAAGGACCGACAACCGGTGGGGTCAACGAGTCCTTCAGCGAAGACCACGTGACCAAACGTAGTGTAGGACCTCCTCCGCTAGATGGAGCGACAACCTCCGTGGCGGGCAGAGAGTGGAAGAGGAAGGCCAAAGATATGGCTCGGTGGCGAATCGCCCGAAGCCCGATAAGGCCGAAAGTGGAAGCGCATTTCACCCGGAATCCTCATCGGTTTGAGGAACTGGCTATCGTAATCCTAAAATGTTTTACTGACTTTTTGAGTCTCTTACCGGTAAGCCGTTCAGAATGCATTTCTATAACATTGCAGATCTGCATTCTGAACGGTCTTCCGGCAAGCACAAATAACAATGATACATATCATTGTTATTTTTCATCCAGGTGGGCAACTAGCTGGAACCTAGCAGGTTCTGGTGGGTTCCCGGATTCCTCAACAAACTGAGGCTTTCTTACCTATAAATGCCGGAACGCAACAATTTTTAGAATTGTCGTTATGGCGACAGAATTAGGTAAGATGGTGGTAGCTAGCCAGGCAGACACCAACCAAACTGAGCACAATATTTTACTCCCCCTGGGGATAGAACCCGGGACCTCTGTATCTGACACCGGAAGACGAAGCACTAGACCACAGAGGTGGTTAAAAGAGACGTTTAGGAGAGGTCGGTATGTATGGATATAGGATATAGACGATTATTAAACAAAACACTAGTAAGTCACGTCCAGACTTTACGTGCCATTAAATAGAGTAGATATAGTTACTTATGTATGTTAGTTTTTAAGGTATATATTACTATGGGCCGTAGACTAAGTTAGAATAAGAACTGTAGTTTATCTATTGTTGCCTGAAATAAAATATTATTATTATTATTATTTTAGTGTGTTTATCTAGAGGTATCTATGTCATGGGAATAGGACAGGGCTACTTTTTATTCAGGGTAAACGTAATAACTGAAATCAGGAACTTCTATGTTATCCATAACTTAATAGGAGATATATCCATAACTGAATAGATGGTGTGTATTATCCTGATATTAGTCAAGAATGTGCTAGCTTAGATTATGCCTCATCATTTTTTCATGGCTGAATGGATCCAGAGCTTTATGCAACACGCACACCCTACCTACGAAGTGGCACGGGCGGGCGGGCGGCGGCAGGCGGCGGGCGGCGGGCGGCGCGGGTAGTGAGCTGTAATATAGATGTACCTACGTACTATTCCTACCTACCTACCTATATGTAGGTGTTCACGACGACGACGCGACGCGACCTACCCTAACCTGTACCTGAACTCAATTTTTAAGGCTTCTATTTGTAGTAAACCAGGTTATTTGTACCTAGGTCTATTTCATTGTGGGTAGGTAGTAGGTTTGTAGTACATAGGAACTGGAAAGTACCTAGTTAGTACCTATACCTACGCATGTTAGGTATATACTTTTAATTAAAAGTTATTATTATTTAAAGCACCTACTTATTTAGGCCAGCGAATCAGCATGACTCTTTACTGTGGCAATGCAGCCAGTGTCTTAGACTCGATTCCACCTGTACTGGAAAAGTTGAGTTACCTATAGACCGTTTCTAACGGTCCTCAGGTAACACGACTGCTTTCAGCTCTATAGCTAATTTAAGCTTCTATAATTTTATAATTTTGCTGAGCGAAGTGTTCATTGCAAAACAAATTTTCGGCAACAAGGCAGGTTTTCGTTTTTTTCCGTTAAAAATATATATATATGATATATACGAACTATATGATACAACACCCAAACACAGAACAAACATATTCATCACACATATATGGAGTAGGTATGCATTAAAAAGTTGTGGTGATATAATAAACCTACCTATTAAATTTTGTTTTACATTTATAATTGGATTTTGATAGATTAAACACAAGATGTAACCAAATATTAGGTACCTACACAATCTACCAAATTTCATTGAAATCGATCCCGAACTTTCAGAGATTAGCGTGGTTTTATTATCTGTGGCGCCTGGCGTGGTCAAAGAGACGTAGGTAGGTACCTATTCGGCGTGACGTGACGTGACGCGTGTAATGTAATTTAAAACCTCTCTTCTATGTTTCTTGTTATATGTTTCTACAAACATTTAGCAAAACTTTGATGGCGTGTTTTAAAATACTCCTTGGAGATTTGAAATTAAACGTTATACTATCTGTAGTCGTAAAACGTAACAATGCGAAAGCTGGTATGTAGAATAAAAAAATGCAGAGTTGCTGTGTATTGTCGAGCGAGCGAAGAGTCTCAGTTTCGAGATTGACCAAAAATGCTTTTGTCCGCTGTCCGTCGGCTGTCGGTTTGTTCTCGCCTACAGAGTACCGAGTGTCAGTTGTAATGTAGCTCCATACCTACTCGATCGCGTTAGCGTTCGCCACGAATTGTATGAAATTAGCACATCGCCATCTAGTGTAATTAATATGAAACACAATTCGCGAGTGCAAGATTTGTACGGCAAACCTATCGAGCATCGACTATCGGACGAATAGTCGGATATCGGATTTGCAACATTTAGTGTCATCTTACGCCGTAGAAAGTAACTAATTATCGAGTTACGATCGATATAAACGCTGTCGGAACTTTGTTGTAGCGTTATACATCAACGGATTTCAATTACATTTGAAAGACACACTAAGGATTAATTTAATACTACACACGATGTTGTGAAAAAAAAACAAAAATGGTGGGAAAATTTATACTTTTTTTTTATTGTACGACGAGGAAGCGCTTGGCCTACATCTCACACACAAGCTCCTGGTAACAAGTTGAGATAAGGCCGAAGATGGAGACGCACTTCAGCCGGAATCCTCAACAAACTGAGGAACTGGCTATCTTACCTCTGAATGCCGGAACACAACATTTTTTTTAAGTATTGTTATTATGGCGACAGAATTAGGTAAAATGGTGGTAGCTAGCCAGGCGGACTTAAACAAAGTCCTACCACCAACCAAACCAAGCACAATATATTGTATGGATCGAACCCGGGACCTCTGGATCTGAAATCTGTGGGTTGAACCACTAGACCAGAGGACTAGACTTACGTTTACTAATCAGACTACGCAGTCCTCTCCGCCTTTACAAGATAAATCCGTTGACACCCGGTTTGATCTACTCAGACCAAGGGACGCGAGTAATAGCTAAAACTTCTACCCCTATTTACTCAAAAGGTCTAAAAGGAAAAGTGAAAGAGAAAAACATAGGTTATTGCATGGTTATAAGGGCTCGCGAGGTCTGCTCTTCTTACAGAACCACTAGTTTAAACTTAGGTTCGGAACATCACGGTACATATTTGTGAGGGGTAGCGATAAAGCGCTGGCTTAGCTGAACTGAACGACAGTTATTGCCGCTACGATACGTAACCGTAAGGCGTAGGTACCTATGGTTACGATCACAGAACGTTACGAGTTATTTCAATGACAATTTAAACTTAAGTTTTAATAGTGATTGATTGAAACGTTACGATACTAGATTTAGATATACTAAGTAGTTCGCCCCGAACTGAGATGGCTGGTTTGTTTTAGGTATTTAACCAAGGAATTCTTTCTCATAAAGAAATTTCAAACTATTAAATGTGCTTCATTACACCTTGCTTACCTTACTAAAGACAACTCTTTTACTTAATCTCTCTTTTTTCAAATGAGTGTTTAGGACTCGCTCTTGCTGATAACTCTCATTCTATGCAAAGCCTAGATGCGAAGCCAGAATGAGGGCAAAGCACCAAACCACCGACTATACGTCATAGTAGGAGGGAGGAAAACTTACTTACTAAGATGAAAAAAAAAATCTTTTTGAAAAGTGCTCTCAAACCCGATTCCTTAGTAGACGTGGTTTAAAAATCAACCCCTCACTTAAAACCCCTATTTCTCACAAACAAATCCTAGTGTCAAAAAATCCTCATATCGATAGATGAGTATTAATATAATCACTGTATATTCAAAATCCTATATTGATTGGATTCAAAAGATATGGGCAAAAATTGTATTTCTTTTCACTCCAATATCTCAAAAACTAGCCCACTTATCAAGAATCCCCCGTAACAAACAATTTGTATCAATGTTATTTCTTTACATTTTCAATTTTATTAAAATCTGATCAACCACTCGCGAGTTATGCCGTCACAAACATAGCCACATACATACTTACATACAGTGCCGGATTTCCCAACTTAACTCGGAGATCTCGTTCGTTTCGCTCACTCGATTAATTTTGAGTATGAACTAGTTTTTCTGGTTTTGTATTTGGGAATTCGCATCATAATCATTGCTCATAAAAGTACCACTGCAGGATATGGGTCACGCTTGGCAAGCGAATGATAAACTGCTCATCCAGATACCCAACAAGAGTAACGAGGAGTAGGTAAGGCCTAGTTACGTAGGGCATATACTTTAATTAGGCCGGTATTACGAGACACCCGTCCATCCATTTTGTTCAAGGACTTTGGCCCAGTGTTGAAACTGCGACAGTATTGAGTCTAGGAAGACAAGTCGGGTATGAAGTCTATCAGCGGAGGACTCCACAAGAGTTGGGATTTAGATATTTGTGTTCTCTGAGGAGGCGGCGGTGGCGGCGGCGGCGGCGTGGTTGATGTGTCAGATCAGAAATACAAGTTACTTAGGACTTCTAAAAAGACTGCACACAGGGCTGGGTTCAGTTTAATCACCCGCCGACGACCGGCGATCATGTCATCTCTTTTGCACGCGTCGAATTTGTATTTTGTATCCTGCTGTCAGTGATGAGCGGGCGTCGTAACTGAACCCAGCCCAGGAAGCCAACTTAACCTGCCATTAGTTACCAAGAGGTAAATTATGTATACCTATATTATTTTAGGTGAAATACTACGTACGTTAGATACCTAATAAAGACAATCCTCATAGGTCCCACAACCTGCAGCGCAGAAGGCAGAGCTAAGTGCTCTGCCTTCTGCGCTGTAGGTTGTGGGCTCGATTCCCATCCAGGACAAACATTTCTGTGATGGATATAAGTAGGTAGGTATTTGTTCTGCTTTGGGTGTTGTATAGTATTTGGATCTTGTAGATATTTACAAAAAAAAATGCCGTAAAGTATTCTATCAGTTATCTAGTTTCCATATTGTAAGTAATATTTAAGTATTCTAAACGTAATCTAGTTCCCATATTACAAGCTACCTATGCTTAGTTTGGGGCTAGATGGCGCTGTGTAAAATTAACGTCCTGTATAATGTATTAGGTATTATTTATCAGTCAGGTGTAGGAAGGTAGTGGGTGCATTACAGACATTACATTTTTTTTTTTTTTTTAGGACATTCATTTTACACAGCGCCATCTAGCCCCAAACTAAGCATAGCTTGTAATATGGGAACTAGATTACGGATAAAATACTTAAATACTTTTTGTAAATACATACGTACTATATGATACAACACCCAAACACAGAACAAACATCTATATTCATCACGCAAATGTTTGTCCTGGGTGGGAATCGAACCCACAGCCTACAGCGCCGAAGGCAGAGTTACTACCAACTGAGCAATGAGGCTTGTCAAATTACAAATTACAAATTACATAATGCCATAAATCTATTCCAAAAACCTTAACCTAGGTACATTACCTGATAAAACATCGTAGGTAGGTAGGTATAATCGTTTAGAATTAGATTCGATCTGGTAGATAAATATTGCACCGTGATAGAGATGACCAAATCGAAGCTAAACCGATCACTAACTAAATTTACTGAGTCCATCTGGGAGCCACATTTGAATGTGTGAATTTATAATTACAAGAAGCCAAGCAGTGATCGAAATTGAGACCGTAAAATGTGACCTAAAATAGCTTTCTGCACTTCTCCGTATAAAATTAGCTGCCATACCTAACTCACACAAATGGGTCTGAAATTTTCTATTCTCTTAGCGGGACTTAGCGTATTCGGTAAACACAATTACATGTAGGTATAATAGACTGTAATTATTGGCTACACATAGGTCCAAATATCGCAAATATCGATATCGAATCAGGAGGCCTACTATGAAATACCTACGAAACATGATGTATCCGATGACGGGTTACACGTTTTTCAATAATGAGAAGTTCCTTCGGATCCTACGACATTTGGCTTTGTAGTAGGGCCTCTGAGCAGACGCGACGGCCGGCGGCGGCGGCCGAGTGACGAACGCAGCCAGCCTGCAAGATGCGAGGGGGCGCTGAGACCGGATCTCAGACCCTAAAATAAAAACATCTATCGAAATAATAATACGCACTTACCCGGGACAAGTACGCGAAGCGAATGGCGTTGACCCCCAGACCAGCCTGGCCATTCCCATGCCGCCGCCGCCGCACCTTGGTCCAACTGGATTCTCGTAATGCAAGCCAACTACGCAAGTGAAAAGAACTTTCAAGTGTGTTTGAACTTATTTTTACAGATTACTTTTTGGTTATGTTACTTTTTTTTCATTCACATCATTTTGTTACAACTGATAAAGTAAGCTAGGTACCTTATAGGTATATATGAGAAGGTATTCTAGGTATGTTAGATGTAATACAGACGATTATGATTACCTATATTAGATGTTAGATGTAAGTTAGTATAAAAGTACTATTACCTATAGACCATTTGTATCTAACGGTCTATAGGTAACCCGATGGCTTCCTTGTACATATTTATCAATATAATACCTATATACGTATGCAGTTAGCCTTAGGTAGGTATAGTGGTGTACCTTAGATACTCGGTAGGTAGGTACTTAGTTAGTAATCAAATCATCAGTGTCCACTACTGGACAGAGTCTTCCAAAGCTGGAGGGCTTTGCCATAATCACCACGCTTGGCCGGTAGATTGGTGATCACAAGATCTCAAAGCTTCTTCTGGTGAGATTCTTAAGTCTGCTTTTACGACATCCATACGTTTATTCTCTATCTTTATATCTCTATCAACCTACCTATATTATATTATAGGCACTTACTGTAGTTCTAACATTAAAATTCCTATTGCGCGCGTAGCAATATTTTCAGGGTTATGTTTATTTTCCAGGGATCTCTGAAAAGTAGACCTAGGTACATTTACATACCTATTGATAGCTAGTTTACATTGTCGCATTCAACATTTTCAATTCAGACATGTGAACCAATTATTTGGCTCCACCGTCAAGGGAGACTGGGAAAATAAATGTATTGTAGGTATAAGTAATCCACTTTCTTTACAATTACTGGTCTATGGCAGAATAGGGGCTGAATGCAAATAGTACAAATAGACCAAGTTAGGCACAAAGCTGCAGGGCCTTTCACCCGGGACGCGTCTGGGTCGAATAGGCTATCGGGGTGAGTTCGCGACACGCCTGTCTGAGCCGTCTTTACTGACGTATAATTTAATCGTGCGTCTTTTCTTCCATTATTCTTTGTGCGAACAGGACCAGCGGACAAACCCGTTGCCGCCAAGCCACCGGACAAAGAATAATGTATTTAATGGATGTCCGAACAATGGGGGAGAAATTGTGATAGGTGAGAGTTATCTTACACAGCAGCGGACAATACTCGTTCTTTTATTTAGGATAAAACCCCATTCCTGGGAAAGGGTCCATAATAATACCGATATTGCAACTGCACCGGTTGTATTCACTTCACACGTTATATTGGCAAAGTTTTTCGAAGATACAATGCAAGGAGAGCTGTCTCATTCACTAACCCAAATTTATAGTAGGTATTATACCTACTATAATAGTAGGTATACCTGGTATAGTAGGTATACTACCTAGTAGGTGTACCTGGTATACCTAGTAGGCAGCTTTACTGTATATTTGGTTCCCTTAACATGATTATAGCTAGATATAGGTACCTACTTAAAAATACAAATAGTGCAAGTTTATTGAAAAACTAAGAAATTAATAGAATCACTATTTCTTTTGCAAACCACATCCACGGATTGCAGAAAAATAAAAGTTTAGTGATTTGGAATTTAAAAGTCTAGGTACTTAGGTATCTGCCTAAATTACAATAGAATAGTAGGTAATAATAATACAGCCTTTCCATCCAGACCATCTGACTGATGGGTCAGTGACATACAGGTGTCGTAAATTTAACCGCCTCTGTGGCCAACCCTTCGATTTCAGATCTAGAGGTTCTCAGTTCGATCCCCAGGGGAGTAGGCCCTACAATCTTGTGCTCGGTTTGGTTGGTGGTAGGACTTGGTTTAAGTCCACCTAGCTAGCTACCACCATCTTACCTAATTCTGTCGCAATAATAACAATTCCGGCATTTAGAGGTAAGATAGCCATTTCCTCAGTTTATTGAGGATTCCGAGTGAAGTGCGCCTCAACCTTCGGCCTTATCGTAACCTTTAACCAGGTGAGATGTAGGCTAAGCGCTTCCCCGTCGTGCAATAAAAATAAAATCGCAGGACACCGAATGCGATCCGCTCAGAGCAAGGATGTTACGCATTCATGGAGGAGCCCTATCCCAGCAGTGGGTTGATACGGGTTGAGGATGATGATGATTATTCTATCACTTATTCAGTTGTTTTTATTGTACGACGGGGAATCGCTTGCCCTTCATCTCACCTGTTACAAGTTAACATAAGGCCGAAGGTGGATCGCACTTCACCCGGAATCCTCAACAAACTGAAGAACCGAAGAACTGAACTGAAGCTCCTTCAACTTTGACCTCCGCCATTGGTTTTGTTCCAGTTGTGTCAGCTTTCGCTCTTGGTATCCATTCGCTACCTATCCCAAAGGCTCTGGATTTATGTTTCTTATTATTTTGAGTTATAGTAGATGTACCTAGTCGTTTATCTATTTTTTTGGTTTTTAGGTACCTACCTATTTTTTTTTCTGTCCTCTAGGCTTGTCTAGTTCTAGGCCAGAGTAAAGATGATGTATGCGATGGAGGGAGCTTTCCCAGACAACACTGGCTGACGGGACCCAGCCCAGCAAACCGTTTCGGACTTTGGCAAGTTCCATGTCCTTTTGCGGATCCATATATTTAAATAATAGTTTTATATTTTTAACAAGCCTCATAGCTCAGTTGGTAGTAACTCTGCCTTCTGCGCTGTAGGCTGTGGGTTCGATTCCCACCCAGGACAAACATTTGTGTGATGAATATACATGTTTGTTCTGTGTTTGGGTGTTGTATCACGTATGTAGTACGTATGTATTTACAAAAATAATTTAAGTATTCTAACCGTAATCTTGTTCCCAAATTACAAGCTATGCTTAGTTTAGGGCTAGATGGCGCTGTGTAAAATTAATGTCCTGTAATATTTATTTATTTATTATATGCTATTATAAGCTATGTTTCTTATTAAAGGGTCTTAGATATTCAATATAATTGTTAACAACTATGTTCATGAACCTATTATATTAGATAACCTACCTACATTTAAAAATGAACAATAGAAAAGACTGTCCATAGTGATAACTACACCATGTTTTATATTATTGACCGAGCGAGCGAAGCGTCTATGTTTCGGAACTGGCCAAAAATGCTTTTATCCGCTGTCTCTCGGTTCGTTCACGTCTACAGGTCGTATTTTTCAACCGACTTTGATGAAAATTTACACACATGTTCCTTGTTTTTTTTTTAAATCGATTGCGATTTTTGATCGAGGGGGAAATAGGGGGGAAAAGGGGGGAAGTTTGCTGTAGCGTTACTTTACGTTAATTTAATGCAACGGATTTGAATTAAATTTAAAATACACACTAAGATTTAATTCTACTCAAGATGTTGTGAAAAAAAAGGCATAGCGGAGGGAGAAAAGGGGAGAAGTTTGCTGTAGGTTTATTTTTTCGGAAAATGTAAAGGTACCTACGTAAGTATACCAATTAGATTACGTAGTCCTCTTCGCCTTTGCGAGACGAACTCGTAGACATCAGATTTGACCTCCTAGGGCCAGAGGAACACGAGTTTTCACTAAAGCTTATCCTCTTTGCTAAAAAGTCTAAAAGGAAAAGTAAAGATGAAAGCATCGGTTATTGCATGGTTATAAGGGCTCGCGAGGTCTACTTTTCTTACAGAACCACTAGTTAGTTACCTACCTTTTAGTACGTAAGTAAGGAGTACCTATGTATGGTTTACTTTGTAAAGTCAAAGTAAAAATGTTTTTAGGTTCATTTAGAAATGTCACATCTACTCTACTATTACTATCTACTACAATCTCGAACAGCACATAAGAGAAAGGCAAGATTAGGACTCCCTATCAAGAGGCTCGCTTTTTAGATCAAGCGGTGCTACGGGAACCATTCAGAAACTCGGGCTAGTAAATTATTTGATCATCTATTCAACAGGTATATCTACATACAGTTTTATGTAACAGTCTAGGGCAGTTTGTTAACATTGAGACATCACCATTTAGCTGTCAACTGGTATTGCAACATCGGGCCACGGGCTGTTATAGTCGATATAGTCACTTATTTCGTAGTAGGCACTTTTAATTAAATTGTTCTTTAAGTAGGTATATACTATTTGAATTTACAAGCAGAGAGCTTGGTGGCGCTTCCAGGAAGCTTATTGTAGAATCGTACACAGTATCCTAAGAATCAATGATTTACTTTTCTTAAGCGATACAAGGTAGGTGTATCAAGTTTTTTTATAATTTGTACATCACTTCTTTTGCCAAACTCATCAATGTTTCTGTGAGGGTGCATTAGATTTTCATAAATGTATTGGGAGCTGACTGCGTAAGAATACTAATCTCTACAAAACGTTCCTTGAGAGAGTCACGAGTACATAATGCTAGTAGGCTGTAGGCATGGATGAATGAAATGAATGAAAATTACCCATACAAAAATTATACAGAATAATTGATGATTAATGATTAAACTAAACCTTAAAGTACATTGGCCGGTATTACCGCTCGAAAGCGATCTCTTCCAGAGAATCTTGCCTCTTCTCTTCTCATTAATTTCTAGGGTTCCGAATCCAAAGTGTGCCTAAGCTATTACCATAATAAGCCTCCTCTGTCCGTCTATATGTTAGCGTGCTGTGCTGTGTCTCAATGAAACGTCATAATAAGCGTGATAGCTCAGTTGGTAGTAGCTCTGCCTTCTGCGCTATAGGTTGTGGATTCGATTCCTATACCACCCAGGACAAACATTTGTGTGACGAATCTAGTTGTTCGTTCCGTGTTTGGGTATTGTATCATATTATATGGTAAAAATGTATATAAAAAATATAAGTATTCTATCTGTAATTTAGTTCCCATATTACTATGCTTAGCTTGGGGCTAGATAGCGATGAGTGAGATTAACTTCCTGCAAAAAAAAGTATTTTCATTGGTATTAACACGGACCAGTATATTTTAGTCCATGGTATCTGGTATCAATTACAAGTAGGAACTTAATAATTAAAATGTATTAAATTTAAAAATAAGAGATCATACAAGAAACGATGTATTTTTCCGCACTCTTTTAATAAATAGGTACCTGTGTGTGTATTAAAACTTGGTAGGCAAGTAATAGGTACGACGACTGTAGTAACGAAGTGAAAGAAGGCAGTAGTTTTCCAAGGTCAGCCTCGGCAGATACTGACTGTACCTACTGCACTCGACATAGGTACCTCTAGTGCGTTGCATATTTGCATTGCAAGAATAAAGGCAGTACCTATCCATCGCGCATATTAATTAATAATGAAGCTACTACCTAAGTATTAGGTAGGTAGGTATTAATAAAATGCCGACGAACTTTCAAAATTCGCGCAAATTAGCCTCAAATCAAAACAATACTTATAATCATATAGGTACCTAGTACCTAGTAATACCTACACCTAGTAACAAGCCTCATAACTCAGTAATCTCATACCTAGTAGCTCTGCCTTCTGCGCTATAGTTGGTGGGTTTGATTCGCACCCAGGACAAACAGGATTTTTGTTTTGTGTTTGGGTGTTGTATCATAATATGGTTGGTATGTATTTAGAAAAAAAGTATTCAAGTGTGTCATAAGTATTCTATCCAAAATATAGATCCCATATTACAAGCTATGCATAGGTTGGGGCTATATGACGCGTGTGAAGTTAATGTCCTGCCTGCCATGTCCTGTATAAAACATATAACCTGGGTATAACATCACTTTTTTTCTTTTTCTGATTTTGCCCCGTGTATTGTTTTGTTGCAACAACACTTTTCTTAATTCTTCACATCCCCATAGTCTAATTGTCAACAACCATGGACGAGTAAATACTAATACAACTGACGTGCAATTACTGTCATCGCAACGTGGTACCTTACACTTACACGCGTACTGCGAAAATAAGTAGGTAAGTAAGTTAGTCTGTTATGTAATGGCACAAGAACGGAACTCCTCAGTTTAAAAAGCGAAAGTAAAGTCGCCGAAATCAGCTTGTAAAACATCATCTGCACGATAAGTACCCATATGACATTAAAATGTGTTCTAATTGTCAATGTTGAAAAATGACTGCAAATGCCTACCTTACATTACATATCTACCTAACCTTCCATAGGTTAGGTAGGTATCCTACATATCCTTCAACCTACAAATCTACCTAAAACCTGCTATCAAATCGCGAGTTCATGAGACGCCCTTGAATTCGCTAAAATATAAACAAATAGAAATGACCTCGACCCACAAGAATGATAGACACGAGCAAATTCAACAGGTTAGATTAGGGCGGGTATTATTATTGCTGCGTACGAGTTTGAATAGAGCACCATAGACAAATAGAACAAGATAATATATGCCGGCTATTCCATAACAATGTGACGTCATCGACTGACGTCAGCAATAGACAGTCAGGGTCTGTCTATTCTGTGGTCAGCTATAAGACTCGGATTTCGATTTCGATTTCGAGTGAACATTACGCCCTCACGCGTATTATTTCGGCAAACTGCAAAATTGACGTTTCTAGTATTGGTTGTAGGTAGGTAGGTACAATACAATTATGGTAGGTAGATAGAATACATAAAAGTAATTTGATATGTGATGGTAGGTTGTATAATTATGCTTTATTTCCTTGTTCTGTCGTGTACCTAGATGTTTTCACCCAAAAAAGTTTTTACATAAAATTAGGACTAGGACTGAAGCACGTAGGTAGGTAGGTACCTAGTAGTTTGTGGACTGAAGCTTTTTATCAAAATACTAGGGCTTCGCCCTCGTGGTATCTATGTGGTACCACGAGGCTACCTACCCGGATAAAATATTTTGTGGTTCTGTAAGAACAATAGACCTCGCGAGCCCATGAACCATGCAATAACCGATGCTTTCCTCTTTCACTTTTCCTTTTAGACTTTTGAGCTAATAGGGGTACAAATACAAATATATTTATTCCCAAAAAAGTGTTACATTTCAGTAAGATTACTATAATTGACCCCGCACTAGGACTCGCCTGTAGATGAAGATAGTCGGTAGAAGCTATATTGATTACTCGCGTTTCCTTGGTCTGAGGAGATCGAACTACGGATGTCTACGGATGTGTCTTGCAAAGGCGGAGAGGACTGCGTAGTCTTATTAGTAGGTAAACGTACTTAGGTATATTTTTTTTCGAAAAAAAAAAACTCAAAACTTGTAATCTAACAACAAACTTCACCCCTTTTCCCCCTCCACTCTCCCGTTTTTTTTTCACAACATCTTGTGTAGGATTAAATCCTTAGTGTGTCTTTCAAATTTAATTTAAATCCGTTGATAAATAACGCTATAGCCAACTTCCCCCCTTTCCCCCCAATCAAAAATCGCGATCGTCTAAAAAAAAATATAAATCAAGGAACATGTGTGCCAATTTTCATCAAAATCGGTTGAGAAATGCGACCTGTAGGCGAGAACAAACCGACAGCCGACAGTCATTTTTGGCCAATCTCGAAACTGAGACGCTTCGCTCGCTCGGTGAATAAGTAAAATACCCTACCTACCTAAGTTTATACTATTTCAGCTCACTTACTATACAATATAATATATATATAAACCACAAATTATACAGTTATTGGAAAATATGACGTGTTTAGAATGGTGACACTGGGCACTGTGACGTAGTACCTAGTAGGTACCTAACGGCGAACGTACGGCGACGTATTAAAGGCACTCTACGTATTTCCTCCTTTTGACATCCTTACAGACATGTAGGGGAACATAATATAGGTCTCAGCAAGCAGATAGGCAGGCAGCAGCATTCAACTGAACTGTTCTTAGTAGTTACTTGTCTTCTTCGTGTCGAAGTAACAACATAATATTAGCACAGAATAACTAATTGTACCTACTTCGTATTAGTATTGTTAGGTACCTACTTACAAGTATTAGTGGTGGTACCTATACATTGATAACCATTCTGCCCGAATGAGTAAATGGTTTATGTCAAATCCCTGCAGTCTTGATATTGAACTATAACGTACATAAATTAAAGATTGCTTACACATACATACTTTTTGATCTTCTAAGACCTAAGAATAAAGTAATCTTTGGCAGTCGATGTCGTTAGCAATGTACTATAATAAATAGTTAGTTCCGCTTCCTTCAAATAATGCATCTGTATCTGTAAGGGACATTGTGGCATGGACATAGCAATAAAAACTGTTTGGGTTTAGGTATGCGCCAACCTCTTTAAAAAAATAAATAAATGACATTTATGTAGTTACTGTCAATTTTTTTGATTAGTGTTGGGTATTTTTCAAAATTAATATCCGGAAAGAATATCCGTACATGGTATTAGTTCTTTCCGTAAATTCGTTAATCTTAATAAATAGGCTATACTTAACTATTTTAATAGCTCATCATCATCAATAACATTGATCAATATAAATGAGTTTATTTTTTATTACTCCAAGATAGTCTTTGTAATATCTAGATTATTCACATCGATCAGATCTGTAGATCTTAATCGTACGTTCTATTGGAGTACGAACTTTGCCATTCAATCGACTTGAGTTAAATTAATCGCGTGAGCAAAATCTTTTTCTCAAGACAAACTTACGCCGGAAACTTGGTGAGAGTTCATTTTACTGCAGTACTTTTAGCGCTATTGATATCAAGAAAATGTGAGAAAGGAAGTGAGACGTGGTGCTAGTAGCAGCCTGCTACAAGACATACTACACCGAGCTCTTTGTGTAGAGTCTGAGTTAAAACTGTAAGCGAATTTCGACATGGTAGATGCTTCCAGTAAGATTCATATTGGCAGTGAAAGGGCCGCGTTGGGGCTATGTTCAGTATAAAACGAGGCACCCGCAGTAGCCGCTGCTCTACGTACCTATCTACCCACATAATGCGGCGGATACAGATCCGAGTTTCTGGCTTACACGCACATACATGAACATGCGTATGTGCGTGTACTGCACGAAGGCCAGTTTTAAATATGTGTATGTGTCGCGTTGCGAGTTGCGAACACATACGGCTTCAATGATCAGCAGGTGTAAGTTAACTAAAGCAAGGGGTTATTGCGATTAACTCGTTTATCCCATCGTTTCCATATCAAAGAGTATTGAACTTGTTCTAATAGAATACCTATTAGAAAAGTTGATTAATAACTGTGATTTTTCACACGCACGATTCGTGCAACCTTATGGTAGATGTGGTTAATTTCTAATTAGATAGGTAACCTATTGTTTATTGTCATTGTTTTTAACGGATTTGTTACTAAACATCTTTTTGTTTCCAGATTATTTATTTTGTTTATATATTTTTTGAATAAAGTTAATAAGTAGGTACCTACCAAATTTGAATCAGGTGTCTAACCTGATTAAAATTTGGCATTACATCATTTTAATTTGGCATAAGCATACAACATTTTAGGTAAAACATTATCGTTCAAGCGTTATTTCCCGAATTAAATTATTTTTAAACCTAACAGTACCTAGACCTATGAAATCCGGCAATGGCCACGGGACAGGTGCTGTTTTTAATTAGGTAAATATTTAAATAAATAGCTGGGTAAGTATATTTGGTACCTACTACTGAGGTATAATATCTTAATTTTCTAAACTTTTAAAATTTAGTTAACATTGTAATATTACACATAATACTTTTTGTGAAATATCAAGGACAAATGACCTAGTGTCTGTAAATGTAAATCGATTAATAATTCCTAGTTAACGAAGGTCATAGGATGTGTACCTATGTACCTATGCAAGTATGCAGCCAAGCTCAGTGCGGCATCGCTGCTGCACGCCTGCACTGGTGGTTGCAACTCCCTCCCCCCTTCGTTCTCCGTTTCTCACTCGTCGCCGTCTTGCCGTTGCCGCTAGCCTGTCTCACCTCGCGGCCGGCAACCTTGCGCGACGCGCCGCGCTATTTTACATTCAAAATTATTCGCAACCATTGCAAAAACTCTCTGTGCAATAAAAATAGTTTTTTTTTCTCTTGATGCGGTCGCGATTCGTTTATTTAGTTAAAACAGAGAGATTAAAAAAATATATTTGTAAATTTAGTGCTTTTTAAAAAACTTTGTATGCACTCCTCGTTGCATTATCCCGCGCGCGTCGCTATGAGAACCCCGACCTCGTACTGGTGGTCACGTTGACGTCGCGCGGTGCCGCCATATCTGTCTCGGCCACCAACCAACTAGCAAAATTAATAGGTAATTATTTTCGCGTATTAGCAGTGTTTTGATTTGTTTTCACTGCATAATTAATGTGTGTTGAAGTGTTTAAAAGTTTCGTGATCGTTTGTGCTACGTCCATCTGGAATCTTATTGGAAAATAAGGCGCGCGCCGGCCGGTTCTTATCGGGTGCAATGCAGTTGCACTTTCAACTCATTGCAGTTTTGCATTCACAAAACTCAAGTGCGTGGAAAGTTTTTAGTGCTCGTAATATAATTCAAAAGGACTGTGAACGAGTAAAAAGTGATAATAAACATACAATAAGTGTTGTGATAAAGTTAGTTATGAGCTGTCAGACAGAGTAGCTGTGTTATTTCGGTCATTGACCGCCGGATTTCGCATCCCTATAGGTTTAGCGCTGTTGATATAGTAACTTTACCGTAATTCCGTATATGTTTTTTTTTAGGATATCAAAATTGTGCCCCTTCCCTATTGCAATGAAATGACCTGAAGTATTCTGTTTTTGAAATTTACCAATACCCGGATGGAATGAAGAGAGCACAATCATATTGTTTCACAATTTCATCTATTTGAACATCATTTGTTTTTTTGTTTTTCGGACGGTTGAACTGTTATCATTTTCTTCCAAAATTACAAAAATTACAAAATAAAAAAGGTAATTATAGCTCCCGTAAAAATGTTTTGTAGAGGTATCAGTTGATTTAAATTGTTTTAATAAATTTGCACTAAATTCTTTTACACCTGAAAGTTACACGTGGCTTCCTTGAATTTTGTATGACATCATTTCTGTAAGTAGGTAGGTACTTACGCTAGTCTTGAAAACTCCAATCTGAAGTCAGTAAAAGTTTTCAAAGAAGTACCTACCTACCTACCTTGTTTCCTTTTTTACACCAATCTTTATACCTTTACCTACTTATCTTATTAGCTTAGTCTAGGCAGTAACTGGTATCTACTTCAGTGTAGTGTGTGTAAAAATATAATAAATGTGCAGCATGGCGGAAGGCAATGGAGAAATACCCATTGAAGAGGTACCTGGGAAGGACTCTGATATTGGCCGCACACCGGATTACCGCAAACTCATTGACTATGGCTTGGATCCAAAGGTAACTTATTACACTTAGTTACACATTTTATTCTTAGCATTATTATCACTCTATGTGGAATAGATATCTAGTGCTTAGCCTACCTACTCACCATACAGTTTGACTAATAAATTTTACTCCGATAGAAAATTAAAAAGTCAGTAAAAGCTAGGTAGGTACCCAATTCATACTTATCTACTTATAATTTACCATGCCTAATCATTTTGATATGAAAGTTAAATATAAATATAATTTCATTTCTAGAAATTGGTGTTTGGAATAAAGCAAAGAGTGCAGGTACCATATCAATGTACATTAGAGACCATTTGTAGTTAACCTTTTCATAATCAATGAATAAAGATTTGTTTTTCTTGTTGGAATAATAATTTGCCTAGGTACTTGCTGTAGGTATTAAATGTTTGAAACTCTTTTTGTTATTGGCAAATTCCTTCCCTACTATATTCCCTACTATAATCTTACTCAAACTACTAATAAGAATTTAAATACTAGTTTGAGATTGTTATTCTGTTCAAAATCTAAGTAAAATAGACTTCTACAGTACAATAAAAATATACCAAATAGTGAAATGCCTGGTACATACCTACTTCATTCCCATCATCCCATATGAATTTTTTGAAACCTGCACCCTTACACTAATAAAGGAAAATACCCTGAAAATTTATATTTAGGTTGGTATAGGTGGGTTGGTCAGTCAGTCAGCTACACAATGATTTTATCTAGATTAGTAAGATATTTTTGAATTGTTTAGAGAACTGCTTTTATTGCTGACTTTTTAAAAGATGATCCCTGTTTTCTTAAACATCTAACTTTGTGTACCCACCCACAGAATATTTTAAGCATACTTCATTGCAAAGTAGGACTTTAGCGCTTCTTGTCCACATTGCATGATTGCTGTGGCTTAAATAATTCAATTATACATAATAACCAACCAACAACATGTATCTATAACTAGGCTAATTATTTACTGAGGAAGCTGTCGGGCTACCTTATGGATACCTTATATACCTTCGGTCTATAGGCAACTCAACTGTACAAGACAAGTCGAGATGGAAGCATACCCAAGACATTGCTAGCTAATGCTCACTGCTCATTCACTTAATAATTGATAATCCCGATAATTTCTACAATCACTCGCACACTTCTTGTTTTGTCAAGAACGCTTATAGATCTTGAAAGTAAATATTTTTATTTTTTAACCTTTACATACAAAACTAGCCTACCTAGTGAAACCTAAGGTCAGCTTTATCAACAGGCAAAATGCATTCTATGATAAACTATTAAAATAAACCCAGATGTGTCTAAGCACATAGTTACTTGGATACATACTATACTAGGTAGGTAGGTACTCCTCGGAATCATCCTGATAAGCACTATCAAGGTACTTAAAATGGGCAGCCAATAGTGTTCTGTAATATCTAGGTATTGTGCAACAAACATGAATTTAACTTATCAGTTCGTTTACGTAGTAATAATAGATCGGTAAGTAATAATTGTATAGATTTCAAAAATCTTGCGGGGCGTTTGATTGAGATCGACGCGTGATCCCAAGTGCTCGCTTTTTTTTGGGCCAGCGAATCGGCATAGCTATTCAGAGTGGCAATGCAGAACAGTTAGGGTTCTGTAGGTAGTCATTTTTAAACTTTCGCCATTAGAACACATATTTTTATACGAAAATACAGATATTTGTCGTATTTTACCTATATTTATCCCATCCCAATGTCAGGGCAGAGTCTGCCCGCGACCACGGCTGGTGCAACCCCGCTGAAACGTTGCGATAAATATAGGCAAAATACGCTATAAATACTTACCCGTTTTTTCGTATCAATATAATGGGTCCTTGGTAACCTAAGTGCTGCCCTTGTGAATAGTTAGTTTAATTGTAAGTACCTACATATTACTTGAATAAATATACTTATTAGCTTTGATAAATGATGTGACTTAGGTATTAGGTAGGTACCTACCTATACAGAATATATATGTATAACTACTACGAAGTTACATACTTAGTTTTCCGTTTATTCTTTAAATTCGTTGTTCAGGGGCCTAACCACAACATCTTATAGCATTCTCGTTTTGATATTACATTACTTGTCTCGTTTTTTCTACACTTAGATAGTGACAAAAGTGAAGTATGTTAAAACAAGAATGCTCTAAGAGGGCATGTTACCCCCCCCCCAGGCCAAGTGCTGTGCTGACATGCACACCGGTTCCTTCCGACCCACATTTCAAGGCAAAAAAACGAGACAAAAGTAATGTAATATCAAGACTAGAATGCTTAAATAGGTTGTGGTTAGGCCCCTGGTTTACAAGTTGTGATAACGTGCACTTTACCCGGAATCCTCAACAGTCTGGAGCAGGCTATATTACCGCTATCGCTGGAAAACCATTCCGAAATGTTGTACGGAACCTTAAAAGTATAACGTTCAGATGTTATCAAGAATACCAACTCGATTTATTGGAAAGCGTTAGAGCGAGACGTATGTACGAATTCGTTGGCGAGAGCCGCTGTAGCTAGGTACTTTCAAGTTGCGTCTAAACCAGAGGTCACATGGTACTGAGCGTCGATGATGCGTCAACGGCCCTCGGTCAGGGAACACTGCAGTTTAGTTTTCCTCGTGACTGTCCTTTGATATGTATGTACGGTCAGGTCGTCAGGACATCGACCTCTTCGCTGATTCGAGTTGGCCACTGATCTGCCGTTGAATTTGTTTGCGTTCCGCTCAAACACTTGCCGATACGATTTAAACCGCCTCTAGTCTTGTCACCAGACTCAGTGGTTCGACCGCCGGTATTATACCCAGAGGTTCCGGTTCGAGCACCAGGGGGTATTTTTTTTTATTTTTGTTAAGTCCGCCTGGCTAGCGACCACCATCTTATCTGAGTGTGCAATAGCAACTGTTCTAATTGTTGTGTTCCGGCATGAGGTAAGACAGACAGTTCCTCAGTCTGTTGAGGATTCCGGGCTAAGTGCGCTTTCACCGGTAAAGCGCTTCCCGACTATCCAAAAAATTATGTTGCTATCCTCTCCGCCAGGCGGACTTAATAAAAATCCTGCCACCAACCGAACCAAGCACAATATTGTACTCGGCTGGGTGGACGAAACAGGCGATGAAAATGTATAAATAAACTTAGGTAATTTAGAGCACCTTTAAACCAAGTTAATTATGATTCCGACTCCTAATCATAATCTTAACAGAGCAATAAAAAAAACAAGAGCTTTAGAATATACGGTCGTTTGGTTGATACTAACTACAACTGCAAAGAAATAGAATCTTGTGGAATGTAGAACATTGTAGAGGTCGTTATGTACTACTAATCAAACTACAGTAACGTAAACCGACGAAAAAAAATGTTGGACTCGGAAGTCCGTTGGATGCTGGTCTTCCAACCTTGCCAGTTTCAGATTAGAAGTTCTCTCTGGTAGTAAGAGAAGGATATAAAAAGAATACCTTTATTAGGTTACACAAAGGCTCGCATTGGTAAGGCCTAGTCTAGTCCTCTCAAGCCTAGTCTAGTCTAAGTCTCTAGACTAGACTAGGCTCGAGAGGATGTAGAGACGTAATGTACCTGCGAGATGATCTTCACAACCACTACAACGCAATAGAGGAGAATGATCATCAATCTCATATGCAAAATTATAGGACAGGAGTTCTTACAAACTACTATATTGATGGAGGAACCTTACAGAATATCGCAGCCAGTCCACTATATATCTCACTAATATTATAAATGCGAAAGTTTGTGTGAATGTTTGTTACCACTCGTCTCCGTAACTACTTCAACGATTTAGATGAAATTTAGTATATAGATAGTTTAGGTTCTAGAATAGCATAGGCTTAAATCTAGTTTTTGAAATTCATTCCCTATGGATATACAGAGTGGTAAAGTTTCTATGGAAAAAAATAATCCATGGTTCTATTCACTCAAAACTCGGGTTGAAAAAGGGTTAAAGTACAGTTTTCATTATTTACTTCATAGTTTAATGAAGTAAATAATAAAAACAGTACTTTTTATTTTAACAATAGTTTTGTTAAAATATCGCCCCTAGGAGACGTGCAATAAAGTGAAATTTGTATGGGAAAAAAATATCCAAATTTTTCTAAATTTTGACACATAAATATCCACGCGGGCGAAGCCGCGGGACGCAGCTAGTCTATTTTCTAGTGGTGCGTTTCTTCTTCATGAGTGGCAAACACCTGCTTCTGGTGTTTAGCTTCTGGTCTAGTGTAGCCGTAGTGTAGCTTACCATCAGGTGGAAAGTATGCATTTTAGCATAACATTACAACTGAACATCTGGCACGAAAGCCTGTACTTGTGATAACAAGCCTCATAACTCAGTTGGTAGTAACTCTACCTCCGCGCTGTAGGCTGTGGGTTCGATTCCCACCCAGGACAAACGTTTGTGTGATGAATATAGATGTTTGTTCTGTGTTTGGGTGTTGTATCATATAGTATGTATGTATTTACAAAAGTATTTAAGTATTCCATCCGTAATCTAGTTCCCATATTACAAGCTATGCTTAGTTTCGGGCTAGATAGCGCTGTGTAAAATGAATGTGGGTGCTGAGCGTCTCGCTCTCCGTGTAAAGTGTTTTATTAAGCAACCATCGAGGTAACATGTCTGTAGGTTTTTGATTGTATTTATTTCAAAGCCATTTGCTTTGAAATAATTCTGCATGTTCCTTGTAATATATAAAATGGTGTAGCTGACTGACTGACGAACAACGCACAGCCTAAACCCAGAGTTCCTAGAGATTTTAAATTATCTGGGTATTCTTTTGTAGCGTTAAGGTGCACTAGTAAAGGATTTGATAAATCCCCACGGGATGGGGGAATAAATTACAGGGCGTTTCACTAGTACCTGATTTGATTAGCCGAAGCGCTGCAGTTTTTGAAGTGGGTAATTATTTGTTCCCAAATTACAAGCAATGCATAGTTTGGGGCTAGAGGCCGCTGTGTGAAATAAGTGTCCTGTAATATATACTGTGATATACGTATACTAAATACGGGCGTTCGAAAAATATTAGATTACTTATACCAGTAAGGTGTCAAAAAGCCACACGGCCCATCTGATAGTAAACCTTTACCATTGCCTAGTCAAGGAAAACCTCGGCAGGGAAACCATTCTACACCTTTTCACTTTTTTTAACGTTTGTATTTTTTATTATGTATTTCGATGTGGGTGCAGTCGTTTGTCGACAGGGTTTTGTGATTTTGGTGTGAAAGGAAAAATATCTAATATACATTATATTGGATATGTAATAGGTAGTCCACAGATATCATAGTACGTTATTATTAGTAATAGAGTGGGTAGGTGTACGATAAAGTAGGTATTTTTATTAATTCATCCATTCATTCTATTGTATTGCGGTTTTGATTTATATTCTCATCTCTCATCATCATCATCAACAGCTTTTATGTAACCCACTGCTGCTATAAGCCTCCTCCCCCAAACGCCACTAACCTGTTTTTTTTTTTTTACGTTTTTTTACGTTTCATGAGATAGAGCCCTTGATTTATATTCAGTATATAAAAAACGCGGCCGGTAAAATTTACCTTTCTTGGTTTATTTTAAGTCTTATGATTTGGTAACGATTGTCACACTTCATGTACATCGCATGTTAGGTACCAAGAAATGCTTATTTTGTGATAATTTTTAGAGTTCCGTGCCCACTAAAACCTAAAGTCAAAGTTTTTTGATTTTTTTTTCGTAAAATACGCCTTGTCATATATATTTTACCTTCAAGTTCTATAGCAAAATCGCTATAAGTGTTAAAAACTGAATAGAACTTAAAAGCATCGATCTATCGAGCTTGATTCTAAACAAATATTAAATGACTATAATAAACCTTACGGCTTAGAGCATGATTGCGTTCCAGAAACCAAAGGACGGCTTATAGGTCACTAGTGAAACACCCGGGGACTTTGTTTCATGTTTAAACCTTTTTGCGCGGCACTCTAATTATTTTTCTAAAATAAAAGTAGCCTGAGCTACCCCGTATTATATCAGCTATCTGCCAGTGAAAGTCCCGTCAAAATCGTTCCAGCCGTTTTGGAGTCCATAGAGAACATACATACATACAAATATGACAAACATTACAAACATTGATTTTTAAATATCTGATAGCTAACAAACTACCAAGCAATTATTATATATTTAAAAAAATCCTTATATAGGCTGTTGGTAAAGTTACGACGGGATCGCACTTGGCATGCCAATCACCCAACAGAACAAAGACTAGGAATGAATTGACGTGAATTATAAAGTCACCTCCTCGCTCGTCTCGCTATGCTAAAGCCCACTTCAGTGTGCAGTGCTCCGTCGGTACCAGTCTCAATTATAAAATGGCGCATTTCGCATTCACAATAACTTGTTATACGAATGGTATCCGCATAGTCTGCCGCATAGCGCTAGCTGGCCTGCAGCTATCGACCATAGTACACGACTGTTTCTCTGCAGATTTATAACTGCGCCCTAAATTGAATGTTCTACTAGCCAGCGGCGGAATTGCCTAGAGCTATGCTACCAGCCTTTTGATACACTCATGGACGTAATCAGAGGAACGCAACAAAAAAGACAAAATCAGGATTTAAAACGAGCCGCCTTTTTTTACCAGAGATGTTAGGCGCAACTTTGTGTAGGTCATATCCTCAAAGAAACCTAGGGTGCGCTGCGTTACGCTCATCAGCTTGAGGCATGAAGGCCGTATTCAAATATCCTTCACTCCGAAACACAGCAATGATATTTGGCGGCCAAAAATATATGGTGGTAGTTCTTCCCTGTAACCATAACGACAATTCTGAATTGTTGTGTTCCGGCATTAAAAGGTAAGATAGCCAGTTCTTCAGTCTTTTAGAGGATTCCAAGTGAAGTGCGCTTCCACTTTCGGCTTTATCATACAAAAAATGTAGATCAGAAAAAACAACAAGGCGTGGGATGTAATTTCTTTATTTAAATTTAAAATGTTGGTAGTATATTGCCAGTATGTTACAAGATTTTCCTACATATTCCAAACTTTTATCGATCGATGAAGCGTTTCCATAAATAAGTCCATGAGTGTTTATTGCTAATGATTGTAGCAAGGAACCTGCTTTAGCCCAGTCAGTAACAAAGATCGAAACCTAACTATATATACCAACTGATATATCACGTCTCCTGACGCACACTGTCCTTGCGTTGGCCATTCACCCTAGCCGACAGTCGCAGTACTGGGTTAGGTCCACTCATTCCGAACGATTCCGATGAATAAAGCCCTTTTCTAAGACGCATGTTTCTCGTTTCAGGTTGCCGCCAAACTCGACGAGATTTATAAGACTGGAAAGCTAGCGCACGTGGAACTAGACGAGCGTGCACTAGATGCCTTAAAAGAATTTCCATCCGACGGTGCTTTAAGTGTTCTTGGACAATTTTTAGATTCAAATCTTGAACATGTATCTAATAAGAGTGCTTATTTATGTGGCGTCATGAAGACCTATAGGTGAGTACCTAGTTACGTTAGATCTGCATTTTTTCCCAGGCCACTGAAGATGTTGGATGATCGCCAAAGTGAACTAGGTCGCAGCTTGAAAAATTGACATAATATCGTGTTCGACGCTAGACCGTTGGCTTATATTACGTGGTTGCGGTTTGATGCCTTCACTCTAAGATACATGTACCTACATGGTGGTGTTGACCTGCGACTGCAATACTACACGGGTTCGTTGCGAAACTCATTGAGAGAATACGTTATCGGATCTGTAGAGACATGGTAAGCTAATAAAAACACGAAGTTAAAATATTTAAAATTAGCTTCACAGTAGACTGCGAAAATATCTCTGACCTCTGTTGGACGAGGGCATTTCGAGTAGGTAATAATGTACTCGATACAGACTATTAAATTGCAATAAAATGATTGCCTCGTCTGGAGCGTCGTGGAACTAGGTAGCTGCTAAAAAGCAGCTAGACTTGTTATTTGCATCGCTTGTGTTGATTTATCTGAAGTGACTTAAATAGCTTTGGAAATCGTTTTTGTTACACATAAGGAATTATATTCATAGAGGCAACGTAGATTTTTCGATGTAGCTTCTTTTGAGATAAATTACGAATGCCCCGAAGTAGCCCTGATTTTCGTTGTCGTACGACAACAATACTAATTTCTTCATAAGCTCCAGTGGCCTTATGAAGAAATGAGTACAGGTTAAAGACTGCAATAATTTTCGCAAAGGTAGATTTACTTTGCGAGGGCAATGCGTTTACGAAGCCGTTCGGTCGTGTGGGTGTATGCACGTCTCACAGATTAGATTACGGGCTGGTCATTACCCCCGCTGCCCGCAGGACCTGTTTGGCAGAACACAGCCTCGAATAGTTATTTTTTAACGCATACCACTCATTGAGCCAGGTCAAGGTGACAACCGAACCACCTCACAAACTATACAATTGGCAAAGTAATGAGAAGTCTTTAAAGTCATTCGAGGCCGACGCAATAATGGCCGCCGTGCAATTTATGCTATCTTGTCCAGTTTTGAGTCTTGATTATAAAGCAGTATTGATTGGAAAATTGCTGTCTTGCTCAATTTGTCGAGGAGCTTACTATCCTGTAACCAGGCAGGCGACGATATAGACTAGACGTTAGTCCGATTTTAATCTTGAAAAGGTATCTCGAACCAAAGGATATCAGCTAATTGGCTGAAAGCCAACTTTTTAACAGTACTTCTTTCTACTGCAATGCTGCCTTAGGGCGCTCTTAGTTTCTACATTGTTGCATTGCGTTCGTCGCCCCATGACGTATTCTTCTTTGTGTTTGCTTTTTACACTGGAAACTCTACCCCTTATGTCGACTGTGAACATTTCTTTACTCTGCGTACAAAAGGACTCTTTTATGTGGGTTGGAACACTTGAATGATTAAACGACTACCTTTTAGCCACATTTGTGGCATCGCCAAATACGGCAGATGTTTCGAAGTTTCACGAAACTTAAAAGTGCTACTTTAGTAGGTTTCACAGCTTTTACAGATTTGGTAAATAGTACGTTCAATGCACAGAGGAACCACTTTAGAGTTGAATTCGTTGACGACAGCGCACTTACAAAAGTTTGGCAAACGCAGACGGGGATATTTTAAAGCAACTGTAGTAAATGTCTAAAACTCGCTGCTTGGTCCAATTGGTATCCTGTGTATACCATGCAACGAACGAATCGCGCTATTTCATAGAGGAAAATATGTTTATTGATTTTCCTACTATTAGGAATGTGCATTATTCGCAGTATCTAACCTATGCTGCCTTGTGATCGATTACTTTGACAAGTGCTCTTAATGTAAAGGCTATTATTAGAATACAAATCTAATCTACTATCGTAAAACAACCTGTTTTCATTGTCTTCTTCAACATGGGAAAGAATCGATACACCAGTGGGTTCCCAGAGCACATCAGTGGTCGAAATTTGATCGTAAAAATTATCAAATTAGTTTCCCGCACTCGTTAAAAAAGTTAATTATGCCAAATCTCGCTCCTCCGTGCTTTAAAAGGGGTCCGAGTTAACTAGTTTGCTGCTGTGAAACACTCACGGTGTGTTCTTCATAAAGCAGCTTGCTCTCAGCACCCAACGAGTTAGAGGGAGTTAATGCTTGTATTGTTTGATGCCATTTTTGTTTACGATAGTGTTCATTCATTAATTCTGTCATTGATTCCGCGGTATTCACTATGCGTTGTCTTAGTTGCCAATCAATCCTTTGTCTTCAAAACCAGCGTTGCTCCGGATAATCCCCAAATCCCAGGTGAGATGAAGGCCAAGCGCTTCCCCGTCGTACAATAAAAAAAAAGCAACAGCTGATTCGGCGACGCTTTTGGCCCATCACAATCTACGTAATGTAGTGTCTGTTACCTATGTAGGTATTGTATCGGTTTTTTTGTTTATTTTTCCTTTCTCCTTATGTTGTATTTCTTATTTTTTCTTCATTTTGAGTACCAAATTGTGTGGGCTAAATAAATGTATTTTCTTTCACAGTTGAGTTACCTATAGACCGTTTGTAACGGTCGTTAGGTAATCCGACTGTTTCCTTTGTACATTTAATTTAAGAAGCTATTACCATTTTGTTTGTTTGTTTCAATGTTGATTGTATTTGTGAATGTTTCAGACAGAAGAGCAGGGCGGGAGTACAGGGGGCCCCCGCGCTGTCTCCTCCTATCCAGGTCAAGGGACCGGACGAGGACAAGATCAAATTGATCCTGGCCCGGACGGGATACACGCTGGACGTCACCACAGGTCTGTACTCTCATACTTGGTTAAACACTAGCTTTTGTCAACCGCTTCGTCCCGCGAGGTACCCAAACAGAGAGTAGTTAGTGTTCTTCCCCGTGACTATATCTATCAAAATTAAAATATTGTTTGCTCGGTAACATTTTTAGAGTTCATTTTGAAATAGTCAAATCTACCTCCAGCGGCCTAACCACGTCTTTCTTGATATTACATTACTTCTGCCTTTTTTTTCTACACTGGATAGTTACAAAAGTAAAGTAATATCAAAACAAGAATGCTTGCCGTGGTACCTGACCTGCGGAAAATAATAAATGTAACCCGCACGAATGCTCCAGAACAATATGAAAAATAAACCCGCATTTTTGCGTTGAAATGTGGGATGGAACCCCCCGTGTGCGTGTCCGCCACGCGCTTGGCTGGTTTACTTGTAAAACCATGTACGTACTGTACAGTCATTAAGGAAAGACCTTGCTAGAAGGTTTGAAAGAAAAAAACGTTTTTGTTACAATGTTTTTATTTAACTCGATAAAATATATCCATCTATTCCAAAATTGCTGTGTTCACGGACGGAATGGAAACCCCTCTTTAACCTCGCGTTACGGAAAAAGTTTAAAGGATACAGATGACATGACAAATTAATGACTAGTTTCCTGTAAGCGTTTTCACTCGGTGCGTTTGCTAATGGTGACCTACGGAACGGAACTGAGCCGCGGTCGTCACCTTAGCACAGGCCCAACTGGATATGCTTACACTTGGTGATAAAACCCGAATCGGGGATATCCGCTGGATCAAAGTGTACTCTCAATTATCAAGTTAAGGTGGTTCAGGGATATAAAATAAATAAAATAAAAATCGTTTATTTCGAGCAATTTTAAGCTCATATAGAGATAATGTACACACAAGAAAATACACAAAACACAAATTTAAAATCAATATTACAATAATATTGTAATAATACAATTAAATTATATAGGCTATGTACGCGAATATGGTTTACGGTTAAATGTAGATTCAAAACACATCGTGGATTTAGATTGAGATTCGTTACTATTGATGAATCGTTCCACGACTCGTACCGAATGTTGTGAGTTGGGAAACATAAAAACATAATATTTTTTCCGTTCTGCAACTCGTATCAACTCGTACCATTTGTAGAGTACAGTCAAAGACAAATATGCTAGTAAAATACTTTGATACTTTGTAACTATAGATAACAGTGCAAGATAAAAAGGTAACATAATTAAAATCAATAAATTATTTCACAAGTTACAATTTCAAATGTTTTAATCCACGGTGTATTTTCAAGCTACAATTTACCAAGAACTGTAAAACACGTACCATCTCAATCACTCTGTTTCCCAGAGGGGTAGGCAGAGACAACGAATTCCCACTTACTTCCTTAAGTGGTATTTTTTTGGATCTCTTTAATTTTGACCATTCATCTTCTGAACGTAGCGAATTCGCCAAAGTTCGTTCGTGGTCAAGATTCTACATAAAAAATGCCAACCATTCCCATTGAACGATTTACACCTTAACAAAATACTGCAATTTTATTCATCGAAACCAAAGCACAGCTGTTGAATAGATTTTGTTGCGAGCGAATCTTTTCACCCTTTGCAGAGTCTCACGTAATTTTAAAAATAAATGTATTCACCGAAACCGGTATGAAACAGGGCAGGTACTACAAGTAAGCCCTCACTTACACCATAGCGTGCTAAGTTACTATGCACACTTTCTGAGGAATGTCTACGTACCTAACTAGGTACATATATTAAGTCGCCGATGATACTGTTGAGAGGAAGCAAATATTATTTTTGCCATTAATAGTACCAGAGGAGAGTATTGTGGTACGTGGTCTAAAGCCAAAGTCAAAGTCAATTTATTTTATTCATTAATATTTTTTAGGCTCATATTTCAACGTCAAATCCACCGCCGCAATTTTCTGATCCATTCAATATTTAGATATACAGTTCTAAATTACATTATAAGGAAAATATCATTATTCAATAAAATGTACAATTAAACTAACTATGTACAAAGGAATCGGTCAGATTAGGACCGTTACAAACGGCCTATAGGTAACTCAACTGTTCCAGACCAGTACCAGACGGAAGCGTGCCCAAAACACTGGCAGCATTGCCACGCTGAATAGCTTATAATAATTATAAGTAGGTACATCATAAACCTAAATACCTAATACTATCATATAACATTGATTATTACCTCTCTACCTAATGGGCAGATTGTTTACATCGAGAAATCACCATTTAGCTGCTTATATATCTATATGTATAGATATTCGCACTTTTATGCTAGTGGTAGTATAAGGGTGTAGTGTTTGTGGTAGGTGGGATCTGCCTTCTAATGGTCTTTCCCGGGCAAGATTCGCTGCTTTTTTCTAGCAGTTACTCGCAATGGCCGCCTAACCGCCGAACCGCCTCTGTGTTCTGGTGGTTCAACCCACGGATTTCAGATCCAGAAGTCCCGGGTTCGATCCCTAGGGAGTACAATATTGTGGTCGGGTTGGTTGCGGGTAGGACTTTGTTTAAGACTGCCTGGCTAGCTACCACCATCTTACCTAATTCTGTCGTAATAATAACAATTCTAAAATTGTTGTGTTCCGGCATTTAGAGTTAAGATAGCCAGTTCCTCAGTTTATTGAGGATTCCGGGTGAAGTGCGCCTCCACCTTCGGCCTTATCGTAACCTGTAACCAGATGAGATGAAGGCCATGCGCTTCTCCGTCGTACAATAAAAAAAAGGCCCGCCTGCCTAGAGACCACATTACCGAAGTCCAGGTATCTCGCTTCGGTACCTCTGGGGAAGCTCGAACCTTCGTAGACTTTGTCTGTGCAAGTTTTGAGGTCGTACCATAATCATCATGTGAAGAATCGCTAATTCGTTGCCGATACTTTCGTGTCACAGCTCATGTTTCCTTTTGAAACTATAGCATTTGTGCGTTTTCATGTTAATTTCTTGCCTTTCTCCTTGTGTGCTGGTCGCGATTCCGAACAGGCGGTAAATTTGACGTTTCAAAATGATCCTAAAAAATCTTAATGAATAAAGAAATTTTGACTTTGACTTTTAGTTTTTTAACTTCTCGTGTTTTTTTACGTTACATTCTCTACGCTCAACGACATGTAACTTTGCAATAAGAACACGCTGTAGGTCACGGTATCATCGGTAAGTACACGTTTTTGTGTATAAATAAGTTAACCCGAAACGTACCGTGTGATGTGTTGTATTACGAGTAAAACATCGAGTTTATGACTACATACACTGGAAAGTCATTAGGTTTATCTTTTGAGAGATTTTTTAAATAGCTATATATTATGAGTATATTTATTACGGGGAATTCAATTTTGTTTCGGCTTGTTATATGTATTTTTTATTTAAGTTGGGTCAGCTCAGATCATTATCTCGAGATTATTTATGTCTAGTGACTATGTATCAGTAAATACTGTTCCCCTCTTTGTTTTCGGGAGCGGTCTAGTTACAACTAATTTATATTAATAGTAATTTTAGTATTTTCTGTTCATTAATGCTCGATAACAGAGAAGACTCAAAAGATCTTTTGTGTTAGTGTAGTGTTAATAATGTAGCGGTGCGGATTTTAAAAACACATGAACAAAGTGAAAAAATCTATTTAGGTTTTTCCATTTTGTTCATGTGTTTTTAAAATCGTTTTTATTTATTTGTTTATGTGTTTTTAAGAGACAATAAGAAAAGTGTTATTGGACACATTCTTGCGTGATAATTGAAAGAGAATTGCGACCGTAAAGTTTAATTTGCCTCAAAAATGTGATCTGTAGCTATTGCAAGTACTGAGAATTTTTGACAAGCCTCACAGCTCAGTTGCTAGTAGCTCTGCCTTCTGCGCTGTAGGTTGTGGGTTCGATTCCCACCCAGGCCAAACATTTTTGTGAAATGAATATTGATGTTTGTTCTGTGTTTGGGTGTTGTATAAAAATAATTTACCTATGTAAGTATTATATCTGTTATCTAGTCTCCATATAACATGCTTTGCATAGTTTAGGACTAGATGGCGCTGTGTGAAATTAATGTCCTGTAACAAAAAAAAAATGTACATAGTACAGATAATTATATGAATATATGTATGACCCGAGGTCTAGTTTTTCTCCCATGTGTTTGAGGATCCCGGATTGAACGTGATCGTTGAGGAGTGTCGTTTGACGGTTCCAGGGCAACGCAAGTATGGCGGGCCTCCCCCGGGCTGGCAGGGGAGCACGCCCGGATCCGGCTGCGAAGTGTTTTGTGGGAAGATACCCAAGGACATGTATGAGGTAACTTGGCACAATCCGACTTTATGAGTACTAGAGCCCATTGTGGAAGGGCTCGTCCGGGGAAGTACTACCACCATAACTATTTCAGCCACCAAGCAGGATTTCTGTGTTCCGGTTTGAAATAAAAAAAAAGGGTTCAACTACGCCTCAAGTAGGTTCTGCCGTATGACTATGTGCTTTGTGCATATGACCTACGCAGGTAAGGCATTGTTATAGGCAAGAGATCCACTTAAAATCAGGTGGGCTACTTGCTTGTTCCTATTTGTATAAAAAAAAAACTGATTCCTTCCGGAGTTAACAGGATATTTATTTGTGTGAAGAAAATGTGTTGTGCTGGTGAGTCACTTGCGTCATTATTTTTGACAAATTCTGACTGGGTTTATTGACCACTGGTAATGTAAGACTTGAAGTTCACTAGTATTGGATATTAAGTTTCGTAATTAGGTTGCTGCTTTACAAAAAATCTAAGATATTTGATTGGAAATAGCTATATGTAACAAAAGTTGAGATAATCAAATTGGTTTTAACCGCCTCTGTGGTCTAGTGGTTCAACCCACCGATCTCAGATCCAGAGGTCCCGGGTTCGTTAGCTACCACCATCTTACCTAATTCTGTCGCCATAGTAACAATTCTTAAAAAAAAAATTGTGTTGCGGCATTTAGAGGTAAGATTCCAGCCAGTTCCTCAGTTTGTCGAGGATTCCGGGTTTGTTCTTGTTACCAGGCGAGATGAACGCTTTTTTTTTAATTGGCGATAGATAAGTGATTAGATAAGTGTCAAGCGTTTGACCACCAGCTTACATGTAAAACAAGTAAAGATGTGGCCTAAGATGGAGCACGCTTGCTAAAAGGAACCTATTTACTCTGGACTTGAAGACTTCTATATTGTACTCGTGCGGAAAACCAGACGAAGGCAAGGAATACCATTCCTTACCAGTATTAATAATGATCAAGGTAGAGTCGACGCGTTCGGCACAATGGAACATTTCCAGGGTTGCGCTTCCCGGGCGTACAGTAAAACAAACCGTTTCAGGACGAGTTGATTCCTCTGTTCGAGAGATGCGGCACCATCTGGGACCTGCGACTGATGATGGACCCGATGACGGGCGCCAACCGCGGGTACGCGTTCGTCACCTTCACCTCGCGTGACGCCACGCAGCGCGCCGTGCTTGAGGTTGGCAACACACGCACACGCGTACACACGCACACACGCACACGTGTACCTTGTACTGTACCATACCGCTCCCCCACATGTTACATACCTACTACTGTGACTTTGACATGCACATTGGACAGTCGGGGTTCATAAATGAAGTCAGATTTGAACGCAGACAGCGTGCGCCTACTAATTTTCATTCAATTTCCTTGTTCTGGTCTAAAAATTAACAGGAGTAAACACATTATTTAAATATAAAATAACTATTTATTAGTCGCAAACAAGTCGACCAACCAATTTTTTGTATATAGTTGACTTAAGTCTTTTACGGACATTTGGATTTTGGAATAAAGTAAAAATAAGCTAGGTTGAAGCTTTGCATCAATTGTTGATCCGACGACTGCAAATATGAACTCGACTGTACCTTATACTGTCTTATACTGCTCCCCCTATGTTATACAACAGTCCGTTTCCCGAATCTCAAGGGTAAATCGAGTCATTTTTTACTTTTTTGTAAATTTTTGCAATACTTTAGGTTGCGACCGTTTAGATAGTATATTAGATAGTCATTAGAAAACTTTTTCTGAGCATGTTGAGTGCTGTTTAGCACAACGCACCCAGTGAGTTGAAAATGGCCCGAAAATTTCATAAAATAAATGTATCTTGGTTATTTTGTATATTCATTCATTATTCCTGGAAAGAATTGGGGAAACTTTCCAGCAGTAGGAAAATGTAGGTTATATGATTTTTTTTTATCTCGGAATTTGTTTATTTTATTTACGGTTTAAACATTTATGTCAACTTTTAAGGAAGTAAAACTAAAAAAAAAAAATCAACCTCTGAAAATATACTAAACAAAATTTTAACTAAAAATTATTTCAAAGAAATAATGTGTGTAATTATATTTTGGAAGTTTGGGTGATGCCAGCAACCTTTGCTGGTTCGGTAGTCGGGATATTGATATGTTATTGTCATGAGGCTCTTTTTATGGTCGTACGTAGTTCGGGAAACGGATTTTAGGGACATGCCAAATGGGCTATAGAATTTGGCGCTCTCTATGAAGACGGGTTGGAATTTTACTACATCGACACTGAACCTTTGAAGGTTCGTTCCACGAATATTTAATACATAATGTGCAGCGTATATAATAGTGGCGAAGAGTGCACAGAAAACCCCTATAAATTGCAAAAAAAAAACATGATGTATAAAATTTTGTGGCTATCTAAAAATATTATATTATGGTATTATGTACAGACTGTTTTTTCGCGCTTTGAATACGTTGACTGTTGAGATTTCGACATAGCTTTCGAGATAGTAGTTATGAATGATAGGTTAGCTCTTTACCTCTACGCTTGACTAACTCTAGACCAGAGTAAGGTCTACGATGGAGCGGTCTCCCCAAACGGAAAACCGTTCCGCTGTCCGGAGTTGACCACACTACTAGGAGGTTTGACCGCCTCTGTGTATCAATTGTAATATGGTTGTGTTCTGGCATTTAGAGGTAAGATAGCCAGTTCCTCAGTTATTTGAGGGTTCCGGGTGAAGTGCGCCTCTATCTTCGGCTTATCTTAACTACAAGTTAGGAGGTGAGATGAAACCTAAGGCGATCTGCCTTTTTTATTTACCCACACATACATCTAAACCTATACTGGTAAGACTTGACGGGCTTGTCAATATGTACTGGTTATTGTACACCTCTTCGCCACTACACTAAATTAAAATACTCGCTGCTCTAAAATATTTTCGCAACGATCTGTATTCGTTGCGAATTATTTAGATTTGATATAGTCGTACAATGTTCCACTCGTAAGCAATGTGACCTATTGTCCACTCTTGTACGCCCTACGCAATGTTCGGTACATTGTAGACTTCTTCTAGATTTCTGTTTGATGAGGTGACCGACTGCTCGTGAGCTCAAGCTACGCATATTCTTGATACTGAATAAGCGCATGAAAGAATATGTTAGTGACATAGTTCGTATTGTGAACGCAAATCATGTTATATTCATACATTCGCTGATGCCTCAATGCAACTGTACGGAGCATTACCGTACGCATTTACAGGATGGTAATCATATATTTTTTGACATTTCATACAGCGCCATCTAGCCTCGAACTCAGTATGCAGGGGACCAGATTGCAAAACAACACAAAAACAACACAATAATAATATAAATTTATTTAAATATTTGGCTTGGTATGACTTAGATTTAACATTAGACATAGACGTTCATTTATTTGCTATTATACACACATACAACATAACAGAATGAAATTGTGAAACAGAAAAACACGAGTAGGTAATAAGTGAATACAGTTTGTGCTGTGTGCAGCAGCAAATGGGACAACTCAGCATTATGCCTCACTGCAACACAGGTCAGCGCTGTTATTCTGTTGTGAACCAGCCCAGTCAATCAAGTCAAAAATTAATGTAACAATAAAAACCTGACCAATTGTGTCCGTCATCCAGAGGCAGGTGGCAATTGTAAATCTAAAGCATCAAGAAACCCCCTCAAACATTTTATCGAAATAAGTCGAACCGTTTGAGAGGAAATCAGTGAAAAATACACGAACCGAAGAATTATATATGTACATATAATTCGATATGCCTAATACTTTTCTGGTAGTTTTATCTACAATAATAATATTGTACCATGTCGATTATCACCAATCAAGTCTCGAGGCTGCGACCTAGTTCCTGCTAATATTAGGATCTGTGCAAATCGGCCATTGCCAGAGGCGTAGTGCTATTCATTATTGACCATGGCAACCGGAACTCGTAACTAATCTACGACATAAGTTCTAACTATGACGTAGTTGTGACGATGCGCACCAACTGTTGACTAGTCTGTGGTTTTTAAACGTGAAAACCGATGGCAATCTGTCATCATAAGGGTTCATCGGTATTCTTCAGTCTGTTATTAGTGATGCGCTAATAGCTTTATAACTGCACAAAATAACTTGATAGACAATAAATCCGGGCAAGTGCAGAAACGCACACCGTGTGTTCCAATCCACATTTTAAGGACAAAAAAACATATATGGCCCCCTTTACCCTTATGATTTGTTACCGCGGCAATATCAATACATGCTCTGTAAAAAAAATCAACCATCTTCATATTACGGTTCATGATATATATACACATACAGCCCGCTGACAGACAGACGGAAGACAGCGGAGGCTTAGTAATAGTCCCGTTAGCACCCTTTTGACATGATACAAACAAACCTAAAAGGTATGTTATAAAATGGATACGACGATAGATTTATAAACACACTCACTAATACGAAACAATAGTTCACAATAGTCTTTCGACCTCGGTTTATCCTGTCGCCATACTTTGCTAATGTCACTACAAAATCTGCGTAATTAAGTTATGCGTCACAATTGTTATTTCGATGACCTACAGCGATACACGATTACATACTTTACTTTACAATCGAGTATGAATAATTCGGAATTGAGCGCGCCGCGTACATTAGCCGGTCGTTCACCTCATCAAATCCTTGTCTGCTGAATTTATGTGATCCCCCATTTTTGTTTACCTCTCGATGTTGGCTACATCGCGTCTCAAATGCTCTCGCAGCATCGGAGACTCGACGCTGGGCGTTGCGCTGAGGGAGTGGTAGCGGTAGCTCGGTGGAATTTAAAGAATTTGACATTGAAATTCGCGCTCTTGAAATTGGGGCGCGCTATTTTTGCTCGCGAATCGAGGCTATGTAGGCCGCGTTATCTGCGCGATATCGAGTTGCTACGCAGATTGCACTAGATCGCGCGGTTTCCGGCATGACTCATGACCTGGATCTGTTCCGTTAGCACTCTCTCGGCCGCGGCGACGGTCCCTGAGCAGTAGAGTTGTTGAACAAACGTTGCCACTAGAGTGGTGCCTCGCCCAGCTCCGCGAGGACTCGCCGGCACCGCTCTAGTGCTACATAATACCAGGCACTTGTACCGACAGCAAATCTTCACCTAGCGGTGCGGCTGTCATCACCCGATTGGTTCAACTAAATTGTGTCAAAACTCTAAAGCTTCACGATTTATTACTCTGATTTTGATTGGTGTGAAACAAAATTTATTCTAATTTAAATCTATTTCCAGGTGTCTCGCCGAATGTTTAAGTATAATCCTATAGAAAGATTAACAGAATCACTGCACCTAGTTGCCTTATGTTTGGTGGCCTCAGACCGCATTTGTAATCCCCTATAATCATCGGGGAAACTCAACGAACTCCATTCAGATATATTCGGTTACTTTGAACATTCAGTCGTTGATGTTCGTTTGGTTTCCTCCTTGCGGTGGAAGTCTCCAGACTCGGCCACGCTTGCAAGAGTACTAGTGACCATCTGCCAGTATTTTTGCAAGTCCCGATCATTTGCCTGTCGAAAACAAATCACAGTCACTGGGAACTTTAGATTAGGCTTGTTATCATTTGAAGCATGACATTAATACCGTTGCGTCGCCGGCCGTTCGCAATCGCCGCGTTACAACAGCGACGGAACTCCGATCCAAAGAGGATGATAACTGGAGGATTCTGATTTGCGAGAGGAGTCGCTGTTGCCGCGGCGGCGTGCGAGCGGCCGGCGCCTCGGCCCCGTGTATATGTGCAATCTGTAACACCTGTAAACTGATCTAGCCTCGCTTGTCCCGAGACATTATCCCGTTCTTACCGTCGCACCTCGTTCAATTTTAAGTTGCTTTTTTATTTTTTGTTACCATCACACTTTTTACTACTCGCTTCTTATTATTTTCACTTCATCAAACGGTCCTCACTCACTACAGGGTTAACTTTCAATTGGCTTCAAAGATTCTCAGACTGAGAATGTAATATATCTCAGGCTCTCCTCTTTGCTCGGCGCCGGCTCCGGCCGGTGCACACTTCCGGCTTCTCATCGTCAGTCCAGTTAACTCATCCGATTGGCTCTAACCGTCATCCCGCGCTCGCCGCGACCGCTCGCCCGCGACCAGACGTCGCGACTCGCAACTCGCGACTTGACTCCAAACCGCGACTCGGCTAGCCCGGTTTCCAAAAGAAACGCCTTTTTCAAAATTGTTCCCTTATTATTTTTCCCACAGCTCGATAATCACGAAATAAAACCAGGGAAGACTCTGAGAATTAAGATTAGCGTACCGAATCTTCGACTTTTCGTCGGCAACATTCCCAAGTCTAAAGGCAAAGAGGAGATACTGGAGGAATTTGGTAAATTAACAGGTAAAGTGTCACTCGAATGATTAAAGAGTTGTAATGTCGGGTTGTTTGCGTGGGGCTTGGTGTGGACCGCTGAGGGTGCCCCGCTTGCGTCCCGCTTCGTCCCGCCCCGCTCCGCCCCGCCCCGCTCCGCCCCGCCCCGCTTCCCGCCTCTCTCCAGTCATTGGGCCCGGACGCGGCCGCCGCAGCGACCCGGCCCTGGCCTCAGGCTATTCTCCCTCGAATTGTTCTTGCAGCTGAATGATTATGAAATTCGAAAGGGGAAAAAGATTGGCGTTACCGTTTCCTTTAACAATCACCGGTTATTCGTGGGGAATATCCCTAAGAATCGAGATCGGGACGATTTGTTTGAGGAGTTTACTAGCCACGCACGTAAGTCCTATCGAATTCATAATGCTAGTGTTGCGGGGCGCGGCGCGCGGCGCGTCACGTGACACGCGGCCGCCACGGCCGCCGCCGCCGCCGCCGCCGCCCGCCGCCCGCCGCGCGCCGCGGTCCGGTAGATGCGATGACGTTACCTTCCGATTGGCCTCGCCTCGAGAATGCTCACCGGTAAATGACTGGAGAATCTTGCTGTTGTTCTCTAGACTAGTACTTCTTCGATACCTTATTTGTTCTCCTGGAATATCGTTTGATTTGCTTCATATTTGAGTAGCGTTGAAGGAATGAATGAATGCGTCGGGCTCGCGGAAGCTTTAAGATTACGCTTTGCCCTTCCCCCCTGCCCGATCTATATCCCTTTGGTCTGATTGCAGCCGGACTCGTCGAAGTTATTATATATAGTTCGCCCGATGATAAGAAGAAAAATAGAGGATTTTGTTTTTTGGAATACGAGTCTCACAAAGCAGCATCCTTGGCGAAACGGAGGCTGGGCACCGGTAGAATAAAGGTATGTTATCTTTCGTATCTACCTATCATGTTTTGATAGCTCTTTTGTACCGGTGTATGTTCTACATAAATAATTCTAATATCGCGTTTTTGGTTAGCAGGTTTGGGGCTGTGATATAATAGTAGACTGGGCTGATCCTCAAGAAGAACCTGATGAAGTGACAATGAGTAAAGTAAGTTCCAGAAAAATATTGTATTGCCAGGTCTATAAGCAATCTTTAGAATTTATATAAAAACGTCTTTATTGATTTAGTTTAGGATATTTCCGATGACTTTGTCTATGTATAGCTTCCAACGTATCACGATTAAAAATTCATTCAGACTTTATGACCTCATATAAAAATCAAGTTTATTTTTGACTTTTTGATTTTCTAAAGTATTAAGTTTAGTAATTAATCCAAACTTCATAACTAAGGTATAAATATTAATATGTAAGCATACATATTATGTTTTAAGTTTATGGTCCAGACTTTGTGATCTTCCAAACTATAAAGTTTATAAATTAATCCAGGATTCATAACTTTTTTACATGAATACCATGTATCAAGTTTATTAATGAATCTAGACAGACTTTATGTACACCAAGTTTCAAGTTTATGGTCCAGACTTTGTGATCTTCCAAAGTATCAAGTTTATTAATGAATCCAGACTTATGAATATCAAGTTTCAAGTTTATGGTAGAGATTTTGATCTTTCAAAGTATCAAAGTTTATTCATGAATCCAGACAGACTTTATGAATATCAAGTTTCATGTTTATGGTCCAGACTTTGTGATCTTCCAAAGTATCAACGTTTATTAATGAATCCAGACAAGACTTTATGAATGTCAAGTTTCATGTTTATGGTCCAGACTTTGTGATCTTCCAAAGTATCAACGTTTATTAATGAATCCAGACAGACTTTATGAATATCAAGTTTCATGTTTATGGTCCAGACTTTGTGATCTTCCAAAGTATCAACGTTTATTAATGAATCCAGACAAGACTTTATGAATGTCAAGTTTCATGTTTATGGTCCAGACTTTGTGATCTTCCAGAGTATAAAGTTCATAATCCAGGTTTAGGATGTTCCAAAACATCGAGACTACGATCCAGAAGAGCCACCAAAATGAATAGTCGTCCCTTCCAGTATCAAGATGTTGTATCGTTTCCAGGTGAAGGTGTTGTACGTAAGGAACCTGACCCAAGACATCACAGAAGAAGCGCTAAAGGATGAGTTCGAACGTTTCGGAGCCGTCGAGCGCGTTAAGAAGATTAAGGATTACGCTTTCGTCCATTTTGATGACCGGGATTCAGCTGTCAAGGTATGCTATTACTTTAGATAACTTACTCCTTATTTTGATTCGAAACACGGGTTTATCACGAATTTTACCTATATTTTACCGCCTGCTCGCGACGACGGCTGGTGCAACCCGCCGAAGCGTTAGTATAAATATAAAATACATACTCGTTTTTCGAATCAATGTGTATTTTTCCTCCAGGAACAGCTACAATTTTATTCCTGCCAGTTTTGACTTAACAAAATGTCTGTATAGTTTATCAGACAATCTTGTCAAAAGGTGTTGTGCATAGGTCCCATTCACCTAGAAAATAACCTACAGGACACTGCATTGCGTCCGTCAACTTGAGGCATAAAGGTATTAAGCCTCGCGTGCCCGTAATTTCACCGGCAACCATACCCTTCAAACCGAAACAACAACGCTGCTTGGTGACCGAAATAGGTATGGTGGTAGTAATTCTGCGGATGAGCCCTTTCACAAGGGGCTTCTACTACTCTTAATAGCTACCTGGACCTTTTTTAAATATAAACGATGGTTACGATGGTTCTTACGATGGCTCTTAAACTCGTAAAAAGGCGTGTCTAGCTTTAACCCAAAGAATGGGGTCGACGATGGCGCGAGCTTTCCCAGAAGGCACTGTCTTTCCCGCGCACCGGCGGAGCACGGCTAACCGTTTGTTGCCGGATTTTAGCAGGGCGGTGGTCGCTAGCCAAGGTTGGTTCTACCACCAATGTTGTGATCATTCAGCTGTAAGTGCGCGAACGCACAGACTGGCGGCTTGCTTCGCGCCTAGAGGCAAAAGCCAGCTATCCCGTTACCGGGGTAGTAGTCTACCCCAGGTAACTTGTAAAAGGAGGTAGATTCCTGTCTGTTAAATATTCATTGTATTATACTGTTACTACTGACTGTTAGACTAAGTTATAATAATAATAGATTAATTTATTTCAGTTATACAACCATCTTTTTATATTTCTCACTTTATTTAGTTTACCATGTTTTCACAAAAATTACATAGATACTTACCGACTTTATCTTAATAAATAGGAGCAACTGATTTGTAAACTTTATTAGCTTTAAGATTTCTTTATGTTAATGTCGAGGGTGGGCGCTGACTCCTATCACACAGGGTACTTGTTATCCTAGTTTAGGAATTAGTTGTACACATACATTTACCTTATACATACCTTAAGCATACTATAGAAACAATATATACTCCTAAGACTTATTGTTAACAAGGTGCAAATAAATTCATTTTCATTTTTTCATTTTCATTATAGTGTTAAAATTTTAGTACCTGAGAACCTTTGTTTTCCTTGAAATTGTACAGTTTTATTTAACAGTAGATAATAAACAAATTTTACTTTTTATTTTTTACTTTATATATCGGTGTCTGAATAAGCCTTCAAACAAACACTACTGAACGGATTGAGCTCAAATTTGGAACAGATATTGTAGATACCAATCGGGCGAAGCCGCGAGCAGTCTTGTATAAAGATGTTGTTTACGTTCCAGGCGATGCAAGAGCTGGACGGCAAGGAGCTCGGCGGCGCGCGGCTGGAGGTGTCGCTCGCCAAGCCGCCGTCCGACAAGAAGAAGAAGGAGGAGATTCTGCGCGCGCGCGAACGACGCATGATGCAGATGATGCACGGCCGGGGCGGGTACGTACACTACTCGCACTCACACACTCACACACTACGTTCTTTTTTCAAATTCAAATTCATTTATTCGGAATAAAAAACAGTGTACATAAAAACTAGCGACAACGATGCTGACCGATTGATGACAGTAAATAGTATTTACTGTGTCGCGGCCAGTATCGTCACCCTCCTCTTGACATGTTGGTAGCATATTATTCGTAAAAAAATTTAAGAAAAGTTAAAAGGTACAAACTGTTGGGAATGTGTGAAAGTTAGTTATACGACATTCCGAAGTTAATGAGTAGGTGAATGAGAGTGTAGGACGCTACGTTACAGGAGCAGTTACGAACCGAAGCTCAATTACAAACGAACAGGACCCCGATTTTACTAAACCAATACCTATATATGTATATATAATCTAAATAATACATAAACACTGTGACACTGGTAAAGATAAAGATAATTTAATTTCAAAATTACATGGTCATCTTACTTTGTAACCAAAATAAAACTATGTATGTGTTTATATTTATTAGTTTAAATAGGTATTACAGCTTTGTTACAAAAACCTTACCTTCCGTGCTAGTTTTCTCTGTGTTGCGGCAGGGTAACACTTCAAACCTCTTTGTTACAAAAACCTTACCTTCCGTGCTAGTTTTCACTGTGTTGCGGCAGGGTAACACTTCAAACCTCTTTGTTACAAAAACCTGACCTTTCGTGCTAGTTTTCACTGTGTTGCGGCTGGGTAACACTTCAAACCTCTTTGTTACAAAAACCTTACCTTCCGTGCTAGTTTTCACTGTGTTGCCGCAGGGTAACACTTCAAACCTCTTTGTTACAAAAACCTGACTTTCCGTGCTAGTTTTCACTGTGTTGCGGCTGGGTAACACTTCAAACCTCTTTGTTACAAAAACCTTACCTTCCGTGCTAGTTTTCACTGTGTTGCGGCAGGGTAACACTTCAAACTCTTTGTTACAAAAACCTGACCTTTCGTGCTAGTTTTCACTGTGTTGCGGCTGGGTAACACTTCAAACCTCTTTGTTACAAAAACCTTACCTTCCGTGCTAGTTTTCACTGTGTTGCCGCAGGGTAACACTTCAAACCTCTTTGTTACAAAAACCTTACCCTCCGTGCTAGTTTTCACTGTGTTGCGGCAAGGTAACACTTCAAACCTCTTATTTTTCGGTCATTCTGTTGGTTGACTGGTTGTCAGTATGTCTTAACGGTATCGTCACAGAATGGACTCTATAGGTGCCGTTTAATATTCTAGCGGCGAGTTGATGAGTGGACTCGTGAAAATGACGCCATCTTTTTTCACACAGCGCCATCTAGTACGACTACTGAGAAGAGAATCTCATCAGTCCGATCATTGTGCTACTGATAAATCAACAATTGTACTTATTTTTTGAATATGCGATAGGGAAGTGCTTGGCCTTCATCTCACCTGGTGTTAAGTTATGATAAGGCCGAAGGTAGCGCACTTCACCTGAGTCCTTGATACTGCGGAACTGGCTTGGCTATCTTACGTAATTTGCGGCAACAAAACTAGGTAAGATGGCGGTAGCTAGACAGGTGGACTTAAGCAAAGTCCAACTACCAACCAAACCAAGCACAAATTTGTACCCAACTGGTGATCGAGCCCGGAACCTCTGGGTCAGATACCGGTGGGCGAATCACTAGACCATATTTAGTTGAAACTGTACTCACACTTCCTCACAACGTTATAGAATTTTGAATCGAAGCTGCTTTACGGACGAGAACTTATGATGTATGTAGAAATAATAAAATCATGGAACACATCGTTTATTGGAATAAACCAATTGGGAGACATCGGCGCCATCTAGCTTCAGTCTCATTCAGTCTATCACGCATCAGTGTGCACTGTGGAAGCGAGATTACACTGTTCGAATGTTGATAAATTGCCTTACTATTTTGCAAGAGCAACCTCAGCGGCGGCGGCGTGTGCATTTCTCTTTGCAAATGAGGACATGTGATAATATTGTAGCTGTGTCATACACGAAATGTTATTTTCCTGAACTATCTATGTCTGGGATAATTGTTTTGACGAATCTAGATTTATATTCAAAGGATAGCCAAAGAAACGCACAGAAATAGAACCCGGGTCTTGATTATTACAAAAATGTGATAAATTTTTAGTGGTGTTGTACTGTAGTGCAATTATAAAGGATATTAGAAAACCAGCTAGATTACTGCATAGTTTCGGGCATTGTGACGTTGGAATCTCTGATTTCCGTGGAAAATGAAACCCCGTTTTTCAATAAAGTACTTCCATTAGATTACTGAATCATAGTTTCGGGCACTGTGACGTTGAAATATCTGATTTCCGTGGAAAATGGTAGCCCGTCTTTTTTTTTTATAGAAGTACTTCCGTTAGATTATTGAATCATAGTTTCGGGCATTGTGACGTTGGAATTTCGAACTTTCGTGGAAAATGGAAGCCCGTTTCTCGATAAGTCTTTCGCAATCATCGACAACTGACGTAGTACCGTCAGGACACCCCTCTCGCTGGAGATCGCAGTAAAGTGTGGCTGTTAACTGTCAGATTTGATTGGTGCAGCTGCTCACCAGTCCACACGCTGCGCGGACGCACGCCGCAGCCGACCCAGAGGCACCCGCAGCCGCGACCCGACTACGGTATGTACACACACGCGCCCACACCACGAATACACACAGACACATTACACACATTCACATCACGGGGATAACGGCTATCCTGTGGGACTTTGCATGGATATGCCCGTCGGTATGGTGATTGACATGCAGTCGCTTGTAACTCCCGCGTCTGGGGACGGCAAGTCAGTTTGCGTCCGGTTGTCGTTCAGGTCATATTCCAAGTTTCAAATGAATGTAAGTGATACCAGGGAACTCCATGGTTCAGTAGGCTTCAATTGTTCTTATTTCCATTGATGCAATAGTTAAAGCTGATCCCGACGCTGGAGTAGTAGAGCTCATCAAACCTAATTGTTACCGTCTGCCCCTACGAACGACCCCCACGTGGGGGCAGACGGTATGAGAAATTGGGGCACACGGTAATAAATAATGTATTACCGTGTGCCCCCACTGATCATACGTGGGGGCAGATAGCCATAAGTATTACCGTCTGCCCCCATGTCGTTCATGGGGGCGGTAAAGATTCGTCAAACCAAACCTATTTCGGCCGCCAAGCAGCATTGTCGTGCTCCGGTACTTCATGGAGCGTGCTAGCTCGGTTTTATTTTGACTAATTTGGAATATGACCTGAACTGCAACGGGCGCCTTCCGTGTCTCCTGGGTATATCCAACAAATGGTCACAGGACGTCGTTGTTCTAACCCGTTTCTCTTAGTGACGTCATAATTGTGAAGTCTAGCGTACACTTTTGTCAACAGAGAATAGATGTTCTTCAAACGATTGTGTACAGGAAATTACGTCATAATCTTGTTTTTTTTTATCGATTTCCTGAACGTTGTTGTTTCGAGAACCTTTCAACCCGAGTGTTTCAATACTGCCTAATCACAATCCATCTCTCTTGTTGACTGATCTATATTTTTTTTATTATGTGTTGGTACAAAATTAAGTTAAAGGTAGGCAGCACTGAGCACTCTGATTGTCTGATCTACATTTGGACACGGTGGGTAGATCTGATAGTTTTAAGTTTGTTCACATTACCTGCTACAATAACGTCTACCCACTAGAGTCTGTAATTTAGACACATATCTGTAAATGTTGACCATCAAGTTAGGTGGAGGGATCCATGGAAGCACACATGAGTTGACATTTCCCGCCATCTAGCTCAGCTCGCATCGCCCACTCATTGGTTGGACGTGACACGGTGTGGTCTCCACGCACACTCGCACATTCCGCTATCCCTACTAACACTCGGCCGCTACTATACACGCGGGATCTCCCATGTGACGTCCTGTGTAGTGTTGCTACTGTACAAAAGTATTCGTTTGATATTTGTGTGTGGACTTTTCGTAGTGTATCGTTGAGGCCCCAAAACATGATCCATAACGCCGATCTAAAGCTAGGGAGCGATCTCAGGTAGGATAGGAGCGATGCATGACTCGAACGGAACTGACCATTGTATAACGGACAGGGCCTCACATCGTCATCGAGTGTTAACAATATTAACAAACGCATGCTTCGAATGTAAAATCCATTTTGACCGCAGCGGCTGGAGCCCAGTTGCGGGTGGTGTCCGCTGTATTGTCATTATTACATCGCTTACTCCTCGGTGGTGGGACAAGAGCAGGGAAGGAAGTAGGGATATCACGATGTTGTTTAGTATTCGTGTTGTGTTTGGTGGTGTTGTGTTGTGAGATGTGAGTGAGAGTCGCGGAGGCGCCGGCGTGCATGGTGTGTCGCAGGTCGCATGCCCCCTCGGTACGAGTGTCGCGAGACCCCACACGGTAGCTTGTAAGTTAGCGTAGTCTAGCTTAGCCTCTAAAAGGCCTGTGTTGTGTGTTTATAGATTATGATTACGACTATTACGGGTACGGTGATTACCGGGGTGGCTACAATGAGCCATTTTACCGGTACGATGAGTTGTATTTTGATTACGCGGGGCCACCGCAGCCGTCCACCGTCCGCCAGCCTTCCAACAGACCGCAACCGGTGGGTCCCACACACACTCACTATTAATCACTTATTTACCTACTAGTCACTAGTCGCCGTACTCATCATCGTTCTATCGTTTTTTTGATTTGCCAAATTATTGTTGATATTTGTTTTCAATTAGTGTAATTGTTTGTTGTCGGTTCTCGGTTGCGCGGCGACGCACTAACGCCCGCGTCTGACCTGCGCTCGTTGTTTTCAGTTGCCATTTCACGTTTGCACCGCTTAGCGTCATTCGCGCGCTTGTCACCCCCATCATGTAGCGCTTCGCTTGGTTCCATACTAACGCCCGCACCCCGCACCCCGCACCCCGAACCCCGCACCCCGCACCGCCCGCGCCCGAGTAATGTTCTCTCGTTGTTGCAACGAGGTAGCGATATGTTGAAGACTAACTGACCCGCTTGGTAAATGCCTCCTCACTCAGGACGACGAGCTCGCTATCGGGCCCAACTCGCTTTACTACGATCTAACCGGAGGCATTCAGGTACCAATCTACTATTTATTCAAAATTTACATAGAGAATGTTACGATTTTAGATTGTATCACTAGAACATTAGATCGATTCTTTGTCATTTTAATGTTATGTTTTATTCTCAGTATTCATAGAATGCATTTTGAACGTAACTATTTGTAATATTTGGACTTTATCAGCAGTACCTGACTGTTTCGCTACTTGTGTATTTAACCTGCTTCTTTAGTTTAGGTGGAAGATTCCTTTGTGTGTGTTGTCATTTAACTGTGCTTAGCTAACAATACGCTTTCTCTCAAAGTGGATCTTTCACATACAATCATACTAGCGAAACCTTTACTCTTGGATGTATCGCCTAGTTACAAAGTAAATAAAACGAAACAGATTTTAAGTAGGCGAGCAAAGCGACTGTAACGTTACATACAGCATGAATACTTATTTAGAGTTGGTATACTTCGTGTAATATATGGAATTCTAGTTCAGTTATTTGTAGGTAGTTTTTCCCTAAAACAATAACCTAGTGTACTTAGTTTTTTCTTAGGTGTACGTGAGGTATTTAGCAGTGCTTATGAACCACCACATAATTCGACTTCGGTAACTCTCGAACCCAAATGAAATCTAGAAATTGACAAAGACCTTATGGTATCAATTGCTGTGTTTTCATAGTGTGGTGATTCTATGAGCTGATATTAATTAATGAGTTTACCGTGTCAATTTTGGAAGCTCACAACTTACTTAAACTGGGAAATAGTGATAATTGCGGGCACTGCACGATTAATGGAGGAATAAAGGATGAATGTAATTTTGAAAGGCATCTTTTATTTATTTGCAGAGCTTCCAGAAAATGATACCACATCGGTTCTGTTCTGTGCAACATTATCCACATTCAATAATAAAAACATTAGTTTGCAAAGAAAAATAAAGTGCTTTGTCACATAATATCAATATCATTAAAACGTTGCACAGGATAGACTAAAAGTGTACATGTCGGTTGGCGCCTAATGTTCTTGGCGTTAGTAGACAGACTATATTGCTTTTGTTGTTTTTGCCTTGTAAAGTGCATTATGGCCAAAAATATACAAAATATTTTAGAACTTTGTTGTTATTGTACCCCCTTATCTGTAGAGTTAACCAGAATGGGGATAGCTGTTCGAGAACAACATTAAGAATGTAATGCGTAAAGTTCGTTGTTCTCGACAACTACATTACGAATGACAACACGAGTCATTCGTAATTTATATAACTTGCATGTATTATTTCTCGTTACATTAGTGACGCTATAATTGGTTATCTGTAAAGTTATGCAAGATTTGATACTAGATCTCTGGATTTACAATACAAAGACTAAGATAACTTTTGTCTTCCAATTGCCTGATTGGCCAACATTTTTGATTGAAAAAGGTCTTTAGGTCTTAAGGCTCATTTGTGCAACTACCTAAATTAAAGTTGTAGTAATGAACTAAAAAGAAAAGATCCGATTGGCCAAATAAAACTGAAGTACGACGCCTAAAATGTATGTACACTTTTGGGGTTAACTTTACAGATAAGTTGGTATCTAGTGTATGTTCATACAGAGAACCGTTGTGATTTTTGGGATTTTCATATTTACCTAAAAAATACAAAAAGGGATTTTGTCGACGACGGTTGTCTTTGAGAACTAAGTGCTTAGTGCAAGTTTTTAACGATCGTTTTACGTGCTCGATTGAGTTTTAGGAGGCCTATTACAAAAATCGAAACGTGACGTAACCGAAAACGGATTGCATGTTTGTCAATACAAAAATAATAGAATTTCTATTGTATCAGAGTTTTGATTTTCGTAGTGAAGGCCTCGGTTAACAATGATTTTAATGAAACATTGACATGGATAGCGCTTCTCGATATAAGCAGCGTTATGCAAAATGTACTCGACGCCAAAGCGATTGAGCACGTAAGACCGTTGTAAAAAGTCGCACTGGAGTAGAGAGAAAAGCGAGAGGGCGTTACTGTAAGGTTGTGTGATATGCGTAGGCTGGGTCATGTGGGACGGGCGGGCCCCGATGGGCGCGGCGCGCGGCGGCGGGCGCGGCTGGGGCCCGTGGTGGTGCGCGACGCGCCGCGCGTGGCCGCCGCACGCCCAGCGCCATGCGTGGCAGCCAGCGCGCCAAGCCAAGTTTACCAGGTCAGTCTTACTCACTCACTCACAACACAACCCAGGTCAGTCTACCTCACTCACTACACTACCCACGTCAGTCTACCGCACTCACTACACTACCCAGGTCAGTATACCTAGCTCATATCAAAACCCCTCAGCACGGGAAGGGGATACAATTTTTGTCCTCTGTTTTTATCCACCATCGGGAGACAAAATGCTTTGGCAAGACTCGCTCACTACACTACTCAAGTCAATCTACTCGCTACGTTTTCACTGTCACCAATGCGAGGACCCAATCGTCCCCGTTAATTCTTCCACCGGGGACGATAGCATTTAATGTCCTCGCTACCGGGCCAGACTCGCCGAGGACGATAACACTATTTCAAATCCACTTCGAACATTTGTTATTGTTATATCACATATTATCTGACATGCCATTTCGATTTGAACGGAAATCTACATTTGTATGCGAGAGTTGTTCAATGAGGCCGCCTATAGACTAAAATAATTGACAGTTTGTCAATTTCTAATAAGTGTACCGATGTTTGTAACAACATCGAAATTTCTTACAATAAAACATGCACAGAAAATTGCTTTCTGTTTTCTGATGTTTTCTGAAATTATACCACTCACTGAAAATTCTAAATTATAAAGTAGAAAATTTGGACTCTTTCGGCCAACTCCAGTAGATTTGTATGAACTGCGCTGAACCTTGTTTACTTTTATTTCAGCGTGTCTGATGGTTTGCGTGTAACATGGAATTCAATGTGTCAATCGGTAACTACCTGTCCTTACCTTATTCCTCATCCCTACTCCGTTGTTCCCCGGGTCGACCACAAACTTTTTTGAACCCGAATGTTCGCGCGTGCGATGAGTCCAAATTTTCTATTTTGAAGTTTGTGGAAGACATCTCGTAGTACCGTCACTACAGTTCGTACCAAAGCAATTATTGCGATGATAGATTGGTGATGTGTATGCCGAGATCAATTTGCGCCTGTCGGATCTCTAATGACGAGCACTTTGGTATAATATTGCACATGTTAGATCTCTGAAAATGAATACTACTTTGGGTATCAGATTGGACTCGTCAGACCTTTCAGTGCTCTATATCAAATTGCATATAGGCCCTTCGCCCACGGTGACTTTGTAGCGATGCTGCTGCGCGTTTTGTAAACTAGCATCGCGTGACAGAATGATACAAATGCGCGATAATAAGTAGTTTAAAGCAGCACCAAAAACGTGACCAATGTTGACTCGACGGAGTTCATCTTGCAATTGTAGCGTTCCGTATTTCCGTATCGATGCTGATTTGAGACTGATGCGCGATATAAATAATACAGAACGGTGTACATAGCCAGCGACAGCATCGCTACTGCATCGCTACAACAAAAAAAAAATGCTGTAACATCGACATAGCGATTTTCAAACATCACTTTTTGTCGGATCGTCCATAGAATCTGATAAATTTCAACTATTCTCACAAACCATTTCTAAAAATCTTCTGTGGGAAGCATCGAATTCTAATGTCAAAATATTTAGTTTTCCGAGTTAAGAATAGCGTTCTCAGAATCTCCATCGAAAGCTTCCGAATTCGATCCGATATGGCTTTCCGAATGTTTGAAAATACCTATGCAGCTCTCTGATAGCTTATACCCTGAAATAAAATTGCTCTGGTATAATCCCTGATAATGGTACTACTTAAGATAACAATTGTAAGACCCCTAAGTGTGCGACATCAGATTGCCCTTATCTCAATGATGTGCAGTAACAGAGTTGCACTGTTTCGTCAGGTAAACGTAAACTGGACGGGGGTCACCAGAACCAAGGGGGGGACAGCAAGCGGCGGCTGAGCGCGGCGGCGGCGGCTCTGTGCGGCTGGGACGGTCCCAGCTAGCCGCGGCCGCGCCCCGCCCCGCCCTACCGCCGCCCCCCCTCTCTGCGCCCGACCCCGCGGCCGCGCCGAGCCCCTGTCCTGAGAACTACAAGCTGCGCAGGGGAGCCCCTCGGAGGCCGCTAGTCGGACGAGCGGTTCGTTAAGTTTACGCCTCCTCGCTACGTGTGCGCCGGAGGATCGACCACTTTTCTTTATATATGTGTTTTTATTTTGATTTTCGAGTTTTCGATTTTGTAACGCATATCGATTCGGTAAAAATGTTAAAGTAGGACGTTATGAGATGTTTCGATAGTAAGTTTCCCGTTATGCTTATGTTTTCTGTATTAGCCGTATATATTTAATATATACTCTTTATTCGAGAAGCGCGCGGTGGCGGTTGCCTGTTTGCGGCCGCGCGCTCGGGCCTCGCGCCCGTCGACTGTCTGTTTTTTTTAATACATGTTATTCGATATATTTTATTCCTGCGAACGCATTTTGCGATGTGATGTGTATTTTAGCAGTAATTATTATTATTATAAGGAGTTTGACTGTTGTTTTTTGACATACTTACAACTTAGGATACTTGAGAATGAATTTAATGGAATGAACTGAACTCGACGAATCTAGATTACGGCTAAAATAGAACCACCAACTCTGTACTCGATAACATTTCCGACTGTGTTCCTGCTTTAGTTTTTTTGCTTTATTATTATTACTACATATTGTCCCTTTAAAATACATTAGTGTGAGGAAGTAGTTATTGTAAAGTTCAGGAGTTCTGTAATGTTATTATTATTGCTGTACTAAACTTTGTTTGTATTCGACCACTTAGCATGTCCGTACTGTTAGAAACCTGACTTGTATCAATCTATTATCAGTTAATTGTGGAATAAATTTGCAAAACTGTGTTTGCCTTATTAGTATCGTCGTTTTATTTAATTTTCTACATCTTTAGCTGTACGTAGGCAGGGATATTGATCGCATGTCTATGCAAGACAAGTAGGTACACAAGTCACATAAAATTTCAGAAAGTGGGTTATTTCGGTCCAATTTGGCCCTACTCTTTATGGAACGAAAAACGTGGGTACTATAATTTGCTTTGTGAATAAAGATGGGATTTCTTTTGAATAGTAGTGGGATATGACTAGGGATAGATTTGGGGTATTTTTTGACTCCTTGACCGGTACGTACGAATAATCGGTAATTGCTCACCGTCGACCTTAGAGCACCTGGGTGGACCGTTGAAAGTATTTTTTACAACTGCTCACCTTGTCCATCTGGGTGTACCCTGGGAAATATTAAATTTCCCACCGTCCACCTCGTTATCAAAACTCTTCAGATTTTAAATGCAAAAACTTGACTAAAAATGTATATTGGCCTATTTAAAATAATGTTATGACATTGACTTGACAGCTTATATTCCGATTTCCTGTTTGTTTTCTGGGTCTGAGTTTTTGAATGAAATTAAATTATTATAAACTTGTACGAGCATGGAAAGTAATAAATAATTACTATTAAAAAAAATGGTGGCAATGTGTGCATTAAGAGCACCAATACCACGAAGTAAAAACGGAGCCAGTTTGTGGAGGTGTGCTTCATACAGAAAGATTAAATGTAGAGGAAATATATGTACAGGTGTCTACAAAAGTTTAATAATACAATATTGTGTTGCGGATGTTGAGTTTTATATATGTTTTATCAAGTATGTAGGTACCTAATGTAAGTTGACATTTAACAAAATAATTACAGTCCATTAAATCTAAGAAATACATTTTGACGTTTCGCATTTTTTATCACGCTATAACTTTGTTCAAACGTAGACACAAATATTACAAACAGTAATTATTATAATGTCAAAGGATTATTTACTCAGATAAATAATTATATTTACTAAACATTCCTGTACATTAATCTATATTTGAATCTCGTAAAAATAGTTTAAAACATAAACAATCAGTAAAATTATAAATGAGGTTCACGTTTATACAATTTTATGTCATTAAGTTGTTTACAGTAGTGCTACGACTAATTCTTGAGTTTCCAAATAATCGGTAAACGGCACACGGTAATACATTATTACGGTCTGCCCCCATTTCTTATACATGTGTATGATAACATGTATACGAGGTCTGCCCCCACGAACGACACCTACGTGGGGGCAGACGGGAATTTTATTATACTTATGGCTTCTGCCCCCACGTATGACCCGTGGGGGCACACAGTAATATTTATTGTCTCATACGTGGGGGTATGATAACATACGATAATTTATAATTCTACCTGACCCCACAACTAAATCATGTAATGACCAAATTAACTTAAGGTACTCTTTTGTAAATAAAATACTATGCTAGATATATATGTCCCTAAAATATGTTTGTTATAATGACTTGCCTGTAACATTTAATGCTTTTTAAGGTTAATCAATGTTTCTGATTTCTGATTTCTAAATACCAATGAACGTATGAGACAATAATGTATTACTGTGTGCCCCCACGGGTCATACGTGGGGGCAGATAGCCATAAGTGTTACCGTCTGCGTAACACTTATGGCTTATGACGTAGGTGTCGTTCGTGGGGGCAGACGGTAACAATTCATATTAAACAATCAGATATTATAATGGCCAGTATCATAATGTCTGAGGTGTACCGTCACCAATATAAAGTAAAGGACGTTCAAAAATTTATCTGAGAAGTGAACCGTTGTTAAAAAATACTTTCAACGGTCCACCCAGGTGGTCTCAGGAGGTGGACGGTGGGCAATAACCGGAATAATCGTTTGTCACTAGTTCGATCTATATTAGTTTGATCGTCTAACTAGTGAGATTATTTTTCTCACTTAATTTTTTTAAAAAGTTAAGTAAAAAAAGCTATTCGTACCATGAAATTTAACAGGCATGAACTCTATACCAGATATCCGGCACCAGGATAGCAGAAAAAGTCAAGATCACTGGTAGCGAGGGGGTAAACCTCTTCATGGGTTATGCATTCCTGGAACTTCGACATTTCGCAATTTTCAGTCCAATACTTAATTTTTTTTTAAGTTGAAAAAAAAAGAAGTAATGTTATCCGATAGGTACTTATGTTAAACTGGTTGTACAGATAGTTAAACATATGTGAGTAGGCGCTCGTGATCTATTTATTTCCGTTCCCTCCCGCTCCCCGAATGCTGTATGCTGACTTTGATTAGTAGTAGTTACCCCGAATGCTTTGTGTCGACCAATGAATATCATTGGTCGACACAAAGCCACAATTATTTTCCATGAATATCGGCTTGACATTATGCCACTAGGTATATACAGTCTGATTTCTGGGTCTGATATTTATCTGAAATAACTATGGCTCAATTTCATTGATTGATTGATTTCATTCGGCGTAACGACTAATTTTAAATTAGGTGTTCGATCCGGTCGGTATTGAGTTGCTGACGATTCTTCCCTTCTTCCTCGTTTGTAACTAAGATTACATGCGTTTACATGCGGAAAATCGTGTTTAACACGGAGTCTCCGCTAGTGGCGCTTAACAACCAATTGAATTTCTAATAAAAAAAAAGTTTCTATACCAATCAGCCTATGTCAGACGTCTGATAAGAAAGTCCTGCCTATACGATGCGGAGAAGTTATCAGTAATCTGACAAGTTAGTAGCAGCGTAGAAGCACAAGTACCTAAACCCTAAACCAAGAAAAATAAATGTCTCTGTGTGGGCTGGTAACAACCGTGGCTCGTCTGACGCAACTTCACACTGCTCTGTCACACTGGTGTGACGTATGACGGTAAGGCACAAGATTTCCTCTACGCAACATAAGTACCTATACCTATAGGAAAACGCTTGCCTCTTTGTTATACAAATAGAAGACCGATCAAGCATGTAGCCCACCTGATGTTAAGTGCATCTCTTGTCCTGCCTCGCGTACCCGTAATTTCACCGGCAACTATACCCTTTAAACCGGAACACAGCAATGAATGAATAAATTAATTAATCAAAATACTTTATTGCACATCTTGAAAATAGAACTAGATAACTAAAAAAAACAATGTATATACAACAGGTGGTCTTATCGCTAAGATTCGATTTCTTCCAGACAACCTTTGCAATGCTGCTTGGCGGCTATAATAGGTATGGTGGCTGTACTTCCCCGGAAGAGCCCTTTCACAAGGGGCTCTACTACTCTTAAAATAGAAACGCAAATACCTACATTTAAGTCTGAGATGACTTTTTAACGACTTGTAGTTACAGTACATACTGGGATCGACGTCTGTTATAACTGTGTAGTTAGCCTACTGATGATGATGAAGTCTTGGCCGATTACGACAACAGCGGCTGTATTATTTGTTTAAGCATTTTAACTTTATAACTATGGGAATGTTGCTGCTTGCCTTTGATGTCTTTGTCCTACTAGCAGGACCACGATAGATAGGTACTTCATATACCGCACTAAAACACCATTACCTCCGTACCTAGGTTCGGGATTTTATGAGAACCCTAGGTACCTTACCTACCTACCTAGCAGCATTAGAAGTCATGGCGCAACACAACAATAAAACACGTGATATAATTTAAAGTGTATTCAAGTATGGCATTCGCCGGGGATGGCGCAGGGCGGCGTCATACAGTGTCGTGGGCGGCGGCGAGGCGGGCGGCGGCGGCGCGCGGTGGCGGGCGCGGCGGCGGGCGCGGCGGCGGCGGCGGCCTGCGAGGCCCCCGACGCCGCCGTCGACGCCGCCAGAGGCCGAGGAGCGCCGCCGCGCCGGTGACTCCGCCCCCCAGCCAGTACCACCACGCCGGCAGCCAACTCTCGACCACTTCGCTCCCCATCTCGCCTAAGGACACACGCCGCCTACGTTGCCTATGCCATACAAATGGTACCCGCTCTCGAATCGTGATCTCGGCTCCAAGGCTAACACTAGCAATAGGGGGTTTTGGGAACCCTTTTCCGTTACTTCAAGGAGTTGGGCTGCCTGGGTTCAGGATAGCAGGGGGCAATGCACAATACACCCCAGTGCGGGACGTCAGTGCAGAACATTTTCCCCCCCAAATAGAATTAGGGCTTTTGGGAAATATAACGAGAAGACTATGTTTTGTTACTAGACCATACATAAGTAGGTATATCATTGCAGAAAGAAGCTGAGAATTCCAGTTCAACCAGTTGAACTAACGAGCATTTTAATAATATAATTAATATTAGAATAATTTTGCCAATGTAAGAAATACTTCTCTTTTCGGCTTAGAATTATCGTGTCCTACATTATATTCACGTGTTGGACATTATGTTGCACAAATAGAGAAAGTTGAACTTACAGGATTAATTTTGTCCAGTAAGTTCAACCATAAAAATAACAATGTTAAATAATTGGAATAATTAGTTCAACTGATAGAACTTAGTGAAATAGATAGAGAGTTCTGGCAGCTACTTAAATATATTAGGTAGTATCCGTTAAATATACCCTTTATCCTGCTTGAATCCTGACCCAAGAGAGATCCGTAATCCTTAAAGTGAGCTTTGGAGCCAAGATTGACACAAATCTAGAGTGGTTTCTCGATATTTTTGTATGAATGGACCTACCAATTTATTTATTTGCAATATCCAATGAATGGTAACTCAGTGATTAGTAGGTACCTACTTAGTTCAACTTTTAGCACAGATGTCGATTCATTGAACATAGCAGTTATTTAAATTATGATTGATTTAGATGGTTTTTTAAAACATGCAACATTTAAAACTTGGTTAAAAGAGGAAGCAAGTGTCCAAGCTGCGGTTTAATAACCAGGAAAGATCCATCTCCACCGAAAAGAGCCCCTGAAGTACACCATCGAAATGTCTACTAAGGCTCTTCAAGGGGGAGATTAAGCACGTGAAGATGTGACATGCAAGAGGGCAAAGCTAGTAAGCAGACTTTATTTTTTTAAACGTTGAAATATAATTTTCGCATAATAGATTTTAGGTAATTGGTAAGGTTTCACAACAAAGTGGGCCATCGAACTTACAGCCAGTCCACCTGATGGTAAGCGACTAGGCTAGCATATGGACGCTTGTAACACCAAAGGCATCACTCTTGACCCTTTAAGATCATAGTAAAAAGATCCCGTAATGTAGTCTCTAAGGGCATGCATGGGAACACATGTTGATCCTTCGCGGCTGGAAATTCCGCTTGAACGTCACTATGGGATCGGAATGGCTCTAATGTACGATAAAGTACCTACATTGAAGAGCATTTACTGATGCGTTTTTAGCGCGAACGAACACCAAAGCAGAGATGGCAGTGCGTTGAGGCTAGGGCGCGGGTAAAAGGATTAGCTTGCTCAGTGATCAGTAGTAATCGTAACACTGATAAATTAATTTAAACCCATTTCATTGTCTAACTAACACGTTTGCAGTTTTCTGCACAAGTTTCTCTAGTTAGATCACGATCGCTTAATTTCACAGATTAGAAGAGCAGTGAGTATAGGATCGATGTAGGTATTAAGGTAAAATAATAATTAGGCAAATCCTTGTTAAACAGATTGGGTTCATTTTCTCATAGCTGGGAAATTGAAATTTCCATGCTCTTAGATGCTCTTAGCTTGCAGGGTTATAAATTGTTTTAGTGTCAAAAATTACCCCAGCAGACCTATGATGGTACACCGCGACTATCATGCATGAGTTTATCCGCCGTAGCAATGCTACGCCGTGCCACCACAACACGCGAGACAGATGTCACGTGCTAATCATCATATGCCGGCTGGTTTCTGTTCTGTTTTTCTGAGTCAGTGAGCTCGCTAAGGACGGGTGTAGCGATGGTAGCGTAAGTGTAACTCACGTGCTGTGCCCAGTCACGGGGCGAGCACGAACGCGAGTGCGAACGCGAACGCGAACGCGAACAGTGGGTGTGCGGGCGCCGAGGTGCGCGACGCGGCGCCGCCTGCGCACACCGTGTGCGTCAGCCTCAGTACCCCACATCTGGGAAGCTTTACTACTGACCCTATACCTTAAGTCTACTATCAACGAGTTGTGAACTGTTCGATGGCTGGCTAATACGGCTCTAAAGCTTTTTTTAAAAAAAGACAATACGCTGGCCTGGTTCTAAACCGGGAGGGCGACAGCTTTGCGCGGACCTGGCTGGCGCTGAAGACGCGAGCACTTAGGTGCGCACATCGGCTTGGGATGTTGCCATTTGGTGGGGGAGGATAGGACTGGCCGAAGGCGATATTCATTAACTCCTCCGGCGGGGTCAGTGTATCTGTGTAGTGTTCTCTGTATGACGAGATAGTTAATGAATGGATGCCGTCACCTCCGGGCTTGCGGTGGTGAGTGGGTCATCCGGGTCTCCAAGAACGCGTCTTGGCGTACGGAGGGACCGAATGCTTTAAAGATAGGAGCGCGCGCGGCTTTTATAGATTTGGTGATGTAACCTTAATTCATATCTAACAAACTATTTCAAGAAACCTTCAAGAGATTATAATATAAAAATAGAGATTTCAAGAAAATAATTTAATTAGAAACGGCACAATATAGTTAATTTTATAAATGACTGGCTATTTTGCAAGGGCTTTTTGACAACAAAGTTCGTAGTTATTTGATTTGTATTAACACTCCAGATTCAAACTGCTTTGAAGCTGTTGGAATTGTGTAGATACGACTCATAAATAGCAGTGTTGTTAAGGTACCTACAGCCTACAAAGGGTTTAGGCAATATTATCGTCTTGACGGACTTTTTTTTCCAAGCCAAGTTCCAAGGCAAGTGAGTTATGCATACTTATGTGTAGTTAAGTTAATTCACCAGTAGAAGTAATGTTATTTTGCCAGCCGGTCAACAGGTCTATCCTTTGTAAGATCTATTATTATATGCCTTCATAGCAAAAGCGCTACGAAAGCAAAATGGGACAAATAATTTTATTTTGCAAATTAAGTCCTATACCTAAGATTTTTTATTGTTTTGAAACACAGCTATTTCCATAACTAGTCATTCACTGTGAACAGCCCACTGCAAGGAAAAACGTCGGTACCAAATAATAAATAATTTTCGTAAAGCTTCCCATCTGTATGTTTTAGATAATACAGTGCTAAAAACAACGTCACTGAGTTTCATTTACAAAGTGTAAAATAGTTTTTATCAGCTTCAAGTCCGCATTTTACAGTTTTTGGCAAAAGATAGCCTCAAAAAACATTGTGGATTAAAAAAAACTGAAATTCGCTACTACATACAGACTACATCTAACTAATAACAACAATGTTTTTGAAATAAAATATTTAGATTTTCCATGTCCCACACAAATATTTTCTTTTAAAGATTCAGTTAGTTATCAATATGTAAAATCTAAGCAATTTAAGCGACACCGTTTTTGTAAAACTCTTGCGAGCATTATCGTTGCATCAGTTTTTGTACATTGTTTTAAATCCAAATAAATAATTTTGAATTTTAATTAATTTCAAAAATAATGTTGTTATTAGGTCAGGTACATGTAGCCTGTATGAAATGGTGAATTTTTTTTTTATCTACGTTGTGTTTTGATGTGATGTGCTTTACCAAAAACTGTAAAACGCGTATATAACTTAGAGAAATCTCCCTAGGGGCAGTCGTTTCCGCTGGCTCTACGAAGTGCTACGCAGTTACGAGAGCTCTACGAGTGCTACGCGCTTTTGCAGTTTATTTTTGGTGAGTCTTGCACAATATTTTCTACATCTCTGTTTGGTACATCGAATTTCAGTGACGTCATTCTTAGGCATACCATGCAAACATTCTGATGACATTCCTAATAAGAAAACCCATGGCCTCTTCATATCTCATCAGAAAGTTTCGCATACTTAGTCAGGTACTGAGGCCCATAGTGCGATGACTCAATGCAAGCTTTGTCCCATTGGAGTAAACGTATTACGTTCATTATAACAAAAACCGAAACTCAACTGACTTAGGACGAAATCAACTCTCCTGAGTCATCACAATATCATACAAGAAGTAAAAATAAAGTTATGTAGAGTATAAATGAATGAGAAAACATGAATTTAAATGACTTTGGGAACGTAAATAAAACTTGTATTTGTTGCAACATCTATATATATATTCCGCTAAATTGAACATTTAGAACGTCTAAAACCTAACCCTAGGTACAACATCCAATGTGACAAAGATTGCATTGAATCACCTTCACTGAGAAGAATGAACAGTATTATCGATTAGTTTAGTTATTAGTTAGAATCTACCAACAGTGTTTAAGAGTTCGTTTATACAACAATAGAAGATAAGCAGGAGTAAGCAGTAGTTAGAAAGCAGAACATTGACGTGATCGTGTGACCACAGATCGCAGGTTATGTGACCTGCTTACTCCACTAAACTTGAACAAACTACATTTATTCACGATTTAAAATCCCCTTAACCCAAATGCAACGACAAAATGCAAAGTGTAGATACAATTTAAGTGAATGCAAGTGCGGTGCCAATTTGTATAATACAGTGAAACTTTCAACAAATTGAAAAATTAAGTTACACCGACATCGATTAAGTTCTACAATATTTCATCTACTAATGTCCTGATATGTAGATAGTATATAAAGTCACAGATAATAACATTAATTATTCCTACATAATACTAACCTACATAATATTAACCTTATGATAATAGATTTCCATTAAATTGTATTCGTTATTGTGATGGTAAACTGTTTGTTTTTGGAATAGCTTTACTCACGTGTGGATAAGTTTTGAAGTATTGTCAGTGTTTTCTAATTTTAGACGCATTCCACTTTCAAGGCCTTTAATGTTGAAGTTAGAATTTTCGACGTACCTACACATGTGATGTAACAGGTACCTATTATAGTAAAATCTATTTGCACTGACTTCGAACATAAGCAATGTAAATTGAACTAATGACTAGCCAATAAGATGTTAACTACTTTATATCTCATATTACGAGAACTAATTTATAAGTTACTTTACATAGCCAGCTGGTCCTTTAAATTTAATGAATTCTGTCAGATAAATTCAAGATTCCAGGAAAAATCCTTGGCAATCCAAGTTGAATGGCTTAGAGTAAAAATTCATAGCCAAAACATTATTTTAACATGTTTTAGCGCCTGCAATAAATATGTTTACACTTCATCATTTGCAAAATGAAGCCATAACTTTTGTATGCGCGTCTGTTAAATTCTGCCATTACTTTTGTATTTAAGCTTGAAAAATATACCACACTTGAATACTAAATTAACTATATATCTACCAGATGTGGATACAAAACCATTTTGAAATTTATGAAGTGTATACATATTCAGGCAGATACCTCCTGGAGTCCACCTTCTATTGGAAGGTGGACTGAAACATTTTCAGAGTCATAAAGGGAAGACTAAAAAGGTATATATACAGATTTAGTAAACAATTTAAAATAATTGTTCCAATCGGTAAACTTTACAAAAGCCAAAATATTTTTTGCCTATGTCGATAGATTGATCATTTGAGTTGGTTATCTAATCAATTAGCTATTTGTAGCGACATGTTATTTTTATATCACTTTTAAAACGTACGTGAGTTTCAAATAAAAATAAACACAGGTTATGTTGGAGTAGAACGAAGTGCTTCCACTGCGACCAACTGAACGGAACAACTAGTTGTGCAGAATGGAACTCGATGAATTAAGTTGATTGGCTAAGAACCATATTTTGCCGAAATATGTTTCGGACCAACCAGTTGATTTGGTTGGAACAAGTGGCTTCATCGAGTTCCTTTCCGTACAACTACGTAGTTTCGTTCAGTTGGTGGTAGTGGAATGTCTGGTTTTACCGTATACTCTTATGTTGATGTAGACAAAAACAATTTCAATTCAACAGGTGAATAATCATCAGGGTGTGTGACGCAGATGTGACCGCAACCTCATCTGCGATTAACACTCACCCCGCTGATGATTTATCTGTTGAGTTAATCTGATGGTGCCTACATCAACATAAGTAAACAAACGCATACGTGAATAAACGTAAACGTGAGTAAACGTATGCGTGAGTAAACATATGCGTGAGTAAACGTATACGTGAGTAGAACCTGTATTTTAAAAAGCACCTGCAGATAATTTGATTCTTCACAAATTGCCGTGTGGTATGTAACTAAAAGTGGAGTGCGTCTACAATTAGCATGTCATTTGTAAGTGTGTGTTAAATCTACTTTTACCAACACATCATCTCTATATAGTTATAGTGAAGATAATACATAATGAAAGCTTGCTGTCCTTATCCCACACAGGTGGATCCCCGTCAACTCATCATCCACTCCTTCACATACATATTGTCACTCACACAAATCATCCATCTCTTCCTTGGTCCACCCCTACTCCTACGTCCGTCCACGTTCATATATAACATTTAGGTACGTGACTTATTCCCTCCATCAAGCATCAAGAGCTATCCCGATTACAAAGGCTGCAATAAAATATTGCTCACTTAATAACATTTTATACACATAGACTCACGCATATTTCCCAGAGGACCTTGGGTGCTTTTACCCAGGGAAACAGCGACAGCGGATTTCCACTTTCTACGGTCCTTGCACACCCTTTTTGCCTCATTCGCTCTTATCACGTTCTTCATACATGCTCGTTGGCACTTTTGAACTTTCGAGGTCTTTTTCTCTTTTGTTTTCTTTAAAGGCAAGTGTTTAACCGCCTCTGTGGTCTAGTGGGTCACCTACCTGTCAGATCCCCAGGGGAAGTACAATATTGAGCTTGGTTTGGTTGGCGATAGGACTTTGTTTAAGTCCGCCTGGCTAGCTACCACCATCTTACATAATTCTATCACCATAACAAAAATACTTAAAAAAATGTTGTGTTCCGGCATTTTGAGATATGATAACCAGTTCCTCAGTTTTGTTGAGGGTTCCGGGTGAAGTGCGCTTCCACCTTCGACCGTATCATAACTTGAAAATCAGATGAGATGACGGCCAAACACCTCCCCATCGAAGAATAATATAATCCCCATCGACTACATCGAATTACATAAATAGAAAAACAGACCACCAGCTTCGTTGGAAAGCAAGTAATGATGTGGCCTAAAACGGAGAACCTACGCTTGTCGAAAAGGAATCTGTGGACTCGAGGACTCCAAGGTTACTGCGGCAAGCACTTGGTACTAAATTGGTCAGATAACGTTTGCCGAGGTCTGCCCTGCAACTGTACCATTCACACTCAATAAACCTGCTTCATGAATCTGCTTTCTTTATTATTATTTTTTTGACGTGGCGGTCGCAACTTGAGAATCGACCCCTCCAACTCATCCCATGGATTTCGTAAAAGCCGACTAAGGGATCTCACCAGAAGAAGGGCAGCAGGTGCTTCCTGTGTATTATCTACAAATACCTGCCAAATGTATTATGTCAAAACCCTCCAGCTTTGGAGGAGGCTCTGTCTCTAATGGGCTGTTGATGTGTTGTGTCGACCTGGTTTCAGTCGCCAGTAGTAAAGAGCAGATGTGTTGGTAAGCGTGTGTGAGTGGTTGTGGTGCGTGCGATACTAACAGTAGGGCGGGCGCGGCGGCATCACGGCGCAGTGCGGCAGCCCGGAGCACACCGCGGCCTCGGGCAGGCAGGCACCCCCGCACTCCACCCCCTTGTCCGCGCACTCCCCCGCAGACACCTCCGTCCACACCGCGCGCCACCCCGGCGCGCCCACCGACTTATCCGCTATTATAAACCTGGAAGTGATAACAGACATCACACTTACAAATGTTATCATGACACAAAAGTTCACAACCCGCGAAGGGACCTCAGGAAAGATAAACGTACGAGTTCCGTCGCGGGTTGTAAATTTTTGTGTCATGATAACATTTGTAAATGTTTTGACCAAGTGCAATCACTTGAAATACAATAATTACGTTTTAAAAACCAAAAAGAACGACATCAAAGAAGGATTAGGATGCAATTTTGTTTACCTGGATGACATATTTTTTCTAATTATTAAGATGACAGATAGACGAACCGACAGACAGACAGATGCGTGATCCTATAAGGGTTCCGTTTTTTCTGTACTTTTGAGGTAAAACACCCTAAAAATACCGAAATCGCTTCAAATGTGCCATAACATTTGATATTTGGTCTAGGCGTCTTCGAGTAATCGGGGAACATACATAAAAAGAAGAGAGTCCGACGAATTGAGAACCTTATCCTTTTTTTGACAGTCGGTTAGAAAGAATATAATAAACCAAAAGCGCCGTTTCTCGCTAGTGATTTGAACGTATTTTTAAACATTAGCAGGTTCACATAGCTTAGTGAGTCGTTGAGTATGGCACAAAAACTGCGTCAGGCAGGTTGGCCCTCGTTGCTCAGTTGGTTAGAGCGTTTCGGTCTTTAACATTTGTAAATGTGACCAGCAGCAGCATGTGGTCGTCATGAAAGAACCTTTATTCTCCAGCGGCTATCGGCTCTGCGAGTGCTCTGCAGCTCACCAACTTGCTACTTCTGAGGGCTGTCATAAAAATATCAGTGACAGAATTCTATGTCAAATGTATAGGATGTAAGTACTCACGATAGCCTTATAGAGTTGGATGAGGAGAGGTACTGCCAGCGGTCGGTGGGCGCCTTCTCCCCGCACAGCTCGAGTGGCGGCCCGGGAGACTCGTACCACAGACGCAGCACCGCCGCCGGGCATCCGCGCTCTGAGAAGACCATAGCATTACATACCCATAGTAGTCTGTGCCCAGATCGGGGAGAGTGGCGAAACAGAATCCATTTCTTATTTGGGGAAGGTATGATCAACCTCCTGTGGCAAGTTGCCCTGGGCAGATTCGCTGGCAACATCGTATCGCCGTGGCGGGCTTTCGGCATGGATGGCGAAAAAGTTTTAAATGTAAAGTGTGTGAGTGAAACGGATGATTGCAAATACAACTCATGTTAAGTTCGTGACATCTAATATATAGATATTTAAAAATGTGTGCTAACACAGTTTTTCAGATATTTTTTCGATCAAGAAAATTTTCAGCAATCGTATTTCTAAATCCAATATTGAAAACACATCACCAATTTAAATAAAAAACAATACAAAAATGAATGTTCTGCCAGTAGCACCTAGAATCATTTTACAAAGTATTACAGCCTCGCGGAAACTTGTACATTATCATTTTACAACTTCGTTTCGTGGTTCAACTCCCAGTGAGCTGCTACGCCGTCAGGAGCAGAAACAAAAGACGCTCACCAGTCAGATGCCCCTCCACGGCGAAATATTCAAAATTGAGCAACAGTCGTTTCCCGGGGCGCGCGGTGATGTACCAGTTGCAGACGAGCGAGGCGGCGCCACGCGTCGGCGCGACGTACGGCGCCGGGAACCGCGGGGACGTCACCACGCCGTACTCCGTGCCCGTCAGGTTGCGGCCGCAGTCGCCGAAGATCGACTTCGCCGGCTGAAAGTAATACGTCACTGAGTATGAGCTCCTGAGACCTCGGAAGAATATTTTTATTCTACGACGAGAAAGCGCAAGGCCCTCATCTCAGTGTTCAGTTATGATAAGGCTGCAGGTGGAAGCTCACTTCACCTGGAATCCTAAGACATATTGTGGTGACTAGGCTGATCATCAGGCTGGTCATCAGAACCTACTTTATTTTTATTTTATTTTATTTTTACAATTTTTGGAAAACTTACAGCTAGGTTTGTACAATAGATTATTGAATAGCTATGTAACCAAATGTTACATAATAGGAAAGCCAATTAAAAGTTTCCACAGATAACTAAAATAAATTATATACGAACATAAACAGATAAAGTAGACAATATTTATAAAAAGCAGCGAACATAGTACACATAGTACTAAGCACCAGTCTCTCAATACCACTTCAATACAAATACCTAAATATGACGCTACCCCATAGACCTGAAGTATGTTATAAGTAGTAAGTAGTAGTAGTATCTTTGTAAGAGAGAAAAAACATATCACTAAGGAGAGAGTGGATGAAAAAGGCCAAAGATCAGGCTCAGTGGCGCACCTTGGGAGAGACCTACGTCCAGCAGTGGACTGCGATATGAATGTTGATTATTATTATCATTATAGGATCATTCAGCCGTAAGCGTTGACTAAATATCAACTATTCCGTTGCCCGTAGACCACTAGGAGGTAGATCCCATTCCCCCCCAACGTATTATGTAACGTTTTGTGATCCCAAGGTGGCAAACAGGCACACGGTCCACGTGACGGAAGCAGTTACCGTCGCGTATGGACGCTTGCATCACCTAGACCTAGAGCTTCACTCGCAAGTTGCGGACCCGCGTAAAGGAGCTTTGGCGACCCTACTCACCGCAGGAACTCATCACAGATATGGTGCTATTGTGCTGCGATATTCTGTAAAGCAGAGGTACATCTCCAGACGGGCTGTTCAAATAGTGAGTAGGAAGCCCTAACTGTACCCTTAGTATGAGTTTCTGTCAGCTAACGGAAACTATTTTCGTTTTCGTATAGGGCGCTTATTTCCATACATTTCGTTAGCGGACATTGGAAGGAACTACAGTTGCCTTACTTTTCCGCTAACCAAATGTATGGAAATAAGCGCCCTATACGAAAACGAAAATAGTTTCCGTTAGCTGTCAGAAACTTATACTAAGGCCTCTGTCGAGAAAGGAGCAGAAGAAAAACTTTCCAACACGAGACTCTCCTAATGGAGATGTAACATACCTCGAATATGTACCGCGCCTTGAACCCCGACGCCACCGCCTCCTGGTCGGTATGGAGAGTTATCAGCAGCCCCTGCGCGCCGCGCGGGGAGTGCAGCGGCCCCGGGGTGGCCATCCCGCACCAGCGACCCAGCGGCACGCGTGAGTTGTCCTTACCCACCCAGTACGCCTCCACCCAATCCTCGCTGCACGTCAGGCCTCTGGAATTGGAGAAAAAATCGCTGGCTTTTTTGGTAACATAGACGGTGGGTTGCCAGGCTGACTGTGTTCTGTACATTCCACGTTGGCAAATGTGCGCACGATATCTTTGAACTAATCCTTCTTCCCCTTTCCACCACCGGACTAGCAGCCGTTACAACCCATACCTTATAGATGTTCCATTGTGCCGAACATATATACCTACTGGTACAGAATGGAAATCTTTGCCCTTTGTGTTTCCGCACCAGTACAATATTAAAGTTTTCAAGACCAGGGCGAACAGGTTTATTTTAGACAAGCGTGCTTCATCTTAGGCATGTGGCTTTACTTGTTTTTCAAGTGCACTAGTGGTTAAACGACTAAAGACAAAGAGAAGAAGTAAGAGAAGCTGTAAACTCACGAGTACAATCCAGCAGTGGCGTTCCAGGCGTCGGCCTTGACCTTAAAGTGGTCGAACACGACGAGCACCTGCTCACTCGGCGACGCGTCCAGCATGTACGTGCAGTTGGTGCGCGAGGGGTAGTTGGAGGGGTAGCGGGGGGAGTTCAGCTCCCCTCGCTTTTTCGACTCGGAGTGGTAGGTGAACGCGCACTCCCCGCCTGGGGCCGCGGTGCCTGGGACGCGGTATTCTGGAAGAATCCATGCATCAGCGAACTGCAGTATCAGCTTCATCGATAGCTTTCTCCTTTCTACAGACGTTTTACTTCCCCAATTATTGTATAAAAGCATATATATCAAAACCTGATTTCAATGATGATTTATTTATTTTATTTATTTATTTTATTTATTTATTTTATTTATTTATTTTATTTATTTATTTTATTTATTTATTTTATTTATTTATTTTATTTATTTTATTTATTTTATTTATTTTATTTATTTTATTTATTTTATTTATTTTATTTATTTTATTTATTTTATTTATTTTATTTATTTTATTTATTTTATTTATTTTATTTATTTTATTTATTTTATTTATTTTATTTATTTTATTTATTTTATTTATTTTATTTATTTTATTTATTTTATTTATTTATTTTATTTATTTATTTTATTTATTTATTTTATTTATTTATTTATTTTATTTATTTATTTTATTTATTTATTTTATTTATTTATTTTATTTATTTATTTTATTTATTTATTTTATTTATTTATTTTATTTATTTATTTTATTTATTTATTTTATTTATTTATTTATTTTATTTATTTATTTTATTTATTTATTTTATTTATTTATTTTATTTATTTATTTTATTTATTTATTTTATTTATTTATTTTATTTATTTATTTTATTTATTTATTTTATTTATTTATTTTATTTATTTATTTTATTTATTTATTTTATTTATTTATTTTATTTATTTATTTTATTTATTTATTTTATTTATTTATTTTATTTATTTATTTTATTTATTTATTTATTTAATATTTACATTGCCATTACAGTATAAAACCAAGGCGACAAGGAAATACAACAAACAATTACACAAAACAAGCTAAAAACATGAACCATAACAATCAATAATAATTGGTCTTACTTAAAAATAACAAAAGAGTTTCTGTGAATTTCGTCAACGTAATATTGAAAATTTCAATATCTTCGGCTGTGTGAAGACAGTTAATTGTACGAAGGGCCCGCGTGAACGGGGACTCACCCAGGAGGTTAGTTTTGCCCTCGGGATAGCAAGTAGCCTAGGTCGTCGGCGTGCGTATACATACTTATCAGGTACGGTGATACAAGTACGTATGATGGTTTTATGCACGTCAGCATTACTTTGGGTTTCAAGTCTTTATGGCCCATTAGTACCGCTGCTTCATAGAACGTTTTCGTCGTTCATTTCGAAATGGTACGTCCGATTTAAATGAAATTCATGTATTTGCAAAAATGACAAACTACGTTCGCACATCAGCGGTACTCCGGTTTGACTAGCCTTAAATTTTTTGTGGCTCAATAATGTGTGCCGCTGAACTTAAGGTACTTCTCGTAAGTAAAACCGGTATTAAAAAATGTACAAACTCACGCACGTTCGATAGAGATTGTCTTACCAGTCTCAAATGTATATTTGGCCTTGAACCCCCGGCCCTGCAACTCCCCCGAACTGAAGACCATGACCAGCCGCGGTCCGTCGGACAGCAGCGGCGGCGGGAACGCCGGCTCCTCCTCCACCGGGCCCATGCTCTCGCCGCAAAGCTCCGCGTCGTGCTTGTCGTACGAGTCGGTCGCTTCTTGTCCGCGGAGGTATACCTTCAGGTAGCCGTCTACGCATGTGCTGGAAACAAAACTAGAATGTTACGCCATCTTGGATTATGAGGCGGTTTGAAGGACAATATTGGAGATGATAATGGATGATGTCTGTTTAGATTTGAAAAGATATTTATTTATTACGGTTTGGCGCTATTCCTTTGCAATATTTAAGGTAACAAACTACGTTACCCGGTTAGGTCAAAATATAAAACAATTTATTAAGTTTTTTTTTTATCTTGATTAGGTGGATAAATAATATTTTAAAAACCCTATACATATATTGTACCTACCTATATATGTTAGTTACAATACGACCAACAATCTGTCATTGTACCATAGGACTAAGAACTCGGTTGGTCGTAGATCTGCTTTCTGCGCTGTAGGTTCGATTTTCACCCGGGACAAACATATGTGCAATGAAAATATATGTTTATTCTGTGTTTGGGTGGAATATTGCATCATAATTATGTATTTAAAAATTGTATTAGTATACATGTTCTATGGCACTGTGGAAAATGTCTAGTAATATATTTAATATTTTATCGAACCTATGCTAAGAGCGTTTTAAATTAGATTACGCTGGATCACAATTTCATTAGCAAAATAACTTTGACGTAAAACATCTGCCGCCCGAACGGACGCAGATGATTCAATGAATTATGGGAAAAGTTTGATAGCGAGATGAAAACGTTTGGAAAACTCACTCCGGTTTCGGTTTGTCGCCTTTCGGTATCGAAAAGTTCTGGAACTCCAGCCGCACTCTTTCTAAATTCTGCGAGTCTTGCATACCGTATATAAAATATCTGAAAACAAAGCTGTTATCAGACCAAGATCAAATTCTTTATAGTACATCAGAGTAACAAAAAACAGGAAACAACAGATTATGCTATGGAACAATATATATAGTCGGCATCGCTAAAAGCAATGATACCTAGATCATAACAAAATGTATAATTTATTCAAATAAAAATCATATAGTGTTACTATCTCGTACCAAAACATTTTTTTCATTATGCAAATATCAGTTTGTGATTAAATTATATTTTTAATCTTGGGCTATTCCGACTGGTCTGGAACAATTGAGTTACCTATACGCCATTTGTAACGGTCCTTAGGTAACATGACTGATTCCTTTGTACATAGTAAGTTAGTTTAATAGTACATTTTATTGAATATATTTTTAATAATATGCTATAATTAAGAATACGTTTCTTACCTACAAACGACTTTCTGTAAATAGGGGTATGGATAGTTAGGATGGTACACGAATCCCGTGGATTCCTTTTTGCTGAGGATCTTCTGGTCGCACTCCGAGCCCCTGATGTGCTCGGCGTCGTGTTTACTTATAAAATCTGGAAACACAGAATATGTAACTAAGTTTTCATGAAACTGAAAATCATATCAATATGCATTCATTCATCATTGAGGTTTTTTTCTGAATCAAAACTCGTAACGCATGTTGGGAATTGCGACGGAGCAAGACCTTGGCCTTGTGTATGAACTGCATGCTTATATTTCACTTTAGCAATTTTACAGGTTAATCTATTGATGCTAGGTATGTTTTATAACTCAGCCGTTCATGACTATCTCAAAAATTAAAGTTACCTTACTCGTTGCTAAAAACACACCGTATGTGTGGGACGTCCCAAGACGTGACCCCAGCAGTCAATCAGCTAAAGAAACGGCAACGGCATTCTTTTTCCCACTCTACTATTAGTTTCACTTGTGACTAATAAAGTAATATGTAATCTTAGAAGTCAACCAATTTAACCACTAGATTAAGCACGACAGTTAGAAGTATCTAACTATCGTATCGAAATAAAACTTTGAGTGTATATGTTTTTCGATGATGATCTGATCTGATGATGGAGCCAGGAGATGGATTATGGAACTCTTCACTGCCTAATAATGCAAGTGGTAAACCCCTCGAGATAAGGATATTTGCTTTGACGAGTGCAAAGAAGTTGAAAGTTTGTTTAGACATTTATTTTTGTGACGAAGCTTCGTCAAGACATTTACAAATGTCTCAAAACCACTGAAATAGTACTAAAAACTTCTTTTGAAACTACATAATTATTAGTTCATCTTACCTAACTTAACAAAACTCTCCGAAAACTCGAAGATGCCCATGAAGCCGCGGTTCTGCGTGCTGGCGGCGCGCGGCAGCGAGTAGAAGGTGACCAGTAGTCGCTCGTCGCTGGAGTACAGCACCAGGTTCCGCTGCTGGCCGCAGTACGTGCCGATCACCGCCGAGGAGTTGTCGGGCCCGTCGTATACGCGCACCCAGTCGAATGGACAGCTGGAAACGTTTACCACACTGTCACACGTTGGTACGTAAGGGAGTATATGTGGGTGTGTATTGTATGATACGTATGTATTTACAAAAAAAGTCTTTATTCGTAATCTAGTTCCCATATTCTCTATGCTTAGTTTGGGGCTAGATGGCGCTGTGTGAAATCAATGTCCTGCAATATTTATTTGTATTTTATATTTATACATGCCTTTACGAGTAATAGAGTTCCTTGTGTAGTCTAGAGGGTTCTCCAGATGACTGTCCAATATTGAAAAATATTTTATTTGACAATCAAGCATTGGTCACCCCTACTTAGAATAAGAATAAGAAAAGCTACTTACTGAGGACCGCCGAAAAACAGGTCGAAATCTCTGAACTCGAGCCGGATTCTCTGCCCGGGGTGTCCTTGGAACATGTAGTTGCAGGTCATGTCCTTGGGATAGATCCCTGGGTACGTCGGCGACAGAACCAGCCCCGTCTTCCGCTTGCTGGCTTCGATCACGAACGAGCACAAGGTATTGGGTATGGGGGTGCCAACGTCGAATTCGGCTGCGAAATAAATGAACAGTAGGTAAAAATGGTGCTTCTAATTAACGTAAAGATTCACGAAGTTGGGCAACTAATATTGAAAATCTCTTTTTATTTTTTATTTTACGACGGCTAAGTAGGTATTTGGCCTCGTCTCACCTGATTTTCAAGTTATGATAAAGCCGAAGGTGGAAATCTGAGGAGCTGGCTATCTTACCTCTTAGGAATTGTTGTTATGGCGACAGATTTCGTTAAGATGGTAGTAGCTAGCTAAGCGGACTTAAACAAAGTTCAAAATAATTATTCTTAAAACATATTATTAGATAACATATCTTAGATAAAAAAAAACCAATAGAATTCGCGCCATCCGTCCGAATGCGTTGAGGTGACACATAATAATAAAAGTAGGTATATCTAGGTTTTGCGTTTGCGAATCAAAGCAATAATGATACCTACGTAACTTTAGTCACTGCCTACCCTCTCCCGCGTTGCGATATATTCTACTTAATTTAACAATATCCTCCCTAACTTGAACCTATCCTATGTAAATATATATAGATTGGACAATATAATCATTTGGTCGTATTCAGTGTTACTTACAACACTAGTAATTCACGTACAGACTTTACGTGCCAGTTAATAGTTATAGTATGAATAAAATAAATATTACAGGACATAAATTGTGCACAGCGCTATCTAGACCCAAACTAAGTAAAGTTAATATTGTATGTTAGTTTTTTAAGGTATATGTTACTATGGGCCGTAGACTAAGTTGTTAAAATAAGATCTGTAATTTTTCTATTGTTGCCTGAAATAAAATATACCCAGTAGTTTTATTTTAATTTTGAGAAATTTCCATGGGATGACGGTAATGAATTCCCGGGCGTAACTAAACACTTGTAAGCAATCAATGTAACAGATGTTCTGCCACTACTTCTTCGTTTCTCATTCGAAGTCCTTGCGGCACTAATTGGTCCCGCTCTTGATGATAATTGGAAAGATAGAAAAAAATGTTATTGGACACTTGTAAGAAAATCTGCAGCAAAGTTTCCCCACTTTATAAAATAAATTAATTAATTTAAAATAAAATGCCTGTTGATATTCTAGGTATAGATAGATACTTACTATAAACAACTGGAAGAAATAAGGAGACTCACGACTTTCCTCTTCGAGGTTTTACCACTGATCACAACTTAGAGCTTGGATCTTATGAGGATCACCGTAGGGGGTAGTCAGAGGCGTGTCCAAACTTACGTTCGGCACATGCTCACAGTCGCGTCGAACGTTTTTTTTTTATTGATAATAGTCAAGCGTTTGACCACCAGCTTGCATGTAAAACAAGTAAAGATGTGGCCTAAGATGGAGCACGCTTGCCTAAAAGGAACCTATTTACTCTAGACTTGAAGACTCCCAGATTGTACTCGTGCGGAAAAACAGACGAAGGCAAGGGATTCCATTCTTTACCAGTATTAATGATAAAGGTAGAGGCGAAACGATGTGTTCGGCACAATGGAACATTTACAAGGTACGGGCTGTAGCCAGCCGTACGTCTGCTAGTCCGGTGGTGGAAAGGGGATGGAGGGATTAGGTCAAAGATATGGTGCGCACAATCGCCGAAGTGGAATTTATAGAACACAGACAGCCTGGCAACCCAAAATGGAAATGTGTGGAATACCTACGCACATAAACGTCCATTGGTGCACGACTACATTTGAAGGTTTCAAATTTTGAACCCTCAACAAGATTATAAGGCGGACCCATACCCACGTGGCCACACAGCTCTTTATAATTTTAGATATAGGTAATAGAAGCAAGAGCAACAAACATATCTGTGACCTCATAATACAGGCTTTGTCCTAGTATGAGGAACAGAAATACCTAGGGTACAACTCTGCCACTATCACTGGTTTATATAGATAATATAAGTTAAAATGTAGAAGGATCCATGGCAGTCCTTGTAACCCTACAATACAGGCTTTAGTCCTAGTGTAGGGGACAAGAACTTCCTTACAATTTTACAATAGAATATATAAAACATGTACCAGCTGTATCTTTCTATGAATAAATACATTTTTATCTTATCTTTGTCTTTTTATAACTAATACCTGCTGTAATTCCCAAAATCATAAATAATCTTGTGCAGTAAAGAAATATAAAAACGCTCATATCAGTCTATTACGCTTATTACCATTCTCTTATTAGCTACGCGATAACAATCTGGGGAATGCTCCCAAAATAAAAAGGGCCCTAATTTGTCAGAATAGATCCATACGAATTATTAACAATTTAATTAACGTCAGTGAAAGCATATCTAAAAAAAAATGTAAATAATCCATAATAAAAAGTCTCCCTATATACCTACATATTTTGATCTCTTCTAGAAGTGAATTTAAAAAAGAATGATTTAATGTTCACAACTATAATACAAGATCTGAAGAAAAATTGCGCATTCCAAGAACTAGACTGTTTGAAACATATAGTCAAGGTTTCTCTGTAAAACTTGCTATGTACCTACAGTAAATGACCTTTGAAGTCACTCGGCTTCCTTACGACACATTTAAAAGCAAATTTTTTTTTTGCAAGTAACCTATTATATAAAACTTCGGAATTCATTAACCCGGGTTCGATCCCCATGGGGAGTACAATATATTGTGCTTGGTTTAGTTGGTGGTAGGATTTTGTTTAAGTCCGCCTGGCTAGCTACCACCATCTTACATAATTCTGTCGCCATAATAACAATTATTAAAAAAAATGTTGTGTTCCGGCATTCAGAGGTAAGATAGCCAGTTCCTCAGTTTATTGAGGATTCCGGGTGAAGTGCGCCTCCACCTTCGGCCTTATCTCAAAACACTGTTCATTGACTAATTTGCATATGGAGTAGGTAAGGTACAATTTAGACAAAGTGTGTAGTTAGTATCTGTATTATTCTAAATAGGTATACCTAAATACCTAACATGAATAAGCTTATAACTATTGAAACTAACAAACACCTTCAGAATATAAATGTAATGACTTGCCTATGTTATGAACGCAACGTTATGGTTAAATAAATACTACATAGTACAAAAGTGCTGTTTCAAAATTCAGTGGCACTAGCAACAGACGGAAACTGGGTCTAAGAACTCCCAACTGTCCGACCGGACCGGGCAACTTTGACAGGTATGTAAACGGAACAAACAATATGTTAGATGGGGATTTGCCCTTCCCTCGGTTTATTGTGAGAGCGCAGCGCTCGCAACCATTCATGACATAACAAGGATAATTCTAACTTGATACAATAAAGCAATCTGAAACTTCAGGTCAGACAAATGACGTAAAAACTTTTGTAAATGCTGCGTATGTGTGAATTATTGTCTTAGATAATATCGTGTTTTGTAAGAACTAATGTTTCTGGATACAAATACCTAAACCATGAGTGTGGCCAAGGGCGTATAGGACTTGTAGTGGGATCAAATCCAATTGTGCACCAACGAAAGTTTGTACGTGCATTTTTTTTATTGTACGAAGAGGAAGCGCTTGACCTTCATCTCACGTGGTTACAAGTGGAAATAAAGCCGAAGGTGGTGGTTTACTTCACCCGGAATCCTCAACAAACTGAGGAACTGGCTATCTTAGCTCAATGCCGAAACAAAACATTATTTTTTAAAAATTGTTGATATGGTGACAGAATTAGGTAAGATGGTGGTAGCTAGCCAAGCGGATTTATACAAAATCCTACCACCAACCAAACCAAACACAGTATTGCTCACACTGGGAATCGAACCCAGGACTTCTGGATCTGAAATCGGTGGGTTGAACAACTAGACCACAGAGGCGGTGCGCTCCTCACCCGAAATCCTCAAGGACATATAACTCACATGCGTTGATGAACTCGTAAGACCCGGTGAAGAGTGTCGGCGGCGTGTACGACATGTCTGTGAAGAAGGAGAGAGCGACGGCGCGGTGGAGCGAGACTCGACGGCGGGGGGGGATCGGCCCGCAGTAGCGGCCGCCGAACGCCGAGTTCACCAGCTCGCCAGTCTCCAGCGATGCCATTTCCGAGTAGATGTCCATGTACTCGTGCATGCATCTGAACATATTCATAAAAATAAAATAAATAAATATTACAGGACATTCATTTTACACAGCGCCATCTAGCCCCAAACTAAGCATATTAGCTTGTAATCTGGGAACTAGACTACGGATAAAATACTAAAATACTTTTTGTAAATACATATGTACTATATGATACAACACCCAAACACAGAACAAACATCTATATTCATCACACAAATGTTTGTCCTGGGTGGGAATCGAACCCACAGCCTACAGCGCCGAAGGCAGAGTTACTACCAACTGAGCTATGAGGCTTGTTGAGTGATTCATGTTGAGTGAATGTCTGTCATACAGCTTCCCGGATATATTGAACAGGAGAAGGTAGCATTATGAAGGCAAGGTGACACTTTCATCCGAAATGAATGTAGCTATTAGTAATTTAATGGGATACAGGTGAGTTTTTTTCCAGGGCCACTGAGGCCAAGTCTGAAACCGTGAAGGGTTATCGAAAAGTCATGTTAGGAGTTGTGTGCTCGATTTAAAAAAAAAATAAGTTCTGCATTCCAGAATTATTATTTTTTATAGTTTTTAAGGAAAAGTGAGTTTTTGAAAAAAAGTTATTGCATTTTCGATTTAGTTTTTAATGTGCCCAAAGTTGTTGGAACACTTTTAAAATATAAAATGTATAAATTCAACTTTATGAATTTAGTAACAGTTGTGGCTCTGAAAAAAAAACACCAAAAAAAAATTCAACACATATTAAAAATATGTGGTCAGCAAGAAATATCGATCGAATTGATGCCGGAATAATTTTGCAGGTTGATCGATTTCTATTGCACCCAGATGTAATTTGCTATTTTCACTGTTTGCTGACAAAATTCATTCTGGAGATGTCGAAAACCTAATGTATATCTCCCTATAGTTTTGCCTATCAGGCAGCACTTCCCGATGAGGCTCAAGACTCTGGCGTGTGTTGTGAATGCTACGGTAGCCACGACAGAGAGCTACGACGCCATGACATGATATAAGACTCTTCATCATCACAGGTCTTCTGCTAACGCCTTGGAGCCATAGGTAAGGGCCTCAAAGCGATTAACGTCCGGGTCACGTGATATTGCCGGGAGACATCATTACAATGTCTTCTATTGTTTATTTTTTGCGACCATTTTACGAAGAATCATCATTGGAAGTTGGATGTCAAATATCTTAATATACCGGGCGTTAGTTATACCTAAACCTTTTGCAAAATTGAAGCAGTGAGAGGCAACCAAGTCAGCTTACCTACTCTATTATTTCTGCATCTAGTGGCGTTGCTGAACGAAAGTAAATACAGGAAATTAAAGTCCGAGATTGGAACGGTGTCTGAACAACTGACGTATTTTGAAGCAAAATAAATCCTTTGGACCGTTTTACCGTTTGTAGCTAAGTATCGTAACCAGCTACGAGCATGGAAAATATTTTCCTAACATATATCCGGTTATGAAAGTAATAGTTAAATTTCATTTTCGTAGCTAAATTTCAAAGCCAGCTACAAAACCTTATTTAACTTTTTTTCAGAATTGAATTGACTGTTGATTATAGCAAGAATGGAGAAGAATAGAATGGTTTTATTTAAATAAAAATAAGTTTTTATCCCATCCGACCCCATACAAATTGCAAGGGGGTGGATGGGCTTGAAATTATCTTGGAGTTTTATCGGACCCCACGTGGGGTTATAGTCATGAGGTCCGTTGGTAATAAACCGATCTAAGAATGATATTTCTTTATTACTATTGTAAATATCAGTAAACTGTGTAGCTGGTAGCTGTGTAGCTTGCTGCAAACTCTAACTACGAAAATGGAATTTTACTCCTTGAGTGATTGTGTGATTAAAGGCAACATACATTATGTATTTATATCATACCTACACTCAGACAATAATACAAAACAAGCTAGAACTAGCAGAAATCAATCTTTACAGAAATCTTTTACAAATCAAAACAATAAATTTCCAGAAACGAAACTGAGAATTGAATAAAATTTTCAATACATTTCAATATTCCCGTTGGACCTCTTTGTATTATTACAGACTTTGCGAGGGACTGAATAAATAAGTAACTATTCTCTAATTCGATATATATTACGAGAGAAGTTTCCGAGTCAAGGCTTGACCTACTTCTCTAGGTATATCTGTACAGGAACTAATAAATAATTTGAGGCAAGAAAACATGTTTGTCTCGAATAATTTATCGCAGATGAGATAGGGAGAAAAGAGATGAATGTGTACTAAGTAATACTTACGTTGGTAGCTCCCCCACTGCGGCTCCACTGAAACAAACAATCAAATTAAACGTTGGAACGAATGAGTGAACATGTACATTACATTACAGGACATTACTTTTACAGAGCGCCATCTAGCCCCAATCTAAGCGAAGCTTGTAATATGGGAACTAGATTACTGATACTATGATTACTTACTGCAGCCAGTGTCTTGGGAACGCTTCCGTCTGGTACTGGTCTGGAACAGTTGAGTTACACAAAGGCCATTTGTAACGGTCCTTAGGTAATCTGACTGATTCCTTCGTACATAGTTCGTTAAATTGTACATTTTATTGAATAAAGATCGATTACTGATGTGGCCATTTGAAGTTTGACAGCTGTCATTGGAAATATAGATCTTGGTCATAGCTTTCATTTGAACTAAGAACGGAGAGTCTAGGGTGAGTAATTTCTGAGATATGGCCATTTGAAGTATGACAGCTGTCATAAAAGGTACGTACTTATATCAAAACACCCTCACTTTAGAACCAGCTTACCATAAAATATAGCATTAAATTTTTATTATTTTTCCTAGCAAGGAATTAAACACCAAGTTTCAATTTGATGAAATTAATATTCTTGATGAAAACTATTGTATATAAACTATATTTCTGAAGGCGAATAAGGTTACAGCATGGGCATGAAATTTTCGGTTCACGAAGAGAAATACCGTACAATACATAACTTTAGTGCTTGATAAAACTATGTGATGCCAAAATAGACAACATTATGGGAATTCAACTTTTAAAAAATTTACATTCTAAGAATTCAACATTTTGCGAATCAAAAATAGATCAACATTCTGGGAAATTATACATTTTGGGAATTCAACTTTATGAGAATTCAACTTTTTGATCCTAAAGGAAAATATTGAATAAACATGTCAGTAGCAGTCAAACAGATATTATGTCATCGTTACTTGTGTTATTTTTACGTAATAGTAGATTGTTTTACAAGGGACTAAACCATCTCATTATATACGAGGTTGTTATACTCCCGAGCGTAGCGAGGGAGGATGACAAGACCGAGTTATGATGGGTGGTTTTGGCCCGAGTAAAACACTCTACTTTTCACTTCGATTGCGAGAAAATATTTCATTTTCAGTAATTTTATTAAAAATTAAATAAAATTACATTTTCTTCTTTTGAATAATGTACAATTCTCATAACAAGAAACAGAAACGCTTTTATATAAACGAATATGTTTCGTTTTAAGATTGTTCAGTTTTGTGTAAATAAATATTAGTGTTGAATTAAGAATCTGTAATAATTAAAAATAAGATACAGCTTACGTTTTGTAATAAGAAAATTGTTTCTTACTTAAAAAATACCTATTTGTTTTGGGTAAGTAGCCAAATGCATTAAAGTAAGTGAGTTGTATGTGTTCGATGTTACAGTATTGCAACGTACTCTGGGGGCTTCCCTCCAAGTATGTTGTATACAGTTGTGTTTGTGTGTGTGCAAGTGAGTTGTATGCGTTCGATGCTACAGTATTGCAATGTACTCTGGGGGCTTCCCTCGCAAGTATGCTGTATACAGTTGTGTGTGTGTGTGTGTAAGTGAGTTGTATGTGTTCAATGTTACAGTATTGCAACGTACTCTGGGGGCTTCTCTCGCAAGTATGCTGTATACAGTTGTGTGTGTGTGTGTAAATGAGTTGTATGTGTTCGATGTTACAGTAAGGCTACGTACTCTGGGGGCTTCCCTCGCAAGTCGAAGGTGTGGAAGGCGACGAGCACGCGCTGCCCCGGCGCGGCGAGGAACGTGTACAGGCACTGCCGGCTGAGGTTGAACGGGTTCACCAGCTCCGGGGCGAGGAAGGAGCCGTTGCTGGCGCCGCCGCGGCTCACGAACGTGCGGTCGCACTCTGGAACACATCACAACGTATTCACAGGTGGAACTGGCTAAAGCCGTACTATAATAATGAACATAAATATTTAGTCAATCAAATGTACAATAAAACTGACTTTGTTCAAAGGAATCCGGCCTACTGCATTGCCACGCTGAATAGCTATGCTAATTTGCTTGGGTCACGTGTCGCCTCAATCAAAAGCCCCGCAAGATTTTTGAAAACCTGGAAGGCACCGGCTCCCCACGCACCTAAGTTCTCGACCCCAAAAGGCTCAAATAGGTAAGCTCTGTCGAGACCCTTGTGATCCTCGGCAAGTAAATAAAATAAAATAATAGTGGCGACAGAAGTGAAAACTTGAAGTTTGTCGATCCTTGCCGAAGAGAACAGCGGAGATTATCGTTGGTACTTGAAGCTCAATGTGTTATACATACCGGGTGTTTACAACAGTTAGTTAAAGCCTGTGCCAGCTGGCGATCTGCACTCTCTAATGCTTGTTAAAACCAGTAAGTGTGAGCGGGCAACCTGTGCCTTCAAATGCTAGTTGAAATCAGCAAGTGTCAGCAAGCAACCTGTGCCCTCAAATGCTGGTTAAACCAGTAAGTGTCAGCAAGCAAACTGTGCCCTTCAATGCTAGGTTAAACCAGTATGTGTCAGCAAGCAACCTGTGCCTTCAAATGCTAGTTGAAACCAGTAATAAGTGTCAGCAAGAAAACTGTGCCCTTAAATGCTAGTCAAAACCAGTAAGTGTCAGCAAGCAAACTGTGCCATTCAATGCTTGTTAAACCAGTATGTGTCAGCAAGCAACCTGTGCCCTTAAATGCTAGTTAAACCAGTATGTGTCAGCAAGCAAACTGTGCCCTTAAATGCTAGTTAAACCAGTATGTGTCAGCAAGCAACCTGTGCCCTCAAATGCTAGTTGCAACCACTAAGTGTCAGTGGGCAAGTTGCGCCTTCATTCAAATGCTAGTTCTGGTTCAGCTAGTACCTAAGTGCGAGCGGACTACCTGTGCCTACGTAATTTATGTTATTTACATCCACAATATCACTCCAGAACAAGTTATAATGCGGCGTGGGCGAGATGAAACACGGCGGCTATTTCTAAGCCCCGCACTAATTAAATGTGAAAACACCTATCTATCCGACTCGAAATTATAGCGACGTAATTTGATCTACTTTTGTCGTTGTTATTTTAGGTAGGTATGTGAAGTGTCGTTACAAGTGTTAATGTTTTCTATCTTCGTTCACTCCTGAATATTCACATATTATATGTACAGCGAAGTCCTGCATAACAGTAAAATATATTTCTCAAAACAGCTTTCTGTACATGTACTAGTAGGTACTCTAGATAGGTTAGCTAATCTTAAAGCTTAGCAGTCTCTGCACTGTTGATTTCTGTGCCCGAAGGGCGCTAAAGAGACCCTATATAGTAGTATAACGGGTATACCGTTATACTACTACGTGTACGTATACGCTGATTGACTGTCTATCCTCCCTTTAAAATGTACAACTGTACCTTTTGATCATAATAGGCCGGTGGTTGACATTTCAGAGAATATTGTGTTTTTATGCGGATGCGAATGCATAAATAAAAGAGGACCAAAAAACTTATTTCATATTGTTTTTATTATTACAACGTATGTATCATTAAAACGGTAAGACCTACAAAGTTCAAACTTTGTGAGATTGTAGTCTCTATGTATGTTGTATGACAAAATACATATGAAAATTCTGAAAATTGGCAAAGCGTGAGTCGGATCCACACCAATGCTCTAGAACGAAATGCCACACGATTTTTTTTTGCCTTGAAATATTGGTATTGGTAAATATTGATAACCTTGATGTACATATTCTACTCGCGCATGGCGAGTATAAAGAGAATTTTGAATATTTCCGTTCATAAAATGGAGAGGAGTAATAGGTACCCCCTTTACTCCCTGTGCGCGGATCTCAACCGGGGAGTTACCACGACCTCTTATAGCATTCTTGTTTTGATATGACTCTACTTTTGTCACTATCTGTCAGATGTAGGAAACACGAGAAAAAGTAATGTAATATCAAAACGAGAATGCTATAAGACGTTTTGGTTAGGCCCATGGATTCTTGTCGTCTTGTCGTTATTACGTATAGGGGTTCCAATAAATCACGCAACCACCAGCGTTGCTTTCATGTTACTTTGCCTATACGGTGTGGTTTGTGGTTCAGTAGCCAAGCTTCAGGTGCGAGCCATATTGCCGTTAGCGGACCCATTAAAAGTTTCTCAAGTCAGCAGACTCGATTAACAACTTTGCGACGGATTTATGCGCTGTACTTTAGATAAAATACTAACTTTGCTACCTAGTTAGGTACTCACCTATAAGGTACTCTACTTCCTATAGAGGTGCTCTCATTGTTCATCTACAGAATAGATAGATAGATAGATAACTCTTTATTGTTCACCATTTACAAATAACATAACAAAACACAGATATTGGAAACTTAATCTAAGCGTCACTGGTAAAACAATGGGCGGCCTTATCGCTGAAAGCGATCTCTTCCAGGCAACCGCTGGATGGACAGATAAGATGACGACTTTCAAGGATGGCGGACTATACGAATAACGAATATAAAATAAAATATACATACATAAAATTACATAAATAATAATCATGATAATAATAATAATAATGAAGGATAAAAATGATAATTTAAGAATAAACTGATAATAATACTGATAAACTTTCAATTTAAAGTGTGTTGCGATGTCGTCTTTTTAATATTACCAGGTAATGCGTTCCACAGCCTAACAGCTTCAGCTGTAAACGAACCACTATAGAAAGAAGTTCTTTGCGTCGGGGTTTTTAACAACAGGGTGTCTGATGACCTAGGAGAAAAGTTGTGGGAAGAATACAGACACTAAGAATGATAATTTTTTCTTAAACCAATGAGGCACTTTTTTTTTTGCACTAATTACGCTCTATGTATTAGGCATAACAACGAACGTGTATTCGATTATGTGTACGCTAACATAACGAACACCAGTTCCAGAGGTCCCGGGTTCGATCCTTAGGGGAGTAAAACATTGTGGTGGGTTTGGTTGGTGGCCTGGCAGCTACCACCATCTTACCTAATTCTGTCGTCATAATTGTGTTCCGGCTCCGGCATTTGGAGATAAGATTTTTAGAGAAGCCGATTCCACCTTCGGTCTTATAACTTGAAAATTAGGTAAGATGAAAGCAAAGCACATCCGCGTCGTACAATAAAAAAAAAAACTGTCGAGTGTATTGTCACGTGGTGACTGCCTCTGTATGTGTGCGTGCGCTTAGTTTATGCTTTACATTTTTAAATAACTACCTACCTAAAATTAAATACGTATTAAGTTACCTACCTACTAATATCATGATATTTGTTGTAACTGTCAAGAGCCTAATGCTTAGCCAAACTTAATCTATGTTTAAAAACACTATTAACCAAAACCTTTGTATTTCTCCGATTTTTGTGAATGAAAAAATAGCCATGATATTATACTTATTAGGATTAAGCACTTTCAAAAAAGTCGAAGAGCGAAGAGTAGTAGAGCCCCTTGTGAAAGGGCTCGTCCGGGGAAGTATTACCACCATACCTATTTCAGCCACCAAGCAGCATTACTGTGTTCCGGTTTGAAGGTATGGTTGCCGGTGAAATTACGGGCACGCGAGGCTTAACACCTTTATCTCATAACACTTTGCCTCAAGTTGACGGGTGCAATGCAGTGCCGTGTAGCTGTATGTATAGTATGTTCTTTGTGGATGTGACCTACACAGTAAGGCATTGTTATAGGCAAGAGATGCACTTAACATCAGGTGGGCTACTTGCTAGTTCCGTCTCCTAGATGTATATAAAAAAAACCAGACAGAGCTAGAGCCCTCGCCTCTACACAAGTCTAAGTATATTACTTAGAAAGAGTGACAAACTCCATGTACCTTTAGTGCGTGTGGTACTAAATAATTGTTCTAGCTAGCCGTATGAGTATAGGTGTGGATATGTTTAAAACACTGGATAGAGTCGATACGTATATTTAACTGAATTACTGATAGTTCCAAAATTAGGTACAAAATACAATTAGTAGGTGCTATTGCTTTTACCAGTGTCAATGTGCCAGCCGTTCTTGAACCGAATGATCTGTTACGTGATGATGGCAAGCGGCCCGACCGACGGTATGACTCTTGTCCCTTGGGAAATGGGTAGGCCTTTGGTGTGGGACGCTACCTGCGTCGACACCCTAGCGCCATCTCATCTGCCTGGGACATCAGTTAGGGCTGGTGCGGCGGCTGATTCGGCCGAGGATCACAAAAGGCGCAAATATAGTGGTCTCGACAGTGGAGACCTTGAGTCCGTGGGGAGCCGGTGCCCTTCGGGTTTTCAAAAATCTTGCGGGGCTTTTGATTGAAGCGACACGTGACCCAAGGGCTGGCTCTTATTTAGGCCAGCGAATTAGCATAGCTATTCAGCGTGGCAATGCAGCCAGTGTCTTGCCTATAGGCCGTTTGTAACGGTCCTTAGGTAATCTGACTGATTCCTTTGTTCATCGTTAGTTTAATTGTACTTTTTTTTGAATAATTTTTATTTAATAAACATAATTATTAGTAGGTATATGTGGATCGCGGGCAGGCTTGGGAGTGACAAAACCGCTTGGATCGTCAAACGTATCAGCTATAACAACTGTTAGATTATCTGTGTCACCACATAACTAATGGTTCTTAATGGTAACCGTAATGGTTCTTAGATGTGCATGATAAGGTTTAATCTGCTACTGTGCCGATTAAAATAAATCAGAGAAAGATTTATTTTGCATGTAATAATTGTTTTAGAAAGAAATAAACTTTTCGATTCATATAACAAAGTCATAGCTCAGTTGGTTGTAACTCTGCCTTCTGCGCTGTAGGCTGTGGGTTCGATTCCACCCAGGACAAACATGTGTGTGATGAATATAGATGCTTGTTTGGGTGTTGTATCATACTTATAGAACGTATGTATCTGCAAAAAGTATTTAAGTATTCTATACGTAATCTAGTTTCCTTGCTTCTATGCTTAGTTTGGGGCTAGATGGCGCTGTGTAATATTAATGTCCTCTAATATTTATTTTATTTTTATTTTTTTATTATATTTAAACGCATACATCAATACTCGAGTGCAAATCTACAATTACGAAGCGGCTATGGACTTTGAGCCTTGGGGTGCAGACAACGGAACACAAATAGAACAAAATGTCATACCTTTTGTTCGACTTGAGTTCCGATCCATATTTTAATTTACCCGCGCCGTTCGATTGCCGTCAGCCGATACACAAGGGACCGAGAGAGACGCCGTGGAATGGGCTGCTGAGCTGATAGAGATCTACATTGTGTTGTGTGGCTGCATGGGAATAAACCGGCCAAGTGCGAGTCGGGCACGCAAGCCGAGGGCTCCGATTCAACCGAGTAATGGCTAGATGGCGCTGTGTGAAATTGAAGTAATTTCTAAACACAGATTTCAAGGTTCATGCTGGTTTTTACAAGACGTTTTGGAGTATTCGTGTGGATTCGACTTACGCTTGGAATATTTTTAGTATTTTTTGTTGTTAAGGACTGAAGTTTTAACAATTTAGGCATGAATGCTTTTACGATAGACCATCGTTTATAGACCAACTTTTCTCGTAGGTCATCAGACACCCTGTTGTTAAAAACCCCTACGCGAAGAACTTCTTTATATAGTGGTTCGTTTACAGCTCAAGCTGTTAGGCTGTGGAACGCATTACCTGATAATATTAAAAAGACGACATCGCAACACACTTTTAAATTGGAAGTTTATCAGTTTATTCATAAATTATCATTTTTATCCTTTATTATTATTATTATTATTATCATGATTATTATTGATGTAATTTTATGTATGTATAAATTGTTTTATATTCGTTATTCGTATAGTCCGCCATCTTTGAAAGCCGTTATCTTATCTGTCCATCCAGCGGTTGCCTGGAAGCGATCGCTTTCAGCGATAAGGCCACCCATTGTTTTACCAGTGACGCTTAGATTAAGTTTCCATTATCTGTATTTTGTTATGTTATTGGTAAATGGTGAACAATAAAGAGTTATCTATCTATCTATCTATTGTTATATGTACCTAAAGATATAAAAGATATATGTTCGAGCGCTTCCCCGTCGTACACGTTGACAAGCCTCATAGCTCAGTTGGTAGTAACTCTGCCTTCGGCGCTGTAGTCTGTGGGTTCGATTCCCACCCAGGGCAAACATTTGTGTGATGAATATAGATGTTTGTTCTGTGTTTGGGTGTTGTAACATATAGTACGTTTGTATTTACAAAAAGTATTTAAGTATTTTATCCGTAATCTAGTTCCCATATTACAAGCTATGCTTAGTTTGGGGCTAGATGGCGCTGTGTAAAAATGAATATCCTGTAAAATTTATTTATTTTATTTATTTACAATACAAAAAAAAAATGTTTGAAAATAGCTGTGTGGCCAAGTGGTTGTGGGCCCGCTTTCCGATCAGGAGGTTGTGGGTTCAAATCCTGTCTTGCAACAGAACTTTTCGAAGTTTATATGCGCATCTGATACATGGGCATGCTCTGGCGGTGAAGGTTTCCTCAAGTCATGAGGAAACCGGCATGTCCCTAAGATTAAAAATCCGAATAGCACGTGTCACTGACTAGTACTCCGCTGAGCGGCGATGGGCTTGCAACCTGTCACGTACCGAATACTAGCTACTTGCAAACCGTGGGAATGTGAACGTAAGTTTTGAAGTACCTCTTGACTTCAAAACTAGTAGCTGATCCTCATGAGATCCACGCTGAGTAGTGTTCTAAGTTGAATCCTCTGAGGGGGAAAGTCGCGAGTCTGTTACGTTATTTGCTGTTTCTAGTACGGGCTTTTTAAATTTTTATTAATATTTATTGCTAAAGCGGCAATCGAAATTCACACTTAAAATTGCAACTACCTTTTACGGTTCATGAGACATGACAGACGAACGAACATTGGAAACTTAGTTAAAGGGTTCCGTTGGCCTTTGGGTACGGAACCTTAAAAACGATACCTACGTACACCTAATGTTTCCCATTTCAAGCGTCCGCATTTCCAATAACAATGCTTTTGCTTCGGAAATGTAAAATTGGTGCGGTGCGTTTCAATATCCATTTTACGGCTCTTTGATCGCTGAAGATAATTATTTGGTACGTTGAGTGCTGACTTTAAATAATCGAGCCCTGCTTGCACAAACGTACAGGGGAGTGAGCAACGCTAGAACAAGACCTCGTTTCCATAAATAATTATTACATATCTAAGTACGTTCTCTGACCAAGTCGGAGATAGGCCCTGAGCCGACGAACATGTATGAAGAACTTTGAAGAGTGAATGAGGCAAAACAGAGTAGTAAGTATATGTATTAGTAAGTACCCCATTTATCAAAAATCCTCAGCGACAATCAATTTCTAGAATCTCTTTTCTTTTTTAATTTCATCAAAGTCGGATAAACAATTCGAGAGTTATGCCGCGATGCCGCTGCCGCCGTCAGTGTCAGTGCCGGATTTCCCAACGGCTATCTTGTTCGCTGCGCTCACCCGATCAATGGTGTATTTATAAGATCTGATGAGCATTTAGCTCACGTAATCTGACAACAACTAATTTCTTAGGTAAGATAGCTTCCGGTAGGAAGTCGCACATTCGATAACTCGCGCGAACGATGCCCACTCGGCCTCAAAACACAACAAGTGTATATTATGCTGAGATTGAGATCGAATTACAAATGGGAACTAAATCAATACTGTTAGGTAATGCATGGCAAAAACTCATTGCCATATTTTTTGCGACTCAGATTCTGAATTTAATAATAATATTGCGCTTGGTTTGGTTGGTTGCTGGTAGGTTAATTGTTTGAGTCCGTCGCAATGACTACAATTCAAAATTGTTATGTTTCGGAATTACTACGGTATGTTATATTTCACCAGCAAGCTATGTCGTGACGTTATTAAAATTACGAATATAACACGAATTGTAATATTTAATTAGATTAAGTGAGCATTTAGCTCACACAATCTGGCAAAAACTCTTTTCTTAGGTAAGATGGCTTCCGGTAGGAAGGCGCACTTAACGAAACCGCAGCGCGAACGTTGCCGAATCGGCTTCAAAACACAACGATAGCGCGATTCAGAAACGTGTTGAATTTACCAGTGACATCTAGTTTTGTTTTGATACAACTTTAGTATTGCTATTTTGCATATTCGAATATTATGCTGAGATTTAGAACGAATTATTTATGGGAACTAAATCGATACTATATTGGTAATACACGGCATTGCCATATTTTTTGCGACTCAGATTCTGAATTTAATAATAATATTGCGCTTGGTTTGGTTGGTTGCTGGTAGGGTATTGTTTAAATCCGTCGCCATGACTACAATTCAAATTTGTTATGTTTCGGAATTACTACGGTATATTATATTTCACCAGCAAGCTATGTCGTGACGTTATTAAAATTACGAATACAAAACAAATTGTAATATTTTATTAGATTAAGTGAGCATTTAGCTCACACAATCTGGCAAAAACTCTTTTCTTAGGTAAGATGGCTTCCGGTAGGAAGGCGCACTTAACGAAACCGCAGCGCGAACGTTGCCCACTCGGCTTCAAAACACAACGATAGCGCGATTCAGAAACGTGTTGAATTTACCAGTGACATCTAGTTTTGTTTTGATACAACTTTAGTATTGCTATTTTGCATATTCGAATATCATGCTGAGATTTAGATCGAACTATTTATGGGAACTAAATCGATACTGTATTGGTAATACACGGCAAAAACTCATTGCCATATTTTTTGCGACTCAGATTCTGAATTTAATAATAATATTGCGCTTGGTTTGGTTGGTTGCTGGTAGGGTATTGTTTAAGTCCGTCGCCATGAATACAATTCAAAATTGTTATGTTTCGGAATTACTACGGTATGTTATATTTCACCAGCAAGCTATGTCGTGACGTTATTAAAATAACGAATACAACACAAATTGTAAAATTTTATTAGATTTAGTGAGCATTTAGCTCACACAATCTGGCAAAAACACTTTTCTTAGGTAAGATGGCTTCCGGTAGGAAGGCGCACTTAACGAAACCGCAGCGCGAACGTTGCCCACTCGGCTTCAAAACACAACGATAGCGCGATTCAGAAACGTGTTGAATTTACCAGTGACATCTAGTTTTGTTTTGATACAACTTTAGTATTGCTATTTTGCATATTCGAATATTATGCTGAGATTTAGATCGAATTATTTATGGGAAGTAAATCGGTACTGTATTGGTAATACACGGCAAAAAATCATTGCCATATTTTTTGCGACTCAGATTCTGAATTTAATAATAATATTGCGCTTGGTTTGGTTGGTTGCTGGTAGGTTAATTGTTTGAGTCCGTCGCAATGACTACAATTCAAAATTGTTATGTTCCGGCATTACTATTAGTAAGTATTTTGCCATGCATGTCGAAAGTTTTGGAGAAGGCAGCGTGTTATCAGTTGACTACTTGGAAAAGAATCAAATCTTACCAGATGCACAATCGGGCTTCAGAAAGGGTCGAAGTATGACTACAGCTCTGCTAGATGTGACAGATTACATACTCTGCGCGCAGGATAGGGGGATGTGCACAATACTAGTACTGCTTGATTTCTCTAGAGATTTCGACTTTTAATATTGATCTGGTCATTTCTAAGCTAGCGTAAATGGTTTTGATCATAGAGATCAAAAGTGTTTTTTTAAGCTACTTTAGTAACCGTTCTCAACAGGTTAATCTGAAACGCAGCAACGGAACCTCAAACTACTCTGCGATGGTGACAGTAAACAGAGGAGTCCAGGGTTTCATCATAGGCCCAGTTATTTTCATTTTATACTTAGCTGATATAATAAACTATATTAAATATTGTCAATTTCATATATATGCCGACGACATACAAATCTATATTTCCTTCAAATATAAACAGCACAATAAATAAATTAAATGCTCATCTCAAAAATATTGCCATTTGGTCTAAAAATAATTGTCTGTTACTTAATCCCCTTAAAACTAAGTACCTATTTAATTTTTGGTTCCCCTTTTCAACTGGCAAGCGTCGATATATTTACAAGTGTTATGGTAATGGATGAACCTATTGAGCGAGTGTATAAATCGCGAAATCTGGGCTTGGAAGTGGACTGCGACCTACGTTTTGAAAGTCACGTTGCTAACCTAGTTAGAGCATGTTTCTTTGAGTTGAAAGTACTGTATAAAATGAGGCCTTACATTTCAGAAGATATACGTATCCAACTGGTAGAATCACTTGTGCTCTCCAAATTGAATTATACAGGTGTAGTTATTGTTCCACGATTATATAATAAAACTAAGCGTCTGATACAGCAGGTTCAGAACTTGCGCCCGTTATTGCTTTAACATTCCTCGAAGAGGACATGTTTCTCCATACCTAAATGAGCACTCTGTACTTAAAATGAAACACAGGAGTAAACTTCATCTGGCTTGTCTGCTTTTTAACGTTTTGAACCACAAAGCACCATTTTATTTATACTGTAAGTTGATTGACTCCTATGGTTTAAGATCCAGCGTACGTCGACAATGTTCGTTGCAGCTTTCAACACAAAGGCATAAGACAATAAATAGCCTTTAAAGGTAGTTTCCGTTATGCTGCAACGAAATGTTGGAACAATATTCCACCGCCAATAAGGAACCTTCAAAATCTATATACTTTTAAATTAAGACTAAAAAGATACCTATTAGGCTGGCAAAAGGAGCAAGAACTTCTAATTCACGACACTAGTGCTACTTAAAATGAACTCATGCCGTATATTTGTATAATGTAAATAATATAACGTATAATAACTCTCATGATGTACCTATTTTATTTGTAATTTATTAGCTAATTTGATTTTATGTTTGTAAATATTCCTGTTTCCTCGCTGTGTGTAACATACCTATCGAGTATTTTGTTAGTATACGTAGGTACCTATTGTCCAAATGTTTGTCTACACTTGGTGTTCAAATCAAATTGACCTCTTGTTGTTTGTACCGGTTTCCAAAGGTCTCAACGGAAGATCAGCGCAGGTTCCCCGAACCTGCATTAACGCTGAGTTGAGATCTTTTTGCAATTCTATGCGAGTTAACTATTTAATTTTAATTTTTTGTCTCTATTTATTATTATTTTTATGTTGATTTTTGTGTAAGAGTTGCAAATATATGTCTTTTTGATCTGATTTGATTTGACTGCAGTATATTATATTTAATTAGCAAGTTAGATAATTTAATTACGAATATAAATATAACACATACTTATCTTTTATTAGACTTAAATAAGCATTTAGCTCACAAAATCTGGCAAAAACTCTTTTCTTAGGTAAGATGGCTTCCGGTAGGAAGGCGCACTTCACATTACCGAAAACGCGGACGTTGCCCACTCGGCCTCAAAACACAACGATAGCGCGATTTAGAAACGTGTTGAATTTACCAGTGACATCTAGTTTCGTTTTCGTACAACTCTAGCATTGCTATTTTGTACCTGTACGAAAATATTATTGAGATCGTACAATACAAGGGGACTAAATCAATATTGTATAGCGCATCGACAAAAACATTACAACATTAAATTAACATGTTTTGCGATTCAGATTCTGAATTGAAAGAAAACATGTTAATTCAATTTAAATCAAACATGATTGCAGGACGCTTACACCAATCGCGATTGCACCGTGGGGCCTAGTGGGGCCTCCCCTTGTACCATGGTCCAATTTGAAATAGGCCGACAGCGTTTAAATCGAGTTTGAATTGATAATTAGTTACTTTCTAAGGCGTCACTAAATGTTTCAAATCCAGAATTTAAATATGATATTTCTGAACCACACTGCCCTTCTCGTTCAAATAAATACAGTAAGATGTCGCTGTTTCTGTTATTTTTTTTCTACTAATTTGCTCAGAAATAATGTTAAAATAGGGAATAGGTAACTTATATAAGGTACCCTATTGTGTTTTGAGTAGGTAAAACCTACATAGGAGATTTCAAAATGTATTCATCAGTAGGGTAGGGGTGTACCTACCTAGCTACAGTTAATAAAAATATTAAGGCTCATCTCATGTTACAGAAAACAATCAGCAAATTTCCTTAAAAATAAGGTTTAAGTTCTAATACAATCAAGCTTGTTGATAAAGAAATAAATTAGTCTCCAATCAATTAGGTAGCAAGGTACCTAGCTTCCTACCTAGGTACCGTCAAACGGGGGAAATAATTTAGATGATTTGAAACTTCACAACCCATAGGTATGGACGCATAATTCGTTTTTTTTGTTGTTCGACGGAGAAACGCTTGGCCTTCATCTCACCTAGTTACAAGTTAAGATAATGCCAAAGATGGAAGCGCACTTCACCCGGAATCCTCAACAAACTGAGGAACTGGCTATTCACCTCTAAATTCCGAACTACACAATATTTTTGTTGTTATGGTGACAGAATTAGATAAGGTGGTAGTAACTAGCCAGCTACCTAGACTTTAAACAAAGTCCTACCACTAGCCAAACACAGCATAATATTGTACTCCCCTGGGGATCGCTGTCGGCCTATTTTAAATTGGTCCATGGTACAAAACGAAATAGTGGTAAATGTAATTCTAAATTTGGTTGGCTTAACTCAAGTTCGAAAAAAAATACCTAGTCACCATTTGCAGTGAGCGAACTCTCATCGAGTGATTTTAAATTATAACTCACACTTAGCACACATGAGCGATGGTCACCATCTTGTCCGATAGTCGATGCTCGATAGGTTTGCTGTACAAATCTTGCACTCGCGAATTGTGTTTCATATTAATTACACCAGATAGCGATGTGCTAATCTCGTACAAATCGTGGCAAACGCTAACGCGATCGAGTAGGTATGGAGCAATATTACAACGCCACTTGCCACTCAGGACATTAATTTACACAGCGCCATCTATCCCCAAACTAAGCAAACCTTGTAATTAACAAAATCCCTAGATATTGTTTTTTTATAACACATGGAGACGGAACAAGCAATTAAGCAGCCCGCCTGATGTTTCCATGCTGCTTGGTGGCGGTAGGTATGGTGTAGTACTTACCCGGACGAGCCCTTTCACAAGAAACACATATCCAAAGATGTGTGTATAAGCATGCACGGTAAAGGCCACATCGGGAGGAATTCGTCATGTTCCTAGGGCCTATAATTCGAACATGTGTCTGGCTAGTATTCCACAACCTGTCACGTGTTAAATGGTAGCTACTTGCGAACCGTGGACTTGGTCTCTGACTACCATCTAGTAGATGATCCTCATAAGTCCACGCTCTGAATAGTCAGAGGTCACTCAAAGGGGAAAATTTTTGAGTCTATATTAAGGTAATGTTTTTGTTGTGAGATCTTGTAGCGTTTGGGTAGGTATGTGAACGTACTTGGAGGTTTAGTGGGTGAGGGTTCAGCGAGGGTGTCATGCCTCGGGAGCGGCGCGTCGCCTGCGAGAACTGTACAGAAACAACAGCTACGGTTAGTTAGGACTCGCAGACGTCATCATGCTGGCGGGACAGCCAAGCATGGCGACATTCTGTCACGTGTCTAAAAGCCTTACAGCTTAGTTGGTATCTCGTGCTTTCACGCTGTAGGTTGTGGGTTCAATTCCCAACTAGTACAAACATTTGTGTGATGATTATTGATGTTTGTTCTGTGTATTGTATTATATTACAGGTATGTATCTACAAAAAAAACATAAGTTGGTAAAAAGTAGTTTTCAACTTTCTAGCGGCTGTCATTATGCTGAGCTGGGACCAGTTCCACCATCACAGATATTGTATTGTATCAATAAGCTAATTTAAATTGGTGGTATGGTAGAAATAAATGGTTTTCTTTCTTTTTATTCATTCTATCTAGTTTCCATAATTACAATGGTGCTGTGTGAAATAATTGCCTTGTACTATTAGCTAATTTCTTGGCTGATGTATTAAGAAGGCCTCAGAGTTCCGCAGATTTTCGATCTCTATTTATATACTCGTATTACAATCATATTTTGTTGTTCCTTTGAAAATGGCATGTCAAAAATAACTTTGCCGGTATAATTTTAAAGGGTTAATCTAGATTTGCATTGCTTTACATTTACTAAAAGCGTAGGTATTTCGTGATTTTATGGAAAAATATGTTTGCCTTTATATGGAATCGATTGTGTTTATTGAAAAAGTAAAGCTACGCAAACCGTAGTTTTCCTCGACAAAAACGACAACAACGACGATGAAATACCCGTTCCTACCTCTAGTTCGTTAGATTGTTTCGGTACCTATAACCAACCTACCTACCCGCGCTTTCAACCCCTAAAAATAAAATATAGCACAGACTTCTGATCTACAGCATCGTACCTACAGATACTTTTCATTGGGATGCCTAGAAGTAAGCTTCTTTAGGATCAGCGTTCTTTATAATTATATCCAAAAATAATTATTATTTTAGGTTAGGATAGACAGATACTAGTAGGTTTAATAGCGTCTATGCGGGCCCGATAACGCAGCCAAAGGGGAGGCCCTTTTATGACTACAATGTAATCATATCATCGTCGCTTAGGCTCATACCTACGTTCACATATGTACACAAAGTACCTACCTATAAAATGCCTATTGCGCAAGAAAAGTTACCCTTAGGTACATATAATAAGGAACGATATGAAAATAGATATCTAAGGTAAGGAAAGTGACGCCTGAAACTATTCCCTTCGGACCCGCCATACCCATTCAATTAAGAAGGTAAAGGTTTCTAATAATAATAATATTTTATTTCAGGCAACAATAGAAAGAAATATAGATCTTATTCTAACTAGTCTACGACTCATATTAATATATATCTTAAAAAACTAACATACATATTAACTATACTACCTACCTATAACTATTTAGTCGCACGTAAAGTCCGTACGTGACTTACTTGTGTTGTGTTTAATAATCGTCCGTGATACCTTCTAAAGACAACACCTTTCGGCCAAAGTTCTTCTGTATTGAAAATCGATAGATGTTCAGTTGGTACTCGCAACACAAACGATTTAAAATCATTGTGGCGAGATTCCAACTGCTCGATCCTCAGTAAGAACTTCGTCTTCTGCCCCACATACTCCACTACATCCTCAGCCTTCATGGAGTGGTGAAGTCGGGACACGTACAGCAGCGTCATGGGCACAGCAACGCGCAAGTTGTCTGGTCCATTTGGCGCGGAGCCGCACTGATTACGGCTAGAGGGCTTATGTTTCTTACGAACCACTTCAATAAAACCCTCCGCATCGCGAGACTCCGTTTGTGGAGCCACAACAGGTGCAGCGCTGGGAAAAGGTCCACATCTCTTTCTTTTCTGTAACCATTTTACGCTGCGTGATTTCAACGGGGTGTCGAATGGCAGCGACAGCGGCGTAACCACGCGTAGTAGTAGGCGAGGTCGCACGTGACTTCCCTTCTGGTATTGAAGTGGGGGGCGGGCGAGTGCAGCGCAGTGCATCATTACTGGCGTCAGCAGCAGCGATCAGTGACATATTCAAAACTGCTGATTCAAAAGATGACACCGATGAATTATGCGCTCCACGACGCAAATCACAAAAAAAATGTGATTGACATAAAATTAATACAATACAAAAGAAAGCAGGTTGTATTTCAAGGGTAGATTCCTCAAGTATGCAATTAATTATTAATTATTCAGTATGCTTTTTGCAGTATTAATTTAAAGCATGTCCTAGCGCTAAGTTTGCAAGGTTACAAGAGGATAACTTCGCAAAGAATTTTCTCAACTTTTGTGAATTTCGGAACTTCCAGAAGTTTGTAAATAATGAAAATAAACTTGGCCGATCCCGAGAGACGGCTGGCCAGGATGGGTCATGTAAAGTTATACCTACCGGAACTACACTACCTATATATATATAGGCATCTTTAGTTGGAGGTAGATACTTACACCTTAGGTATTGATTCATAAACTGCGATTTTCTAGTCTAATACATATAATTATAGATATATTCATAGATTTAATTAGATTATATATGATTATATATATATATATATATATATATATATATATATATGACATAATTAACAAGTCTCACAGCTCTTATGGGTGTTGTATCATATAGTACGTATGTATTTACAAAAAAATATTTAAGTATTCTATCCGTAATCTAGTTCTCATATTACAAGCTATGCTTAGTTTGGGGCTAGATGGCGCTGTGTAAAATTAATGCCCTGATATATTTATTATTATTATTAAATTAGTAGTACCTCTGCCTTCTGTAGGTTGTGGATTCGTTTCCTATTAGGACAAGCAGCTATGCCTCTAATTCAGCTCCTACGACGGGTCCCAAAATGAAACACGATCCAATGTATGTAGGCAGGTAAGTAATTCTATTTTATTATTTCGATTGATCACACGCAAACTCGCTTTAATATATTTATGGGCCATCTCCGGCCAATGTGTTCTGGGCGGGCCTCAATGTGTCTAAACGACTTTATGTAATTTTATCTTCACACGAATATGTCCAGACAAGCTTTTAGGAAGCTGTCGCGCCGCCATATTATCAGTAGCTTATTTATTTTTAAGCGTTTTATCTCATACATTTTGACTTATAGAATTACTTGAGATTCTGAGTTAAGTTGGGAAATCCGGCACTGTATTTATGTATATGGCAATGTTTGTGACGGCATAACTCTCGAACGGATTATCCGATTTCCATGAAATTTTAACTGCATAGAGATAACGTAAATAGAATTTGATTGTCGTGAGGGATTTTTGATAAGAGGGGTAGTTTTTGAGATATTGGGATGAAAATAAATACAATTTTTGTATATCAAGTAATTGTTGGTCACAACATTTATTTATGTTATAATGACACAAAAATACCCAGTCCGCGACGGTTATTGTTTCTCAAATCATTCACGTACACATTATCAGCCATTCGATAGTTATTTTTTATTGAAGCGACACGTGATCCGAGGGCTAGCTCTTATGTAGGCCAGCGAATTAGCATAGCTATTCAGCGTGGCAATGCAGCCAGTGTCTTGTGCGCGCTTCCGTCTGGTACTAGTCCGACACAGTTGAGTTACCTATAGACCGTCTATAACGGTCGGTCCTTGTGTAATAATTATTTTTTGTTAATTAACTAGCCTTATAATTTATCCAAAAATGTATGGTATAACGGTGCGTAAATTTTTCCTCAAACATAGTCAAAATCTCAATATTCTATTATTCATACTCTTTATATTCGTATATGTAAAATCTTTTACATATATTTTTATTTAATAAGTTACATTTATTTTTAAAGTAACGGTTCACAGACACAGATTATCACTATACAAATATCCGTGCATTTAAATCTGAATCGGACGTATAATTTCAGAATGAATGACAAACTTCGTTTGTATGGGAGAGCGGTGCCTACAACTGGGCCTCCTTAAGAGGCAAAACATTGCATAAGTACCTGTACTGTAACATGAACGAAAGCCGACGTTACAAGTGTGAAACTTCAAGTTCTCAAGGAGCAGTTTATATCACAAAACGGACAAACAATATTGAAGGTGATTTGGGCCCTGTATCTCTGAAATTCTGACCCTTTATGTCTAGGACATCGTGCTACCTGTAGTATACAAAAGGGAATTTAATAACTCTTTTATTATGTCACCTTGCAAGAGTATTTTTTTGTAAACGTTCTTGAACTTTTAACCCTGAGCCCCTGAGCCGAGCCATCGTATGAAATATATAAAATATATATGAAAGAGTCAAGAATTGCCACTTGAACTACAGTACAGTGCCACAAAACTTTTCAACGACTTACGTGTGTAGTACTACAGTACCACAACGGTCGCAAGGCTAAAAATATAGTTTCATACTCTAGCAAGAGTTATTTAACTCTATGTTATGTGGTCTACCGGTCTACCGGAAACGGAAATATATTTTGACTGTTAACGAAGTTTAATTGACGTTTCTCGATACTGTGTGTGGCATAGACAAATTTTAGTGTAAAGCCAAAGAATGGAAACTCGGAACAATGAAACCTGTCGGCTATGAGCCTGCTTGGGTCAATGATAGACGGCGCTAAAATATATCCCATTATCATTATAACATCTCCAGGATGCTGTTGCGGCTTTTGCAGTGCATCTGGGATGATTTTGGAGGCGCGCACGGACGGCTTATCATACTAGCTAGCATGCATAGCTTTTATTATTTTTGAATAATGTAGGAAACTGTATTCTATGCAAACATTTTCAGAGAACCCTAAAATAACATTCGGTTATAATTGGTTACCTGCATACATGATGCCTACCATCTAGACCTGAAAGTGCCTGCCAACTTATCCCGCCAGTGTTTACTTTTGTCTCGTTTTTTCTACGCATAAAAACATGAATGAATTTAGGTTTAAAGGTAGGTGCTCAGTTACAAAGATCCATGTTTGTTCATCAAATATTTATTACTTAAAGTAGGTATATAACATTTTGTACTTACCGTCATATTATTACTTATTTAGTATAAATACCAAACTAACACATATATTTCATACAATGTAGGTAGTGTTCGTCTTTAATTTAATCAGAAACTTTCCTCCGGGTCAACAACTCACGATGCGAGAGGTTCAGCAATTTTAGAGAGAGCTTATGATCCAGAAGCAGTAGCAACTCGGTGGTCAGAAGTTGCTGCACAGTTGTACTGGTAATGTCAGTCGCATCTGCTTATTTTATTTCTTGATGAACTTTTTACTTTTTATTACATTAAATTGTACTTTTTATTGAATATATGTTTAACTTTTAAAATGCGATAACATAAAAACAATTGATATATTTCATTTGATTGACTTTCTGTCAATCATTTTGACGTTTGGCACGTTGACAAACAATAAAGTTTCTTGAAAACAGGTTCTATCATAAAAAGTTTATAAAATGTATAAGACCCAAATAGTTTTTATGCAATTTAAACGGTGTCTGCGTAAAATGCCTTGTTAAAAACGCGTAAGGCTTAATTTAGTTCAGACTTGACCGGGCCTGACAGCTTGTAAAGTCGAGTGTAAAAATCAGTCAGCATTTTGGTTTCATTGCGTATTTTTAAAACAGTGTTTGTCTACATTCATGATACAATAAATTTTCTGCTTTACTTTCATGCCTTCCAACTCTATGCAATGTAAATCATGTTTATATACATTTATGCAGGTTAATAAAATACAGATGCAAACGAACAAATGTAATGAAACCTCTCACAGCTTTTAATCACTTCGAAACAAGGAAACAGAGTTCTAGTCCACTTCAGTTAGGTACAAAGAGCTTCATTTAATTTCTTCATAAACTTTAACAGGGTTCTATAAGATCGCAATGAAGTAACTTTTCCTCGGGACTCTTAATAAAAAGTCCATTCATCATCATTGTGACGGTCGCACCCCGTCATCTATCTTCCTTTGTCTGTAATAGAACTGAATTTCGACTTGAAAGAAACATTCGGCTTTTAGCAAAGTTCTTGGATAACTTTTTCAGTCGTTTTTCTATCGCTCATGCTCGCAATGGACTGCTTGAGCGGTACAGGGTGCCGGAAATGTAAGCAAGTAATATACAGGGTGTCAAACAAGAGCTTACAACGTATGCGCCTCTTAGGCCCAGTTTCACCGTTGCTAATAAACGCGATTAATGCAATCGAGCATTTTTTGCTGTGGGTATTGTAACGTTTCGGAGAACCGTATGTCATTAATTAAATTAAGAGATAACAAAAGGAAAGATATAAAATTACAGATATATATTTACTAAAAAATAACAGGAATTATAATAAAAAAAACTAATGATGATTCTATAAATTATATAAAAATGATACCGATCTCGAATTGGCGGCTGGCAAGGTGTGGAATGTTGAAGAGAGTGGAGATGGAGACGAGTGATGAAGGCTGGCAAGGAGCGGAGAGTTGGATCAGGATAGGGTCAATAATCTGGAGTAATAAGCGTGGTTAATTTCTTGAAAGGTTCGGCCTCTATTGTTTTGTAGAGCCGCAAGGATAGAGCTTTAAGGGCAGCGTCGGATATTCGGGCTATCAGGACAGTTTTTTTTTATTGTATGACGGGGAAGCGCTTAGCCTTCATCTCACCTGGTAACAAGTTAAGATAAGGCCGAAGGCGGTTCACTTCACCCAGAATCCTCAACAAACTGAGGAACTGGCTATTTTACCTCTGAATGCCGGAACACAGTGAATGTTTCCACTGAATGTGGAAAGCTTTTCTGTGGCTTTATATCATAACAGCAATCACACAAGTAGAAGAAATAACTGGAAACAATCGTGGGAGATTAGCCGTCGGGGCACAATAGGACAATCTGCGGGACAATAGATTGCGAGCATGAGTTCTGAGAATACTCCGGGATTCTTATACCTATACTAGATTTTACTCGCGACTTCGTCCGCGTATTGGTTTTTTGAAATAGGTGCAAGTATAATATTATAAATATATATATTTGTTGGATATCTGGATAAATTTGACCGATTAGCTCCTACATGGTGTGCAGACATGTGACTAGATTTTACTCGCGACTTCGTCCGCGTATTGGATTTTTGAAATAGGTGCAAGTACTATATTATAAATATATATATTTGTTGGATGTCTGGATAAATTTGACCGATTAGCTCCTACATGGTGTGCAGACACGCACACCGAGGGTTCTGACCCACATTCCCAGACAAAAATGCAGGCTTTTGAAGTCTTAGTGCTGGTCCGACTCACGTTTGACCAGATTTTATTGTTAATTTATTTATTTCTCACTCCAACTTTGTTATAATACAGGTCAAAAATAACAATTTATAAAAATGTATGGGAACCCCTATATTTTTTTTTAATATAAGTCAGGTCTGAATATTGGACACCCCACCCTTTATTTCTGAAAATTATTAAAATCCGAAAATATGCCATTACTAATTCCTTACCCTAAGGGTGCGAATTTTCAAATATTCCTTTCTTAGCAGGCGTTTACACACCAAGATTTACACGCCCAGCGGCTCAGGCTGTGCGTACAGACTTGAAATATATTCGTTATATCTAGTTAGTTAGTCTAGGTAGTTCTAGTTGAATCAGTCAGTCAGTCACTCACGACTTGTCCTTTTATGCATTAGAAGATTACTGTGTATCAAGTAGTCAAGTTACATTAGTCAAGGGTCGTAAATACAGTCACATCAACAGCCCATTTATGTAGTGGTTAATTGGATATTGGACAGAGCCTCCTCCAAAAACGGCAGGGTTTTGCCATAATCACCACACTTGGCAGGCGGTTTGGTGATCACAGTAAATATGTTATGTAACATACAGCAGGAAGCAGCCGCTTCCTCTGGTGAGATCAGATGTTTTTTGATTTGTTTTCTAATAAACGGAACCCCAGCACTTCAATTATTAAAAAAACAAAAAAACATGAAATACGTTCTTATCTATTTTATGTGAGGAATGTATAATGATAATTTTGACCTTGTATCATGCACGGATTTAGAGTTAGGCCATACTTTTAATGAAAACTTTTAACTCCTTTTTGTACCCCTTAGGGTACGAATTTTCAAAATCCCCTTCTTAGCGCTCATTTTCGCATCAAGACCAACATACCCTCCAAATTTCATGTCTCTACGTTTATCCGTTTAGGCTGTGCGTTGTTATCAGTGAGTCAGTAAGCATTTTATATTAGTACTAGGTGAAAGTGCCCGTGCTTCGCTACGGTAAATCAAGAAAAACGGAGTGGCTGTAGCTACCTGGCAATAATAGAGGGGAAATGAACAATAGGGTTCCTAGTTTCTACATGGCCCGTCCCGGTAATTCTGCCACACCTGCCCCCTGGACGTGATCTGCAGTAGCCGGTTCGGAAACCACTGAACCGACAACGGACTCAAGTTCGCCACTGCAGTAAAAATCTAGCCAGGGACGCTACCGCCGACGGCGAAGCCGATCTCCATTGGCTTAAAATTAGCTTCATGAGAACTAGAAACTATTTTTAACGTCAAATGTACTGAACGGATAGGTTTCATAACATGTGTACACTTTTGAGATGGGAAACGCCATTTTGGATATGACACATACCCGGTAGAAAAATCGTTTCTAGTTCTCATGAAGCTAATTTTAAGCCAATGGAGATCGGCTTCGCCGTCGGCGGTAGCGTCCCAGGTGGGGCAATAGAGCATTCCCGTATAGGATATGGCCTACCTACTTTCCTGCCCACTAAGCCCCGTGGAGCTGTAGATGTTGTTTAATATTTTTCCCCTTCCCCTTTCACCTTCTAAGAGAAGAAATTTCCAAAAAGTATTTTCAAATACCTAATATTTATGACACAGTTAAATTTTAGAAAACTGTAGTTTTGTCCTATTTCACCAAACAAACAATTTTACCAGAAAATCAATGAAACTAAATATTTAGAATTTCAAGACTATTGCACTATTTCACCCTTTCAGCGGAATAATAAACATGGTAAGTACCTATCTATATAATCTATGACATACTAATACATACAACCGCCTCTGTGGTCTAGTGGTTCAACCCACCTATTTCAGATCCAGAGGTCCCGGGTTCGATCCCCAGGGGGAGTACAATATATTGTGCTTGGTTTGGTTGGTGGTAGGACTTTGTTTAGTCCGCCTGGCTAGCTACCACCATCTTACCTAATTCTGTCGCCATAATATCAATTCTAACATTGTTGTGTTCCGTTATTCAGAGGTAAGATAGCCAGTTCCTCAGTTTGTTGAGGATTCCGGGTGAAGTGCGCCTCCACCTTCGGCCTTATCTTAACTTGTTACCAGGTGAGATGAAAGCCAAGCGCTTCCCCGTCGTACAATAAAAAAAAAACAATATTTTAACTAAATCTAATTATAAAGATTTTGAATGCATTGTTTCCCCATTTCACCCTTATAAAGGCAGAAACCAAGGATTTTTTTAATAATTAGCATTTAAAACGTAGGTATTATAAATACACTTACTTAAATTTTTTTACTCAATCGGATCATAAATAATGATTTTGCATACAAACTGTTTTGCCCCATTTCACCCTTTAGTAGTTCGATCTTCTGAAATTTTAATTTAACTCGATCGGATCAATTATAAGTACATCTCCATACAAAAAGATTTGCCCCTCTTTACCCTCTTAGAAGAATAATTTTTAAGTTTTTTTTTTCATCATTAACATGTCAAAATAAATATTAATATACATACAAAATTTCAACTCAATCGGATCATAAATAAAGATTTTGCATTCAAACTGTTTCACCCCATTTCACCCCTTTAGGGTTGGAATTTCCTAAAATCCGTTCTTAGTGAGCACCTAGATGTCACAATGAACATACTGGCAAAATTTCAAGTCCGTAGGTCTTACAGTTTCGGCGCTAGCGTGATTATACCTACCTGCCTACCTACCTATCACGCCAGTGGTAAATCGATTATATATAATAGAGATAAGATAAAATAAGATATCCTTTACAAAAATATAACTGTAACAGATAAAGCATTCATCTATTCTGTACTTATAATTTGCCGTGGCGGTTACAGCTTAAGAAACGACCCGTCCAACTCAGCTTTTGGATGTCGTACAAGCCGACTTAGGGATCTCACCAGAAGAAGGGCAGCTGCTTCTTTCTGTATATTATCTACACCTTTAATGCCATCACGTATCCAAATGCCGTTGTGGTTATGGGGAAATCCTCGAGCTTTGGAGGCTCTGTCCAGCAATGGAAACTAATGGGCTGTTCATGCTGTGACTAAAAATACAGTTTTTTAATTTTTTATGTGTTTGTGAGTGCACGCGTATTTACGGAAAAGCTTAACCGACTTTTAGATGTTATTAAGATATGCAAGTGATACTGCACTGGTAGGTTCATCTAGTGTAGAATAGGTTTAGCTATAATACAAGAACTTTTTTTAATAAATTGTGGGGTAGCACTTGACCTCTAAGCTTGTATGACCTTAACCTCTAGGCTTGTATGACCTTGACCTCTAGACTTGTATGACCTTGACCTCTAGGCTTGTATTACCTTGACCTCAAGGCTTGTTTGACCTTGACCTCTAGGCTTGTATGACATATACACTATACGACAACATATATATTTGTGTCTAAAAACCTTCTTTGCATGTAAAAGTAACCGCTTTGGAGAGGCGTTAATTTATAGGCTGGTACATATATACCTTGTTCAATAACTAGGTATATAAAGAGACTTAAACTTTCCTTCAACTCAATCAGCAACCTGTAAGAAAATCTTCGTAAAGAAACCGTAATTGTAAGCCAACAAACTGAAACATCCAACTTCTACGTTTAAGTGATATCAAATAGTTTGTGAAAGATCTCGAATAGACATTGAAACTTAAACGGTTTCGGGTACCTTAATTGTACGACCCAATAATGCATGACCTATAATTCGAATCAACTTTTTATTCAGTTATGGTCACTTTTGTGACTGTAGTTACTTTTGACACAGTAGTTACTTTTGTGGTCATTTACGCTACTAATAGTGGTTTACACTGGGCAAGGGAATAAATCGCTGGATTTTGCTAGAGGTTACGGCTGAATGATCACAATATTGGTGGTAGGACCTATAACGGACCATCTGCCGCTGGCCAGATGGACCTTAACAGACGCCGATGGATCCGGATCCGATCGATCCCGCCGATGGAGCCTCAGGATGAAGGCTTTACAGGCGCTTTACATTGGTGTGCTATCGTTGCGCGAGCGGAAGTGGGAAGTTCGCTCCATTGTAGATAGACCTCATCTTTGCCTAGAGCTAGATAAAGGTTAAAAAGCCATCATTAAAATAAATAGTGAATTGCCTGCGTATTATTGTCTGTTCATTATCTAGTGGTGCGATATCAACACGTGACGACGAGGTAATCCGATAATTCAAAACCACTTTAAACACGCCCATTAAGTCGAAACCATGGCTAAGAATCATTGGTCGTTCATTGTCGGGCCTTGCAGTATCTGGCTGTACATTATAGTATCCCACGGTTTTAGAGCTGAATCTTTTAACGCCCACCGAGGGCGGGAAAGATCAAGGAAAACATTCAATTACATTGCTACTTGAGAAGGAAAATAGAAACTGAAGTTAATTTTCAAAATGCAGTTTTATTATAACGACTTTATTTCTTCTCAATGTTAACAAAGTGCCCATTGGGTAATTCGGCAGTAATAAATACTTTATCAGGCTTATGATAAACTTATAAAATGTTATTTAAATTATAAATAGTTCTACTAACTAGCCTGAAGTTCTTGCTTTTCTCCTTGTGTGCTGGTCGCGATTCCAAATAGAGATGGAAAATGGGTAAATTGTAATTTAAAAGAAGAAGGTATTTAGGAGAAGGGTTGATTAGACGTTTTAAAATGATTTAAAATAATCTTACTGATCAAACACATTTTGACTTTTGAACTTAATGGGTAGTTTGTTAGCATTGAGAAATCACCATTTAGCTGGTGGTAGTAGTGCTACGGCGTAGCACCTTTACTACGACGCGTAGGCAACGTAGCACTATCTATGCCGTAAAAAGCTAAAAACGTTATATTTGAGAAATAATCTTCGTCACAAACCAGGCATCACAAGATCTCAGTTCGGGGTGAACTACTACATATATAGGGTTGAAGGTTGTAGAGCTGCGTCTTCAAAAGTGTTTTTTTTTTTTAGTCACACTTTTTTTTTGCATCTTACCTCAGTCTCTCGCCATAAAAACAATTCTTCATTGTTGTGTTCCGGCATTAAGAGGTAAGATAAGTTCCTCACTCTGTTGATGATTCCGGGTGAAGTGCGCTTCTATCTTCCGCCTTATCATAACTTGGCACCAAGTGAGATGAAGGTTAAGCGCTTCCCTATCGAAGCATAAAAAAAAATATTGTGCCGCAAAATTACGTTGGTACAGCATATTTGAATTTCTTAGATAAGTTTATGTATATTAAACTTTTATTGATTTACTATCCGAGGGCTGGCTCTTATTTAAGCCAGTGAATAAGCAAAGCTATTCAGCGTGGCAATGCAGCATGCTTGGGCACGCTTCTGTCTGGTACTGGTCTGGAACAATTGAATTACCTATAGACCGTCCTCAGGTAATCCGACTGCCTTTATACATAGTTAGTTTAACTGTTCTTATTATTTTTAATATCTATAAGAAGTATTTACAGTGGAAAACATAATAGGTTTATGTACCTATAAGCAAGTGTAGTAGTAGACTGAGAAAATAAACTCAAACTAAAAACTAAAAACAGTAGTAGAAGCCCCTAGTGAAAGGGCTCGTCCGGAGAATTACTACCACCATACCTATTTCAGCCGCCAAGCAGCATTGCTGTGTTTAGGTTTGAAAGGTATGGTTGCCGGTGAAATTACGGGTACGTGAGGCTTAACACCTTTATGCCTCAAGTTGACGGGCGCAATGCAGTGCCGTGTAGGCTATGTTCTTTGTGGACGTGACCTTTGCAGTAAGGCTTTATAGTACACTTAACACCAGGTGCGCTACTTGGTTGACCCGTCTCCTAGTAGTATAAAAAAAAGACTACATGTACATACTTTGTAACAATACACAAATAAAAATGCTGTCCTATAAAGTAACACCAAAATATAAACATATACTTTTCTCATAATTAATGAATGAAGTACTCACTAGTTGTTGTAATGTTTAGTAATTTAAGGAAATATCTCGTTACATTATTTAGTGGTATAATCTAATCATAATCTAATTTTAGCTATCACATATTAGTTAAATTGTTATAAACCTAGATTAATTTGTTTCTCATGTATCTCATTTTATAAGTGAACTATGTGTATAATGTAGAATAAAAAATAAAAAAAGTCCTTCAAATTAAAAGGTTCCTTTCAGACAAGCGTGCTCTATCTTAGGACTTGGGCACATCCTTAGATAATTAGAGTTGTTAATTATCTAAGGCCAACTTTTCTTGTTTTCAAATGAGTGTGGTGGTCAAACGCTGTCACCATTAATAAAAAATGTCGCGTAAGTAGAAAACCCAACAGCCTCGAATGCTAGATTGCCTATTTTCTAAACATGGAATTTTTAAAGGCAGAAACCACCTCACGAAGTAACTAGGTAACGTCCTCCGTAATATTGACACCATTGCTTGTAATTCTGATCCTCAATCGATTATTCATCACGATAGCTACAATATTAACGAGAGTTCTCGCAAACATGCATCAATGTGCGGGTTTTTCTCATTTCATCATCGAGATACATCATATCATATGTACATAAAATGTTATCTTATTCTTTTTTAATTCAAATGATTGTTCTTGATTAAAAATTTACAAATATTACAGTGACACAAAAAATCAAAACCCGCGACGGCACTCTGGCTTGAGGTTTCGAGTCCCTGCGTGGGTTGTGAATTTTAGTGTCATTATAACATTTGTTTGTTGGATGCATTTAATGTTTGAGCATAAGCGCGGGTCCCTGTAATAGTTGGTCATGTTTTGCAACTTATTTCTTGACGCCATTATATATACATTATTATGTATACATATAGACCTTTTTAGGCTTCCGGAACACCTACGGTACCGTTACCTTTGTAGGGATGAGGATGTTGAGATGGATGTGTGGAGTAACGAGAATGGATTAGATAAAGAATAAATTAGAGGAAACGAGGTGGCACCAGTGGCAGATAAGTTGAGAAGTAATAGGCTAGCATGGTACGGCCATGTACTGAGAGATGAGAGCCATATAAGAGTGTTGATTTCATAATCAACACTTTTATCGTTACATTATATTATGTTTATAACATAATCTATATTTCTTATTCTCTTATTTTTCTTCTCTTTATATCCATCCAAATCTAAGGAGAAGGCCGAAGCAGAGATGGATGGATATTGTGAAACAGGCGATAAAGGAGTGAGTGATGAGATAATGTCCGATAGAGGGGAATGGAGGAAGAAGACATATCGTGCCGAGCCCACCTGGTGTGAGAAAGCGGACAGGAAGTTGAAGACAGGTGAATTCAACCCGCTTAATCTTACGGTTCAATTTTTTTTTTTTTTTTTAAAGTGTTGCGGGGAGGTGCTTGGCCTTCATGTCATCTGATTTTTCAAGTTATGATAAGGCAAGGTGGAAGCGCACTTCAAACGGAATCCTTAATAAACGGAGGCATTGGCTTATCTAACCTCTGAATGCCGGAACACAACAATTTAAGAACTGTTGTTATGGCGACAGAATTAGGTAAGATGGTAGTAGCTAGCCAGGCGGACTTAAAGAAAATCCTACTACTACTATGTTTGACTTTAGCACTCCACGAGTAAACGGTCGGACAGACCGACCGATGGACAATGTCTAGGGTAGTACCTTAGTAATTGGTAAGGAACCCTAAAACATCGACACAAAATATTATCGCAATTTGGGAGCGTTACCACAACATGGCTGTCGGAAGGGCGACCATGTTGACTGGCGGCGGATATCGGAGGTCGTGTCTTCGCGCCGGGCAGCATGTAGTGTGTACCCAATAATTACCAGCTGTCTACACCACCATTAACATGTAACATGCGTCGATACGTAGTTTTTTTTTGTAGAACAAACCCAATGGTATGTGCAACTGGTTGAAGCCTCCTTACATAACGTATGCAAATGTCACATTTTATAAGCTATCTAGGAAAGCTAATTATTACATTTCAAATTACCTAGAAGATAAGAAAGCCTGGCATAAATAAATGTATTTTCTTCAGTGACTAAACTGTAATTAGCATTAGATCAGGCGGTACTAAAGATGATTTCAAATTGATCCTAAAAAATCTTAATAAAGAATTTTGACTTTGACTTTGATTCAAAACTTGCGTGAAATGTCACAATTAGGCTATAGCTATTTATTCGCGGGTTTTACTCGCCTATCATTAGATAGGGTTTCTTCAAGATTTTAAGGTGAATAAAACTAAAAAAAATGTACTACATTCGCTGCTACAAGAGAAACAGAACGATTGTTTATTAGCACCCAACGAGTTAAAAATATGTAACATACTAGTATAGTAGTAGAAACGCCCTGGACTTTGTCCTTGTCATTCCGTGGGATATTCCTATAATCTTAAGTGCACCCCTACACTGTAACATGAAGCTGCCCTGAAAATGTCAAGTCTCATGTACCTCTGTCTTGGGCTATGCTTTGATTGTCATTCAGTCAGTAAGTCTGTCAGCTACACGACGATTTTTTACATGTCCTAGACTCCTTTTTTCGCTAAGTTCTCCTATGTTCGGTTCTGCACAAGGTTGACCCAATGCGAGTAAAATGAAAAGCCTATATGTACCAAATCGTAGCACAAATCCAGCGAAGCCCAGTTAAAACCACATTGCAGCTCTAAGCTTAAATGAAAAGCCTCAAACAATGCCTGACCCGTGTATGTCGGACGTGCGTATGGAAAATTAACCGCAAATGAAAACCAATACCGGAGGCTGCGTCAGAAGCAAATAGATGAGTCCTACGTGACCTGCTATACAAGGGACCATGCACTATAACAATAGTACAGTCAACTCGAAACCCTACAGCCCCTAGATAAAGTCCAATTTCCTTTTTTACGACGGGGAAGCGCTTGGCCTTAATTTCAGGCCTGGTTTCAAAGATGGTGCTGAAGGTAGAAGCGTACTTCACCCGGAATCCGCAATAGTCTGAGGAACTGACTATCTTACCTCTAAATGCTGGAACACAACAATTTAGAACTGTTATGGTAGCCAGGTAGACTTATACAAAGTCCTACCACAAAACCAATCCAAGCATAATATTGTACACCCCCTGGGTATTGAACCTGGGACCTCTGGATCTGGCACCGGTGGGCGGAACACTAGACTACAGAGTCGGTTATCCACAGACATTTTTCCGTGTGTGATGTCGTCGTGAGATCTAACTCCTAATGCTAACCCGGCGCAACGGAATCGATTGCTTTATTAGCGGGTACGGCTGAATGGTTACAACTCAGGTGATAAAATCCGTACAGGTTCGCTTACTGCGAAGGTCCGAAGCCAAACGTGTTCCGTCGGAACGCAGGAGTGCCAGTGCCTTCTGATGCTCGCTCCATCGTAGACCTCATGCTTGCTCTGGCAGAGCTATACATTCATTTATAAAAAAAAAGTGACACTGGCGACAAAAGTGGAAACGAGTTTTTCGATCTTTGCCGAAGAGAGTAGAGAGCAATGTAGTCGCGTTGGACGCGATCAAAGACAAAATTTACTGTCTAATGCCAAGGAATGGAAACTCGAAACAATGAAACCTGGCGGCTATGAGCCTGCTTGGGTCAATGATAGAAGGCGCTAAAATATATCCCATTATCATTATCATCATCATCATCGCCATCCTCATCATGCTAGCTAGCATGCATAGCTATTATTATTTTTGAATAACGTAGGAAACTGTATTTATTCTATCAAATCATTTTCAGAGAACCTTAAAATAACATTTGGTTATAATTTGTTACCTACATACATGAAGTAGGCATCTTGACCTGAAAGCCTACTTATCCCGTCAGAGTTTACTTTTGTCTGGTATTTTCTACGCATAAAAACATGAATGCATTTAGATTTAAAGGTAGGTTAGGTGATCAATTACAAAGATCTGTATGATTGTACATCAAATATTATAAACATCTTAACGTAGGTTCTTTAACTTTTTGTACTTACCGACATATTGTTACTTATTTAGTATAAATACCAAACTAACACATATATTTCATACAATGTAGGTAGTGTTCGTCTTTAATTTAATCAGAAACTTTCCTCCGGGTCAACAACTCACGATGCGAGAGGTTCAGCAATTTTAGAGAGAGCTTATGATCCAGAAGCAGTAGTAACTCGAGTGGTTAAAAGTTGCTGCACAGTTGTACTGGTAATGTCAGTCGAAGTACTTGGTACACGACCACATTTGCATTTTTTTTCTTGTGTCACTTTTTAGTTGTTTAATTATAAAATTAATGCGATATCATAAAAACAATTACCGTATATTATATTATACAGGGCGAGTTTTTTCCAGGGCCACTGAAGCCAAGTCAGAAACCGTGAGAGTTATCGAAGAGCCATGTTAGGAGTTTCGTACTCGATTAAAAAAAAAAAAAGTTCTGCTTTGGAGAAAATCAATATTCTTTAATAGGTTTTATGGAAAAGTGAGTTTTTGAAAAAAAAAAAAAACATTTTTAAGTTTACCGCGAGTCAACCGTCTGTCTATAGGTAGAGGCTTCTTAGTCTTCGAACGGTCCTTACGCGTACCTCTTAGGATCGTAAAGATAACGTGACAATGTGTTTATATTCAAATGATAAAGTGGTGTTAGTAAGGAGTAGCAAGTTAAATGGTTTTGTTCCCATCTCAAAATTGTCCAACGCGCCGAGACAAGTTTTCACTTCAAAAGATATATAATTCCGCCCAACGTTGCTACTTCAATGTAACGTCCTAATGCGAGCACCAACCCTCATCAGTTACATAGATCGAGTTACTCGGTAATTTGATTCATTCGACTCCGCTAGCTAAATCTCGAGGCGCGGAGACCAGACTGGATCCTTCGTAAATATGATTTGAGATATGAGTTCTCAATTTACTCATATTCAAGGCTTTACTGAGGTATTTTGCGGTATTCATAGGTAGAAGGCCTAGTAGTACTGTCCTCACAAACAAAATGTAGGTAGTATATCATTTCGAAATCGCATATCCAATTTTTTTAAAGCCTAGCTATATACTTGATAGACTTTTTTTGGCTCACACTTGAAATGCAAAATTAGAAGATAGAAAAAGTACAATTTTGGGAAAATTATTTTGCATGGGTACATTTTGAATTTTAATCAAAATACACCCATGCAAAATCATTTTAATGTATTTTCCTATCCGGTAAAGTATTACCGGAACCGGACACTTGGGCTGTGTTTTTTTTAAGCAATCAAGCAGCCCAACGTTTGTTAAATGCTACTCTAAAAGTCTCGTTAGTCTTACTACGTAGGTCACTACCACAAGGAACATGACCTACGCAGCACTGCATTACGTTTCTAACTTGAGGCATAAAGGTGGTTAAGCCCTTTGTGCCCGTAATTTTACCGGCAACTATACCCTTCAAAGCGGACACAGCAATGCTGCTTGGCGGCCGAAATGGGTATGGTGGTAGTACTTCCACGGACGAGCCCACACAAGGTCATTATAACATTCTTAAACACTCTTTCTAGTTAGCGGTGCATCGGATCTTCATGGCTTCGGTCAAAATTGGTATCACAAATAATCAAGCGCAAGAGCCAAAGTTGGATATATATTTTTCTTTAATTTAGTCGAACGGCCATTATTTTTGCAATGCCCAATGACCCGACAGAGAAACCTATTCCATTTATTTTTATATTGCGAAGACAGATAAAGGCAATCATCAGATAGGGGGCCGTGGACGCAAACACTGTGAGAATTCTTCCTTAATAGCTTATCTTTATCCAAAGGCATTGGAGTGAGATAATTTAAGGCTGCTGGTGGTACCACTCAATTATAAGGACAAAGGGCTTGACGAGCTTTAAAGTTTAATTTGGGAGTTCCTTTGTTCGTTGGAGGTGATTTCTGAGGGAAGTTTTTCATTTAGTTTTCAAACAAAATTCAATATCACGGAGATCATTGTGGTAAATTTTCCGTCAATTTTTTTGTTGTCTCCTAGGTATGAGGGTGGATTAAAATAGATGTTTTTTTATTGTACGACGGGGAAGCGCTTGGCCTTCGTCTCACGTGGTTACAAGTAATAAGGCCGAAGGTGGAGGCGCACTTCACCCGGAATCCTCAACAAACTGAGGAAGCCAGTTCCCTATCTTGTTATTACCACTAGACCACAGAGGCGGTTAAACCTACTACAAAATATGACATCAGAAGCACTGCTTTTGCCTCATATTGCCATAGAAAACTTACTTGGCTCGTCATGCAATAACCGAGCCGAGTGGAGAGCTGAAATTTATTATTTTTACGTGAATTGGGTACCTCAGCTGAATATAGTAGATATTCAACTAATAGCAACATTTTTGAACATCTTTTGAACTTTTCTTTGCACTTGTTTTCTAAGTGAGCTGTTCGCTCTCTTGGATTGTTGTCTAGGTCAGAGCAAGAATGAGGTCAACGATGGAGCTTTCCCAGAACCACTGGCTCCGCGCACCGATGGAAACCGGCAAACCATTTGGCACCGGACTTCGGCAGATGGTAGTCGCTAGCCAGGTGCATCTTTCAAGCTAAGTTATAGTTAGGTAGTAGCAGTGATCAGAGGTGAATCCTTGAAAGGTTAAAATGCCCTACCTACTCTCGCATTCGGTCAACCTCGGTCAGAACCGAACATAGGAAAACTTAGAAGAGCGACAAATGACTTTTACAAGGAGGTAAAAGATGAATCTTGTGTAGTAAATTTAAATATTTATTTATTCTCTTCCGTTATGTACACGTATATTAATGGAATAAATCCTACCATTAACCATACTTGTACTATCCTCTCCATCCTTTTCCTTTGGTTGTCTATAAGAGATCAATACTATCGTCTCCACTCAGAGTCTAGACAGTTGTCTAGACTCTGGAAGAGATCGCTCACAGGCGATAAGACCGCTTATGGTACATTAAGGTTAAGTTTTTTTAATTATCAATTGTGCTGTATTGTTTTTGTGTACAATAAAGAATTTTCATTCATTTCTTTCATTCATTCAAATATTGTTCTGTAAGATGTTTTCTAGTTAGTGGCGGAGCACAGAAGAACAAAGCCACTTTTACCCACATTTCAAATCCACCTTCCTATCATTATTTGCTTGTTACACAATCCTTGGATAGACTTGTTGGAGCACAACACAGAGTTGTGCCTTGAAGCGGAAAGTTTCAAGTTGTTTAGAAAATAAAGTTGCGACCTGAACCTCTCAGAAGTAGACTCGACTCACTGAGGAGAGAAGATAAGACTCAGTGACTCGATTTAGTTAGACCATTTCCGTACCTAGGAATGGGTCACGAGTTTATTCATTTTTTAGGGTTCCGTACCAAAAGGGTGCGGAATATTTACTTACCCTTATTACTAAGGCAACGCTGTCTCTCTAAAGAGCTGTATATTTCATTCGTTTGGGCTGTGGTATGGGTAACTGTTTGAAATTATGAAAGAATATGTTGAAGTAATATAGCTGATTATTTGTCAAATAGTAATAAGAAGGTTACTTTTTGAAACAATATCACCAAGGAAATATTTCAAACTCAGTGTGATAAAAGTCCTTGTTTAGCATAAAATACTAAAACCTGACCAAGCGTGAGTCGGACCCACCCGAATGCTCCAGAACGAAATGCAAAAATACTCTCGATGGTGAGATGCTACGGTATGCTCTGAAAGCCTGCACTTTGTCAGTTTTTCTTTTCGTATCGTCACTATTATACCTCTAGGCCATTTGTAGTGGTCCTTAGGTAATCCGTCTGCTTCCTTTGTACATAGTTAGTTTTAATGTACATAATTATTTTTAATGTTTGTAAATTATTACACTTGCGTATAAATTTTATGTTAAATATACATCTAACTACCTACATTCGATAGTGTCATCTGGCCCGGTACTTTTGGCCCGGTCCAGGGGAAGATCATTCTATTCTAAAAAGGATCCTAGCTAAACATCCTATAAACCAGTTCGTAATGGAAAACAAATAACGTATTCCCAAATGTTCATTTGGCATTCTTTATTGAAAAATGTTGACCAAAATGACTGTTGGTAAGCGCGTTTTACTGCCGACCGGAAGTACCCATCCTTTAATTTATTAACCTGCCAACGACCGGAGGCGAAAACTCGATGATATTTGAATTACGAATGAGTTTTGTTCTGTTTTTGTTTTCGCACAAAACATTTGAAAGCGAAGCTTACGTATGATTGAAAGGAGTACCTTCTACCCTACTTATTTAAACTACGATACGACCCAGGCTTCTCCCGTTTCAGAATGGCATTTAACTTTGAATATAGGCCAACCTCCACTGGTTTTGCTGACAAATTGAATATTTAATATGACTGCGGACGAATTTCAGCGATGCCGAGACATATCTGTCGAGAATGCATAGCATCACCGGTCGCGTAAATGAATCCGCCATTTTGTTCAGCGTGGTATAAATTAAGATGGCGGCTGGGTTCTCATTAGCGCTGCCCTTCTACTAATTGCGCCCCACTCGGTTCAGTGCCGAGCGTTACCTGTAGGTTAATATTTGCATACCTCTCTTCTTTAGAATTTCAGAAGTGGAGTGTAGGCTTTAACATACTTAGTTATTGTATGTACCTTTGTGTTAATTGAGCAAAGGGCTTGCAGACGTCAGAGCCTTACCTGTAACAAGAGATGGAAGAAATTAATTTAAAGCTTTCTAATCATCAGCATTAAATAAATAAAATAAAATAAATATTACAGGACATTAATTTTTACACAGCGCCATCTAGCCTCAAACTAAGCATAGCTTGTAATATGGGAACTAGATTACGGATAGAATACTTAAATACTTTTTTTAAATACATACTTACTATATGATACAACACCCAAACACATTATATTATAGTAATTAGTAGCATTATAGTAACACTATTAATATTGTGTTATTGCAAGTTTCATTGATGTAACTACTAAGTTGTACTCACCAACGCATTGCCTTGAATTAGGTTATATTTATAATATACATTTATTCAATAAAATGTACAATTAAACTAACTATGTACAAAGGAATCAGTCAGATTACCTAAGGACCGTTACAAACGGCCTATAGGTAACTCAACTGTTCCAGACCAGTACCAGACGGAAGCGTGCAAAGACACTGGCTGCATTGCCATACTGAATAGCAATGCTAATTTGCTGGCCTAAATAAGAGCCAGCCCTTGGGGTCACGTGTCGCCTTAACAAAAGCCCCGCAAGATTTTTGTAAACCCGTTTAGAATTAGTTTGGACGCAACTTTGACCTATTAATTTCTCAATCAACAAAAAATGCGTATCTATAAGCTCATTGAAATCTCGACGCAAATCTTCTTAATCGACCAAATCGATGTAGTGTACCTATGCTCTGAGCTTAGGTAATATGAGCTCACAAAACACACTGTCTGAAGCAAATTTCGATCTAAAACGGGTACCGAATGATCTAGAATGGAGAACAGTTTCGAGAGTTTCTAGCTCTAGTGGCGTACGTTGAGCTGACGTCGACTGGAGTGAATTGTAATTATTGGCTGTGATGATGGATGGTACTTATTGATCATCGTGTTTGCGAATGAAATTTCCTTAGCCTATTTTCATAATCGGGCTATTAATTTCCCTCTATTCCACGATGAGCCACTGAGCAAATCCATTAATGGACTGTTTCTACTCTCTGCTCCGTATTCTAATCCGTCAATGGATCTACTTTAATTCCACTCAAATCCATCGATGGACTTGGCAAATGCACTAACTACCTAGACCAGAAAAATGCCTTTCTATCAATGCCTCCATATGTGAACGCGATTTCGGATAGGCGGTAGATTTAACGTTTCAATTGGAACCTACAAAAATCTTACTGAAGAAAAAATACTTTGACTTGTATTGTATTTGACTCAAACTCCAGAGTATCTCCGCTTTCTTACGACACTAATATCTCCAAGGAGAGAAGTAAGGGTACCTTTTGGGTAGGCTTGCTCTATTGTAGACCTCATTCTTACCTGTGCAAGTGGGATAGATGTAAAGATATCGGATGGATTGATTTTTTACATTTATGATTTTGTTTTATATGAATTCGTCTAAGACTTAGGAGGATAAATGTGATAGGCCGTAGTTTTGAGGTAAAGCGCTGACCAAACAAAAATGAATCGTAAAAATACATATGTTGCAGGATATATTTTCACTCAGCTCCATCTAGTCTAGCCCCTAATTAAGCTACTTGTTACAATGAAGTTTAATTGATGTATCAGGAACGGTATTTGTAATAAGTAGGTGTTGATCACGCATTAAATAAGATGATTTATTTACTTATTGACATTACAGAGTAAACATCTAATACAGACATTTAAACACAAATATAATCTATATAAGAATAATAGTAATCGGTGATCAAACTAAATAAGTAATAGGCACATACATCACTATATAGACAAGTGCTAATACATACTAGGTACCATAAAGGTCATTTACTTTGGCAGTAAGCGAGAACGTCTTTCATACTATCTATCTTTGGTAGCTGATAAAGAGCAAGAGCAGGCTTTTACCGTTGTTCAGCAAAAAGGGCGTACGCCGTAAAAGTAGCATCGTGACGTATTAGCTAGCTCTCAGAACATAAAACCACTTGTCCGTTTGTATATCGGAGACAAAAGACGCTCAACAATGGCCGACCTTGGGTCAAGCGACGTAGACCACACCGGATGCTTGCATGTAGATGCCTCTTCACAAACGTGAATGAAAGATTAATACCTATCACGCTTTTTATATGGGCCATAAAAAGGTTGTGATTTACAGAGTATTCTGTGTTTTCAACTTGGAAATGATTTTAGAAACGTGTAACTGACTTAACAGAATGTTATTGTTATTACAATAGATAAAAAAAACAATGCAGAAATTAGATATTTAATTAGAGTGCGCGAGAGATGGCATTTTGTCTTACCGTGTTGTGTACACATGTTTTGGAATATGATCTAGATCAAAATTATAAATATCTTTAAACTTGTCATGTACCTAATAAATAAATAAATAAAATGACTTGACAAAAATTTTGGTGGTTTTCAGATTGGAGCATACCCTTTAGATGATAATTCTTACCTACATTTTTAAAGGCTATAATTTAAACGCTCAGCTAATTAATTAAACTATCAAGCTCCAAAATTATTTTGAAAAAAATATGACTTTGCCCTGGTAGAAAAACTATAAAACAAATGGGATTTGAAAATCCTAAAACTTTGCCCGGGTGAAAAATGATCGACAAAAACCGGAACGTTCATTTACCAGCGTCCAACAGTAATATTTTCAACATAAAACTCACAATAATAACAAAAAATCGCCCAACACCATTCATTCAGATCTCGAGAAAGTAGGTCAGTGAAAAATGACGCGGCTATGGCCTCTCGAGATACATTGAGGAGTACACGGATATCCCTGGTTTTGTTTAGCTCTTCACAGCAAGGGCTCTTGTAAACTGTCAAAGGAGCGCGTCTGTAAAATTCAAGATTAGCTCAATCAGGCCCCGTTTCTACTGCAGTTTTTTAAAATCTTTTATAGATCATAAAAATACCAAGCCCGAGGAATTGCCTCCTAGTGTGCTGGTTGCGATTCCGAACACGGTATATTTGACCACTATAACTTACATTATCGGGATATTTACCAAGATTTGTTGGTGAATGAGATATCCTTTTTTTTTATTGTATGTCGGGGAGGGGTATGTTGTACTCTACTGTGGGTTGAACCACTATACCACAGAGGCGGTTAAACCGGCTAAGGCGGTTACCACCTCTGTGGCCTAGTGGTTTACCCACCGATTTCAGACCCAGAGGTCCCGGGTTCGATCCCAAGGGGGAGTACAATATTTTGCTTGCTTTGGTTGTTGGTAGGACTTTGTTAAAGTCCGCCTGGCTAGCAACCACCACCTTACCTAATTCTGTCACCATAACTACAATTTCTTAATTATGTTTCGGAATTTAGAGGTAATATAGCCTCAGTTTGTTAAGGGTTCCCGGTGAAGTGCGCTTCCACCTCCGGCCTAAACTTGAAAATCAGGTGAGATGAAGGCCAAGCGCTTCCCCGTCGTAAAATAAAAAAAAAAGATGGGACGAAAAATAATACGTCATATACTTTGATATTTATTCATTTCGAGAATACGTGACTTCACCTCGGTCAGTGATATCGGGGCCTAAAGGGCGAACGAACACGGTTATGCTTTCAATGTTTCCAATTTAGAACCGAAAAATATAATATTTCTAGCTGTAGAGCAGCGAATTTACATTTTGTGTTGATGCCTGACTTTGATTCGGGTTTGGTTTACGCGAGCACTCTTCAACCCCAAGGTAGGTAAGGTTATCTTACTAATATGGCTTTCCTATTCACAAGAAACGTTATCCGCCGTTATTCGCTAGTTTCGCGGTGGAAATTCACAGCTATTTCGCACTATATTCGAAAAAACTTAGGCTCCGTATTCAGAGAGTCGTGAACCTATTCTGAAAAGCCTGTTCTCCAGTCGTCCCAAAAAACTGCCATCGTGGTCAAAGTTGACAAATAAAATGTTAACTTTAGTGTACACTAAAACATATAGAGCAATTGACCATTTTAAAACTTTTACAAAAGTTGTAATGACACAAATCCACAACCCGCGACGGGACTCGAACCCGCATCCTTTCCTTAAGGAAAGTCTTATCCTTTAGGAAAAGATGCGGGTTCGTTTCCCGTCGCGGGTTGTGAATTTTTGAGTTATTATAATATTTGTAAATGTTATTATGACCAAGTTAGCCAAGCAACTTGATAAACAAAATTGTAACTGTTGTTGTGTTGCAATAAGACTAAGGAAACTGAAATTATGTACAATGTGTATCAAACTCTAGAATTTACCTCCCGGAAAAAGCGAGCAGTTGGTTTTTTCCGTTCGCTACAAAAAGCCTTCGCTATGTACTAGGACGGTAAGTCCTAGTACATAGCTACGTTACCTACGTAGTGTTTGAGTGTGCCCTGTTTGGATTTCTATTTATTTGCTGAAGACTCGGTCTTACTCGTTTGTGTGTTCAGACAATTTTGTTTGGTTTTATTTGGCGTTCGTTTAAAAGGTTGGGGGTTACTATTTACCATTCCATTTCCATTATCAATTTTGTTTTCATTCCGCTTACGTAGAACGTGTTTAGATTATATTGACCTAAGCGCGGTTACTTTCTAACGGTTATTTTACTGACGATCTTTTATCACATATAATAACGTTTTAAAAACTAAAAAGAAAACCGACTTCCATGAAGAATATGATACAATTTTGTATACCTGGATAACGTATTTTTTCTAATAATTCTGATGACAGATGGACGGACAGACAGACATACGCGTGATCTTATATGGGGTCCGTTTTTTCCTTACTTGTGAGGTAATACACCCAAATCGCTTCAAGTGTGCCTATAATATTTGAAGAGTTCTCTCGATTTTTCTATGATCTCATGACGATGGGATCACCTGGGAAGTATACCGACCCTAAAAGTACCCAAATCACTACAAGTGTGCATATTATATTTGAAGAGTTTCCTCGATTTCTCAGGATCCCATCATCAAATCCTGACCCACTACTGACTTGTGAAGTTCCTTCCCTTTCAAATAAAAAACTGATTTTCCAAATCGGTCTAGGCGTCTTCGAGTAACCGAGGAAAATACATAAAAATCATAAGAACCTCTTCCTTGCTTTGAAAGTCGGTTAAAAACAAGTCAAAATGAGTACGCTTCTAAAAGGATCCTATTCACTCTGGTCGTGAAGACTCTTGATGAAAGAGTCATCAAGGTTTGCCTAGGCATGGTTGAGGTGAATAATATTGCAAACAATTCACACCACCGAGGCATATTTGCCAGAAAAATGCTTGATTATTTTAACATGTGCTATTGATAATAATTGACCCTCTATCTTTGCCTGTTTTTTTTAATATTTACGGCTAAATAGCAGAACCGGTAGTTATGTAATACAAATAGGTATCTGATACCATCACGGTCAAAGTGGCAGGGTGACGAGTGATTTATGCTGTGATCAAGGGTAATGTTAAAGTCTAAAAGTCTACGCTCGTAGCAGCCTCTGCGTAGTGATGTAACCTCGTAGACCCTGCGTAGATCCCGCTACGAGAGTGTATCATCACTTTAAAAAGTAGTAAACTGCTCTATGAGTTGTAGAGCCCCTTGTTAAAGGACTCGTCCGGGGAAGTACTACCACCATACATATTTAAACCCCCAAGCAGCACTGCCGTGTTCCGGTTTGAAGGGTACTGTTGCCGGTGAAATTACGGGCACGTGAGGCTTAACTTTATGCCTGAAGTTGACAGACGCAATGCATGTGACCTACTCAGTAACAAGCTTCATAGCTCAGTTGGTAGTGGTAGTAAATCTGCCTTCTGTAGGTTGTAGGTTCGATTCCCACCCAGAACAAACATCTATGTGATGAATATAGATGTTTGTTCTGTGTTTGGGTGTTGTATCATATAGTACGTATGTATTTACAAAAGTATTTAAGTATGCTATCCGTTATCTAGTTCCCATATTACAAGCTATGCTTAGTTTGGGGCTAGATGGCGCTGTGTGAAATTAACGTCCTGTAATATTTTTTTTAATAGTAAGGGATTCTTATAGGCAAGAGATGCACTTAACATCAGGTGGGCTACTTGCTTGTTCCGTCTCTTAGTTGTAAAAAAAAAAACAAACATAATAAGTATATAAAATGCTTTAAATAAAATGTTTGCGGATACATTACGTAAGGTAAGGATAAAAGCATCGAGACAAAACAGGATGCAACCCAATTTTGTACAAACGGATCCCTTGAAATGTTCGGCTTGTCGTTTTTCTTAACAAATCATTTCTCATATTTTAGGTCTGTGACAAGCAAAGTTCTATTTATAAACAAAAACAGGCTGACATCTTTTTCCCTGCCGAGGATTCACTTCTGGAGGTGTACCATGAAATCTTGTTTTGATATTACTTTACTTTTGACTATCTGTCAAGTGTAGAAAAAACGAGTCAAAAGTAAAGTAAGGTCAGAACGAGAATGCTATAAGACGTTGTGGTTAGGCCCCCGATCACTACTCAGAGCGTGTATCTTATGCATTACCTACTAGGGACTAGCCAGGGGCACGACAAAACTTACGTTTGGCACTTTGAATTCAATACGTGATATGTTGCAAGCCCATCGCCGGTTAGCGGAGTACTAGCTAATGCTAAACATGCCATTCGGATTTGTGGATCTAAGGTCATAGTGGTTTCCTCACGATGTAACCTTTACCGTCAGCTATTACATTGTGTTAAATGAACATATACTTCTGAGAGACTGAAAAGACCATTTGGTGCTCGACTGGATTTTAACCCACCACCTCCGGATCGGAAGCGGGCCCTTACCCACTTGGCCACACTGCCCATCATATTATCATCATTGACTAACTGAAAATGTGAAGGTACCTAGGATGAGAAAAGGAATCGGGGGATTATTTTACTCGCTGAGACGATTCCCCAATGATTACATTTGGTCTATATTGGAGGAGATAACCAAAAGGTCAATGGAAGTCATTCGTGGAGGCCTAAGTCAAAAAGCACTCGGTAAACCCCAGATACATTCTCTGAAATAAATTTGATTTTAGTTTAAGTACATTTTTAAGGTTATAATTAGGTTTAATTAGGTTTTCTGTTAAATTGTTGCTGTATAAATGAAAATGTGAGGTGTGAATACTCATTAAAATCGTAGTCCAACTTATAGTCCATCAAATCTAAGAAGTACACTATGACAGCTGTCAGATCAACTTGTCTAGGGATGTGAACCAAATAATCGCCATCGAAAATATCCGATATTAATGAGAAATTGAAAAATCGATATTGATACTTTATAGGTAGGAAACAATCGCTTTCTTTTTTGATAAAACTACAAACTCAGATAGAAGTAAATAAATATGTAGCGCTTAATTAATACCAAATAAATAAATTATTTCTGCTATTTTTTTTTTCAAGATGGCCACCCACAGATAGACGACAGACTAAAAACCGTTAACAACCATTTCACCGATTCTGCCAGTGACAAGTGACGTATTGCAAGTGTCAAGCTTATGAGTTAAAAAAAATATCGAGAGAGACTCCTTAAAAGCGATTGATTTCGAAAGACAAATGCAAATGTGACAAAGATAATTGGGAAATCCGGCACTGTGTGTATGTTTGTGACGGCATGACTCTCGAACGATTTTCATGAAATTCAAACTGAATAGAGATAACGTAAACAGATTTTGATTATGGCGGGGGATTTTTGCAAACTGGGGTAGTTTTTGAGATATTCAATAAAAAGAGATACAATTTTTCCCTTTTCAAATCGACATCAACCTTTGTTTTTTGTTAGAAAGGATATTACATTGCGTTAGCAACAAGAGAACCTCGAACACTCAGGTGAATAAAGAGAGTTCGAGAAAAAGTGCTTAATTACAGTGAGAAAGGTATATTGATAACACACTTTTATCGTTTGCTAATTACGTTCTATGTGAGAATGAATCTCCGTTACAAACCAGACATCACGAGATCTCAGTTCGGGGCAAACTACTAGAATATAATTATTTTTTTATTTATTTAAGTACCTATATTTATTCAAGACAAGTAATTCGAAAAACTACTGAACTAAACTTCGGACCGATCGCGCATGGAACTAGCTGGCGTAGTTATTCCGTGGGAGCGCTCTTTCGGTCGCTCGCGCACTACACTACTCTATCTCACTGAATTTCCGCCAAAAAGTCACTTCGATTAATTAAATTATTTCAATATTTTTACCGATTATTTGGAAACTCGAGAATTTTAAACTGTCGCAGCACTACTGTAAACAACATAATGACATAACATTGTATAAACGTGAACCTCATTTACAATTTTACTGATTATTTATGTTTTAAACTAGTTTTACGAGATTCAAGTATAGATTAATGTACAGGAATGTTTAGTTAATATAATTATTTGTCTGAGTAAATAATTTTTTGACATTATAAGAATTACTGTTTGTAATATTTTGTGTCTACGTTTGAACAAAGTTATAGCATAATAAGAAATGCGAAACGTCAAAATGCACTTCTTAGATTTGATGGACTGTAGATGGTAATTGTCAAAGGAGACCGCTCTCACATAATGCTAACTCAAATTCAAGTGACCGCATTCAACAAAAACGGGTCTTCATCGCGTACCTTTTACTATTCCCGACAGTATATAAAAATATACAAATTTTGTATTATATATACGATGAAGACCCGTTTTTGTCATTAATTATGTATAATAATCGTGATGATTTAAAAAAAAGACTATCATGTGTGCGATTAATTTTGATGTCTGCTCTGTGTTTCAGTGTTTGGTACTGTGCGATAAGTATTTATTTACAAAAAAATAGCTATTTTAGTATTATATCCGTAATCTAGTTTCCAAATTACAACCTGTACTTAGTTTGGGGCTAGAAGGCGATGTGTTTAATTAACTTCCTGTAATATATTAATATATATTTTTTGAATATCATTGCTATGTATGTATTTACGAAAAAAAAGTATTTAAGTATGATTTCTGTAATATAGTTCCCATATTTATTCGATAAAAAGTACAATTAAACTAACTATGTACAAAGGAGTCAGTCAGATTACCTAAGGACCGTTACAAACGGCCTATAGTAACTCAACTGTTCCAGACCAGTACCAGACGGAAGCGTGCCCAAGTCACTGGCTGCATTGCCACGCTGAATAGCTATGCTAATTCGTTGGCCTAAATAAGAGCCAGCCCTTGGGTCACCTGTAGCCTTTGATGTTCCCATATAGATTTATAATAATTATGGAGCTAGATGCCACTGCCCTGTGTTTAGTTGCCACAACAAAACTCAAGAAAAGCAATAAAGCTGGCAATGTTTTCATTATGTGGAAAGCTCGCCGGGGAAGCAACGGCAACATTAATTAGTTGTTAGCGGTAATTGTGATCGGTGATGGCAATTACGGCGTTACGTATGCTATGTACCTGTAGGCTTACCACGGGTTACTGTACTTTAGCCATCTGACGTGACTACAGTAGTTTACCGAAGACGATTGAGTATCATATTTTTCACCTCTGTGATCTAGAGATTAGCCCACTGGTTTCAGATCAGGGAACTACAATATTGTGCTGGGTTTGGGTGGTTGTAGGACTTTGATTAAATCCGCCTGGCTAGTTAACACCACCATCTTACCTAAGTCCATCCTATCTATAGTCTATCATAACAATTATTATAAATTGTTGCGTTCCGGTATTTAGTTCCACATACTGTTGAGGATTCCGGGTGAAATACGCCTCAGCCTTCAGACGTATCATAACTTGAAACCAGGTGCGATGAAGGCCAAGCGATTCGCCGTCGTAAAAAAAACACAAGGTTCCACTTTCGAGACAACTTCGTGCCCGTTTGACTGACACTCGAGTACTGACGAATATAAATACTGATGATAATAATATTGAAATAAGGTCTGCGTGTAAATTTTCATGGCAGTCTGAGAAAAAGATGGCGAGATGATCTTGAGCATTTTTGATAACGCGTGGGTTGAATGAGATCTGGATTATGAAAATCACGCTTAAAAAATCAGAGGGAGGCCTTTAGTTTGTCTAGCAATGTGAAACATCGGGCTATTAATAGTAGTATGCAACTAATTAAATCAAATAATCTCTTGTGTGATGAATAAAGGTGTTTGTTCTGTGTGAGGGTGTTGTATTGTATGTTAAGTACATATGTATTTAGAAAATAAATGTATCTGAGTATATATATAAGATCTGTAATCTAGTAACAATATAACAAGTTTTTCTTAGTTTGGGGCAAGATGGCGCTGTGGAATTAATGTTGTGTAATATTCAAAAAATACGAGTATTACTTTCAATGTAAACCCGAAAACAGAAAAATATTTAGTGAAAAATCCGCTAAATTCCTTTGAAAAAATCAAATCGACACGTGTTTTGCCTCTGACTGACGACACAAGGCGAGTGTTTATATATTTATTTATTATTATTAGGGAAACAAACTTCTTGTTACAGTACATTAACAATCTCTTAAGAAATAGAAAGCCAATTAAAGGTTCTCACGTGTAGGTACTGAATTAGGTAAACAACGGTGAAAAAAAACTTAAACAGATTATGTGAAAAGAAAATTATACAATACACAGTAAATGTACATGAATAATCCATTCTGGTCATCAACAATGTAATCATACTATGCTGTGAAGAATTATCCGCTCAGCAGTATTACTTTTTGAAGGTTCCTAACTATCTGCTGTATAAGTTTGTATAGGATGTTGGTACATATTTCATACAGACAGACTAAGCGAGTACACATTGCGAAAACTTGTGGTAGACTCACTGTTAATTTAATTCGCTGCGGTTTCCCAGCATTGATTGCGAACATTGCGACTGTGGCTGTCGACGGAAGTGATTTCAATCACGGTTGATAGCTTGGTTTCCGGTGAATCTATTGCATCCGGCGCGATATAATAATTATATATTTATTTCGATTATTAATAACTTATTTAATTTACTGCCACATAGTTCTGAGCAGATCATTCATCACTTTATATAGGTATACCATTATAATATTGTACTCGAGGTATTCCCAAAAAATATTCATTTTTTTTACCCACCTCCATGGTCTATTGGTTCAACCCACCGTTTTCAGATCAAGAGGTCCCGGGTTCGATCCCCAGGGGAGTACAATATTATGCTTGGTTTGGTTGGTAGTAGAGCTTTAAGTCTGCCAGGCTAGCTACCACCATCTTACCTAATTCTGTCGCCATAACAACAGTTCTAAAAAAATGTTGTGCTCCGACATTTAGAGGTAAGATAGACAGTTCCTCAGTATGTTGAGGATTCCGGATGAAGTGCGCCTCTACCGTCGGCCTTATCATAACTCGAAAAATCAGATGAGATGAAGCCCAAGCACCTCCCCGTTAGACAATAAAAAAGAAAACATTACTTTTTTCTGTTTGTAAAATGTTTATTTCCAAGTCTTTGTTGTTATGTCTTATTATAAATAAACATCTTGTTTGTGGCATTCATTAATTCACTGTTTTTCTATAGCATTAGAAGATATACTGAGGTATTATGTTGAAAGCCCCTCGACGCTCAAAAGTATTATAAGGACCCAGGTTACTGCATTGAGGTTCTAACGACTCTGTATAGCCATTGGAAATCCACAAAATCTCTCTTATTGAGTTGCGAATGTTCACATACACACAAAAGTTCGTGCAGACATATCTATACTTTGGTCCAGGGGGCTGATTTTCAGTCATACGATATCCCAAAGTAAACGACATTGCTGCTATAGCGAACTCTGGAATTTTGATAAAAGACAAGCAAGCATTGATATAGCTTACTTTCATAAAAGTATTCGTCTTAGATGGTATGTGGTTATTGATAAATGAATAATAAGAGGCCGCATTTGCAAAAGGACCGACTACCGGTTAAATGTTATGCAGATATAACATTTTGATGATTTGAAATATTCGTTTTTTAAATAACAGATACTTTTTATACCGGTAAAATTTTAGGATTCTGTGGGAATATCAAAAAAACTAACTATAGGACGTATCTACGAGAAAATTGGCATTGATATTTCTTATAAAACTTTATTCCGGAATAAATCTTAATAATAGATAATCTAAATATTTTCTTATTCAGCTACATATATCAAGTCGTCGTGAAGCTGACTGCACAACTAACAGAGGTCTTAGGACCTCTGTTGGTTGTGCTTTTATTGACAGAAAAGAAAATTTGATGTCTCTAAAGACATCACATTTTAAGGGCCCTACCCCTAGCGAAAGGATCCTTGGATAAAGGTGGACTAAGAAATTGACTCAAAAACGGAAAATATTTAATGGCATGAAGGGAATGAAGTTTTTGTGAGCAAGTACATACAAATAAATAATAAATAAATGTTACAGGACATTAATTTCACACAGCGCCATCTAGTCCCAAACTAAGCAAAGCTTACAAATGTTATTATGACACAAAAATTCACAACCCACGACGGGACTCGAACCCGCATCTTTTCATAAAGCCGGATACGCTCTAACCAACTGAGCTACGGGGGTACCGACGCAGATTCCGAATTTTTGTTCGCTCAGCACTTTGCACTGATAAGCAAATTTTAAGATTTTAAGATTATTTAAATATATATGTAAAAGATTATTTGAATTTTTAGATTATTTACGGATACTATAAATATAGACTATTTTTTTAAACGTACTTATCATTAGCTACAACACCCAAACACAGAACAAACATCAATATTCATCACACAAATGTTTGGCCTGGGTGGGAATCGAACCCACAACCTGCAGCGCAGAAGGCAGAGCTATTACAAACTGAGCTGTGAGGCTTGTCTATGACAAAATGTCTATCACAATGTCATCCGATCGCATTAGTGTGGCGGATTCTGGAGCGTGTATGAGAATAGAGACCGTGCGCTTCTAGCAGCTTATGAGCTTACGAATATTTCGTTATACCCTCGTGCTTTTAACTTTTGATACCGGTAGGTATTATAAGCTTGTGGCCTTTTGTTGTACCATGTACCCATTTATATCAAGGCCATTTTCATACCCATCAACCATTTCCATCATAATTCTGTCTATACATAAATAATTAAATATCACTAGACATTTTACAACGTCATCTAGCCCCAAACTCAGCAGAGCTTTTAATATTATGTGAACTGGATGGATTACAGAGTACTTGAGTACATACTTTTTTGTGAATACATTTGATTTTATTATACTTACGTATGTCTTGTTCACTTGTTTTTGTTTATAGACATACTAGTTAACATATACGAGTATACTCATAACACAAATGTGTTTAAACCCACAAAGTACAATGCAGAAGGCAGTGCTACTTTTAACTGAGCTGCAAGACCATTATGTGGCATAATTAACAAAAATCGGCAATACTACTACTGTTTATTTAAGAAAACCTACCTCAAAATACTGAAACACAACCATTTATAATCTTTGTTGTGGCGACAGACTAAGGTTTTTTTTATTTTTTTATTGGTGATAGTCAAGCGTTTGACCGCCAACTTACATGTAAAACAAGTAAACATGTGGCCTAAGATGGAGCACGCTTGCCGAAAAGGAACTATTTACTACTTTTTACTATTTACTCTGGACTTGAAGACTCCACGATTGTACTGGTGCGGAAAAACACACGAAGGCAAGGAATTCCATTCCTTACAAGTATTAATGATCAAGGTAGAGGCGAAACGATGTGTTCGGCACAATGGAACATTTACAAGGTACGGGTTGAAGCCTGCCGTACGTCTGCTAGTCCAGTGGTGGAAAGGGGATGGAGGAATTAGGTCAAAGATATCGATGGTAAGATGGTGGTAGCTAGCTTAAGCGAACTTGAAACAAATCCTATCACCAAACGAAGCACAGGTAAGTACTCCCCGTAGGGATCAAGTAGGGCTTCCGGGTAGACGTGGTAGAAATGTGTTTTTTATCAATTGCCGCATTTGAGCTCTACAGTAAAATCAGTAATACCAACAAAGTTCCTTAATCTAGATAATATTATCTTGTAAGCATCGTGTTATGGATTTAAAAAGTCTTTATCATGTCGCATTATCTACATTTTCTAAGCAAAAGCAATTACCATCAAGTTTTACGATGCGATCTTCTAGCTAGGCTTTTATGCAGTAACCATCTAACTAGGTAGAATAACTCTAAGATAACTTAACCGTCTAGTGGTTCGACCACCGGTATCTGATTCAGAGGTTCCGGGTTCGATCTGCAGAGGGAGTACAATATTGTGATTGGTGTGGTTGGTGGTAGAACTTGAACCGCCTGACTAGCTACCACCACCTTACCTAATCCTGTCGCCATAACAACAATTATTTAATTGTTGTTTTCCGGCATTTAAAGGCAAGATAGGCCAGTTCCTCAGTTTGTTCGGCCTTATCATAACTTGAAAATCAGGTGAGATCTTCCCCGTCGTACACAATAAAAAAAAAAGATGAAAGCCATGCACCTACCCGTCATACAAAAACCCTTTACAGGCCCAGCCACCAGTGTTGTGATTCAACATCGTTCTCCGTAGCCACTAGCAAAAGCTAACGATACCGTTGCCTCCATGTTGCCTCTTAGAAAACCCGATTATTACTATCCCGGTAAAGAGTTTGTATACCAAAACTGTACTACTTTTTTATCTATGATCCCAGATTGGAAAACAAACACATATATATATGGCCAGAGATGCGCTTCTCAATAATCAAAGTCTCGGTCCAATATCCGCCTTCAAAGAGCCCTTCCGCAAACATCTGAATCGAATCGAATCAGTTCACTGAGCTTCCGTTCCTAGCAGTCGGTGACGGCGAGTTATAGAGACACGTATGTTTTTATAATGTTTGAGGTAGTTTTCTGCTCCAAACAACCAGCTATTGGCTATAGATGAAAATTGTATACCATTTCTCATTGAGACACTCATGAAATATTATTTTAGCCTATGTGTAAACGGAGGCGCAGCATAGCACAGGGTAGGGCAGCGCCATGCTGAATAGCTATGCTAGTGGCTTTAATATTGTATTACAATATGAACATATAAAAATAAGGTTAATATTAATATAATAACGAACCTGTGCCGTACGAGTATATAACTGCATACGTTCTTCTATGATAATGTTTTTTTATTGAACGACAGGGAAGCGCTTGGCCTATATCTGGTTTCGAAAAAGGTGCCGAAGTTAGAAGCGTATTTTACCCGGAATCCTAAACTATCTTAAGCTAAATAACTCTTTAATGCCGGAGCACAACAATTTAGAATTGTTGTTATGGCGACCGACTTATTTAAGATGGTAGTAGCCAACCAGGCGTGCTTAAACGAAGTCTAAACACCAACCACACCAAGCATAATACTGTACTCTACTGTAAACTATGCTATGCAGTGTCGCCTGCGTGGCTTGCGCCTCCGTATACGCCTAAGCTTAGCGGTTCATTTCCAAAATCGTACTGTCTTTAAAAAACATTTTAATAAAAAAATAAAACACAAAATCAAAATCATGTACATAATGCAAAATTGTAGTTTATGCTGCAACCTTTACTATTTGTTAAATAATAAATATTGTACAATAAAATGGCACACGTCAAACTAAAATCATGTAAGCAAAAATAAATCTATATAGCAGAAAGATTCTGCTTGCATGATGGAGCGCCATCTCAAAGTTTTAGAAAAAAAAAGTGGGGGGAACGTGATAAGTGTACGTGAGTGCGAAAAAGAAAAAAGAAAATTTTTCCGTATAAACTTTGTAAATCGATGTTCATTCTTTGTGGTATTTTGCATAAGTGAGACAGTATCGAATAACACTAGAATGCTACTTAAAATCGCAAGTACATTGAGTAAACTCAGGTACTCACTCCAGCTATCAAAACCGGGGGGCCATGGATGAATGCTAATGTTGCGAGCTGGTTTTTAGGAAGTCTGGCATAACTTTCCGGACTCCTCAAGTCGAGAGCAATCTTAAAAATTAAACGAAATGTAACGATTCAGTATCATCACTCGAAAGTAATTTCTGATTTTTGACTATTTAATATTATGAGATACCCAACTTTTTTGAATACATTTTTATAGTGTTTATTTATTTATTTAATTTAATTAACACGATTAACACCAATTACATTGATTAAACGACAAATAGAGCGCTTCCCCGTCGTGAAATATTAAAATTAAAAAAGAAATGACGGAAAAAACAATTGATTTAACTCCAACTGAATAACATTTTACATTTAGATAGCCGAAAGTAGATAAACTACGATCAAGATTCATAATTATATATCGCTCAGCTATTCCAATAAAGCCTTATCGCCGAAACTTTATCACTTCATTAGAAATAGCCATAATAATGTTGATAATGTCGGCGCATTATTCATAACATATGAGTCCATTCGCTATCTATCCTGATATAAGAAGGGATAAGTAGGGATAAGGGTGTTCAAAAGCCGGTTACGTTACGGACACTCGTGATTTTCACGATATTAGATAATAGAAACTTATGAAATTCAGAAGAGGTATTCCGAAATTCGGATTTTCATTTTTTATTTTATTGAATTATTGTATTGTACGGCGGTTAAGCAATTGGCCTTCTTCCTTCTTATCACCTGGTTACAAGTTATTTTTAGTCTTAGTTTTTTTTAATATATCGTAGTTAACTAACGGAGACATGGGCAAAAATGTTGCGTGAGTGTTTGTACTTCTGTAAGCGCGTTGTATGATAGTTTTTATGAAAATGGAGTTTACAATATTATTTTCATCTACTTATGTACTTTATATTAATGTTTGAATTATTTTATAATTTTATTGGTCGTTTAATCAACATAATTGGTGATAATCATATATATATCATTTACATAATAATAGTTGGCTGTCTTACCTCTATATGTCGGAATACAACAATTTTAGATTTGTTATTATGTCGACAGAATTAAGTAAGATGGTGCCAGGTAGCTAGCCAGGCGAACTTTAACAAAATCCTTCCACCAACCAAACCAAGCACAATATATTGTACGATCGAACGGATCGAACCGGGACCTCTGGATCTGATATCGGTGGGTTGAACCACTAGACCACAGAGGCGGATAGGTTAGATCAAATTGTAAGCTCATTGAATCAGCTTGCGAAAAGGCAGCTGAGGTTCATTTGGATAGGTGTAACCTTTCTACTTCCTACTGGTCTAACCTAAGCAACGGAACTAGCCTTGTAGACCTCTCACAAGCCTAAGGGCCAAGCCTAAGCCCATCATTTGTAAAAATAATTGCATTAGAGTATGGTGCACACTTTTTGTATATTTTTTATTTTAGTATGGATTCGTTTAGCCACCGCCGGTGTAAACACAGTAATTATTTAGTTATTACAGAACAGGACATTTATTATTTCACACAGCGCCATCTAGCCCTAAACATAGCTTGTAATATGGGAACTAGATTTCGGATAGAATAGGTACTTAAATACTTTGTAAATACATACGTACCTACTATATGATACAACACCCAAACACAGAACAAACAACACACAAATGTTTGTCATGGGTCTATATATATTGTGGGTCTATGAATTTTAGTAAATGCACAAGAGAATTTAGAGCAGCGGGCCCCCGGAGCAATACCCCAATGCAGACCATCCAATAGTCACCTTACCTGCATCTCTACTCGACTGTTCATATTATAATAGGGCACTAACATGTTGTAATATTTGATGGCGATGTTATGATGATAACGGATATTGCATAGAGGCAATTAGAACCTGTTTGCACAGCTTTGGCATACATTGGTTTAAGTTATAATGTACGTAAAAGGTATTTGTGTAATCTGCCGTTGTAACGAATCAGGTTTCGAGTAAGTAACAAATATCAATATAATATACCAATAAAATAATGTATTATATTAACTATGGACATAAATATTACAGGACATTAATATTACATGACATTATTTTTTACACATCGCCATCTAGCCCCAAACTAAGCATAACTTGTAATATGGGAACTAGATTACGGATAGAATACTTAAATACTTTTTGTAAATACATACGTACTATATGATACAACACCCAAACACAGAACAAACATCTATATTCATCACACAAATGTTTGCTCTGGGTGGGAATCGAACCCACAGCCTACAGCGCAGAAGGCAGAGTTACTACCAACTGAGCTATGAGGCTTGTTACATAATAGCAATCAGATATTTACGCAATCAAACTGAGCAAAGGTTGGTCAAGGAATAGTAAATCCTTATTCTTGATAGAAAAATAAAGTCAGTTTGAAACGGAGTTCGAATAGAGAATGACAGAAAAAATAAAATAAAAGAGGAGATAGTTTTTGGATTTCCTGGTAAAAAATCATGTTTTCAGGAAATTGATAAGGTAACGACCCCAGTGTTGGACAAAAATTAAAACAGTTTGCTTAAATAAGGTAAAAAAAAATTATTCGCGCGCTGTCATCACTGGGCCATAAACTACAAATATCTAACTTACATGACCATGTCATTTGATTGCAATCGACCATTTTGTTTGCAAATGGCGGAGAAGAATGTGAGCTAGGACAACAACAATAAAATAAATTTGTTTTTATCGCATCCGTCGCTTAGGAAGAAGGAAACAAAAAAAAATCTAGTATTCACTTTGTTCAAATAAAACAATACATTAATTCATGGTTTAGAAGATTAATTAACGAGATGTTTTGTGGCGCTAGATAAAAGTACATTTTTAAAATGTTATGTGTATGAGTAAATATCCATTACTGGATTTCATTTTTCACATCCTCTAATAATGGACAAATGTCGAAACTTACGTTTTTGTTCACTCTATTGTTCAACTTGATTGCATGAATGTGCTATCCCTCTCATTTAGTAATATGCCACCACTTATTTTCCATTTCATGGTCCCCTACCAATAAGGTGTCCATTACTGGGTATTCCAATCCAGTTATGGACACAGATATATTTATTTTTAAAACAATTTTATATCTATGCAGAAAATGGCGCTAAAGAAGAACTATACCTACCCCTGAACAAATACAATTAGCCGTAGAAACTGTCAAGAAAGGGAAAAATGTGGCAATAGCTGCCCTTAAATATAGGGTCCCACGAATAATAATAACTACACAATAAAATTACTGGAATTAGTAACCTCGTTAGCATCACACGGTCATCACAGGTACGACGCACTGGTTAAAGACTATAGTCTTCAGGCACTGCGGGATGGACGACGAGAAGACCTGACAAAGTTTCCCAAATTTCCCAAATTCGGAAATTGGGAATTATCCAAGTCTCTGGTGGAAAATTCACTGTAGGAGGCGTAGGTGGAGCCTTTTACTTTCGCTGCGCATGCACATTATTATTGTTATTAGTAAAATTTGGGATTTTGTTATTTTATTAAATATTTTGTCATTTTTACAGATATAGGTAAATTAAAAGTAATACAAATAAAATAACTCATACTATAAGGTAGGAGAGGAGAGGTTACAATCTGGGGTTCCGTAACCAGGATTTTTAGATTCTATTATTTTATTAGGACTAGCTATGTTTAGAGTGCAAGATCACAATGAAATATATGAATAGTACCTATTTAATAATAACAAGACTTTCTGTAAAAGAATTCATTAATGACTGAAAAAATAAAATTAATTAATTAATTAATTAATGGATGCAACTTCTTTATAATACACCAAAATGATATATAATATAAACTAGATTCAAGAAAAAAAAACTTGCATTTTCTGTACTCTGTAAATAATTCTCGCTCATTCCGACCTCGAACAATTTAGCTAAACGTTTTGCCGGCAGAGCGTGAATTTAATCGTCTCACCTCAATGCACCACTGCTACTGGCTTCCGAGAGCTTAAAAGTGTTTTTTCTTGTTTTTACTACTACATTTTTAACACAGAATTATTTGAAAATGTGTGCAAAACGTATATTGATACATATCGATTACGTAGAGGCAGATGCGTTATGATCATATTTCAACACAAAAATCCGCTAAGCCTCATCATTATTTCCTATGACATTTTTATTTTGAGTTCCGATTTCAAGATTTTCCTCCTAGTAGTAAAAATATATTAAGAAATTGTACAAACTGAATTTTTCGAACTAAAACAGTTTCATAGCTAAAGTTAAATAGTGAAAAAAGAGATGAATAGTACGAGTTGTAAATCGAAGAGCAAAACTCACAAACACTTCAAAGTTCGTTAGTCAATAACATAATAAATTACTGATATACTGTAACATTTGAATATTAAATCAATGACATGACTATATTATATATACAGGTGATTCATTTTATCTGGATCAAACGATGTGGGGGGTTGGGGGTTTAAACATGCATCGATTAGACCCCCATGTATGTTCTTCAATTTTCGATAGCTTAATAGATATTTTAGTTTTTTTACAATTTTGATCAATCTCCAGATTGGTTTACGAAATGATTATTGTTTCATAGTGCTTGTTTTTTTAATGACACAAGAATAATTTAACACAATTAGGTACCATGTGAACTTTTGTCATTTTGTCACTGCAACATTTTTAGCTTTAAGCATTGTACATTTTGACAGCTACACAATCGAACTCGATTCAAATCAAAACACAATCGCAGTTCAGTCATGTGCCGGAAGGGCGCAATCTATCAGCTAGTGTACGCACCTCCCCTCCGCCACCTCCGCTATGAGCCGGGCTTGCCTTCCACGTTCTGGCCCACGACGATGATGAGCACGATAAACACCAGCAGTAGCACTAGGATGCAGCATATGGCCACGGCCAGCATCGCTGCGTGTTCGCCCAGGGTGGCGGCGCTCTGGGCGGCGCGGAACTGCGCCGCGGTCAGAGTCGCCGCTACCAGGTGTGCACTTATAGTGCTGACCGAATGTTTGTTGGCAGCAAAGTTGGGCCAATCTTGACGGGCTTTTTAAGTTTCAATTGCAGTTAACTCACGAAATAATGCACTTTCCCTATCGAAATAAGCACTTAAAGTGCTGACCGAATGTTATTAAGCTATCAACGAACTTTTTAATTAGAATTGATGATTAACACTGTCACAGCTTACAAAATAATGCACTGACCTCTGTTAATTAAGCATTTACAATGCCGACCGAATGTTTTTAAGGTGGCAAAGAATTTGGGCCTTGACAGGCTTTTTAAGTTTAAATTGCTGTTAACTTACGAAATACTGCACTTATCGAAATAAGCACTTATAGTGCTGAGCGAATGTTTTTAGCTGACAACGAACTGCTTTACCAGAACACTTCACCAGATATGAGAATTTGACACTGTCAGCGTACAAAATTTGCACTGTCCTCTGTTAATTAAGCATTATAGTGCCGAATGTTTATAGGTTTGTAACGGAGTTGACCCAATCTTGACACGCTTTTTAAGATTTAATCACAGTCGACTCACGAAAAACTGCTTTATCCTTTAATGAAATAAACGCATAGCGAATGTTCAAATGTTTTTAATGAAATTGAGCCAATAGTAAATAGAAGTTTTGAGAATTTAACACTTTAAGCTCACGAAATAATGCACTGCCCCAAAACTAGCGCCTATAGTAGTGTCCGAGGATAAAGTTGGTAGCAAACACGAACGGAACGGAACACAAATGTTAGTCCCGAGAGGGTATCGACTCGACAAGCAACAGAAGAGAAAGCAGAACTGCCAAGTCAGCTGTGAGGCTAGTTTGGTAATTGGGCCAATATTCAGAACTCTGACACTGAATTCACAAAGTTACATTTTATAGTTAATCCAATCTTTATCAGTGGAACATAGAATTACAAATTGGTTCTGTCACTACTGCATAACAGAATAACGAATTATTTCTGTTACTACTATAGAAATATAAGCTAAGATAGATAGATTCGTCGTCAAGGAATCTGTCCAATTTTAACGAATAACGTGGATTGTTCTAAAGTAGGTTACCCTCAGGTTGCTTAAAATTCTACTCAGGAATGGCTGTATTTTAAGACGTTTCGGGTTCATCAGGAAAACCATTTAATTTCAATTTAAATTAGTCACCTGCGATCATTATTTAATATCGTCGCCTCAGAATTAGGATGCAGGCGACGTCTCCCAATTTCGGCGCCATTACGTAAACTGTTGCCCATTCCACAACTCCAATTAACTCGGAACAACCGCAAACGCTCTGGAAAATCTACTGAAAAACATGAGACTGAAAAGTTCGTAATCTAATAAGTATAACTTTTCATATCAAGGTGCTCAGTTCTAGGTACGTGTTATATGGTTGCTAGCAAATTATAGCTTCAGAACACATTGTGGTATAAAATCGTTAATTTCATAACTTCATATTAGGCTACTTAATATACTTAATACATTTCAAAATGAAGCCTTTACCTACTATTATATTCACGTCTGGTTAATTCTGTGATTACTTTATATTTAAGACACACTAAAAATACACTGTCTGGTACTGGGTGGTGACTGTTCACCACCCAGTGCTCCCCTGATCCTAGGAGATCAAATCTAATGTCTAATGTCGAGTTCGTCTCGCAAAGGCGAAGAGGACTGCGTAATCTGATTGGTATACGTAGGTATCAAAATTTTAAATCCTACAGCAAACTTTTCCCCTTTATCTCCCTCCAAAAAAACAGAAAGGGTAGTCCTTTTTGTTTTTTTTCACAACATCTTGTTCAGAATTAAATACTTAGTGTGTCTTTCAAATTAAATTACGCTACTGCAAACTTCCCCCTTATCCCCCCTATTTTCCCCCTAATCATTAATCGCGATCGACTAAAAATTTTAATAAATAATGTGTGCCAATTTTCATCAAAATCGCCGACAGCCGACAGACAGCGGACAAAAGCATTTTTGCCCAATCTCGAAACTGAATCGCTTCGCTCGCTCGGTCAATTATATTCTATTCTATGTTTTCTGTCATAGAAATGCGTCACACAACGCTTGTATATATTCAGATACGTGATGAAAGGCTTGTATCTACTGGTGCGAACGCAGCCAGCTACTGGATTACTGTAACAGTTAAAATCCCAATCCCTCCGACTCGCGTTTGTCGACGAAACATGTTGATTGGAATACTCTCGAGTTTTGTTTCATATTTTTCATTACAGTCCGCACAAAGGAGGGATATGCTGTAGTTGTTCGTAAAGTATTTTAAAGCTTTATAAAGGAATCTCTCTGTTCTCGTTTTTTTTTATGTATTAAGAAATGTTTAATAATATTTCCAACCTCAAACGGGATTAATAAAATTATTCGGAATCAGATTTATAGAGTATTCTATCCGTCATCTAGTTCCCATATTAATGTCCTGTAATATTTATTGTCATTATTTTTATTTCACAATATGGATGACTGTGACTAATTTATTATTACTTCTGTAATTCTGTAATTCTATATTGTACACACAAAAAAAAACTTATCACAGATATCAGTATACTATCATCTAATTGTAACGTCTCACACCGTGGGCATGGGGTAAACGTGAGGTCGGACGTGCCTCTGACTACCTAGTAGGCGATCCTGAATCTTGAAATGATCCTGATCCATTACGCAATAATGTAATGTTCCAGTAACCACCATTACTATGGCTACGTAGTAGCACATTTCGTAGCAATTTCGTAGAGCCTCTACGCCAAACCAGAGAGATTGACGCAAATACATAGCTTTCTATCGATGACAACTGCTTTCAAAGTCCCAAACCAGCCCTTTAAATTTCGCATCTTTGTAAATAAGCTATGTGCAATTCTGCGTTATTGTTAGACAGGTATTGACGGTGACTTTGAAATGCTGAAAAAAACAGAAGATTCTTGTGAAAATCAAGTGCAATCTTTCTTTCTAAAAATGTGTTCAATACCAACTTCATAAATAAGGCTGTAAAAATGTATGATTTCTGACCAATCAATGTGTTTAAGTTGTGTAAAATTATGATTATCGACAAGAAAGCCACAATACTAACAAAAAAAATTGTAGCCCTACACAGACTTCGAAATACTATGTCTGAGCGGGGGTGGGGAGCACATACAAGAGACGTGATGTTTTACATGAAATATGTGTCGGAATTTGAACCCTCTGTTTGTTTCTACACTTGGCTGGTTTATAATCTCTCAATGATTATGTTGCTACTGTAATTCGGCTCCATTACCGTAGTCTAATGTCACTATGTTATCTGATTGCAAACTAATTCAATCAACAAGGGACGGTTGTAATAATATTACCGATTTGCATGTCATTAAAATGTTAATGTATGTAGCTCGATTTGAATTTATTATCTACGCTAATTATGCTAATTTTATCTACTGCATTTTGAGGCTACAATGTACCAAAAACAATCTTGCATGTAACTAAAGCAGAGGATTCATTTCAAGTGAGCTGTGAGGCATGTTAATAGTCACTTATTATCATCTATTTTGAGAAGCTGAATCATTAATTGTGCTCAGAACACATAGCTCTAAATCAAAGAAACTTATATACTGCAATACCAGTAGAACGCACATGACATGGTTCTCGTTATAACGTGGGAATTATTCTAAATTCCTATTCTGTTCTTCAAAAGGCAAGGGCTGTCTCGCAATGGGTACCTGCAGATGGACAGCGTAGTCGAGTCAGGCCAAGAAAACGTTGGCGTGACGACCTGACTGCATCTAACCCGGGCTGGTGGAAAACGGCGGATGATCGCCTAGAAATATATGGGGAGACCATTGCTCTGCAGTGGGACAGTATTATAGACATCAGTATGATGGTCAGTGGGAAAGTATTATATCCGCAATATAGTTCCCATATTACAAGCTTTGTTTAGTTTGGGACTAGATGGCGCTGTGTAAAATTAATATCCTGTAACATTGATTTATTATTATTATTATTAGTATAGGTTAAAGAGGAATTCTGCCCTGAGAACGTCAAAGCTCTATCCCTCTGGTTTGGGATGTGTGTTGTTTGTGTGTCGGTCAGCACATAATTTACTTAGGTTTATTGATACAAACATTGAAACACAATACAATTGGCAATGAATATTACCAGGCCGCTATTGTCGTTATGTCTGAAACTAACGACAGGTTGTCAGTTGGCAGGCGCTGGCCGATGATAGCTTGATTAATATTCAGGAATTCATGTCAAGTGTAGCGGAAACTAGGTTACAAACTCGACTACCGTCATGCCCGAGGTGATTAGAACATCTGCTCTTAATAGCTTTACAGCGTCTCGTAACTGACTAATTGTGGGATGTTAGTATCATTTCGTAATCCTTACCTGAAGCACATGTTAGGTTATTATATGCGGTCACTATAAGGCACTTGTTAGGCTACTCGAGAAAAATATGGCCAGTATGAGGCCCATGTTAGGGTACTAGAGAAAAATATGGCTACAATGAGGTACACTTAAGCTACTAGAAGAAATATGACCATTTTAAGGCACATGTTAGGCTACTAGAGAAAACTATGGCCTCTATGAGGCGCATGTTAGGCTATTAGAGAAAGGAAAAGAGTCATTGTCCTAATCAAATGTGTCGAAAGTATCGTTTCAACAATTGAAAATTAGACCAGTAGTCTATGAATTTTTAAAACATCGAAGGTTATAATTATAGTTGCCTCAACCTTGGTTCAAAATAATTTCCGGGCCATAAAAAAGATTTTTTTTCTATCCTATAGTTCATGTACACCCGGAACCCTCAACAGTCTGAGAAGCTGGCTATCTTACCTCTAAATGCTGGAACAGAACAATTTAGAATCGTTGTTATCGCGATAGACTTAGGTAAGATGGTAGTAGCTAGTCAGGTGCACCAAACCGAACACAAATGGGTCTGACATCAGTGTGACCACGTTTGAGGCGACACGTGGTTGGCTCTTATTTAGGCGAATTAGCATAGCTATTGAGCGTGGCAATGCAGCCAGTGTCATGGGCACGCTTCCGTCTGGTACTGGTCTGGAACAGTTGAGTTACCTATAGGCCGTTTGTAACGGTCCTTAGGTAATCTGACTGATTCCTTTGTACATAGTTAGTTAGTTTAATTGTATTTTTTTTTGTGTAACCACTATACTACTGATAGTTATTTACAAATTACTTGATGATTAAAGTGGATAAGAACAATTAAGCCATTTGAGATACTTTATCTGATTTGTTTGTGACCTTTAAAGGACAGGAAATAATTTCACACAGCGCCATCTAGTCCTAAACTTAGCAAACCTTGTTATATGAAAACTAGATTACGGATATGATACATACATAAAAAAAATTCAACCTTTCGTCCATGGGAGCCTTTGAGTTTTCAAAAAGTTTTTGCGGCTTTTGATTAAAGCGACGTGACCCAAGGTGCCTCTTATTAAGGCCAGTGAATTAGCATAGCTATTCATCGTCGTAATGCAGCCAGTGTCTATGACATGCTCCAGTTTGGTACATCTGAAATAGTTGATTTACCTATAGACCGTTTGTGACGGTCCAGTAACCTGACTGCTTCCCTTGTGAATAGCGAGTTTAATTGTGCATAATGTTTGAATAAGTTATAGTTTATGATAATTAAATGGATAACTCAGTTTGTTAAACAATAAAAGTTTATCTGGATTACAAGTATTACCTAGCAGGAATGTTTCGTTAGTCTTATCTACTCAACACACAAATGTATCAGTTTTCATAATCAGTTAGTTAAATCGTTAAGGGTCATAAGCCTATATTACGGTTAATATTCAGCGGATTATGAACTTTTTAAAGCCTAGCATGAAGTGCGTGAAAAATTCCTCAACATTTTGTAATGAACAACTTTCGTGAGAATTTCGCCGCATTTTTCCTGTGGAATCTAAATTAAGAAGTCTGCTGGTTTTGTTGTTCAAAGCATTCCTGTGTAGCGTTACGTAGAGGGTATGTTTTTGTGAGCAGTACACACAGTACACTACACTGGCTTTTGAGAGCATGCTTAATACATACAAGACATAATAAACGAGGATTTTTTTGGTTGGTGGTAGGACTTTGCTTAACTCCGCCTGGCTAGCTGCTACCATTTTACCTAATTATGTCGCCATTACAACAATTATTAAATTGTTGTATTCCGGCATTTAGAAGTAAGATAGCCAGAGGCCTAACCATAACGTCTTACAGCATGCTCGTTTTGATATTACATTATTTTTGTCTCGTTTCTTCTACACTGGATAGATAGTGACAATAGTAAAGTAATAATAATAACCCTCCGTTCCTCAGTTTGTTGAGGATTCCGGGTGCAGTACGCTTCCACCTTCCTTGCTTTTCTTAGAACTATATCGAACTTTGTTTCGGCTTTCGGATCTAGATTTAGTTACGGAGCAAATTTTCTAAATGAAGGTGCGAGAAAAGTTCACAAAGAGTAACGAAACAGGTAAAAACGGCTCAGGTAAGCAGGTGTAGCCGCAAACTTATAAGGAGCAAAGTTGTGCTCGCGAAGTTTTGTTGCATATATTTTTTGTGTCAGATTTACTTACTAAAGGCTTAAATGATAATCTAATATAGGAATACAGCCATAACAACATATAACAATTGTTATGTTCCGGCATTTAGAGATAAGATCGACAGATCCTCAGTCTTTGAAAGATTCCGAGTGAAGTATACCTACTTCCAACTTCGGTCTTATGGTAGCTCGACTCCATGTGAGATGAAGACCAAGCTCTTCCCCGTCGTACAATAAAAACTCCTACCGAAAAGCCTTCAACGTGCCTAAGTAGTTAATTAATTTTCCGGTTGTTTTCCGAGATAAAACGGAGAAGCAAACATTTACCTACATTAAAATAATTACATTGCATTATTGTTAGAGTCCCTGATGAAAGTAGCAACCTGTTTGTTGAGGAACTCTTTAGGAAATAATGAAATAAGAAGACAAAAGAAGAAGACAAAGGTTTCGTATCAAGTTGAGTTCAAGTAAAGCTAGGAATAGTTCTAGGCGTTTGTGAATTATTATTAAATATCTGAATTATTATAGGAACAGGATGCGACACAGGTTACAGATAGAATACTAACATTTTTTTTTTAAATACATAAATACTTATAATATAATTCAACACCCAAACTGAGCAAACATCTACATTCATAACACAAAAGTTTGTCCCGGTTGGAAAATCGAACCTACAACGTACAACGCGCAGTTAAATTAATAAAAAAACGCGATGATAAAAAAAGTTTAAAAGTAGGTTATTTCTTATTTACTATTCTATCCGTAATCTAGTTCCCGTTTTAACAGCTTCTTGCTTATCTTGCTTAGGGCAAGATAATAATAATAATAATTCTGCTCGCCACATTGCCACGCTGAATAGCTATGCTAATTCGTTGGCCTATATAAGAGACAGCCGTTGGGTCACGTGTCGCCTCAATCAAAAGCCCCGCAAGATTTTTAAAACCCGGAGGGCACCGGCTGACTTCAGATGAGTAAAACTTTTAATCTAAGCTTTGTAATGGATTATTTGACTATCCAGTCTTGGTGGCGACTTTTGTGTGTTAAGGGTTGTTGATATTAGATACGAATAAATTAAATATATAGGGGTACCATCACAAAGTTTATAGCGTCAAAACCCGCCTTCAAACTTGGCCAGTAAAAGAAAGGCTTCGAAGGTCGTTACTATCGTTATCCCCGTCGTTGTCTTAGAAATATAGGGTCTCCTTTTTCTTTTTATTCTTTCATTTTCCTTTCAGAACCTGGCCTCGGGAATGATAATGTAAGGAAACCAGCTTTGGGTTGTAAATAATGAAGTAGTGCTATCACTTCCGTATTTATTACAGCATTCCGTATGTTGAGCGGAGCGGATAAAAACTCATAAGATACGGTAAAAATTGTGTGCATATATAGGGACATATAAGTTTATTTAATAAAATGTACAATAAACTAACTATGTACAAATGGCCAATAGGTAACTCAATTATTCCAGACCAGTACCGGACGTAAGCGTGCCCAAGACTGGTTGCATTGCCACGCTGAATAGCTATGCTAATTCGCTGGCCTAAATAAGAGCCAGCACTTGGGACACGTATTGCCTCAATTCTCAATCTTGCCCCCGCAAGATTTTTGAAAACCTGGAGGGCACCGGCTCCCCACGGATCCAAGGTCTCGACCCCAAAAGGCTCAAATAGGTAAGCTCTGTCGAGACCACTATATTTGCGCCTTTGTGATCCTCGGCGGAATTAGCCGCCGCACCAGCCCTAACTGATGTCTCAGGCAGATGAGATCAAAGTCAAAGTGAAAGTCAAATATATTTATTCAGTAAGATTTTTAGGATCACTTTGAAAAGTCAAATCTACCGCCTATTCGGAATCGCGACCAGCAGACAAGGAGATAGGCAAGAACCTCGGGGTAGATGGCGCCAGGGTATTGACGCAGGTAGCGTCCCACACCAAAGGCCTACCCATTTCTCAAGGGACAAGAGTCATACGGTCAGGACGCTTACTATCATCACGTAACAGACCATTCGGTTCACGAACAGCTGTAACATTGACACTGGTAAAAGCTCGACGGATAATGTCATCAAGGCTTGCGTGGCGTGAAGTCCTGCCGGCCGACCTGGTTCAAGCAAGTCCGTGAAAACCAAGTTGATCTACAGCCGCACCGCACCGGCACTGGTGAGAGGCGCAGAATCTTGCACCCAACCAAGGATAAAAATAATGGCCAAAGCGTAGTTTTTTAATAAATAAATTTTACCGGTTCGCGACGCAGTTTTGTAAGCAAAAATGTTTGCACATTATTAGAGCCCACCCTTATGTAAAGAAAACCGATCAGAAATATTATTGGTAAAATTTTCTGGAAGGAAAAAAATCGCGAAAAAACTGTTTTCCACGTTTCCAAATTTTTCTCCAAAATGGCGCGATATTTTTAGGTTAAATGGGTAGTTACTATGAATTTCTATATTTCAGATTTCTAAATTTACAATTATATAAATAACAATTGTTATGTTATTGCAATTAAACATCATTCATCTGTTTCACATAGCTATGTGTGCGTATGCATAGCGCCGTCCCTCTCATTTTACGTGCCTAGGGTAGGCTTTTATGGCCACAGGTGTGAGGTCGTGGCTGAATTGTAAGGATTCCCAGTTTAGTATCATGAAACCCTAATCTAGGCTTAAACCGTAGTACTATTAGTTATTCTGTGCTTAAACTAAGCCGATTTCACGCAAGGTTATGTTGAGACTTTAAACTTAAGGGCCAGCCACACAAAGTAGTTGCTCGTGCATCATTTACAAGATTCTGGAAATATTTTGTTTTTTTTATTGCAAACACAAAACTGACCAGTATTAGCTATGAGATTTTTGAATGGCCGGATTTGTGAGCCACAACGAATACTGTAAACAATGCACTTACGGCCGTAAAAAAAAAGCCTCAATTCTCTTTATATCGGGTAGCAGGGCTAAAATACCATTTCAATACCCATAGATAGAAAAGTATTATTTATTTTCGTCTATTACTATCATCCTACGAAAATATTGTGCTCATAGAGAATGATTCGGCATTTCGATGTTTCATTTCTTACGTAGTATTGTATTGTAGTATTTATTTTATTAGGTTTGGACTGTAAATTATTAGAGAAAATTTTTATTTTTGAAAATGGAACTGTTAAAATTAAAATGACTGCGTTTTCTGCCTTGTGAAAAGTCTGAGGAACTAGCTATCTTACCTCTAAATGTCAGAATCCAACAATTTCAAATTGTTCTTACGTATAGGTAAGATGGTGATAACTAGCCAGGCACCAAACTAACCAAGCACAATATTGTACTCCCCTGGGGATCGAGCTGGGGACCTCTGGATCACCGGTGGGCGAACCACTAGACCACAGAGACGGATAAGACCTTTCGGTCAAAAGTAGTCTCGCCAACACATCTATGCTAAATAAATCAAATTTAAGTGACAGACACTTAAATTTATCACGTTAAATGTCCAAAATAACAGCTTTTTACTAAATGCATATGAAAGGATGTACTTATAAAAAAACTATTTTAAAATTGTTGTCTATCTGTTTGATCCGACTGCTGTCCGAAACGGCTGGGCCGATTTTGACGAGACTTTGAGACGAGACGAGTTGGTGTTAGGAGGTAACTTACGCTATTTTTATTTTAGAATTTATTAGAAATTAGAAATTTTATTAGAAAGAAGAATAAGAAATAGTAAGATTTTTTGGAGTAGCATACTGTGTACCACGCAAGTGCAATAAGAAAGTTTTTAGGAAATTTCCAAGGGGCTTTAATTTTTTTTTTCCTAAACCACTTAATCCTATTACCGAAAAACACCGAAAGATTGATTGCGTACACTTTGATATCATCTTACTTTTTGGGCTAATTTAGTTTAAAATTTCTGAAAAAACTAAATTTTTTTTTTTGCAATATTTCAATCTATCATTAGGTATGTATATGACAATTTTACATAGTCATATAACTTCTTTTCATTTTGTTAATAAGCACGATCACGACCCTCATAGGTGTTTATATTATTTATATTTTATATTAATGCTACCTTTTAACATTACCGATAGTTAACTATAAGTGTTATAATCGCGATAACGAAAAAAATGCTTGCTTCCATTCATTTTATACACATATTGGAGATATTAAATATTTTTATTGTTCTGACCCTTTTAATTTTTGTTTCGCACCCTCAATATTAAATTATGCAGCCTATGTCACTCTCACAATTAAGACAAACCAAACAAAACCTGTTCTGTGTTTGGGTGTTGTATTGTATGATTTGTGATGACAAAAAATAGTATAATTGTATAGATTACGGGTAATCTGGTTCCCATATTACAAGCTATGCTTAATTTTGGACTAGATGGCGCGGTGTGGTACGTAGATCTATCCATATCTGGTTAGTGTACCACCCATTCGGAGCAAGCGGTTCGAATCTATCTTCATTATAAGTACAGCTAAGGAGCTCTTTGCCGCTCTGTCCCGCTACTTATAATTTTGGGCCGAAGGCAAGAGTGAGGGTGTCTCTTAGACCACCGTACTTCATCATCAACCACATCATCACTTATCATCAGGTGATATTGTGGTCAAACTATGGTCCATCAATATATATTTTTTATCGAATAATTTAACAAAAAAACACCTAAAATTTCCTCCTTGCCTACCAGATCCTACCTAATACGCCTATACAATGGATAAGTTTATTCGAAGCTGTTTTTACGGACGTTCCAATAAACGGATGTAATCACATGATACGGTAAACTTGTTTTTCGTTTGGGGCAGTCTCATCTTTTTCCAACCCAATGGTTCAAACCATCGTTGGCTCTTGTCCTCTGATTTTTCCATCCCAAGCACTTGATAAAATGCTGACACGATAGACACAGATTGGGGATGGCGCTGATCTTATATTTAAGGACATGCAAATGTCAGCAAAAATTTTATTTGATGAATAAAATACTTTTTTACTTTGAGAATACACCTCAAAGCGTTTATCTTTATGTTATATATTTGTTTTATTTATTAAAAAGCTTCCTGATGAACCTTAATTATGCCCTAAATATAGACACCTCACGTTTCACCGTTCAGAATACGTATCAAATTATCATATATTTTCCGCAAAACACAATAAACTTATGACATAGATAAAAATAACCAACAAATATGAACATATTTTTACATAGCAGCAATATTTTTTGTCAAATAGGCAACACTATTACCGATAAGATTAATACGTTGAGGAACCCGACATATTTTCGACCCGAAACGTGTGTCAATGAGCGCGCGCGATCGCTGACTGCCGCTCAAGCCTCCGCTTGGGGGATGATTCTCAATTTCTCTGTCGAATTCTCGAATGAGAGACGGCGCAGCGTATAGGTGCATTATGAATAGCTGACACGTACAACACATTTATTACATTACGCTTATGTAATGTCTGTGAAAAAGCTCGTTGAATTGAAAAAAAAATGCGATTTGTATTAGTTATTTAACAATACTCATAGCGCAGTTGGTTGTAACTCTGCCTTCTGTGCTGTAGGTTATGGGTTTGATTCCCATCCAGGACAAACATTTGTGTGATAAAAATAAATGTTTGTTCTGTGTTTGGGTGTTGTATTGTACGATAAGTATATATTTACAAACAAAACGTATTTAAGTATTCTATCCGTAATCTATGTTCCCATATTACAAGCTATGCTTACTTTGGGGCTAGATGGCGCTGTGTGAAATGAATTTCCTGTAATGTCCTGTTATATATATTTATCTATAGGAAAAATACATACATACATAGACTCACGCCTGTTTCCCAGATGGGTAGGGAGAGACGACAGATTTTGCAGCTTTTTACCTCATTAAAACTCGTCATGTTCTTCATACATGCTTGTCGGTTTAGGGTACCTGGCCCTTCCTCGAGACTATCTCCGACTTAGTCCGAGAACTCTTAGTTTCAACGAGGTCTTCCCTAAATAAAATTGCATTGGTACGAGTACTATGTACGTACCAGCTTTGGATAACCGACCTATATAACTCGCTCATACCCCATGTAGGTCATGCGAGATTTCACGATTTGAGAATACGGCTCCAGGCTTCGAAGGAACGGTCTCAATCAACCCGGACATATGCCCTGAGATGGATTAGTAGTAACGTCTATTTGCGAATGGTTTAACGTGCAGAGTCAGGGGTAGTCGGATTACGTCGTACGTTTACCCATGCCCTATTTTACCCGGAACAGCAAATACGGGGCATAAAAATTGAGAGTTATGATTTTGAAAAATATGCTTTTTTTTAATACAACTAGGAGACGGAACAAGCAAGTACCTGATGTTAAGTGTATATATTGTCTATAAATGCCTTAAATGCCTTACTGTGTAGGTCACATTATGCATTGCGCCCGTCAGCTTGAGGCAAAAAAAAACCCCGTGCCCGTAATTTCACCGGCAACCATACCCTACAAACTGGAACATAGCAATGCTGCTTGGCGGCTGAAATAGGTAAGGTTGTAGAACTTACCCCGACGAGCCCTTTCACTAGGATCTACTACTCTTAAAAAATAGTTTTGAATAATGATGTATGTTCATCTGTAAATAATTTGACAAGCGTTGGAATATCTATCGGATCTATGTCGGACAATATAGTCTATCTATATTTTCCGACGGCCCCCCACAAACGCGGAGGCACACGGTAATACACTATAGGTGCACGATAAAAGCTTTGTTGTTGGGAAAAAAAGATTAAGAAGAAAAAGTTTTATATTATGTACGAGTAGAATCTTTGTTATTGTCAGCGGACAAATGAACCGTAATAGGTAAACATTAAATGTTTTACAAAGTACATTTCTATTGCCGCTATAACAAAGAAAATATAACTTAATTAAATAAAAACTGAATCGGACATCTATAGCACTCATACAACCTATCTGTATGTGTTCACACTTCGCCGGTTTACTAAAATGCTCGTTTAACAAACCAAGTTACTCCTGTATTACATTTTTATATTGTTATTTACATGCAAGCTGTAGGGCAGAACTCGGCCGAACCAACTTCGGACAAATGAAGTATATTTGAAATTACTTTCCCGCGCTTCACTAGCTTCACTTATATAACAAACAAGGTAATAAAATGGTAGAAGTCAATTTCAACCTACTTCTAATTGTTGCATTGAAAAGAAACTGTCTATGTATATGTTTTTCATAAAAGTTTATTTGTATATATATATATTTTATTGAACGACGGGGAAGCGCTTGACCTTCATCTCATCTGGTTACAAGCGGAGATAAGGCCGAAGGTGGAAGCGCATACTTCACCCGGAATCCTCAACAAACTGAGGAACTGGCTATCTTACCGCTAAATGCCGGGACACAACAATTTTAGAATTGGTGTTATGGCGACAGAATTAGGTAAGATGGTGGTTGCTAACCAGGCGGACCCAAACAAGGTCCTACCACCAACCAAACCAAGCACAATATATTGTACTCCCCATGGGGATCGAACCCGGGACCTCTGGATGAAGTCGGAATAATCGGATATAAAATGGAGTGTCCTCACAATGTGTGTATTCGTTTCATTTACGTACGCGTAAGTTTGATCACGTATCAATCTATAGATCCCAGTGCGGATCTATAGAACTCACTCTAGTCAGCGTTTTATAAAGCTTTAGCAGTTACCACTGTTTCTCATATAGGCCTTATCTTAACTTGTTACCAGGTGAGATGAACGCTTACCCGTCATACAATAAAAAAACCCCTATCGTATGTCTGTGATATACATACGATTATTATTTTAAAAAACATATTTTAATCATACATTTCTTGCTGACCTTACATTAGAAAATATCGTTTAATTTTATTACTTGTATATTAAAGTTATGATGTAAACAGAAATAAGGGGAAGTTTGTAAGAAATTGGACAACTAGAATTCCACTTCATTATTTTACGAGGAAACTTTGGGGGAAGTTGACCAAAACCTGACGCGTGAGATCTTCAGTTAATCTCTATACCGGCAGGGGTATTCACAACTCTATCAGTAAGATTTCCGTTCGGATCAACGTTCTCCGTCTCTGTCTTCCTGAATGTAAATGACTGAGACGGATATTGTGAATCGAAATGGAAGCCGGTCCGATTGTGTTGTGAGTACCACTGCTGACCTAAAAAGTCCGCCTGGCTAACTACCACCATCTTACCTAAGTCTGTCGCCATAAAAACAACTCTAAATTGTTGTGTCTGTTGAGGATTTTGGGTGAGGTGCGCTACCACCTACGGCCTTATCAGAACTTGTAAGCCAAGTAAGATGAAGATCAAGCGCTTACCCGTCGTACACTTAAAAAAAATGAGAAATGCAAAGAAAAATGGAGTTCAATTAGAGAATCTCCTCCTTTTTGGTAGATATTATGTTCTAGTTTTTCCTTGGAAAATCATCGTCGTATTACAAAAATTGCGTTGAGTATTATGACCCTTTTTAAACAGGCTTATACTCACGTATACGATAGTCATCCTGGTATCACACTCACCCTAATGATGGTTCAATTGGAGATCCGAAACAAAGTTGGCACCTTGATCAACTATCGTAGGTATACATGAGTGGTACATATACGTCATCATCATCACATCCTGTAACCCACGATTGGACATGGCCTCCTCATAAAAACGACAGGTGCATTGGTGATCGCATTGTTTTTCTCGTTTTGTATGCTATTTTAAGAAAATAAATGATGTCTATGTTACACATAGTTTCTAACAGTAAGAATTTATAGGTAAGCCTAGTCTGCCTGTGACAAAGTATGTTAAAGACTGTAAACAGATTTCTCATTTTTTTTTTGATAGCTCAGCTTTTGACTATCTTACTTGAAAATCAAGTATAGATGTGGCTTAAGATGGAGCACTCTTGTCCTAAAGGAACCTATTCACTCTGTCCTTAAAGACTCCTAGATTGTACTGGTGCGGAAAACAATAGTGGCAAAACGAGGGCAAGAAGTTCCATTCTTTACCAGTATTAATATTATTTACCGCCTGGCTAGCTACCACCATCTTACCTAATTCTGTCGCCATAACAACAATTTTTAAAAAATGTTGTGTTCCGGCATTTAGAGGTAAGATAGCCAGTTCCTCAGTTTGTTGAGGATTCCGGGTGAAGTGCGCCTCCACCTTCGGCCTTATCTCAACTTGTATGTGAGATAAAGGTGAAGCGCTTACCCGTCGTACAATAAAAAAAAGAAAAAATAATGATAAAGGTAGAAGCGAAACTGAGTTCGCCACAATTGAACATTTACAAGGTATGGGTTGTAACCTGTCGTACGTCTGCTAGTCCGGTGGTGGAAAGGGGATGGAGGGATTAGGTCAAAGATATCGTGCGCACACTCGCCGAAGTGGAATTTATAGAACACAGACAGCCTGGCAACCCGCTCGTATTTAGGTAAATAGCCATGTTGATCTAAAATCCGAACACAATTTGCAAATTGATTAGCAAACAGCATCTCAAACACCCTCCATGATTGTTTCGATTACTATTTATACCTGTTTTGATCCCGCTGCCGCTTGCATAGATGATTGATTCGGGTTTCCGGATCAAACAATGCTCGAATATGCATGCATGAGTGTGATAGCAGAATAGATCGCAATCAAGACAGGGCTGCAATAAGGCTTAAAACATGATTAAGTCTTTTAAAAGGTGAGCTGATTCAAATAAGCCCAAACACTGATATTTTATAGCATTTTTGAAGTGAAAACTTCTTGAGTCGCGTTGAGAGATTTTTGCGTAAAACTTATGAGATCACGTCACGCTAATGTGATGAACTATTCCAGAAATCCCCTGCAATGATCCCTTGCTTGACAAAAAGTCCAAAAATCCCCTTCTGGCTCTCAAAGAATAAGCAAACGGGAGTCAAACCGGCGTTGTAAATCAGATTTCTAGTTGCTACGGTTTAAATAAATTTCTCAAAATCATACTCAAAATGTGAAAATTTACAAAATAATAATTTTTAAACTTCTTCCTCCTTGCGGAACTACGGCTGAGGGTCGAGCTTTAGATAGGATCTTGGAATGGACAATTGTATCTCCATCGGAATCTGTCTTCAGCGGCGCGAATGCCGGGTGCAATGCAGTGCCGCGTAGGTCATGTTTTATGTCGATGTGATCTACGCAGGAAGGCATTGTTATAGGTAAGAGATGCACTTTACATCAGGTGGGCTACTTGCTTGTTCCGTCTCCTAGTTGTATAAAAAAACTGATCATTAAATTTCACCATAACATCTTTTCAAAAAAGTATTGCACTAGTCTGAATTTATATATGGTCATACCCGCTATCTAATCAAAACGAGATGTAGTCATAAAGCTTCTAACCCCTTCTAGATATCCATTGTTTTTATTTGCGTTGATCCTCCATCCAATGTGAAAAGTAAATAGACTTTTTTTATTAAAGTTTGTTTGTGTTGCCCAGAATCTTTAGATACTGATCCATCAGGAGCCCCACCACGCACACACCCACAAACTATGTTTGTTTGTTGCATACAATCATCATCACACACACTTACAATTAATACTTAGTGACTGTCATACTTGTATTTCTACCCCCTTTTTTATTTAATCTGAGTTCTACCCATAAAATATATATCCATTATAGGGTGTAGGTTAATTATATAAGTCTGTATATAATTAACCTAAGAAAGAAAGAAAAATCATTTATTTAACACTTACACACAAATAGGCAGCACATAAAAACATAACAAGATATATATTTAAAAGTAAAAAAAAATGGAACGAAACGAAACGAACGAATCGAACGAATTAAAAGTAATATGGTATGTGAGAAAACACAAACAATAGAAAAAAATGTATGTTTTTTTAAATACAATAAAAACTCACACATAAGAAACATTTTTTTCACACACAACAAGATAAATGAAACCTATATCATCTCTGTAGACATTTATTTAAGTATCTCGTTAAACAAACACATGTCCGTGTACCCTGTCACGGTCACGTTTTTACCTTTCCCTCACCTCGCCGTAACTCATGCTATAAGATAAATGACAATTCGTCCCGTCTGTCAGTCACCCTGCCCTCGTAACGAAGGCTCCGTAACGAGAGAGGACACCACTCATGGTTATAAATAAGGGTTTGCGTAAGATCTATGCCTCGCAATTATGTCATCCATAATACCCATAGCTTATTTGTATTATTTATAATTGACATAAAATAATTGATGTAATCTATCTGTTATTTTATTTTGTTGAATTGAAATAATTATTTAATTAATGCCCAAGACACTGGCAATGCAGCCAGTGTCTTGGGCACGCTTCCGTCTGGTACTGGTTTGGAACAGTTGAGTTACCTATGGGCCGTTTGTGACGGTCCTTAGGTAATCTGACTGATTCCTTTGTACATAGTTAGTTTAATTGTACATTTTATTTAATAAATGTTCATTAATGGATGAAAATTATTTATTGCACATCTTAAAAATAAAACTGTATTACTTTAAAAAAACAAGGACGGTCTTATCGCGTAGAAGCGATTTCATCGCGAGGTGGTTGGTGATGCACATAATTTTGTAGGGATCTAGCTAAATTTACTAAATACAGAGTGAGTTTTTTTGCAGGGCCACTGAGGCCAAGTCTGAAACCGTGAGAGTTATCGAAAACTCATGTTAGGAGCTACGAGCCCGATTTCAAAAAAATAGGTTTGCTAAGAAAATTATTTTAACTTAATGCGTAAGCGAAGCTATTATATCCTCTTTTGCTGTTCGTGTAGAATTTTTGTAAATCGGAAAGTCTTCAAAAGCTTTGTATCGCCAAATGCGATGATACAACTTAAGCGTTTGAAATTTCTAATATTCCTTTTTTTGTTCAACTTTTTGTTCAAAGTATCTACAAGGTTAAAATACTATTTGGAAAAAAAACTATTAATTAGTTCAACGAGTTGAACTTTCAGTTGAACTTAGTGGAATAGAGGCATTCAAAATACCTGAGGGAAGGAATTAGACAAGCGGTTTTCGTAATCTAACTTAAGTGTTGTTTTTTATATAGTTTCAGGCAAACAGTATTGTATTATGGGTCTCTTAAATAAGTTGTCAGTCAAATCTTTCAGCTCCTATAGACTCAACGTGGCCAGGAGATCAAATGTAACAACGTGCAATCCGCAATTAAGCTACGAATTACTAACTGACGAACCACGCTGTCGGTTAAGAAAAATCCGATGTTGATTAAATTTAAGCTCATCACGAACAGAAAATACAGCAAAAGAGGTTTTAATGGCTTAACTTACGCATAGTCTGAAATTATAACCTTTACTAAATGCATAAAGTTGAATTTATACATTTTCAATTTTGAAAGGGTTCCAACAACTTTGCGCACATAGTCATAATAAATAATTAATTTTATGATCAAACAAAGAAGTCAAAAAGTCAATTTTTTTTTTTTCAAATCTCACTTCTCCAGAAAAACTATAAAAAGATGTTTTTCTTTAATGCATAACTTATTTTTTTATAATCGAGTCCGATAACCCAGTCGATGTTATCACCACATACAATACGAATGATAATATAACAAATATTCTAGGAGGTAGGTAAAAGATAAGTAAAAGGTATCTATGTTTAGATTCGCACTTCACATGGTGCGATGACGCGAGGGATAAAGCTAGAGAGGAAATTGCTGTCGCGCTCTGTAAAGGGGCTCTACTAGACACGCGCTGATAGCTAGCTAACTGTTTTATTTTCTGGTACCTACTTATCTATATTTGCTATATACTTTTATATTCTATATTCAGCTGTGTGTTCTTTCAGATGAGTATTTATTTAAATTGTATTATATTTCTTCATTACGCAAATACTGCTTTTGTTTTTACCCGTGTTCTTTACACATGTTTTGGAATATGATCTAGATCAAAATTTTAAATATCTTTAAACTTGTCATGTAAATTATTTATGTGCAAATGCAGCCAGTGTCTTGGGCACGATCCCGTCTGGTAGGTACTGGTCTGGAACAGTTAAGTTACCTATAGGCCGTTTGTAACGGTCCTTAGGTAATGATTCCTTTGTACATACTTAGTTTAATTGTACTTTTTATTGATAAAAAAATAAATTATTTATGGTACAATTAATATATATATATTTATACCTAAATATTTAAAACGTATCACAAAAAAAAACAACTTGCCCGAAGTTCTTGCCTCTCTCCTTGAGTACTGGTCGCAATTCCGTGCAGGCTGAAGATTTGTCATTTTAAAATCTTCTAAAATCTTACTGGATAAAAGATATTTTAACTTTTTCTTATATCGTTGAGAGACCAAGGAGGTAGGAGGAATAGGTCTGAAGCTCAACCAGTGTCTCATGTAGATGTAATAAAAGAACCAATATTTTCGCAGTAGTACCCCAACCATCGCAGAGTTGATGGGCGTCCCGGTCAATGTACCGAAATAATGGATTTAGTAGTTACAGAGGTAATGTCTCCAGTCGAACGTCTCGTGAATAACAAACACGTGTAACCCTGTTATGACGAAACGACGCTGAGAGATGGTACACGATGAAGCCATCGTCAGGAGGTGGCGCGTTTGTCGGATTTTACTCTGCCTCTGAAGGAGGGTAATGTTTATCAGAGTCTTTTTTTTTGTATGACGGTCTTGGCCTTCATCTCACCTGGTTACAAGTTAAGATAATGCCGAAGGTGGAGGCGCACTTCACCCGGAATCCTCAACAAACTGAGGAACTAGCTATCTGACCTCTAAATGCCGATCAACAATGTTAAAATCGTTGTTATGGCGAGAGAATTAGGTAAGATGGTGGTAGCTAGGTGGATATAAACAAAGTCCTACCATCAACCAAACCAAGCACAATATTGCACTCCCCTCTGGATCTGCCACCGGAAGGCCCGGGTTCGAAACCCGGAAGGCGAACCACTAGACCACAGAGGGGGTTAAATTGTGACGATTTGTAGCCTTAACGGCTTAATGGATTGATATGGGAGTTGTCGATAGGTTCCTCTGAATTTTGGTAGTAGGAGGCTATATCATTTTAATATACCTAAGAGGGGTGCGAATAAAAAATAAAAAGGGGAGTGAATTCAATAAGATAAGTATTTCTCCATAAACATATGCCATAAAACAGAACTCACTATGAGAGTAACTAAATTATACTAACCTCTTACAGTACTGTGTATGCAGCCGACACCTCTTGGACTGCTAGCAAAAGGTTAAAACTTATAAGGATTGAAAAAGCGAGACATGGAATAGCTACAAGCGTAGCGAGTGCTACGATAGCTACGGCTATAGAAACTTGCTGATAAGCTACGGCGAGGTTAGTATAACTTGAAACACTTGAAAGCCGTCGTACAAAAAAAAAGTATATTTCAGTCACTTTCACAGTGTAATGGGCAGATATAAGATTTAAGCGTAGTAGAGTCCCTTGAGAATGGGCTCGTCCGGGGAAGTACTACCATCATACATATTTCAGCCGCCGTATGGTTGCCGGTGAAATTACGGGCACGCGAGGCTTAACACCTTTATGCCTCATGTTGACGGGCGCAAAGCAGTGCCGTGTAGGCTATGTTCTTTGTGGATGTGACCTACGCAGTAAGGCATTGTTATGTCGTCTCGTAGTAGTATGTAGTCTCGGTATATCACATCCTGGCCCAGTAAAAACTGGCCAGTTACTGGTTAGCTACCATCATCTCCCCTCAGTCTGTCACTGTAACAGCAATTCGAATTGTTGTATTCTGGCTTTTAAAGGTAAGATAACCGTTTAGGAAACCGGGTGAAGTGCGCTTCCACCTTCGAACTTTTAATATCTTGACACCAGGTGAGGCCCTCACCAAGTATTTTCCTGTCGTACTGTAAAAAAATAGATCAACATCAAGCAAAATTTAAAAGCAAAAGCCACCGAATTATTTACAGAAAAAAATCTCAGAGAAAAAAAAAAGATTGTACCTATTTATATTTTAACGAAATCACCACCGCGGCTTGCGGGCGGGTGTAATCCCAAAAGTAATAAATTAGACTAAAACCCTAAACCAGATATAGATTGGGCGATATTGCCAAGAGACCTTTTATGCCTTTCCATTTTAAGACATGAAATATTAACCAAATTCTCTTTTGGAAAATTCCTTAAATACTTGTATACGAATTTAGAAAAGACAAACGATATCGAGGTCGAAACCTTTGCTTGGATAAAATAGATTTAATATAATATTTACTCTGATATCCGGTACTGTAAAGAAACATTGTAAATTGATTAGTCCCTCAGCCAACAGACCTACAGGTTTCACAGCTCTGATGGTGGTAGGTATGCCTTCTGCGTAGGTTGTGGGCTCGATTCCCACCCGGGAAAAATAAATGTGTGATGATTTTTAGTTCTGTGTTGTTGTATGATATGAATATATTTACAACAAAAAAAAGGAAAGAAATACCTATTATATCCGTAATTTAATGTGAAGTTAATGTTCTGTAAATTTAAGTTGTTAAGGAATCAGTCAGATTACCTAGGGACCGTTACAAACGGCCTATAGGTAACTCAATTGTTCCAGACCAGTACCAGACGGAAGTATGCCCAAGACACTGGCTGCATTGCCACGCTGAATAGCTATGCTAATTCGCTGGACTAAATAAGAGCCAGCCCTTAGGTCACATGTCGCCTCAAACAAAAGCCCCGCAATATTGTTACTCTGCTACCACCATCTTACCAAAGTCTGTCGCCATAATAACAATTCTTAAATTGTTGTGTTCCGGCATTTAGATGTAAGATAGCCACTGTCCTCAGATTGTTGAGAATTCCGGGTGAAGGGCGCTTCCATCTTCGGCCTTTACTTGTAACCAGAGATGAAGGCAAAACGCTACCACCATCTTAGTCAGTCGCTATAACAACAATTCTTAAAAATTTGTTGTGTTCCAGCATTTAGGTCTACTTAAAATAGCCCGTTACTGAGTTTGTTGAGGATTCCAGGTCAAGTGTGCTTCCACCTTCAGCCTTATCGTAACTTGAAAATCAGTTAAGATGAAGGCCAAGCACATACCCGTAGTACAATAAAATGAAAAATACAAAGCATCAATAACGCATTGACGCTTTGTGAACTTACGCACCGCAAGAACGTTCTATTTAGATATTAATCAAGTATTTTAAAGCTACAATTTACCAAGTATAACCTAATTCGCACTTACCCTGCTCATCCAACTAAAGGTCTTGCGAAATAGGCCATTTATAAAGAGAATCCTCTCAAAGCGAGACGAGCTCCATCAAATAATCTCACTGGCACCATTCCATAACCATCTCAGAGAGACCTTCTAAAACATGCTTGCAGCTTTTAATTACGGTAATGGAGGTAAGGCAAGAAACAGAGGCGACTTCAGAAACTGGTCTCTAGGTAAAACTAACATAGTAGTTATGAGGATGAAAGAAAAATATTGGAATACTAGAACAATGATGAATAGAACGATGGCAGCGCCACCTACCGTTTCCAATTGGAAATCTAAGGTATCAATGCTCAAGAACTGGCTTATAGATAAAACCTTTTATAGGGTACCTAGATGAATTGTAAAAGTAGGACAAAGTATAATCTATATTTATTTTATTTTATTATGTATACACTTAGTTATATTCGATTTAATTATGTAACTTATGTTTTATGACCTGTAACTGTTATTTTGTTATTAATAAAATACTATAACTATGACTAATGGACCCCCTCAAACACACAAAACATTACATCAAAGATCCCGCCGTTTTCAAGGAGTTCGCTGATAAAAACACGTTCAGAAGAATATAATATCATGGTATAGCTAGATTCTAAGTCCATAAGGCAATTATTATAATGCTTGATCCGTGGTGGCTTCATCAACCCCTCCATTCAACCCGTGGTTCAAGCTGACTAAGTGATCCCACCAACATTGCAACTTTAAGGGATGTTGAATTTGAAACCAATAAACAAATTTGAAATTTTGAATCACGGGTAAAACTTTTAAAATTATATCGTCGATTTTTTTATGGTGATGTTAATGAATACTATGATTACTTTATTGTACAAAAAAAATACATTATTTGACACAGTGTAAGGTATCATGGGCAGCCTAATCGCTTAAAGGTTTCAAATCCTTGAAGGAACGGAAACCAAAGCAAAACTAGCGTAATAATAAAATTCATTCAATAACATAATCGAAATATTTCAACTAGCATTTACTCGGGGCTTAGCCCGCGTGGTACCTCTTGCTCTACTCAAATAAAAAGAAACCCATGTTGTTATCCATGTTAATCACAATATCCATGCCAAGTTTAATTAGAATCCGTTCAGCCAATCAGTCGAAAATGTTTCAAACAATAAAATAAACAAACTGGGCTACTTTAAATTGTATAATATTGTTATGGAGGTATTATGAATACGTAGGTTCACATGTTACAACAAATAACTCTACGCCACGTCGTAGGTACCTAATCTGCTTACTAGACACAATTCTTACTAGGTATTTACTGCTTACTACTACATATTCCTTTTATGAAAAAAGCTCCATTTACACCCATAAACCATCATTAGACCTAGGCCCAACAGTATCTTGTTCGTGCCTACACCTTATTGATCGACTGAACATTACGAGAAGGACGGCAACACTTTTCCCTCAAGTTTCCCTCAAACATGAGCGAGACAGAGCTAAGCCTAAGAGATAAATGTAGCGAGCGTCAGAGCTGTAACCCGATTTTGGACAGTGCCGTTTTGTAATACCTTCGCTTGATTGGGACTTGATGACGTATGGTGTCTAATTACCTGTCTAGTTTTTTTGTTTTTGGCGTTTTTGCAAAAATATGACGTATTTTATGTATCACCTAGGAGGAGGGAGCGATGGAGGTACAGCCACAGATCAATAACTATGTAGTCTAGGCACAGCAGCCTGCACTCAAATCCACAGATTACAATGCTCATACAATTTTGATTAGGTACTATGCGACACATTACCAGAGGAGGTTCATGTAATTGTAGCCGTGTAAGATTTAGTAAAGTACATATCGGGGTGAAGGGCCATTGGTTCGCCACAGCCTACAATAATCAATGCTTTGGATTTGAAAAAAAAAGTATAAATATGAAAAGTTGCTGGTTCGAGTCCCGTCTCTGGTTCTGAATTTTTGTGTCATTATAACATTTGTAAATATGAAAGTAGTTCACAAAGGGCTTCATTTTGAATACCCAACAACCTAAATAAACAAATAAAATTGAAATAAATTAATATCGGCAGAGGAGTCCTGAAATACCTTGGTAGGGTTTCAACGGAACTGCAGCCGAAACAAATTGCACGCTCAAATTCCAATGGGATCGACTGCGTCAAGAGGACATTAATAACCTTATTGATTCCATGGAGAATCGATGCAAACAAGCTTTATAAGCAAGCCTAGGATACGCTATGTCCGTTATGGTAGCGTACACATAATCGAATTCACGTTCGTTGTTATGCCTAACAAATACTGCGTTAATAGAGCATAATTAGTGCAAAAATAAAATAAATAGTGCCTCATTGGCTTAAGAAATAATCACCATTCTTTGAGTGTACGCCAGCATAACGATCAAGCTAGCGTACACATGACCGTACTCGAAAACGGCTTACACTAGTGTATATTCCTATAGGAATATAACATTTTGTCCAACTGCCCAGAAGCTGGGTTATGATTTTACTTAATAAGTTGATTTTTATAATTTGTACTGAGAGTCAACGTAGCTTACCATAGGTTTTTTTGTAAATAGTTTTTTATAAGCAATTTATCGAATTTAGTTAATTAAAACCACATTAAATAATCATTAGATAAAATCATGACATAAATGAAACGAAAACTACAAATTTAAAAAATCAATAGGTTTTGCTTAGGCTTTTTTAAGTAGGTACTTACCTAGATATTTATACGCGCGATCATACAACACGTACCTACTTCATTATGATGATAAAATTGAACGACGACGCAAAATGATAACTCTACCTATAGCAAACATGTACAAACAAAAATAATCCGTCAAGTGAGTTTCTAGCCTGTCAAGAAACAAACAATGCGCGCCATCTATTTGCGTACCACGACATTTCTTCTGCAGCTGGCGACTGTGAATAATTATATGCCAAGGTACGAGTAACTAGACAGGCAGTATCATGGGTATTGCTACACTTTGGCAGAGACAGGTATCTAAGGTAAGGAGTAGGGTACCATACTCGAAAACTATTTAGGTAAATTCACTTTGAAAACTAAAACTGGCGTGGGTATATTAGGTATATTATTGTACACTATCTTAACTCGCGGCATCGCCCACGATTTTACGTGTGTTACCTACACATACAAGTACTATATATTTATACATTTATTATACTTTTATACATTTGCCACGTTTGGTAGACGGATATGAAATAGCGCATATATTTTCCTAGTCCAAAACAATATCGATACAATGTTTCGGGTTATTAGATGGTAGTCATGTTCGGTTTTAGTTCAGCTCAATCCGTTCTGTAGTATTTGCGTAAACGAGCAACAAAGAACCGATAAATGTTATATGGCGATATTTGACATCCGATTTCTATCCCACGAGAATTTATTCATGTGATAAAAAGTAAACCATGTGTGCACACTTTCGGTTTTATAATCTAGTGGGATTAAGCACGGTTTTTGCTCACGTATAAAGTAGTTGTTGCCTTCATCAACAATTATTGTAAACGAGAGTAAAACCGAAATGATTACAATAGGTAACGTTATTTTTTATTAATAAATTATTGGTAAGCTCTTGACCTCTTCTAGGCTTATCAAGCACTAGTCCAGACCAACGATGAAAATATCTAAACGTTAAACCTGTGAACGTTTCCCAATAACGACTACTTTATCTTAGAAAAATTGAATATCCGACCATAATGTAGGTCATAGGTTATTCCTTTCAAATATTAACTAAAAAAAACTAAGTAAAAGATTTATCTCGTAGAGTTTATTGGAAAGACGATTTTGTTAACCTGAAATAAACATTCATCATCATTTCATTCCGTCACTATACGTCCACTGCTGAACCTTGGCCTCCCCCAACAGACATCGACGGCCTTCCGAAACTCCGTTTCACGGTACATTTACCACTAAGTGGTAATTGCCACGCGAGAAACTTTACCCCCCGGCGGCTATCGGCTGTGCGAGCTATGTGGCCTGCCACTGCTAGTTAATTGCATTAGTTGTAATGAAAACAGTACTCACCGCTTGTTACTTGAAGAGTAGTTGCGAAGAGGCATAGCAGCGACAGAAAGAAGCATCCGAGCGAGTAGAGCCAATGAGCCGCGGCCATACTGCACCCTGCGACCACAAAACGCACTGTCATGCTTAGAACACCAATGCAAGAAATGGCAATAAGTATTGCGATAATCGTTCCGTAAAATAAGTTTATTTTCGCCCTATTTTTTACTGTTGGGGTGTCATGCAAGTGTTTTGAATGCACATATTCCATATCAACAGTAAATTATTGTCCACCACAATATGAACAGAACTATAACTGTAAAGTTATAGTTCTGTTGTGTGTTTGTGTTCAGAACTATAGCTGTAAAGTTATAGTTCTGAACACACAGAAAGAAGCTGCTGCCAGTTTGGTTGACTTTACGACATTCGTAGGCTGGAGGGGTAGATTTTTGAGAGCACTTTCCAAAACGTAACGATATAGGTTATCAACAAGAGCTATAATATTATATGATAAGTTAGCCTCCAACACTTAAGGCAAGCAAGGTGTATTTAAAGCATACTTTTATCTAGTTACTAATTATTTATTCATATACTGTTAAGTGTGTATAGCACACATACCAAGCACAGTATTGTTCCCCCTGGGGATCGAAACCGGGACCTCTGGATCTACACATCATACACCGGTAGGCAAACCAGTTGCGGTTGCGGTTGCGAGTGGTTGAAACATTTAACCTTTTTCAGGCTTACCCACGACAATATTACCTACGTATACCTACGTGACAGACAGATTATATCTGACTACTAGGGCAGTGGGCCACGATCTCTGCTGCGCCCAAGGCAATACAACACACTCTAATATTTATGCCTCCCGGCTATTTTGGGAAGTAACACAGGTTGTTGACTGGTAGGCACCATTATTTGTAAATTAAAGATGAACCGGACCTGGCATCATCACTGTAGAGGCTACAGTTTTTTTTTACGACTCCCCATTCAGTCAACCACTCTCTGTATTTAAAGGCAGCTGAACTACCTTTTAATTACATAAAGTATGGGGCTATTTGATGCTCGGTTTGTACTAAATGATTATTATTTATTTAATTACAAAGCATCATTTTGTTCATCAACTTTGAAGCGTACAATTTTTACAAACTTCTATTGTTGATAGCGCGCCACCTACAATCTGGCGATGGAAATACATTGAGAATCCTCGAAAAACCTCAAATGTAGAGATTTACAAAGTAGTTCGATATACGACCATGAGATGGCGCCACTTATCGTGGCGTGTTAAAATGTAGGTGGCGCTATGCAACCTAATTCTTCCGTGATATAAACACTACAAGACTAAAGGGTCACAATCACTCATCAAAATCAACAAACATTTTTATATAATATGATCTTCATCCAAATAAACTGGGACGCTACCGCCGACGGCGAACCCGATCTCCATTGGCTTAAAATTAGCTTCATGAGAACTAGAAACGATTTTTACTACCGGGTATGTGTCATATCCAAAATGGCGTTTCCCATCTCAAAAGTGTACACGTGTTATAAAACCTATCCGTTCAGTACATTTGACGGTAAAAATCGTTTCTAGTTCTCATGAAGCTAATTTTAAGCCAATGGAGAGCGGCTTCGCCGTCGGCGGTAGCGTCCCTGAAGGGTTTGCCGTAAACTCCAAAGTAAGAACGTGATTTATAAATCATAGTGAAAGCGATCTCATAGTTTATAGATCTATTCTCTAGGCGCCTTCTACGCTACCACGAGCTGATTATTTCGATAAGGCGTTGTTACCATATCGTCAGCATGTGTGGTTGCCGCGGCCGTCTGCACCCAGCACAGATCACCTGAAACAACAAAAAAACTTTAAGGGCCAAGATTATTACACGGTTTGATGGAAAACATAATTATGACACATGTGAAAACAGACGAAGAAAACGAGCATTACAATAGTCCCTTTAGGATCAGAAAGTTGAATTCCTAAAATATTGAGCTCGCAAAAAATTGAATTCGCTTGGTAAGTAACATTAATATGACATCCTGAAAACAATATCCTGAGCCGTCTATTCGATTAAGTTCAACAAAAAGTTCAACTCGCTGAACTAATTGTTTTTTTTTTAATTATTTCAACTATGTAACTACTTCGAAAAAGATGCAAAAAAAATAAAAAAAATTATCCAGTAAGTTCAATTGAAATAAATTGTTAAATTGTGAAAAATGTGTGGAACATAAACATGGCATACTCCCGATATTTCCACGAGACTGGGATTATCCGCAAGTGAAACGATTACATATCATAATTAGATTAAAATTACTACGCTTGCCACGCACCGTGCGACGTAGCGTGCGACGTACTAAAACTACACTGTAGGTTATCCGTACAGCTGATACGTTCTCTTTCTCTATTTCCCATTCTCTTTATCATCACACACACGCACACACTGTTGGCTACCAGTACCAACCTCTCGGAAAAAAGGTTGGTACCATAATGACGGCCAACTACCACCGCGGGCGCTCATTGGACAAATCAAAAAGCGCGCGCTTCTCAGGCTTATAACCTTCCGTCTCTTTTCACAAATCACTCCACATTGCAGGAAGCGAGAGGAAAGATGTTACACATCATAGTCCAACCGTCCAAATATAAGTTAGCTACGCTTCGTAAATGTTTCATCCAAGAAGTTTGCTACAAGCGCTGCACAACAGCATGTTGCGTAGCACTCGCGTAGAGCCCCGCTACGTTTCGTAGACCCTGCCAAGTAGTAAAAAGTCGAAAGTGTATTAGTTTGTGTTTGTTTGGTTCGTTGTTTGTTACCTTCATGCTAAGACTAGGTACCTACAGCTACTGAATGGATTGTTTTTTTTATATTTTCGGGTGATACCCAAGCAGACCACTAGCACAGTTGAAAAATATGTAGAACTAAGATGAAGTACGCTTGTTTTAAAGGAACCTTTTTGCTCTAGACTGGACTTGAGACTCAAAGATTGTATTGGCGTAAAAACAGACGAGGGCAAGGAGTTTTATTTCTTAGCAGTACTAATGATAATGTTAGAGGCGAATCGATGAAAACCCCTGATGTATCTTGTATAGCTAGCCTAAGATTCAGAGACGAGATATACAAACATATTTCATTTTAATGGGTGAACTCTTGAACTGGGTATAACATTCGCCATAAGCGCCACACTTAGCAGAAGAATTGGTTGCTACCTAACCTGGGGCTGTGTTGTGACCGGTGGTCTCGTGGAGTTGAGCGAGCCTTCCGATACAATACTAAGTTCAGGAGTGCCCAATGTGCGTCTAGTTCAAGTTTTGTACATGCTCCATTCCAAGTTTTGTACATGCTCGAACGCGTATGTTTACCCTTATTTGTATAAAAATGAATACTTATTCACCATCCGCGGTCAGCAAATGCGAATCGAGTGAACTTCAATTGCAGCTCGCACTAGGCGCTCTGCTGAACAAAGCATCTTATATGACCCGAAATTATAGTTATAAACTTGTAGCTTTGGCACAAGTATAACTACGTGGGGTCAGCTATACATATAATTCATCTATATAATGTACTAGGATAAGCAGAAATCTTATGAATGAATGAGTTTACACTTTATTGTACACAGAAATATGACTATAGAACAACACAAACATTTAGTGACAATAATGTCTCGATTGTCTCATGATTTCTTCCAGGCAACCTTGTATGGAGAAATGTAAACAATAAAGTATAACAGAAGTAGTGCACAACAATATGAAGAAATAATAACAGAAATCACAACACATACTAGTAACATAAATAAATAATACAATCTATAGACTAATACATACAACAACAGTAAAGTAAAATAATAGATCAACTAATCATATATTATCAATGTAATGTAGATGGACAGCGTCAGATTTAAATAGACGCAAGGTAATGATTTTTCAGCCAATTTAACAAGTATACACTGACGGAGCCAGCCTTATTTCAGTGGGCAACTCGTTCCAAAAATGGACCGCCTGAACACTGAAAGCTTACCATAGAGTGAATGGTATGAAGTGATTTAATAGATAAAAAATATATATATACTAAACTTTTTTAAACTTTCGTGATTAGAACACATTATTTTGATTCGAAAACGGGTATTTATCCCTACATTTCGGCGGGGTTGCATAATTAAATATGTATTTGGTTGATAAATAAATACCCGTCTTTCGAAGCAAAATAATATTATTTACTAGTCAAATCTTGCATCTTGTACCCTTGTATTTAAATATTAAACCCTCCAAAATGTTAAAAGGGTTCTATCTAGCCACTCACTTCTATTTGATTGTCGTTGTGCCGTTGTATAATTAAAATAAAACAGAACAACGAATGTCCCCGACGCCCATTGTCAACGGTATTAATTAATGGTATGTCAACTGCAAATGGGACAATATTCGGACAAGCAGTTTTACAAAGGACACCATTATCCTTTGCTTTATATTAAGGGTATCTCTGATATAATTTAATGAACATTACACCCAAACTGAATTGTAGGTACCTAAGTACATTGAGTACCTTAATTACATTGAATAAGTAAACCTGCTAAGTGCGGATACGCACACCAAGAATTTTGACCTTATTTCAAGGCGAACAATCACGTTTCTTGTACTTTTTAATGTTTTATTTTATTTTTGTAATTATTTGTTGGTATAGCGGCAATAGAAATATACTCTCTGTGGACTAGCTTAGGTACGTTGTTAATATTGTTTCTGTATTTATGAGTACCATACGTTGGTTAAAATTCAATTGTGAAAAGAAATAATCCAAATATATTTTTACTTTCTTACTTATGTTTATACTCCTCGCGCACAATATTTCTAGGAATGTGTTCGAAGTTTCTTTAAATATACTTTGAATAAGCTAAATTCAATCATGATTTGGTTAAGATATTAATGATTTTGTTATGTTACAATAATAATCAGAAATTACAATTACCGGAACACGGAGCTTGTATTGATGTGTGGAAATCTTCATCCATTATATCCCCCTGATACTTAATATATCGCTTTATATAATGTAGGTACATAATTTTATATGCCAGCGAATTAGCATTGCAATTCAGCATGTTAATGCTGCTAGTATTTGGAATGCTTCTGTCAGTTACAGCCGGGTAATAATAGTTACAAACATCGCAAAAGGTTTGAATTCTTACTCCGAACTTCTCTGTTAATAAGCTCTCAAATCCTACCGAAAATTTGCCTTAGATATTCATTTTTTTACATTGATTTCGATAAATAGTGCTATTTGTTCAAATCACTTTATGTTCCAATGCGATGGCTTGAAATCATAATTACCTTTTTAGTCTGCATCAGTTGAGTTAACGATAGACCTTTTGTAATGGCCTAAACATGAAGCCCGATTCCTTGTCTTTTTTTTAAACGTATAGTAAAAAAACAATATATAAAATACAACATAATGTTCCGTGCAAGTCAGGTCAATAGGTCAATAGCTTATAAAGATCGTTATAAACGATCTATAGGAACTCAACTGATCCAGACCAGGCGAGATAAGCGTGCCCAAGTGTGCCCAAGACATTGTCTCTATCGTCACGTTGATTAGCAATGCTGATTCGCTGGTCGAAATAAGAGCTAGCCCTATTTCTGTATTAGAAAAAAGATAAAGATCGGGGAAAGCTTCTTCGCATTGCATAGACAAATTCAAAACATTTTAGTTAAAAATGAAATAACATAAAAATATAATACCTATGTAACCTCGTTGATGATATTATAACCAGCCGGGTACCCAAAAGTATCTAACCAAAGAGATTTTATTACAATTTAATCTTAGCAAATAAAAAAACTTTATCCTTGACGTATTAAATCAACCAATATTAAAATTTACAATTGAACTAAGGTTTACAAGAATTATATACAAAAAATAATATGATTAAAAAGGGAAGCTTTTGGGTTACTTATGGACCGTTTTTCTTTTTCTTTCAAAATTGTTCTTTTCCTTTTCACAAGCTGACTTCATGATACACAAGACGAGATTAGAAAATTCCGCCTAAGTATTTAATTTTCAGCGTACTGGCAAGCATTGGCTGCAGAGGTACCTTATTAAATTCTTGGCAACATTTACCTTTGAAACAACGAACAAAATATTAGATCACGTAAATTATAAATGTAATCTCATCGTCGAATAAGTTAAATGTTTGAAGCCGGTTTATATTCACATTTCATCCAATTTTCAATTGATCTGGCGAAACTGACCTACTAATCGGTAGGTATTAAGTACAATTTAATCTAAAATGCTAAATGTTTATTTATTTATTCAATAAAAAGTAAAAGCTAAATAATTTCCGGAGTCAATTTCGTCTTTTGAGACCAACACTCAATTGACAGTTTTTCAGTTATATAAGTACAACAGGTAAGAAAAAGTTAGACGGGACCCTATTACTAAGACTTATTATCTATCCGTCTGTCTGTCCGTATGTCTAACCTTGGTCTATTTATAATTTTAACTTTACGTCCAATTACTGCAAACGCACGCTATTAGCAAAACATATGGAGTAGGTATGTCAGTGTATAAGCAAAAGTTAAATCACCGTGGTTGAGTCTGTCTAGAAGACATCAGCATTAACGACATCAACAGCCCATTAGTGTCCACTGCTAAACAGAGCCTCCTCCAAAATTTAAGGGTTTTGACATAATCACGACGCTTGGCATACGGATTGGTGATCGCAGTAAAGGATCCAGTGACAAGATCCTTTTTTCCCCAGCGATTTTCGGCTCTACGAGCTATGTGTCCTGCCCAACAATTTTTTTTTTTGTACGACGGGGATGCTCTTGGCCTTCATCTCACCTGGATACAAGTTGAGATAAGGCCGAAGGTGAAGGCGCACTTCACCCGGAATCCTCAACAAACTGAGGAACTGGCTATCTTACCTCTAAATGCAGGAACACAACAATTTTTTAGAATGTTTGTTATGGCGACAGAATTAGGTAAGATGGTGGTTGCTAGCCAGGCGGACCTAAACAACGTCCTACCACCAACCAAACCAAGCACAATATATTGTACTCCCCCTGGGGATCTGAAATCGGTGGGTTGAACCACTAGACCACAGAGGCGGTTGAAATAAACCTACTGCTTGCAAAATCTAAGGGTGACTATGTCAGTGACTTTGGATCCTCATTGGAGTTTTTATTTATACCTCTATTTATTCATATGTAGGAAAAAGTGAGTGGCTCCTGGTTTCTTACTTACCATTATGAATTTTACATTAAAAATAAATACGTAGATACAATGGTGACAAAAAACAACGACAACAGCGAATTGTATGTCAGTACCTGGATAATTACTTTTATTTGCATACCTTTATGTGTAGCATGGAGAAGTTAATTAACTCAGTTATTTCGGCATGTCAAAAGAGCGATAGATTACGTAAAAATAAACGAATGCCTAAATTATTAAAATAATACTTTAATATCTAGCCCTCCGGGTTTTCAAAAATCTTGCGGGGCTTCTGAATGAGGCGCGCGTGCCTTCAAGCTCATGTTTAGAGCAGCGAATTAGCACTGCGGTTCAAAGTGGCAATGTAGCCAGTGTTTTGGGCACGTTTTCGTGGCCAAAACTCTGGCTGGAGTAGTGGAGCTGGTACTAAAGTAGTAGAGATCATTGTCTCTCTAAATCTCTATGAAAAATACACCGTGAGAATTTAACAGCAGACGTCGAGTTAACTCTGAGATCTTATTACGTTGGCTTCGCTCACTCGATCAATTATTTAACTGATGACGAAAACAAGACCTCAACGACCCAGCACTCCTGTCTGGGAAATCCTATTCTTGAGCACAAAAACCACTTTCTCTTCAAACATTTATTGCCAACTGCGAACTATTTAAACAAATTCTATCAAGATGTTGAAAAATATAAATTCATAAAAAGATTACCTTATAAAATAATCAGTCAACAGTCAGATTGTCAACAATTGTTTGATACTACTATGGTGTCATTTTTACTGCAACAGGCTATGAAAAACAATTTGGGTTTGCTAAAGGCCGTTCAACGACCGATGCTGCTATACTGTTGAAGTAGATACGTCTTTGAAGCCTAGGAGGGAAAACAGGATACCATTGGAGTATTCTGTGATCTATCTAAGGCTTTTGACTGCGTAGACATGGCAGCTTTGAGATCAAGCTTAAACACTACGGCATCCAGAATCAGACAATAAACCTCATACATAGTTACTTATCGAATCGCATTCAAAAAGTAGATATTAGCGGTAGCAGATCTTCGGAAACCTCCTTACCATCCTGTGTAGGGGACCTATGTGACATTGTATTGTTTGCTGACGATATTTCATTAATCTTTAGAGTCGATAGGGCTAAAAATAACTATGATAGTGTAAATGCTTCTCTAGCTAAAGTTCTTGATTGAATTACAGTAAATAACCTCCTAATAAATGAGAAAAATCATCCGATTTACCTTGCCTAATGTTCAAGTCAGCAATGCTAACATTATCTTAAATGGGAAACACTTAACTTTATTGAAGCAACTACTTTCTTAGGTTTAAATATTGATGCAAAGTTGCAATGGGGTATTCATATTGAGTCATTAGCTAGCAGATTAAGTTCGTACTGATGAAGCTACGGCGAGGTTAGTTTATTTTAGTTACTTTCACAGTACTATGTCTTATGGCATATTTTTATGGGGAAGTGCAGCTGATATTGAAAGCATTTTTATTCTACAGAAGAGAGCTGTACGGGCAATTTATAAAATGAAAACTCGTGACTCTCTCAGGGAACATTTTAAAGAGATTGGTATGCTTACAGTCAGCTCCCAATACATTTATGAAAATCTAATGCACGCTCACAGAAGCATTGATGAGTTTAGTAAAAGAAGTGATGTACACAGTGTTAATACTAGAAATAAAAATAAACTTGATTTACCTAAGTATCGCTTAGGAAAAGTAAATAATTTGTGGCGTACCTATTGATTCGACATAATTGGACCGATACCTAAATCGCTGTCAGAAAAGCTCCGCACAACACTTTAGATACACATTACAAATTGTGTATCTAAAAGTTGAATGGATCATCAAAAAATTAACCAGAGGTTCTTGCCTTTCTCCTTGTGTGCTGGTCGCGATTCTGAACAGGTGGTAGATTTGACGTTTCAAAATGATCCTTAAAAATCTTAATGAATAAAGAAATGTTGACTTTGACTTTGAAATAGGCATAGATCGTAAGCGACTACCTTGCTCATCAGGAACATAGAACTACAATGTATAAATATATTAATATTGAGCTGATCCGGAAGTTGTGGGATCATATTCAGTGCACCAATAAACGTTTTGGTTTTTCGGAAGATTGTGCGCATTTAACACATACACATGCTCTGACGATGAAGGAGGAACCATCACATCCTCATTCATCAACCTCAATCATCAGGAACATGCCGGTTTGATGTGAGGAACCGGCATGTCCCTAGAACCAAAAGTCATATTGAAATGTGTCAATAGCTAGTATTCTGCTAATCGGTGAAAGACTTGCAACCACGTATTGTATACTAGCTACTCGCAAAACGTGGGCATTGTACCGAACATAAGTTTGGACGTGCCTCGACTCCTCGGCACGTCCAAACTCGGGGAAAAAGTCGTGAGTGTATATATTTATTTTATATTTATATATGTCTGCGATATTCTGTCAAGCGGAGGTACTTCCCAAGGGCTGATCAAATAGTGAGCAGAAATCGTAGTATGCCCTTACCTCTCGAATCACCTATGGAGATTCCTCATTAGAAAGCTGTATTCAAAATCAATAACCAGCGAGTTAACTTACCCAGCCCGTGTTCCCAACTTAGCAGTCATAAAACTCACGGCCGATTTGTCTCCACCTTATCCGTTTTTAAGCTGATAGTGATAACATCTTGGGTCACCCCTAGGGATCGTTCTCCTATTTATATGATAATCAGAGGCTCTAGCACAAGTTGAGATAGGTAGTGAGACGCGACCGTTCAACCATTTATTTTACTCTAGACCTTGTGTCTATGCCATGCCTATGAAGTTCAATAATTGGCAGATTATTTTTTATTGTGCGACGGAGAATCCTTCATCTCACCTGAAGTTAAGATACACCGAAGGTGGAGGCGCACTTCACCCGGAATCCTCAACAAACTGAAGAACTGACTATATTACCTCTAAACGACGGAACAAAATAATTTTAAAATTGTTGTTATGGCGACAGAATTTGGTAAGCGAACCACAGGCATGGTACGTGTTATGTGGACGCTGTTATTTCTAGACAATAGTGAAGCGTGGGATATTTGACACCATGTCAAATGCTTTATAGACTACTAACTTCTGCTTGTGGCTTTGTCCGCTTGTTACCCCTTATAAAAAATAGCGTATGTTGTGTTCCAAAGCATTCACTATACCCATGCCAAATTTAGACGCGTTCAGCCGTTTAGACGTGAAAAGGTAACAAAAAAACAAACACACATTCAAATACGTTATATTCCATTCCCACCCTATCCGGAAATCACACTAACCCTGAACATGGGTGGATGGATGTTTTGCTTATTTAAAAAGACATCGACATTGTATACATTGTTAAGATTAAAGAGTAACGTCACACAAACAATAGCTGGTTTGGTTGGTGGTAGGACTTTGATTAAGTCCACGAACTTCACCTTTTTTTTGAAGGGGGAAATGTGAACGCCGACACCCTATAGCACTGAGGGATGCAATAGGGTAGTGTGAGGATGATGGACTCGTCGACTCACTAGATCCACCCAGGTCGCCGGCCTCAATGCATGTCAATGGGCTCCGACAACTCTTTATTTTTCTACCACTAACATTACCTAATCGAAGTATGTCACAATAACTACATTCTAAATTGTTGTGTTCCGGCAGTATTAGAGATCAAATTGTCGCTTCCGTCTGGTACTGGTCTGGAACAGTTGAGTTACCTATAGGCCGTTTGTAACGGTCCTTAGGTAATCTGACTGATTCCTTTGTACATAGTTAGTTGAATTGTATTTTTTTTTTATCTATTATTAAAGTACAATTAAACTAACTATGTACAAAGGAATCAGTCAGATTACCTAAGGACCGTTACAAACGGCCTATAGGTAACTAAACTGTTCCAGACCAGTACCGGACGGAAGCGTGCCCAAGATACTGACTGCATTGCCACGCTGAATAGCTATGCTAATTCGCTGGACTAAAGAGCGAGCCAAGTCACGTGTCGCCTCAATCATTTTATTGAATAAATATAAAAAATGAAGAAATCTTTAAAAAAATTGTTAAATAGTCTGTCGAGGATTCCCGGTGAAGTGCGCTTTCACGTCTGACCTTATCATTTTTTTTTTTTTTCATAACATGACGCGATGAAGGCTAAGCGCTTCCTCGTCTACCAACAAAATAAAAACTTTAAAATAAGGATACTCAGACCTAGGTTAGAATAATGTAACAGTGATTAAAAGGAAATCAAAAACCAATAGAATATTGTTTCGTCCGCTAGCGAAAAGCTGGCATTCGATAGCTGAAATATATTCTTGCTACGGCTACCTCGGCTTCGAAGGCGAGGCATGTCTTGCGGATATTAACTGGACTTCGGACAATCCCAATCAGGGCGGTTCTGGAATTCGGTTCTCGCAATATTGCCTGGAAGTGCGGTTGAAATTTATTTGAATTGGTTTTTGTCTAGCAAAGGTAGTTAGAAAGGGAGTCTGACCACTGAATTGAGACTATTTTTTTCGTTTAACCGTGGTACGGTTAAGAAGCATAATTATTCTAGCCAGATACCTGTCCGATATCTGGCTAGAATAATTATGGGTACACAACCCCGATCTTCTCTAGCAGCTAATGTCTTAATTTCACCTGATTTTCAAGTTATGATAAGGCCGAAGGTGGAAGCGCACTTAGTTATTAAGGCGACAGATTTAGGTAAGATGGTGGTAGCTAGCCAGGCTGACTTAAACAAAATCCTACCACCAACCAAACCAAGCACAATATTGCTTCCCCTGGGGATCAAACCCGGAACCTCTGGAACTGAAATCGGTGGGTTAAACCTCTAGACCACAGAGGTGGTTAAAAAGTCACCACTATCCTGCGACATTATTATCCTTATCCTTCAGTATCCATATCCTTATCCCTTCATCCCACACAACCGATTATTTCCAAGGAGCGTTGCCATGCAGGCGGCCGTTCTTAAAATCTCAGCCAAAGCTCTAACAACATGGCCTTGAAGAAGACACGTTGTGCCAAACCCACCTAGTGTGGGATATAATGGACAGGAAAATGATGATTGCATTAATAAAATTCATCTTTGTAAGCGTTCTCCTCAAGAGGGTGAAATATAATTTATAGTTTTTTATTAACCATGTCGCCACAAACAGATCTCGTCACGAAATTTTGAATTGATCTGTAATTGAATGTATTTTTTTTATAAAAAAGAGCCAGTAGCCCACCTAATGATAAGTGCATCTCTTACCTATAACAATACTTATCGCGTAAGACACATACACAAAGATCATAGGCTACACGGCTCTGCATTGCGACCGTCAACTTGAGGCATAAAAGAGTTAAGCCTCACGGCACTGTTACACCGGCGAAAATACCCTTTTAGCCGGAACACAGCAATGCTGCTTGGCGGCTGAAATAGGTATGGTGGTAGTACTTCCCCGGACGAGCCCTTTCACAAGGGGCTCTACTACTCTTGATATGTATGGATGATCTCTGATCTGATATGAATAAATTCCAGTACCTTGTCAGTATTTTTGGATAACTACTTATTTTTCTATGGGTCTTCAAACAAAAGCGACGAAAATCGGTTTATGAAAGCACGTTTTTTTAGGGTAAATAAAAATGTGTGTTTGTTCTTCTGTTAAATAGTGAAAGGCAGTAGGCGCTATCAATGTTTTTTCAAATAAATGTCCATGAATTGTATAAATATGCAAGGAAGTTCGGGACTTGAATAATGAATGGTGTTTATTAGTTTATTCCAAACATTTTTGTGATTAACATATCCTGTATATGTTAATCTACAAAATAATGAGTTTTTTTTCATAGCCACTATGGCCAAGTCTCAAACCGTGAGAGTTATCGAAAAGTCATGTTAGGAGTCACGTGCTCGATTTGAAAAAAAAGTTCTGCATTAAAAAAACTAGTTTTTTTTTAGTTTTTCAGGAAAAGTAAGTTTTTAAAAAAAAAAAACCATTTTTGAGTTCTTTGTTTGATAATAAAACCGTGTGATGACTATGTGCCCAACAAAGTGACAAAGTGACACTTTCAAAATATAAAAATTATAAATTCAACTTTATGAATTTTGTAATAGTTGTACGTATAGTCTGAAATGCTTAAGCGAAGCTCCTAAATCCTCTTTTGCTGTTCGTGTAGAACTTTTGAAAGTCGTAACGTCTTCTAAAAGCCGAACATCGCCGAATGCGAAGGTACAACTTTGCCGTTCAAAAACAGAATAACTCATAAATTTCAAAATTAGATTAAAGTTGATTTTATGTCGTGGAGCAAATTTCTGGATTCTCTAATTTTGCACAATGGCGACTCCATTGTGCAAAACTGGAGAATAAGCAATACTGAAAAATTTTAAGCTCTTATAAAATATTTTTTTAATTATTTTTTCCTATCTGCAACTATACGGTGGGAACGACAATATTCAAAATGTTCAGCCATCAAAGAACTCAAAAATGCAAAAAAAAAATGATTTTCAAAAACTTACTTTTCCTGAAAAACTATAAAAAAACTAGTTTTTTTTTAATGCAGTACTCATTTTTTTTAAATCGAGCACGTAACTCCTAACATGACTTTTCGATAACTCTCACGGTTTCAGACTTGGCCTGGCCTCAGTGGCCCTGAAAAAAATATGCATCATTGGTATGTTTTTAAAAAAAAATATGTAAGTATCCATTTTCAAAATCAGAATCAATTATAGTTGATTCCTTTTTGATTTTACATACAAATGTAAAAAGATAATACAGATTAGGTAGTCAAAAATCAAATATCTATACAAATGGTACCCTATATTCATCAGTAGGTAATTGCCTAGTCAATTTCCTCCTCATATTCATCATAATCCAGTACCCATATTACAAGCTTTGCTTAGTTTGGGGGTAGATGACGTTGGGTAATGTCCAGTAACCATTTATGTACTTTACTTACCAAAACCGTTTTCCATTTTTTTTTATTTTATTGTACGACGGGGAAGCTAGGCCGAAGGTGGAGGCGCACTTTACCCGGAATCCTCAACAAACTGAGGAACTGGCTATCTTACCTCCAAATACCGGAACACAACATTTTTTTAAGAATTGTTATTATGGCGACAGAGAGCCAGGCAGACTTAAACAAAGTCCTACCACCAACCAAACCGAGCACAATATTGTACTCCCTGGGGATCGAACCCGGGACCTCTGGGTCTGAAATCGGTGGGTTGAACCACTAGATCACAGAGGCGGTTAAAAAGAGCTTTGCTTAGTTTGGGGGTAAAATGCGTTGTAAAAAACCGTTTTCTATTTCCGGAAAATATACAGAAACAGAATGATTTGCAAGAAATCCGTGACGGAGGTATGCCAGCAAAAACTGACCCGTTAATCGAATATAGTCGAGAAAACCGAGTTCACCTAAACTGGGTCATCCGACTAGCATCGTCTTGTGTCAGGTACCATCACAATTTACAGCAACCTTAGTCCTGCTGATGAGAGGGACGGTGCTATACATCCTCGCACGTAGCTGAGTGAAACGGATGAAAGAGATAACATTGCAAAAAAAAAAAAAAAAATCGGACATTAATTTTTACACAGCGCCATCTAGCCCCAAACTAAGCATGGCTTGTAATATGGGAACTGGATTACGGATAGAATACTTAAATACTTTTTTTTAAATACATACTTACTATATGATACAACACCCAAACACAGAACAAACATCTATATTCATCACACAAATGTTTGTCCTGGGTGGGAATCGAACCCACAGCCTACAGCGCAGAAGGCAGAGTTACTACCAACTGAGCTATGAGGCTTGTTAAACATACGTTTTTTTAGTTACGTGATAACTTGAGGATTCCGGTGAAGTGTGCTTCCACCTTCGGTCTTATCATAAAATAACAAAACACAGCTCAGTTGGTAGTAGCTCTGTCATCTGCGCTGTAGGTTGTAGGTTCGATTCCCACCCGGGACAAACATTTGTGTGATGAATAGTAATATAGGTTTATAATATATTATGTTTGCTCTGTGTTTGGGTGTCGTATTATATGATAAGTATGTATTTACAAAAAAAAGTATTATAACCGTTATCTAGTTCCCATATTACTAGCTTTGCTAAGTTTGGGACTAGACGGCGCAGTGTGAAATTAATGTCCTGTAATAAGTATTTAAGTAACTTGAAACCAGATGAAGGACAAGAGCTTCACCATCGTTCATTATTAAAAAAAAAACCATAATGAAGATTACACATCGTACCTTATATTTAATCAAAAACAACGACAAAGTATCGCACCATTTCAGAGATAAATATTGAAAGTGAGCAAAACAAATGTTTTCAGATTGTTTTTCTAAACAGAAAATGTTCCTCAATTGTGTTTCTGAAATCACAGATTTTAGACAAAACACCAAAGTTATCCTAAATAACAGATATGTAGATAAAATAAGCACCGAGTATTATTAGGTTTAAAGGCTTATTTAACATGCCTGCTAAGCAGGCAATGCTCCTGACGTTTTTTCCCCAGCTAGGGATAGATAGATAGATATAACGTTTATTCACACAAACACATATACAGTAAAAAATAAACAACAGACATGACAGTTACGACATTATACATCAACAGAGAGGTATTTAAAAAATAAATAAATATATAATTTGCATAAGTGACGTGACTGGGAGCTGACGACAAGAAAATAGAACACTGCAGTGAGCCATGCTGCGTGAAAAGCCCCGAGCTCAGCGTGTGCTGCGAACGAGTCCACAGCGCTGATTTTCAGCACAGGGCTGTGGTGACATTATAAAAAACAGGGATACGATACCAAGATACTACTAAAAATTAAATTAAAGTATGAAAGTACCTACATCATTTTTTCATAAATAAATACAAAAAAATACTACACAACAAAAAATAATATAAGACATAATATATAGGCGTTTGTGACATACTAACCAAAGCAAATATAATAAAACAAAAAGTATTTTAAACATTATTAAAGGTCAATTCCGAAAATGCCAAGGAAGTGCATGTAATGTATAAATATAATCGAATAGTTTATTCAATAAAAAGTACAATTAAACTAACTATGTACAAAGGAATCAGTCAGATTACCTAAGGACCGTTACAAACGGCCTATAGGTAACTCAACTGTTCCAGACCAGTACCAAACGGAAGCGTGCCCAAGACACTGGCAGCATTGCCACGCTGAATAGCTATGCTAATTCGCTGGCCTAAATAAGAGCCAGCCCTTGGGTCACGTGTCGCCTCAATCAAAAGCCCAGCAATATTTTTGAAAACCCGAAGGGCACCGGCTCCCCACGGACCCAAGGTCTCCACCCCAAAAGGCTCAAATATTACCTATTTGAGCTCTGTCGAGACCACTATATTTGCGATAAATATAATAAATACAATGAAAAATATAGTAAGTTATATAGGGGTAACCTCTATGGCCTAGTGGTTCACACACTGGTGTCAGATCCCGAGGTCCCGGGTTCGATATTGTGTTTGGTTTGGTTGGTGGTAGGACTTGTAAGTCCGCCTGACTAGCAACAACTATCTTACATAAGTCTGTCAACATAACAAGAAGCTCAATTAATTAATAACAAAAACGGGTCTTCATCGCGTACCTTTTTATATTCCCGACAGTCAGTCTACCCGAACTTTGCTCTAAAGGTTAAGTTATGAAGTCGCTATTTCTGACTTTGCTTGTACCTATTCAATACCAAAAATTTAGTTTTATCTCTCTATGTTTGTATGTTTGGCGCTCCATCACGCGAAACGGCTGAACGGATTTGGATGAAATTTGGTGTAAACCAAGCACCCTTACATTACACCTTGGATTAGCACATGGGCTAATCTATTTTACTCTATTAATCAGTTCCTGTGGGATGAAAATGGAATGGCCAATATCGCCATATAAAACTTGTTACTTCTTTGGTGCTTAATTCTTGCTCAGAGGACATCTTTGGTTATTCAACGTAGGAATTAATCCTTTACCAAAATAACAATTATTTTTGTGTTTTAGTTTAAGTTCAGTCCAGTTTCTTAAAATTTCACTATTAGAAGATTAAAATAAATTAATAAAAACATTTTTATTTAGACGTCGAATACAAATTGTGAATACCTTTATAGGACCCGAGATAGGTTTTTGTTAATCTGTCGTTAAATCAGGGATTATTCATACTAAAAAGTATTTTTAGTTTGTTATCATCATTTCACCCCACAAACGTTATCTGCTGAACATAGGCCTCCTCAGGGTGTGTGTGTGTGTGTGTGTGATGGTGTTCGTATGTGTTTGTGCGAGTCACGCGGTGTAGGTGTGTGAGGAAGCGAAGATGGGTAGAATGTGAGTATAAAAGGGACATATTAAGAAGAAACAATAAACATAGAAGATATGTACAGAGTAGAGCTAAGCCCTGTGAAGAGTTTTCTACCAGCCAACCTTTAAGAGAGAGAGAGAGAAAGTGTGTGAAAGAAAGAGAGAGACGATGCACGGAATAAGTACTTGTCAAATGTGTACTGGAATTAAAAAAATAAATAAATAGTACATATTACTTATGTTTTAAAATATCAATATGTAATACAATGTTATTGTAAAATAAGCATGAGTATAAAAAAATAGATAGATACATGTCTACAGATGGTGGATGCTACAAGGACTACTTTCTTTACAATAGCTACGCCGTAGCACCCTCTACGCATAGTGCTACGCTATTTGCTACGTAGCGTAGCCTTTAAATAAAGTGCTACTCTACGTTGTGGTTAACCACAGACCATAGAGTTCTGTGCCCTTAACTGTGATTGATTTATGACCTCTTCGAGGCATGAATTGCATTTGATATTACTACTTTCGGTAAGTATAAAGTTTATCCCCGTATTCAGACATGATTATCTTTTTTTTAGAAGGCGAAATTTGCACAAGCAATGATAAGAACTACGATGGATGGAACCTACCCAGAAGGAATAAGTATGTATATTTTGTGACACCCATTATGCTCGTATTAATATAATGTAAGAAGGTGTGGATTATAATGGTTAGTTTAGTGCATCTAGTACAAGTCGTGGTACATTAGAAGCTAGCACAAACCCGTCGCGTAGTAAATCGATGACAGTCGCAGATTCAGATAATTTCAGAACACCGCAAATGCCAGAAACTGCGACACTGGAGCCAGTGTTAACTAAAGCGATACGGACTCACTCAAACGCGAGAGCAAATCAATAAATGCCTCTTCGCTATATGTAGGTACTTCAATATTTTAGAGAAAATGTAAGGGTTTGTTGACAGTGCGAGGGCTGCAATGTTATCAGGGGCTATCTCCAACACGCCGACTCAGTCCCCCCCACCCCCCAACCTAGTCGATGCCCTGTCACCACGCCCAGATCCTCGTGGATGCTGCGTCATGGACCCATATCACAAACTTTGTGAAATAAATAATGTTGTTGATTGGTTATGTAATGCGCTTACCCGTTAGAGCGAGATCCCAGTTTGGGCGCCATTTAGCGCGATGATAGCGCGTAGCGGTGACAGCGCGCAAGAGGTCCGGACGCGGCGACGGGCGGCGCGCGACTGCCGCGAAACCAAGTCGCTGGCGCGTGCGTGCGAATCACGCATGTGCAAAACTACCCTTCATTTTATTTTTCTCTCCCACACTGGGTATCTCACTAAACGCAACTCACAACTCAATTCAACCTCTGTATCGGATTGATTACTATTAATTACCTATTATTAATTATTTATTAACATTCTTAAACATAACATTGCATGATAAACTTTTGATTCGTTACATTACAAAAGTTTAATTAATTATATCCAGGCATTTAAATGATAAGGTAGGTGTATAGACATTTAAAAATGAGAAGATAATCACAAACCAGTTGTTTAATTAAATGGGTAATAGGAATATACATATATAAAAGAAAAACGTGCTCTTATCTAATAATCATATATACTAGTTAACAGAGGGTAGATAATTTACTCTCGCAGTAAGGAAAAACCTCGAAATAACCTCTCTCACTTTCCGCAATCAGATCAACCTGAGGATACTACGCTACGTTAAGGTTTATTTTGGCTCCGCAGACGAAATTCTCTCAAAGATACCTCTCTCTCTCTCTTTCGCTCTCTCTCTCTCTCAAAGGTTTTCTGCTAACTACACTACACTACACTTAAAACTCTTTAAGGATTAAGCTCGCCTTTATACATATGTTTTCCTATGACATGTTTAAATCATATATACAATAAAGAATTACAAGAGATTCTTGCCGAGATACGTCCAAACTTCTCTACTAAATCCACGGTAAAGTAGAGTGGAGTTTAAAGCTCGACTCAAGTGCCGTGTAACGCTCTCAATGCGCTATTTCTTCGGGCTTTAAAAGCCGCAGGAAACGAGATTACTCTCGTGTAGATACGATGGCGAATACGAGTGGCATTCCAATGAGCGTGGAGTTTGCGAGATATCGCCGGATATTGGAAGCCTACTATGAAAAACAAACGGATTGCACTTTTTTCAACACAATAATGACAGAGGTTCTTTCGTATTCGACGACGTTAGATTTTCGTAGTAGGACCTCGGATCCGCGACGCTTGCCATGAATTGCAATGGACTTCGCGGGGATTTACGATTACAAGCTCGTAAAGTGAGGTAGATCTCGAGGTTACGGATTCATGTAAATTGTGAAAGGTACCTTCTATGCGTTTGCGAGACAGGCTAGTTGGGGCTTTTGTGGATACGAATATTTTATTTTATATTTATTTCCAAAATAATAGGAAAACTTACAGCTAGGTCTTAAAAATCGTTACTTACATAATACAGGCTGGTATAAAACAGCGAGTGTGTGCTGAGGGCCAATTAAAAAACTTTCCGCAGTTATGTTCTTAAACGGATTAACAAAAACACACCGTGATTGTAGACGACATGAAATACAAAACATACAGCAACATTAAATTAAAGTTATAAGTAATTATTTTAAAAAAAACATTGCTAAGTAAGCTTTTACGCTTACTTGCAGATGTGTTAAATAAATCGACATCAAGATTTTTACTGACCAATGAGTTGAACGATTTGCAAGCTCGTATTAAGAATGCGTTTTGTATATAATTCGTTTTTACCATAGGAACGTTGAGAATTCTCGTATTCATCGATCAAATCATAGTTATGGCATATACACATATTGACAAGCCTCATAGCTCAGTTGGTAGTAGATCTGCCTGCTGCAGGTGGGTTCGATTCCCAGCCAGGATAAACATATGTGTGATGAATATAAATTTAGTTCTGTGTTTGGGTGTTGTATTGCATGATAAGTATGTATCTACAAAAAAAAATAAGTGTTCCACCCGTAATCTAGTGCCCATAGTAGCTACACAAGCTATGCTTAGTTTGGGGCTAGGTGGCGCTGTGTGAAATGAATGTTCTGATATATTTAATTTATATAAATAAGGCCCCGATCCCATATCGTAGGTTTGTGTTTTCCATAGGTTTTACCTAAGAGTTGGATAAAGTAAGGCAAATTTCAGAGTAGTAGTAGAGGTCCTTGTGAAAGGGCTCGTCCGGGGAAGTACTACCACTATTCGTATTTCGACCGCAAAGCAGCTTTGCTGTATTTCGTTTCGAAGACAATTTTTGACACAAAATGTAGGTAATTACCCATCTGATTATGTTGCTGTTTTAAGGTATTGAGTACCTACTTTATAAAAAAACATTAGCTAGGCTAGGCACCTACCTGATTTAAAAGGTCCAATTTTTTAACGTATTCCCCTCCACCACTGATTGTTGAAAACCACAGACACAACTGACTCGAACAAGGTTATATCAATCTCCAAAGGTCCGGAAGAGTTAACTACGAATAGGTACATACGTGTAGGTACCTAACTCAAGATTGGATAACGACATCTAACAGTTCGCAGATTACATACCTAGGTACCTGTGTGGGAGCCTTGTCGCTCCTACGTTTAGGTATGCTAGTATTTTATTATCTGTGCTTTAGGTATAGAAACTACCAACCTACCTACTTACGTTTGTTGAACTGAATCTATTCTCAAACACATGGAATGTTTTCGGATCGGAAACATTACTTTTTGTCGGATCCGAGATCCTGAGAGTCCGATAGATTTCAATGCTATTCTCAAATCATTTCTCAGACCAATGTCACCATCAAGGATTAATTCTATTACCAGGAACATCACTTCCATGTATAATTTAAATGTGTTACTGTATTTTTTGTTATTATCAATTTTCATTTCATTAACGAAAACCTTTTGTGAGAAGTTTAGAATTATTCGATTTCCGAGAAATAGCGTTCTTGGAATCTCCATTGGAAGTTTTTCCGCACGAGTAGGTACAATCTTGGAGTCTTCAAGTCCAGAGTAAATAGGTTCCTTTTAGTCAAGCGTGTTCCACATCTTTACTTGTTTTACATGTAAGCTGGTGGTCAAACGCTTAACTATCACTAATAATAAAAAATATAAAAAATTAAGAATTCGTGATAAGGGTTTCCGAATGTTTGAGAATAGCTATACTGATCAATATAACTACAATTTGTATGTACCTAATTAATTCGCGCCAATAATGCATACATACGACGAGTGAATATATTTTTTTGAAATTCGTCGACTAGCTTCTCAATTTGAAATTGAGATTCACCTCACATTGATACTTGAGTGCGTAGGCAAATTAGTATTTATTACTAACTAGTGGTTCTGTAACAGTAGACCTCGCGAGCCCTTATAACCATGCAATAACCGATGCTTTCATCTTTCACTTTTCCATTTAGACTTTTGAGCAAATACAGGTATAAGCTTTAGTGATTACTCGTGTTCCCCTAGTCCTAGGAGGTCAAATCTGATCTCTACGAGTTCGTCTCGCAAAGGCGGAAAGAACTAATAAATGAATATAGTATAATTCTTTATAGTATACAACTTAAGAAAAAAATAAAATACCTCCCATTGGCTTACCTACATAGTCGTTTGAGTCAAATAGGGGTTTTAGCGATTCGCTTTCCTTTGGTCTGAGGACATTGAACCTGGTGTCTACGGATTTATCTTGCAAAGGTGGAGAGGACTGCGTAGTCTGATTAGTAAACGTAGGTATAAATTTACCAGAAAAAAAAACTACAGCAAACTTCCCTCTTTGTCCCCCTATTCCCCCCCCCCCCACCCCCCCACCCCCAGATCAAAAATCGCAATCCACTAAAAAATTTTATAAATCAAGGAACATGTGTGCCAATTCATCAAAATCGGTTGAAAATACGACCTGGGACGCTACCGCCGACGGCGAAGCCGATCTCCATTGGCTTAAAATTAGCTTCATGAGAACTAGAAACGATTTTTACCGTCAAATGTACTGAACGGATAGGTTTCAAAACATGTGTACACTTTTGAGATGGGAAACGCCATTTTGAATATGACATTGATATTTTGAATATGAGCAGGTAAAAATCTTTTCTAGTTCTCATGAAGCTAATTTTAAGCCAATGGAGATCGGCTTCGCCGTCGGCGGTAGCGTCCCTGTAGGCGAGAACAAACCGACTCTCTCTGGTTTGGGGCTGCTAAAATGCACCTTAGTGACCTGGAGATTGCTCAACGAGCCAGCGTAAAGGTTGGGGCGGTTCGTCCTTGCCGCTACCCGTGTGTAGGTAATTCCTACATCAGTTATTTTTTTAAACTCCAGGAGTGCCTACTCCCTCAAATGGCACTACCTACTTTTACTTTTCATAATCCCGTATCAATACCTACGTAGGTAGTAAAAAAACATACCTACCATGGAAAAATATTGTAAGTAGGTATCTACATTTCTACTACTAAACTAGTACATACCTATAAAAAGTGATTAAAAATATTTATTCGACTTATCGAAATCTGTATAATTTAAGGCCCTGTCATTAGACGTTTCCTCTTTTTCCAATGGAAAATTATAGTACTTCTGAACAAGTCACGAGTCTATTTTTTATATATGTATTACTTCAGGTGCCTATCTACATTAAAGGTAAGCTTAAAACATAATAGTTGAAAAAAATCTCGATAAAAATATTATGAATATGTTGAAAATGTTACGTTTCAAAATTTACAAGAGAAATATTGTGATACCTACAATGAATATTGACTTACGATTTATTTTAAATGATAGATTACTTGTTGATCTACATTAAAGGTAAGCTAGTTTTTTGATACCAATTCAAATTCAATTTTAATCATGAATATTTTGTAAAACTACAGGCGCACCGCGCGCCCGCCTATCAATCAGTAGCTCTGTGACCACTGTCGACGTCGAACGTATGCTTGTTATCCTCGCAGCGGTCAGACAACACCTAGACTCATAATAAATATTAGGACGAATGTAAATAAGCATTTTTTTCTGTGCCAGTAAAGGTACTATCATATGGTTGCATTACCTACCTACATACTAGCAACGTGATCTCAGAATAAGAATTATCAAAAGGTTTTATTTACGATACGCATGCGCCACCTAGCAGCTTACCGTTGTCAACTCTCATAATCGTTTCTGTCGCGATTTTAGCTGCATAGAGTGCCTTAAATGAAAAATCGATTGGTGGAAATGGTAGATTTTCCAAAGATTGGTAGGAATAATTTTGCTTCTAGCAATAAAAAGTTTAGCTGTCATCAGGATGTCAAAAACTTGCAACTTTTTTAATAAATTCTTCGAGAAACAAAAAGTGTGACGGGTGGTTTATTTTATGAGTTTTCTTGTGAAAAAATAGAATAAAATGTCTACTTTAGCAACAGCATTATCCGTCGCTGGGACCAGGTCCTCAGGACAGCCCGTCAGAACTCAAAATGGTAAGTTTTATTGACAAAACACATGAGGTGATTTCATCCCGGCAGATCACATGCATCGCCCCTGATGGTTACTTTTTCATAAATAATTCTCACAAAAGCTTGAAAACTGCTTTCAAATTGTGAATTTCGTTTTCCTTGGCGAGGAAACTTGTGAAATGCCTCATATGTTTGTACAAAATGCTCAATTTTAGATAAAAATAACCTATCACAACTTTTCACCATGGTTACAGCTTACTCCATTGTTTTATCATCACTTCAAAAAAGTTGTACATTAGTAAGTAGGTAGTATTACCTATATTATTATTTTTTTGCAGTAATGGCTGCGGCGTCAATAGCAAATATTGTTAAGAGCTCACTAGGCCCTGTGGGGCTGGACAAAATGTTGGTTGATGACATTGGAGATGTCACAGTTACAAATGATGGTGCTACCATACTCAAGTAAGTTATCTTATTGCTGACAATATTTGAAGGCTTAAAATATATGTATGTTGGATTGTTGGTCACATCTACACAACATTCATGCATTCCAATGTTTAGTGATCTGAAAGTAGAAAACAATTCTCTGCTTCTTGTACTTTAACAGAAATTTCTGCAAAGATTCTGAAGAGACACCCTAGAAAAAAATATTTTTAATTATTTTAGTCATACAAATACACAACAAGGGACTTTATTGCAGTGCTAGCTGACTGCGCAGTTACACTTGTGCCAAGGTTCTAAGTTTATCACTATCATTTCAGGCCATATAAGCCCACTGACGAACAAAGCATTTTCTTCAAAGCTCCATTGTAGACCTCATTCTTGCCCAGCTGAACAGCATCCAGGGCTGACTAGCTCATGTTTATATACATAGGTATATTGGCACTATTTTCAATTCTCTTCATTCTAGTTTGTAACCATCCACTAGAGCCGCTTCACAGGTGTCCATACATATGCCCTACTTACAGTGGTCAGTGTCTATCTCAAGTCAGTTTCATTCCTGTTGGTTTCGGAGCTGTTAGTGTAAGAATTTCTACTTGTTTTAATGGATCTCTGTAAACTGACGCCTGAATCTATTAGCTAGATCTAGACTTATACTGAATATTGATTCTTACAGAATGCTGGAAGTGGAGCACCCTGCTGCCAAAGTACTGGTGGAGCTCGCACAGCTCCAAGATGAGGAGGTCGGAGATGGGACGACATCTGTTGTCATCATTGCTGCTGAATTATTAAAGGTAATTACCTTAAATATTTCAGCCTTACCTACCCTAATACTACTGTCTGTTGCCATAACAACAAATATGAATTGTTGTTTTCTGGCATTTAGTAAGGTAAGATAGCCAGTTCCTCATATTGTTGAGGATTCCTTCAGCCTTATCTTAACTTGTAACCAGGTGAGATGAAGGCCATGTGCTTCCCTGTCATACAAAAAAAAAAAGTAAACCAATATCACCCCAAAACAAAACTACACGGTAAGCTATTTACTTACTTGATTTGACTTCTTGTAATAGAAGTCTTATCAAAACGCACGGCAAAACGTGAGGTGAGATGATAGCCAAGCACTCGTGTCATACAATAAAAAATATAAACAAGATAGCTTCATTTTTATCCGACATCCTCAGAAGGAGAGTTATGTTTTCCGAGAGTATGGGATTTCAATTCCTGACCTGTGATTTTACTTTCAGAATGCTGATGAACTAGTAAAGAACAAGATCCACCCAACAAGCATCATCTCTGGGTACCGACTAGCATGCAAGGAAGCTGTGAAGTACATCCAGGATAATCTTACCGTCACTGTGGAATCTCTGGGCCGACCATCCATTATCAACGCTGCCAAGACCACCATGTCTTCCAAACTTATTGGAGCGTATCCTTTTAACCATGAAATGATATCTTTTAAGTCATGCGGTTTAGGTTATAGGCAAGAGATGCACTTAACATCAGGTGGGCTAGTTACCGTTTCCGTCTCCTAGTTGTATAAAAATAAATGAAACTACTCAATTAGGTCATCCTCTAGCTGCAGGTAATGGTTTAATCTGGTGCTTACTACCACAAGGTTGCATGGCATACCTACAGTGTCTTCCTGTATTGATGGTCCATCATTAGCATATAAGAGGCTTTATTCATAAATAATAGTGAGCAGATTATCCCCTTTCCAAAGATAAAACATGTTGTCACAAATAATTTGTTTAACAATCCATATCAGTGATGCCGATTTCTTCTCCGAGATTATCGTGGACGCCGTTCAAGCCATCAAGATCACAGACACCAGAGGAAATGTAGCATACCCCATCAAGGTAACCATCTGATTGTCTGTTCAAACGTTCACTGACAGCTATAAAATATAATATCCTTACGATACAGCATTTCTTGGTGTCTTTTCTCTCTTTAATAAAACCTTTTTTTTATTATTCAACGGGGTAGCACTTGGCCTTTGTCTCATCTTTTGTGATAAGTTATGATAAGGCCGAAGGTGGAAGCACACTTAACCCGGAATCCTCAACAGACTGAGGAACTGGGTATCTTGCTTTTAATATTGGAATACAATTTGTATTGTTATGGTGTGATACTTTGGTAATATTGTGGTTAGTTAGCCAGGTGGACTTAAAACAAGGCCTACCACCGCCCAAATTGAGCACAAATTTGAACCTGTGTGGGGAATATAATAGGCTCTTCTAGACAACTTGTTTTAGAACATTTTTGGGTATCTTATTATAATAGCGGTCATCCACCGTTTTCCATATCCTTCCAAGACCATCACAAGTCTTGGAAGGATATGGGGGAAACCTTTGCCCAGCTGTGGGACAGCATAGGTAAAAAAAAAGCGTACAGTTTGTCTTATGAACAATTTATTAACTTTATGGAGCCTAGTTGTGGGAACAGCTAGTTTATTCTTATTTCTAGTATTATAATTATCAGTTTTTTATTACCGTGAGTTGTATTTTTCTAGGCGGTGGTGAAAATGGGAAGGAGGGGTTAGGTTTAAGATTCTGTGTATTGTGGTGTGAAATGAGTATTATATTCCAGGCTGTGAACATCCTAAAAGCTCACGGGCGCAGCGCCCGAGAAAGCGTTCTCGTGAAAGGTTACGCCCTGAACTGCACGGTCGCCTCGCAAGCAATGCCCAAGAAGGTTCTCAACGCGAAGATCGCTTGTCTCGACTTCTCACTGCAAAAGACCAAGATGAAGATGGGTGTTCAGGTAATCTCACTTATCACTTTTTTAGGGTTCACAACAAAGAGTTTACATGCTGAAGAGAAAGTGGGCTGGCCATATTTGTCGAAGGACCGACCACCGGTTGGGTCAACGAGTCCTTCAGTGGAGACCACGTTACAAGACGTCCTCTGGCTAGATGGAGATCTTCGAAAATATTCATTTAAATGAAATGCTGTAAAGAGCCATATTGATCTATATGCACAATGTACTAAAAGTACTTAATTGGATAAGGATTAATGATGTATTGCTTAAAATCGTTTCATTTTTTCTCGTAAAAAGTGGTTATTTTGGGTTATCCCTAAGAGATAATTATACCATCGCGGACTTTTTTGTACACCTTTGGTAGGTTTACAATATTGTAGTATATTATTTTCTATTTGTGTTTATTTACGACATCACATTAGAAACCTCATAAATGATCAGTGTTTCTCTACTATATTATGCATGTATTATGCATATAAACTTTCCTCTGGAATCATATCTATTAAAAAACCCGCATCAAAATCCGTTGTGTAGTTTTAAAGATCTAAGTATACATAGGGACAGATAGACAGCGAGAAGCGAATTTGTTTTATACTATGTAGTGAAGTGATAAAGGATTTAGCATGAAAATTATATACATTTATACACATAAGTACATATATTACAGTTTTATTGTGATTAAATAAATATATATTACAGGACAATAATTTTACATAGCGCACTCTAGCCCCCAACTTAGCATTGCTTGTAATATGGGATCTAGATTACGAATAGAATACTTTAAAACTATTGTAGACGTATACATACTATGTTATACAACACCCAAACACAAAACAAACATCTATATTAGTGGGAATCGAACCCACAGCCTACAGCGCAGAAGGCAGAGTTACTACCAACTGAGCTATGAGGCTTGTTAAATTGTCGGCTTGTATGATTACAGTTATAAATTTACAAAGTAGGGAAATTATGGAGGTGAAAATTTGCTTAGCTGATCTGCAGGCCTACCCTCAAACCCAATAAAAAATACAATTCAACATTAATCGCAATCCAATACTCTAACAATATTACTAACTATGTAATTGTCTCTTGAAAAACAATTTGATAGCATTGGATTGAAATCGGAATTGCACTAATATTGGATTATTATTGTGTTAATACACTTTAAATTTTGAGCTTTTTATCAGTAGACAGTGATTACAAATAGTTTAAAACATGAATCTAAACATATTTTCAAACAAATCCATTATAAAAATCGTTGTTTTGATAAAAAAATATTATTTATGGCGGCATGGATGCCCACTCGTTGCTTAGGGCATAGATGGATTGGCCAATTCAATTCCAATCGCTATTGGTTCCTTCAATATCCACACAATATGAAATCAATTTGGCGCTAGGTTCGCATTCAAGAGTGTTCAAGAGTAAGAAATGACACAAACCCAATACCGATCGATCGGAATCGTGTTCAATGGAAAGCCAGCTGAATATGTCACGTTAAATCTGCTAGTTGCGTCACGGTCTCGTGTTTTTTCTCTCAGGTGCTGGTCAATGACCCCGAGAAGCTCGAAGCGATCCGCAACCGCGAGCTGGACATCACCAAGGAGCGCCTGCAGAAGATCCTAGCCACCGGGGTGAACGTGATCCTGTGCTCGGGCGGCATCGACGACCTCTGCCTCAAGTACTTCGTGGAGAACGGCGCTATGGGCGTCCGACGGTGCAAGAAGTCGGATTTGAAGAGGATCGCGAAGGCCACCGGGGCCGCCTTCCTCACTTCACTCACTAATATGGAAGGTACTGTCCATGTCAACTAAATAAAATTGTTTTTTTTTTTTTTTACTAGGTGTTGCCCTTCATCTCACCTGATTTTTCATGTTATGATTAGGCCGAAGGTGGGAGCGAACTTGATAACTGACATTGCTATATTGCTATCAACATGTTCTAATTTTTTCGCCATAACAAATCTTAAATTGTTGTGTTCCGGCATTTAGAGGTAAGATAGCCAGTTCCTCAGTTTGTTGAAGATTCCGAGTGCAGTGCGCTTCCACCTTCTGCCTTATCATAGCTTGAAAGTCAGGTGAGATGAAAGCAAAGCCAACATACAATAAAATAAAAAAGACACTGCTTATTTATTTATTTCTTATTTTTACAATTTTTGGAAAACTTACAGCTAGGTTTGTACAATAGATTATTGAATAACTATGCAACCAAATGTTACATAATAGGAAGGCCAATTAAAAGTTTCCACAGATAACTAAAATAAATTATATACAAACATAAACAGATAAAGTAGACAATATTTATAAAAAGTAGCAAACATAGTACAAAACATTTAAATACACAAACACACACACACACAAGAAAATAAGTGCCCAATCTAGCCTACATTAAAGTAGGTATCGCTAAGTAAGCGTTTCAGCTTACTTGTTTTGGTATTGAATAGATCAATATCTGTATTAGCCCTAGCCAACGTGTTAAACAAGCCAGCGGCTCTAACCATAAATGAGTTTTGCCTGTAATTTGTCCTAACTATAGGAACATTAAGTACGTTAGGGTTCCTCAAAGAAGCCCTGGTAGTACGCAGACCTAGTTGCCCAAGAAGCTCTGCTCTTTGGATATTGGTTCAACTAAGTTTGATGTTTGATTAGGTAGTGGATCTCATCCACCTCAAATGAGTTGTAATCGAAGTTGTCATTATAGGCGAAGAAGTGTTCGAGCCAAGCATGATTGGAGAGGCGGCTGAAGTGGTCCAGGAACAGATCTGCGATGACCAGCTTATCTTGATCAAGGGGTAAGATATCTTTATCCCAGCAATTTAATGAAGCTAGTGTCCATGTTTATTAAAATCTTTACCGTTATTACAATTTTAAGGGTCCTACTAGGGGACTACTAGTAGTCTCCGGGTACTAGTACTCTTTCAAATCGAAACATATAGTTTTTTTAATAATTTTGTATAGTTCTTTCACAAGAAACTCTACTCTCAAGTCTGAGTGATGTTTGGGTTCATATCGATAATTAAAGGGGTAGGGGTAGCCCGCACTAGTGTGTATAAATTTCCTCATTTTCAAAATGAAGCCATTATTTTTATGTTCACGTCTGTGTCGACTAAATCAACTGATCTCAGTAATCATACATGTAAGATATAATAACCAGATGAGATGATTTGAACACTTTAGAAAATATTGAAATAAGAAGTGTAAAAGGAGACTGGACACATACATCATTATACTCAACAACATTCCAATTGCGTTTCCAAAGGATAAGATATTGCAGGTAAACATTTTCCATGCGTAAACGAACTCCATGAGCTTAGGTCAGTTATGTTTCAGCTAGCGATAGATTTCCCCAAGGCGCGACACCGTATGTCATTGGAGATTGCAAAAGTGTGTTTATTGATTGTTTTGTTGTGTAGTCCGGTAGCGCGGTCCGCGGCGTCGATAATCCTGCGCGGGCCGACGGACGCGTACTGCGACGAGATGGAGCGGTCCGCGCACGACGCGCTGTGTGCGGTTCGCCGCGTGCTGGAGTCCGGCCGACTGACGCCCGGCGGCGGCGCCGTCGAGGCCGCGCTCTCCATTTACTTGGAGAACTTCGCTACCACTCTGGTGAGTACTACATACATGCATAGATAACTCTTTATAGTGCACATCAAAAGTTTTTTTTTTTTATTAGATTTAAAAAAAAAACGATCAGTCACGATCACGGTTCAAAGCATATGTATTATCACACCGAATGTTTTGGCACTGCCTAAATAGACTGTCAATTATATTTTATTATATTAAAAGAGGCTACAAGATAATGCTATTTTGCAATAACATCTGTGTTCTGTCGTGTTGCCGGGAAGAGATCTAGATAGACCTTACTAAAATTCAAACCTTATAGCAGCCGGTTTACCCGGATGTTTCTCCCAGCGAGCACACCTTCAGTACGCGAAGTCCAGCCGAAATCACTCCACAACACAACACAACACATTGATTTTATGCAACAGTTTTTATTGTTCATGATGAAAATGTAACGAATATTCATCAAGGGAATTAAATATAATGTAATTAGTTAATTTAGGTACTTGTTCAATTCAACACAGAATTCGAAGTGTCATACATAATCGAAATTGAGCGGCAAAACGCTCTTCAAACTGTCAGATGGCAGTGAATGAGTAAATGTTGTGACAGGTGTCATTCCTGAACACAGAATAACCTAAAATATAATCATTAAAAAAATAAAAGGGAGTCCCGGTATAAGGATTGTTTTTATAAATTGTTATTATAGCTCTGACATAAAAACGGTAATACCTATCTTATCTAAACTTGGTGTCATTATAGTGCTTACTTCAAGGTATACCAATAAATTATAAAAACTGGCCAAGCGTGAGTGGGACCCACACTGATGCTTCAGAACTAACTGCTAAAACCGGCATTGTACTGCCTGGAAATGTCGGTCGAAACCAAGTCCACCCTTTAGAACCCGCATATCGTTGAATTTTGGGACACGTTAGTTTATTTAGGTTTATTGTTCACATCAATGACCCATTAGTGTCCACTGCTGGACAGAGCCCCCTCCAAAGCTGGAGTGTTGTCACCACGCTTAGCAGGCTGATCGCAATAATGTTATAGATAACACAGAAGGCAGCAGCATCCTTTCTTCTGGCGAGATCCCTCAGTGTGCTTTTGACATCCACGGTCTGAGTTGGAGGGGTCGGTTCTTAAGCCGCAATTTGGATTTAAAACAATGTACAAATACTGATGCTACAATAGTCGCAAGAGTTTTTTAAAAGCTGTGTGGCGAAACTATTAACGCCTCCTCAGAAGAAACTGCATTCGAAAATGTACAATTCGGTAGGTATAATAAAACTAAATGTTAGTTAGTACTCACGATAAAAATACAATACAAAAACTATTCACCGGCTTAATGTACTCGGCTGTAACATAATTTTTCAACAGCGCCATCTAGCCCCAAACCAAGCATACTTTTAATATTGTAACTAAATTACTTAAATACTTTTGTAAATACATACGTACCATGATACAACACCCAGACACAGAACAAAAATCTATGTTCATCACACAAATGTTTGTGTGTGGGAATAGAACCCACAGCCCACAGCGCAGACGGCAACGTAACTAGCAACTGAGGTATGAGGCTTGTTGAACGTGTCGGTTGGTTGGTTGCAGAGCTCCCGCGAGCAGCTGGCGATCGCGGCGTTCGCGCAGTCGCTGCTGGTGATCCCGAAGACGCTGGCGGTGAACGCGGCGCGCGACGCCACCGACCTGGTCGCCAAGCTGCGGGCGTATCACAACTCCTCGCAGACCAAGGTACGCCGCACCGCCGCTTGCCATCTGTGGCTCTACCAACCGAATCAATGTATACGAGCCGAAGCGTAAAATGCTCTGAGGTGGATAAAAACAGAGGACAAAAATGTTATCCCCTCCCCGTGCTGCGGCGGGGGGTACAAGTTTGTGGTTTGTGGTAGGACTTGTATTAAGTCACCTTACCCAATTCTGTCGCTATGATAACAATTGTAAAATTGTTGTGTTCCAGCATTTAGAGGTTAGATAGCCAGTTTCTCAGTTTGTTGAGGATTCCTTGTGAAGTGCGTCTGCACCTTCGGGCTTATCTCAACTTGTAACCAGGTGAGATGAAGGCCAAGTACAATAAAAAAAAGTCTGCCTGGCTACCACCATTTTACCAAGGTGTGACGCTAAAAAAACGATTTGATTTGAAGTTTTTGTGTTCCGTAATCAATTGGTAAGATGTCGGTGAAGCGCTTTGCCTTTATCGAACCTGGTTTCAAGTTATGATAATGCCGATGTGGAGGCGCATTTCGCCCGCAATTCTCAACAGTCCGAGGAATTGGCTATCTTGCCTCTGAATACCGGAACAATACAATTTAGAACTGTTGTTATGGTGGTAGCTATCGAGGTGGACTGAAACAAAGTCCTACCACCAACCAAACCAAGCACAATGCTGTCACCCTCCTGGGAATCGATCCCGGGACCTCTGGATCTGATATCGGTGCTCGAACCACAACCACTACACCGCAGAGGCGAGTGATTTGTAATTATTTATTAATTAGAACGGCCAAAAATCACTTGCACTTATTCAAATCTATATGATATAATTTTTAACAATCAATTTTATTTTAATTTTATATTATTTCTATCATGTTTAAATTATTATTACGTATTAAATTAGGTACCTATGTTCAGTTTTGTAAATTTAAATATTTATTAATCACATTTATTTTGTGCACCCTCCTACCGTCAACCGTACTTATACTATCTTCTCCATCCTAAGGTTATCTGGAAGAGATCGCTTTTAAGCTATAAGACCGCCCATTGCACTATTAACTTAAGTTTTAAAATTGTAAATTGTTCTATTATGTATTTGGTGTACAATAAAGAATTTTCATTAATTCATACATAATTAAGTCGCACACAATAACAATAGTAATATGTATAAATGAGTTGGGTATGTAATTTGAATGACAGTGATCGACCTAATCGTCCCCAGGTGGAGCACGCGAACCTGAAATGGGTAGGTCTGGACCTCGAGGAGGGTGTGCTGCGCGACAACCTCGCGGCCGGCGTGCTGGAGCCCGCCGTCTCCAAGGTCAAGTCGCTGAAGTTCGCCACGGAGGCCGCCATCACGATCCTGCGCATCGACGACATGATCAAACTCGACCCCGAGCAAAAGTCCGGCCGCAGCTACCAGGACGCTTGCAACGCTGGCGACTTCGACGCGTAAACCGCACTATATCACATCTCGGTGCAACTAAACGCAACGTACCTGTAGAACTGTAGGCTGTGCGAAGTTCGCCTCAAAGTTTCCGAGTGTAGCACATGAAAGGGCACAAATAGCAATTTACTAAGTCGGGTCTCCTGCTGTCTGAATTTCGACACATTTTTGATGAACATTCTGTTTTCGATACGAAGTTCGCGTCAAAGGGAATGAGTACATTATTAATTCGGGTCTCCTGCTGACTGTTTCGCAACATTGTTGACTGAACATTTTCTATTTTGCAACTTTCGATGTTAGAGCTGTTCTATTCTATCTCGCACCCTCTAACTCCGCTATCTTTTCATACCACGTTCTCTATTTATGTTCATCGAACATGTGACAACTTCGTTGCTGTATCGCAGGCAGCAGGAGACTGGCTTTAAAAATAATCGCACTGTCTCGGAAATCCTTTGAAGATAATTTTGCGTAGCCTAGTTTCGTTGCGCTTAGAACTTGTGGGAGGACAGATTATAAACGGCCACGATTATAATGAACGTGGCAAAAACAGTAGCACATCTCTTTTGCACTATGTTCATTATGATTGTAGCCGAAACAATGCATACTAGGTATTTCATCTGCTTGTAAGGTAAAATAAGTTCTTTAGTACGGAGGCAGGCATATAGTACCTATACAATGAATGATTATGTTTGCACGCTGACTCCAATTTAATGTTGTGTTATACAGTAGGCAGGGATTTAAATTCCTCTGATCTGATATTGGTACTCCGGTTTGTGTTATATTTGGCGATGAAAGTAAATGAATGTCTATTTGTACCTACTTGATCCAAATATCGTGAATATTGTGTTTTTGGAACATGCGATCTCTGGTTGTTGTCATTTTCGAGGAATTATATTTTTGTTTGCAGTTCTTGTGGGTGAACCTAGTTTTTTTTTGGGTTTCATGGCTTTTCTCCGGTGTCCATTTTCTCGATGATTACATGATTCTCTTTGATAGCATGTGACTCAAATGTTGAATCTATGAATCACGTCAGTCAGGGTTAAAGCAGTGGCTGTATGCAAAACTAGATCTAGCCGAGTAGGAATGAGGTAGCACGTTTCATGTTGTCTGCCGTACGTAAATTGGTTAGAATGCAGGCTTAAAAGTAGTTCAGTATGTATTTATTTGCCCAATATGTCTTCCTCAAGTACCGAGAATAGTTTTGTGTATGAAATGTGGGCCCAGTGAGATCCCAAACACTGTCCTTATAAACATTATGTGGGCATTGTTTCGTGGTGTGTGTATGCAGGTGTTCAGTATCGCTAGTTTCCTTTAGATACCACGGCTGCCTTTCGTATTTTAGTTAACATAGTATTATTTACGAAGCATCGCAGATTAAGAACTTTCTACCGCTAAGTTTAGTTTATTTCGCATTTAAAACTCAGGCTAAGCAGTAAGCACGCTACTCAATATTATGACAAGATAAGAAAATTGTGCTTCTTTATCGGTGTATCTTTGTAGCATTTGGTTGATGTCTATAAGTTTTTTGTACTAAGTAAAAATCTCTCAAACTTTTTTCATTCTCGTTGTCATGGACAATCAGCAGAAACCTGTATTGTTTGCATTTTAATGTTTTTTCAAGTTAATTTTGAATATGAATGCAGGGCATTGCAGGGTCAAAATATCGTCAAAATACCTCCATGGAAGAAATGTTTATTTATTATAATTACCGAATGGTTTCATTGCTTTTAACATTTAATGCTAGTTTATATGCTAAGGGAGTGAGTCACACTTAATAAATTTTAATAAATACAGTTTATTGTGTTGTTTTCTTGTTCCAAACCCAACCAAAAAATACTAAAAAGCTTTGTATATTAGGGACTAGGGTACGTAGGGAGCATAAACTTTACCTACCATCTAGGCCAGGTTGTAACTATTGCTAATGCTCTACTTTATATCGCAACTAGTCTCATCGGTTTGCAGGTCTGCTTGTAGGAACACTGGAAAAAGTTTGATTTGTTCCCATTCATGGAGATTTTTTGGAATTAGTCCAATATAGTCTAAACGACACCTAGGTCTTGTTTGCGGTCTTGTCTGGTCTGACTGACGCATCTCATCATAGTGTATACTCGACTCTGCATCACAAGTACTTGTATAGTCCTTATTGCTCACCGACTGCCGGCGAAGAGTATAGATTTAGAATCAACGTTCCTAAAAAGGCTGCCAGGAAAACCAAATACAAGTTACAGCCGAGTGAAGCTAATAAGGACCGCCCATTGTACATACATTTTTTTTTTTAGTTATCTAGTTCTATTTTTAATATGTGCAATAAAGTATTTTCATTCATTCAACGTTCCTTTCCGGCGCACATTTTCACGTCAAAAGCCTATCCATCAAGACCTACGCAACCCTGGTTGTAGACGTGCAGGCGTTTCGTCAATGAATGCAGACGGGACCTTTCATTCGTAATTGCCACCACTGGTGGCAGCGAGAAATATTTTTCCTGATTTCCGCCTAGCCCAGCACCATACGGTGAGGAATATTTTTTTTGGAAGGTTTTTGGCTCTTGTAGTGGTGGCAATGTCGAATATTCTTCCAGATTCCCACCAATAATGGTAGCATTTTTTAACAAACTTCCGATCATCAATTCCACTTGTATGTTTGTTACGCGATTACTCCCACAACTTTGAATGAATTTTGATGAGATTTTTTGTTTGGTAGATCGTACTTCAGAAGTGATCCCCTGAATAAACGCGCTTTCTGAAAATTTTGAATAAATCGAAAAAAACACGACAAAATAGACGACCCGATGCCTGATAAGCTTTGTAATAGAGGTAGGACGTTTAAACACGTCACTGATGCTTTGCCCACTATAGCGGATAGATACTTGTCACCGATGTGGGTAAGCCTGGTACACAGAGTGATCCCAGAAAACTGTTCGGTACTTTGGTGATCACTCTGTATATCAGTGTCTCCTTTTATTATTTTAATTGTGTCCTTCTAACTGCCTTTTCTTTGTTTTTTTTATTTATATGTGCTACTAACCTCTATGGATCTAAGTTGTCCGAAATAAAAAGTTTAAAATTTGAATTTGCCACATAAACAGAATGGCACTAGCAGTGCCACGCGACCTCTTGGTGGTAGTTGCAAATGAAGCAGCCCTAAACCCTTACCCGCACTTAGAATAAATGTTTAATTCCAGCCATCTGTTTGTTTGTTTACGTATTACCTATACCTACCTGCACTTTGCACTCGAGTCGAGAAGATAGCTGATGATAGTCTTAGCACAAACTAATCAAACTATAGCTTTAAATTAGTCAAGTCACTGGCAAAACGACTGTGCAGTGAACAAATAGGCAGTCTTCGTCGCAATGTTTTTTTCAAGAAAGTTATTATCGCTAGTAATCAGAAAACAAAGGTATTTCTCCAGTTCGTATTCAAGTGCCATTATGCCAAAAGTAAGTACCAACAGCGCATAAGGCAGAGCTATCAACTGAGCTGCGATACTCGATAAACATAAAACTAGATTACTTTGTATTCATTTATTTTATATACCTACCTATGTAATGAGTTGTGTGGCCAAGTACTTTTAAGCCCGCCTACCGATTCGGAGGTTGTGCGTTCGAATCTGGTCTTGCACCTATGGACTTTTTAATTGTTTACATTTGAGACTGATAGGTAACACAACCAAAGCAGAGTGACTAGAATCTAGCAGCTAGATAATTAATAAATAAATATTACCGGATGGAATAGACATTGTACATGTTCCTATTTACAAATACTTTAATAAATAAAAACACCACGACAGGAATCAAACATGCATTTTACCAATTAAGCCATGGGTGTACTGAGGCAACATGCAGATATTTATTTGATTGCACTGACATAGGTATTTGTAAATGTACCATGTACATAGCAAAAATGTAGTATTTTCTAAATGTAATTTACAGGAAGCGACAGTAAAAGTAGACAAATGGGATGTGAACTACCTAAAAGTGGGGCAAGGGTCCCACAATGTGCTCTGTCTACCGGGTGCTCTCGGCACTATATGGACAGACTTTAAGCCACAAATTGATGGCTTTGACCGGGATAAGTTTACTTTGATTGTGTGGGACCCTCCAGGCTATGGCAAGAGTATGCCGCCAGAGAAAGATTTTTCTGCTGACTTTTATGAAAAAGATGCTGATTATGCTTATGAGCTTATGAAGGTTTGTAACAAGTATTGAATATATTTTTTTAATTCTTTATTGGAAAAGTATTGAATTAATAGATAGATTAATACAGTACACAATAACAAGGCCCGGGGTCAAATCAAAAGTATGTGTACTTTTTTTTTTATGAAAAAATAAGCAGTCAAGTTCGAGTTAAACTTGCGTGAAGAGACTTCCGTCCTAATGTAAAGAAAATGGAAAGCAAAAAGATGATGGACAACCGGGGCTTGAACTTGCCTTCTCTTGAAAGTCAGTCCGGTAATGTATGTATCCACGCGGTATAGAGGACAACACTACATTGTATGTAGATATGAGCATTTACCTTAATTCTCGTAGAATTTTGAGACCTACAAGGTTCCCGTGTCTGTGAAAATATTGAATTGTATGGATCCTTTAGGATCAGAAAGTTGAATTCCTAAAATGTTTAGTTCGCAAAAGTTGAATTCCTAAAATGTTGAATTTGCAAAAAGTTGAACTCTAAAATGTTGAGTTTTCAAAATGTTTAATGTTGTTGTAGACTGTGACACTCCTACACTATTCGACGCGTATGCTTTTTTTGCCTATAGGATCAGCCTTTAGGATCAGGAAGTATATGGATAGACTTATGACTATGACTTATTATATGTTTTAATATAAGTTACCTTAACCTTTGATGACAGTATATATCGCGTATTTTACCTATATTTATCCCATTATATTATTACCTATAGTTATGTTTTAACAAAGGAATGTCTAGGACGAGTACTTTCAGAGATATGGCCATTTGAAGTTTGACAGCTGTCATTGAAAATATAGATATTGGTCATAGCTTTCATTTGAACTAAGAACGGAGAGTCTAGGACGAGTACTTTCAGAGATATGGCCATTGAAGAATGACAGCTGTCATCAAAGTTAAAACTTATATCAAAACACATCTTTAAGTCTATACATATACTTTCTGATCCTAAAGGCATGTCTATGGGGGATATTTCGTGGGAAATTAGAAGGGGGAATGATTTATTTTTTTCTAATGGGATTGATAAAACTATGTGTTCCCAAGAAAGTCAACATTATGGGAATTCAACTTTTTAAGAATTCAACATTTTGCGAATCAAAAATTATTCAACATTCTGGGAAATTCAACTTTATGAGAATTCAACTTTCTGATACTAAAGGGTATGGATTTGACAGATCACAGATGTCACGTAACAGTGACTGCGTGACTGTTGTAAACAATTTGACTCCGTGATTTTGTCTAGGGCAGGTACTTATAATTAATTATCGAGGGTCAATCGAGCTACAGGGTGACCTAAGACGTTAGGGTGGGAATGGCCCGATCGTATGTTTTTTTTGAAAGTCCACCTCCGCGGGCTACATTAAATAATATATGTACATTAAATATACAAAATTGAGCTAATTATTTATGTTATATATTATGTCTAAGTATATTAGTAGTAGCAGGTATATTTAGTCATTTTATTTTAATTATTAATATTCTTTTTGATTGTAGGTATAAGTATATACTATGTATTAGTAATAAATTACTATAAAATATCATTTCTCCCGTTAAGTAGCACTACCACCCACTCCATACTACACAAGGGTTATCTGGAAGAAAATGCTTCGTAGCATTAAGTTCGCCCATGTACTTTTATTTATTGGTGCAATAAAGTGTTTTCTATCTATCTATCTACATGCAGCTCGCGGCACTACAAAAATACTGTCACGTCAATATGCGACAAGTCGCACCTGCCAACGCAACGGTTTGAAAGTAGCTAGTACTCGTATAGGTTTGGACGTGCCTCGGACTACCCCCCAGATCCTGATAAGATCCTTGAAGGCGAATAGTCTTGTCTGTTACTTTTACTTTTGTCCTAACTGTTGTATTTTCAGGCATTGAATATCCCAAAATACTCAATACTCGGATGGAGTGATGGAGGTTCAACTGCGTTCATCCACGCCGCCAAGTATCCACAATCTATGATCAAGCTGGTAGCGTGGGCCACCAACTCATTCGTCCTGCCTCATGAATTAGAAATGTATGAAAGTAAGGACAAGTAACCTACCTACAAAGCTCACCTAAATGTTATATTATTATAATATTAAGCCGTCATTGTCCCACTGCTGGGCAAAAGCCTCCCCCCACTCTCCAGACTGCTCGATCTTGGTCATCTTGCCGCGATGCCCAGGAAATGCGTATAAATATTGTCTTTCTTCGTTTTCCTACTACTCCTACACTAGCATAAAAAATATAAAAAAATTACGTCGCCAAAATGGAACCCACGACAGACTGTCGGTGTCGTAAGTAGTAGTTGTAAAGCTGTGAGATCCCTGGCACACCGGGTGGTTATTGCCTCCTCACTAGAGTCATCATCATTAATAGCCCATTAGTGTCCACTGCTGGACAGAGCTATCTCCAAAGCTGTTGGGTTTTGCAGGTACGCTTGGTATGTAGAGACAAGTTTAAGGTAATAAATATGTTGACTATGCCCTGCCAATATATTTATGAAAATATGATGTACGCGCGTAAAAACATAAGCTTATTTGACAAAAGCTGTGATAAGCATAATTATAATTCTAGAAATAAGAATAAACTCGCTGTTCCCACAACTAGGCTCCATAAGGTTAATAAATCGTTCATAGGGCAAACTGTGCGCTTTTATAATAAATTGCCAAGTGATGTGCTAAGCTTGTCAAATAATAAATTCAAAAATGTTGTAAAACAAAAGCTATCCAGGAAAGCTTATTATAAAATTTCAGATTACCAAGAAGATAAAAAAATGAATTTGCTCCAGTGAATAAATTGTAATTAGTATTAAATAATTTTAAGCTATTGTAATGGATCATGAAAAATAAAAAACTAGCCCGAGGTTCTTGCCTTTCTCCTTGTGTGCTGGTCGCGATTCCGAACAGGCGGTAGATTTGACGTTTCAAAGTGATCCTAAAAAAATCTTACTGAAGAAATATATTTGACTTTGACCCGTTTTTGTTATTAATTAAGTTAATACGCAGTTTTTTCAAAAACGTAGGTTCGTATAACCTGGCAGTGGCATCTCTGCAGTGCAATTAGAAATTATTTTAGTAGCACTTTGTCATTAATGGAATATCAACCGCCTCTGGTCTATTGGTTTGCATACCGCTGTCAGATCCAGAGGTCTCGGGTTCTATCCCCAGGGAGGGTACGATTGTGCTTGGTTCGGTTGGTGGTAGGACTTTGTTTAGACTTTTCCTCTCCCTAGTTAGGACTTTTCCTCTTTTTTTTTTACAACACGCGAGGGGTCGTGCACACTATCACCTTCTTGGAAGCGCACTTCACCCGGAATCCTCAACAAACTGAGGAACTGGCCAGTTCCTCAGTTTGTTGATCTTACCTCTGAATGCCGGAACACATCAATTTAGGAATTGTTGTTATGGCGACAGTATTAGTCAAGATGGTGGTAGCTAGCCAGGCGTACCTATACAGAGTCCTACCACCAACCGAACCAAGCACAATATTGTTCCGAATTTTGAGTTGTGACATATCCAAACTCAGCGTTTCCGGCTTGGGGAAAAGTCGCTGGTTCTAGTCCGCGGGTTGTGAATGTTGTGTCATTATAACATTTGTGCATAAAAGTCTGTTCAAATTTGAACCCACGACTATCGAATCGGATAGAGCCCAATAATTGTCCGCTGATTTAATAAATAAATATAATAGGACATAAATTATTACACAGCGCCACCTAGCCCCAAACTAAGCATACTAAGCATAGCTTGTAATATGGGAACTAGATTACGGATAGAATACATATATACTTTTTTTTTTTTAAATACAATTTGGTTTTAAGATAAAGTTCTGTTGTTTTGATGGTTTTTTTTTTGTTTCAGAAGTAAGAGACATCAACCTATGGTCTGAAAGAATGAGACAACCGCTAGCAGAAATATATGGACGAGAGTTCCTAGCGAGCTACTGGAGTAAATGGATGGACGGCGTTACCTCCGTGTTTAACGCGGATAATGGGAACATCTGCGGGCAAATGCTCAAGGATATCAAGTGCCCCACGTTCATACTGTATGGGGAGAGAGATCCCTTGGTCGACCCCGTCCACGCCTCGCACTTGCTCACGAACATATCTGGCTCCAGGTACAACGAAACATTCTAAAAGTTCGCGAGGTTATAGATGAAAAGATTCTGTAAATCAGACAAAGACTTTATTCGGTAAGCAGTATTTCCACGCCGTTGTGGATTTGGACAGAGAAAGAGGACGCGATTTTTTTTTTATGAAAGGACTACGCTGGCCTGGTTCTGAACCTGGGCGGCAGCTTTGCGCGGACCTGGCTGGCGCTGAAGGCGCGAGCCCAATATTTGATTTTAGAGGCAACAAGCGCAAGGGCACCACTTAGGTACGGACCAAAGAGGACGCGATAGGCATGACAGACACAGTCACTAGATCACCGCCATCTGTTAGAGATGTTCGGTACTTGGTAGTAAGCAATCAGCTTATATAGGTTAGATCACCGCCATCTGTTAGAGATGTTCGGTACTTGGTAGTAAGCAGTCAATACAATAAAGAAAGTTGTGTATTCGATCACAGATACGTGATTAAGTTCAGCTGTGAATCCCTAGATGGAGTTGACAAAGTTTTTTTTATTTTTTTATTGTATGACGGGAAAGCTCTTGGCCTTCATCTCACCTGTTGAGATAAGGCCGATGGTGGAGGCGCACTTCACCCGGAATCCTCAACAAACTGAGGAACTGGCTATCTTACCTCTAAATGCCGGAACACAATTTTAGAATTGTTGTTATGGCGACAGAATTAGGTAAGATGGTGGTAGCTAGCCAGGCGGACTTCAACAAAGTCCTACCACCAACCAAACCAAGCACAATATATTGTCCTCCCCATGATCGAACCCGGGACCTCTGGATCTGAAATCGGTGGGTTCAATCACTAGACCATAGAGGCGGTTAAAAAAAAGTAATACTTACACCGAGTACCTGTAATTACAAAAAAACAATAGCTCTTTTCTACTACACAAAATTGACCGATTTTGGTGATTTTCTTTCCATGTAATCAACACATTATTAAGTACCTAGGTTAAACGTCTTATTTTATCCAGATTTTAAATCACTTTATAGGTATAAGTCATGTTTTAACACTGAAACTATAACTATTTAAAAAAGTAATCTAGTTACCATATCACAAGCTTAGTGCTTAGTTTGGGTTAGATGGCGCTTAATGTACCTACTGTAATATTTTATGACGACAGGGCGTTGCTTCGTTTCATCTCATCTTATTTTCAAGTAATAAGGCCGAAGGTGGAGGCGCACTTTTCCCGGAATCCTCAACAAACTGGGGAACTAGCAAAATTCATGTTGTTACTGTGCTTTTAAAGAACTGCTTGCCACAAAAATGATCTAGAAGTGTTTGATGGATTTGAGCTTTGCCATTTTCCTCTCCTTTGACAGGCGGTTTGGAGAACGTAGCGTTTTAAAACTAAGACCAAATGTATGTAAGCAATTTCTAACAAAACTTTTCTTCCTTGCTTCAGATTACATCTTTACCCCAAAGGAAAACACAACATTCACATAAATTTTGCTGAAGATTTCAACCAAAGAGTTCAAGAGTTCCTGTTAAGTCCATAAATAAGATTTTATTTACCTTGTTAAGTTATTATTATACAAGTATAAGGTGAAATGTAAATAAATTGTTGAATTACCTCGTAGTATACTCTCCCTTGCCATCTACCCCTCCAACTCAGCCCATGGATGTCGTTAAAGCCGACTTAGGGATCCCACCAGAAGGGCAACAGCTTCCTTCTGTGTATCATCTACTCTACACCTTTGCTTCGATTACCAAACCGCCTGCAAATGGCAAAACCCTCCAGCTTTGAAAGAGGCTCTGTCCAGCAGTGGACAATAATGGGCTGTTGATGTGAATATAGGAGATGTAAGAATAGCGCCACAGACAGATTCCCTGTACAATGAAACCTGATAAATTTCTTACAGGGATGTTTCCAATTGTTTTTTTTTTAATTATTTATTCTTTTTTTTTAACAATTCTTGCAAACATTTCTTTACACTTGACTGTACTCTGACGATTTGAAAGGGTGACGATTAGAAAGAGCGACTATTTGAAGGCTGACCTCATGAAAATAAACATTTCATCATCATCACGTTCAGCCACTCAGTGCCCATTGAGCGTAGGCGTCTCCATCTTCTTCCATGCGCGACGATCGGGTGCTGTAGCCATCCGCACCTCTGCTAACAAGCTCTCAGCTCAGTTGTGAGGTTCAATTCCCATCCAGGACAAATATTTATGTGATTAATATAGATGTTTGTTCGGTGTTTGGGTGTTGTAATGTATAAGTATGTATTTACAAAAAAAAAAAAGTATTTATTAATTCTATCCGTAATCTAGTTCCTATATTACAAGATATGCTTAGTAGGCTAGATGGCGCTGTGTGAAATGAATGTCCTGTAATATTGATTTATTATCCACTGATATCCCGCATGTCTCTTAATATTCCACTCATCTTTTTGGTGGACGTCCTCTGGGTCTGCTGTTCGCCCAAGGTCTACATTCACAAGGTCCACTTTCGACCACGAGGTCCACATCTCTCAGTTACCGTTGTCCGCCGTATTCACTCGCTTGTGATCCCGTGGAGAGAGCTATGCTCTGAATTACAGAGCATAGCTTTTTCCATGGCTCGTTGCGCGACTCTGAATCTCTCGGCGGATCGTTTTTTACTGAGAAAAAGGGATGCGCATAGCGATAAAGAAAACTGACTTCAATGAAGAATATGATACAATTTCGTTTACTTGCATGACGTATTTTTACCAATTATTTTGATGACAGACAGACACGTGATCCTATATTGGGTCCGTTTTTTTCTTACTTTTGAGGTAATGTATTACTCAAATCGCTTCACGTGTGCCTATAATATTTGGAGAGTTCCCTCGATTTTAACAGCATCCCTCATCAGATTCTGACCAGGGACGCTACCGCCGACGGCGAAGCCGATCTCCATTGATGGCTTTAAATTAGCTCCATGAGAACTAGAAACGATTTTTACCGATTTAGGTATGTGTCATATCCGAAATGGCGTTTCCCATCTCAAAAGTGTACACATGTTATGAAACCTATCCGTTCAGTACATTTGACGGTAAAAATCGTTTCTAGTTCTCATGAAGCTAGTTTAAAGCCATCAATGGAGATCGGCTTCGCCATCGGCGGTAGCGTCCCTGGTGACAATGGGACCACCTGAGAAGTATACCCTTTCAAACAAAAGCAAATTATTCCAAATCGATCCAGGCGTTAAAAAAAAAAGATTTAAGACGAATTGAGAACCTCCTTTTTTTTTAAGTCGGTTAAAAATACCACAGCGCTCATTCTAAATATATGTAAGTATACCAACTTGAACGGGTGCTCTTAAAAATGTGTAGTGCTTGTAATTAAAAGCCTCGCGGCTCAGTTGGTTGTGGATTCGATTCCCACCCAGGACAAACATTTTTGTGATGAATGTTTGTTGTGTTATATCGTATGTATTTACAAACAACAAAGTTTTAAGTATTCTATCCGCAATCTAGTTTCCATACTTTCTCTTACTCTTTCCCATAGCTTTGCTTATTGGACTCTAGTCCCAGATCAAAATTAATTTCAAATCATCAAAAATTAAAATCATATTTGAAATTAAAGTCATGCATTCTATGAAAAGGACGTGCCATTTCAAAATTAACGACAAGCTACGTTTGTACTGGATAGCAATATGTGTGGATTGAGTGAATGGGATTGTAAAAGAAAATGGTTAGGCATTTAGTGAAAGTCTAAAAAATATTGTAGAAACAAATCTTCGAATTTGTAAGGAAATATATAAAAAGTTAATGACCTAAAGGTGTGGTCACTCAGTTCGCACACTCGTTTTGCAGATATCAAAAAGTACACACAAATTGAAAGTTTTGCTACATTAAGTAGAAACGTAGTAAAGCATTTTTACAAAATAACAGGTCACCAAGTATCATAGTTCGTTAGTTACACCGCATAACCTATGGTCACCCAACGAAAATTATTTTAGTGGAATATAACCAAAATAAATGATACCTAATTTTAAAAAAAGTGTCTAGGCATTTAGTAAAAAGTCTATACCCAGATATTCGTAAAACAGTTACTGCAATTCGGGAAGCAATGTATAAAAAGTTATAGCCCTAAAGGTGTGGTCACTCAATTCACAAACCCCTTTTTTGCCAATCTCAAAAAGTATCCACAAATTGCATTATTAGCGATTATAGACATTTAATAAAAACTTAGTAAAGCATTTCTACAATATAACAGGTCACCAAGTATCATAGTTTCAGATTAAACTGGGTATGGTCCTCAACTGAACGGATTTGATGTAGTGAAAATCCATTCGGTACCTACTACGTATTCGTTACTTGTAGGCACTACCTATAGGTAGGTAGGTACTGATAAAGAATAGGTTAGATGCACACCTCAGCTAGAGGTAAGAGTTAGTAGGGTGAAAACAAAATGTATGTACCGGTAAGTAAGAAACCAGTATATCACTGGCCGGTGCGGTACAGTTTATGTACTCACAAATATAAATTATAATTAATAATCGAACTACGTAAGTAAGTGCGGGAGACTAATAAATTAGGACAACATAAGTCAACATTTGATAGGTACCTTTATGCTATTGGTTCGACGTGTCAATGTCAAGCCCGCCAGATAAGTACTTACACAGAACAATTACTATTGTATGGTACTTGTAGCTTAAAGGTTAAGGTAAAGCAAAGTTGCCTGGTAAAAAAAGCTTTTAGCGATAAGGCCGCCCATTGTGCTTGGACACTATTGTCACTAAATGTTTGTGTTGTTCTATAGTATTATTTCTGTGTACATTAAAGTATTAATTCATCCATGATTCATATTAATGAAAATTCCCACTTTTCCAGACGGTACTGTGACTAATTATTGAATTTCTATAAATTTAATAATAACTAGCGGCACTCCGGAGCTTTCTATGACTTGAGTTACGTGGTAAATAGTTTACTCCTATCTATTTTATAATTGGGCAAAGTGCTCGCACGGACAAAGCACTGTTTTTTATGTTGTTATTAAAAGAAATCTGGATTTGGCTACACGGCTAAGGGGATGAACGAAAAATATAACAAAAATTCCCATATTTTATTTTCATTTTTACTCCTTATAAGCATGTTTCATCTCAGAATAAAACAATTTACAATAACACATAATTTAAATTGAAGTGACTCATTTAACTTACTGTACACGAACATGGAGGGCGCTGGCAACCCACTTCAAACAATGTATGGCTAATCAGAATCACACAAGTCATAGGTTTGTTCTGATATTAATATAAATATGTTATTTCGCGACTACATTACCATATACTGGACATTGTTAGTGAAGACAAGATTAAGTTGCAACGGGTATTCCGTTTATCCACCCTAAAACGGCCATCCTAGGATCCTGGATACTTGGAAACGCCACGGGATGTCATCTTCGAATTCACTTGTTCTTCCGATGTTACCCCCAAGTACTGTCAATACATACATCACATACAACAGTAGTTTTTACCCTTTTATTTTATTTCTGGCAACATAACTCACCGCCGGAACAGACCTCTACATAGATATGCTAATTTAGCTGCGATATTCTATAACGCGGTACTTCCCCAGACAGCTCAAATAATGAGTAGTAAATCATATTATACCGTATCTGAAAGTGATTTTTATCAAGTATATGAAATGGAAGCTAGTATGCCTATCCCAAATTTACTTAAAAATATTACTTTACGTTGCTAACGCGATTGCAGCGCCACCTACCGGGTCCAATTGTAAATCAAACACCATCAAGGGACTCCATCTTACAACATGGACTTGCCAGTGTGGGAAAGCGGCTAGAATATGATGATTGTTATAAAAAAAACACTTTACTGTTGTACTGTTGATGACTGTACTTGGGGTAAGTCGGAAGACTGATCAGTTTTTTTTTATATATTGGACGATGGGGAAGCACATAGCCTTCATCTCACCTGGTAACAAGTTTAAATGAGGCGCACTTCACCCGGAATCCTCAACAAACTGAGGAACTGGCTATCTTACCTCTAAATGCCCGAATACAACAATTTTTACAATTGTTGTTATGGCGACAGAACAAGGTATGATGGTGGTAATTCCGATTATCCACCCCATCTGGAGTGATCATTTTTCATCTATCAAAAATGATTTTGAGTACCCACCCTAAGATAGCTGTTTCAGGACGGAACAATCATAAAGTTGAAAGATTTACTACACAGAAAAGTGGACAAATAATATCAGTAATGCGAGTATGCTTCCTTGTGAGTTAATATTATTGCACATTCACTATCGGATAAAACTACTACAGTATACAGAAGTAGTATATAACTTCTAGGGCACGTACAACTTGTACATTATGAAACTACAGCTTGTATAAAAACGGCAATTAATTAAATGGTTTTTTTTTATTTGGTCGGCAAGAAAAATCTGATGAAGGTTATTTTGTGTGACATCGAGCATCTGTATTATTTTACCTTGCTTTTTAGGGTTTCCTTCCCAAAGGTCCACCATAATACTATTACTAAATCTCCACTAATGTCCATTGGACCTTCAGTCTGTTACCAGACTGTATCTCATTACCGTAATAGATAGACAGTTTGAATTTTCAGAGATAGAGAATTAAAGGGGTCCCCATTTAAGAAATGTGGGTCAGAACCTTGGCCGCTTTATTTAATACACCATATTTGCTGAAAATACATTTTGTATCTGACCAAAACCAACTTTAATTAGCCGACCGTTTAAATACTTGCCTATAAAAACTATGTTGTAAGGCACACGCGCTGCGAGCATACTCCGATGACGCAGTGGAAGCACTCGGTCGCGCCAGTTTACCATGACTGATGAAGATGACTCAGAAAATTACGATTAACATAAACAAACACACATTTACGAGACCTACTTCGATAAATACGTAAGAAAATATGACAATATCAAACTTCCACTTAACCGAGCTTGTTCTTTTTATAAATAATTTCTCTACAAAATAGTATACAGTGAACGCAACAACACTAGGCCCGGGGCGAGCCCGCTAGCACCATAAGGCCACAACTACACTGATCCAACCGTTATATTACACCCGATAACATTACGCTTACAAATACATAACGATACAATATTACATATTATCACTGGGATTATTAACAATACAGATTTAATTTAATATGTTACGTCGTTATACAAAAAAACTATTTGAATAGAGAGTCACCGGCACTTCAGTCACACATAGACGGGTCCCTGGTTGTCGTTATCGTCCAGGTTTATTTTGTTGGTGTAGCCGTCATCGAAGAACCGTCTGAAGGTGAACTCGAAGAAGCCGTGGAAGGTCTTTCCGTTGTCGAGGAGTTCGGAATCGGACTTGTTCGAGTCGGATGAGGCTGAGTTTCTGAGTTTGTCGGGGTCGATGGGGTCGAAGTTGGATGTGTCTGTATCGTAGTCTATCCGGGGGATGTAGGGCGCGCTCTGGCGGCGCAGCCCTTTGTCGAAGTCGATGGGGTGCAGGAAGGGGTGGTGCTTCACCTCGGCGGCGTCTTTGCCGAGCCGCGTCTCCTGCCCCGAGCAAAGTTGTAAGATAAGGTCTTTGCTCTCGGGGGAGAGATTCGCTGCCTCGGGAATGTGGAGCGTGCTCTGCCAGTTAATGACCTGCGGAACATTGGAGAGTATTATAAACTGACTTCTGGAAATTGGGAAAGCTAGCCTTTGAGTCAAGGGGGGATAGAACGAGATGGAGGCAAAAAGTTTGAGAGGGCAAGAGACAAAGGTGGTACAGCACTGGAGGTAAGTATAAACTTGTCTTCTACGTTACCTCGTTCATAATAAACGGGAATGAGGGCGCCTCTGTCTTCGTCAAAATCAGTTCGTTTAAAGTTACGTGCCTCGCCCTGGTTCATGATCAAGTGACAAAGTTTATTTCCAACTACCCTCGGCCGAATTAACATTGTTGAATGTGCGTCGTACTTTTTATTATTATATAAAATAGTTTCAGCGCCAAATAAACTTCAATAAAAACCAATAAGTCCTATATGAAAAGAAAAATAAAAAAAATACCCTCCTTTTGATAATCAAATCATGGTTAGAAACCAAGCACCCTAGCAAGTTTGTTGCTAAATGTTTTGATACTGGAAATGGCTCTATAACTAATAAACGTGTATTTAAAATACCTTCGTAAATTACGGGACAGGACATAAATTATTACACAGCACCATCTAGCCCCAAACTAAGCATAGCTTGTAATATGGGAACTAGATTACGGATAGAATACTTAAATACTTTTGTAAATACATATGTATGTATATGATACAACACCAAAACGCAGAAAAAACATCTATATTCATCGCACAAATGACTCGAACCCACAATTACCATTGAGGGATCGAGACCCTTGTCTATTTGAACTCTCCTTGACCTTTCAAGGAGAGGTCAAATAGAAGCGAGCAGACGATGTGTCACCTTTAGCTGCGTCTCAGCGGGCGTGGACGCGAGAAAAGGCGGCGAGCCCACCAGCATCTCGTACATGATGACGCCGACCGACCACCAGTCGCAGAGCTGCGTGTACCCCGTCCGTTGGAGCACCTCGGGCGCTATGTAGTTGGGGGTGCCGACCAGCGAGTGGGCCAGGCAGCGCTGGTGCTCGCGCTTCCTTCGCCTTTCCAATGGCTTCAGCTGATGGCAGCGACACTCGCCCATCGCCCCCCACTCCCCCTCCACAGGGTCCATCGAGTCTTGGCGACCGTGTTCTGGAAAATTTTAATTAAAACAATAAAAAATATATATATCGCAATATATAGATATTGCGATATATATATTTTTTATTGTTTTATTAATAAATAAATATTACAGGACATTAATTTTACACAGCGCCATCTAGCCCCAAACTAAGCATAGCTTTTAATATTTGAACTAGATTACGGATAAAATACTTAATACTTTTTGTAAAAACATACGTACTAATGATACAACACCCAAACGCAGAAGAAACATCTATATTCTAGTTTGTCCTGGGTGGGAATCGAACCCACAGCCTACAGCGCCGAAGGCAGAGTTACTACCAACTGAGCTATGAGGTTTCTCAAATATTATATATATATATATATATTCCCCATATTAAACATTTTCTTCCTGGATTTTAACCGCCTCCGTGGTCTAGTGGTTAAACCCACCGATTTCAGATCCAGAGGTCCCGGGGGGAGTACAATATTGTGCTCGGTTTGGTTGGTGGTAGGACTTTGTTTAAGTCCGCCTGGCTAGCTACCACCATCTTACCTAATTCTGTCGCCATAATAACAATTCTAATATTGTTGTGTTCCGGCATTCAGAGGTATGATATCCAGTTCCTCAGTTTGTTGAGGATTCCGGGAGAAGTGCGCCTCCACCTTCGGCCTTGTTACCAGGTGAGATGAAGGCCAAGCGCTTCCCCGTCGTACAATAAAAAAATGGATAATGCCTCTAGAGCATTTTTTTGTATAAAATCTAGGTCTGCTTTAGACACGCCCCTGTAACATTATTTTCTGACTTATCTGGTGCGACTACTATAGTGCTTAGCAACCCAAACCCTTCTCATCAACAGTTGATGAGAAGGGTTTGGGTTGCTACATGCAATGCCTACAGCAACTCTTGTGTGCAGTTACTGCACACAAGAGTTGCTGCAGTCTGCTACTGCAGTCCTGCTGTAGGCATTCGCGGCAGAATCGGTCCTCAAGCCTAAAGACGTTCGGCAAGTTATTGAAAAGCCTATCAATGAGGTTTCATCAGGGATAAGTTCATCAGTCGTCAAAGCCACTGATGAACCTTAAAAAACTACGTAAATGTCATATTTGATTAAGAATTGAGAATTGCCGAAACGTATATTTGGACGTTCACTAATACTATAGGTGTGATGACTAACACCAATTATGAAGGCTGGGCTCAATGATTTGAACTTTGTGAAAGTTGGGACATGCCCAAGTCCAGCTGTGGACAATAACGAATGGACAAATGGATAGATCTCGAGACTCGTCTATGAACATACTTTTTCTGTTTTATTTTTTTATTAGATGTGTCTGTTGCACGATAAGGAATTAAGATGATTCTTCAAATTTAAAACCGTCACTATTATTTTTGAAAATTCGACTATAGTGACTTTAGTTTAGTTAGACCATCTGACATGACTTTCAAGTTCCGATACAGTTTTCTTTCTTGGTTACTCACATAAAAATTACGGAACATTTTGAATAATTGCCTTTCAATATTTTAATAGAAATAACATGTTTATGCAATCGCTAACATACTGTAAAATTGGTCGAGAATTAATTACACATTTCAAAATGTTTGCTGAATTTTCCGATCGAAAACTAGTATTTTGGTAACTTTCAAGGTTTTTAGCTTCCATAAAAAAACAACACAGTTATTTTTTTAATTTGCGAACAACGAACGAATAAACGGAAAATATGTGTCACTGACCGTAACTGTGGTTTCTTTTCATTTTTAATATTAATCTGAATTGGTGTTGCCCTATTCTCAGGCCGACATCACCATGGTTTTTACAAATATATATATAAGGTACCTACTTTATTTGATGCAGACAATCAATAAAGAAACAGAACAGTAAAGCAACAATGCGTTTATAAGCAGACTCGAGTCCGAGTAGTTCATGATGGGGTCATATTTTTGAAACAAAAACGTTGTTACAGGCGTATTGGGTGACCAGCATAAAAGGAACGAAATTAAAGTGAGAAAAAAAGTTTTTGCTTACCATTCCTTTGATAATATTTCGAGTTATGCGTCCACCTAAAGCCCGTGCACAGTCCAAAATCCGTCAACTTGATGTGTCCATCGCGATCTATCAGAATGTTGTCCGGCTTTATGTCCCTGTGAATAAAGCCCATTTTGTGCACACTCTCCACCGCACACGTCAGCTCTGCGATATAAAACCTCGCCAAGTTCTCCTCAAATATCCCCATTTTAATCAACAAAGACATGAGATCCCCGCCAGGTATGTAGTCCATCACGAAGTAGAGGTTATCCTTGTCCTGAAAGCTGTAGTAGAGCTTCACGACCCATTCGTTGTCGGCCTCCGCCAAGATGTCGCGCTCCGCTTTCACGTGTGCCACCTGATTCCGTTTCAACACGTCAGCTTTCCGCAACGTCTTCATCGCGTACAGATGACTCGTGTCGATCTTCCGCACGAGGGTGACCTCCCCGAACGCGCCGACCCCTATCGGCTTGATCTTCGTGAACATGGACTTGTCCATCTTCGCGCGTTTCAGTCTGATGTAGTTGGACTCTTTTTGCGATAGCATCTTTCGCATCTGGAACTGGGCTTCCGTGCTGAGGCCGATTTTGGTCATTTCTTTCTCCAGTTGCATCCGACGGAAAGTTCTTTGCTTGTACGACTTGAGGATGTTTTCCACGTGCTGCTCCATGAAGAATTTGAACGCTTGCGGGGAGTAGTTCCTGACCTTGCAGTCTCTGCGCTCCTCCTCCTTCTCTTTGCTGATGTTCCGCCGCTCGGGGATCGGCGACTGGTGCCGGATCTTGTCGGGCAGCTTGTGGCGGCGCTCCGCGGAGCTCGGCGCCGCCGAGGACCCCGCGCCGTCCTTCGGCAGATTGTTCGTGCAGTTTTGGTTGGAGCATTTAGACTCGCTCGGGGCGTCCCCCTCCGCGGAGTACTTGCGGTGCAGCGGCGAGTGGTGGGCGTGCGGGTTGGGAGCGGGGTCCGCGTACGGCGGCGGCGCGTGGAGCCCGCGCTGCACCGCCAGCGCCTGGATCGTGAAGTCGTAGCTCGGGGGCTCGGTGGTGGGCGGCGCGGCGGTCGGCGACGGCGACGGCGACGGCGGCTTCGGGGCGAGCGGGTACTGCGGCGGCGGCGCCTGCGCCTTCTGCTGGATCGAGGTGGCGTACGAGGGCGGCGGCGGCGGCGGCGCGACCGGCGCGATCGCCGTCTGCAGCACCGGCTTCTGCACCTGCGTGCTCTTCACCGACTGCATGATGATCGGCGCCTGCACCGCCTGCCGCGCGGTCCACGCGGCCAGCGCCGGCGGCGACGGGGACCCGCCCGAGTACACGCCGGACGAGGGACTCTTGCGGTACTCCTGCGAGGCGGTGGGGCTCGCGCGGTTCTGCATCGACACCGAGTACGAGGGCGGCGGGGGCACCGCGCTCGACGGGTACGGGGGCGGCAGCTCCGCGCCGACTAGCGCCTGCATCTGCTGGGAGAGCTGCTGCTGCGCGGCGGGGCCGTTTTGCACGAGCATGGGGAGGGGGCGCGGCGCGGGGTGCACGGGGGAGGTGCCGCGCGCCGGCGGCAGCGGCGGCGCGGGGGACATGCGCTTGATGAGCTGCTGCACCACGGGGGGCGTGGAGGGGCAGCGCGGCGGCGGCGGGGGCGGAGGGGAGTACGGACGGTCGGGGGGCGCGCGCGGACTGTCCGACCGCGAGGAGCCCGCACCCGAGTCCAGCGCGGGCGACGCTCGGTGCAGCCCGAGCTCACGCTCCAAGCTCGGCTTCCGAATGAGCTTGCCGAGGCTCGCGCCCTTCGTGAGCCCATTGTGCGGCTCCTGCTGCTTCGATAGACAGTCGAGCGCCACGTCGAAGCGGCCGCACGCATATTTGAGCGCGCGGACGGCCGTATCCTGCAATTTTTGGGATCCCGGTCACCTTCTGACTAGCTAGACATATCTAGAGTTACGCCAAAATGTTAAATTCAAGGTTCAAGTGCGCATGGTTGGCCAAATTCTTTACTATTGAAATATCAAATCATTTTTATAGCAGTCTCGAGACTGGAAAATCTTTTATTATTAATTTATTAATAATTACAGTTATCAAGTTTGGACAAGTAATGTTTAATGGCAAACTAATGGATGGGGGCCTATTTTATGAAAATTCTATTTATTTTCTTGGGAGAGCCATTGCTTTCTGGGACAATCCATTGTAGATCATCTTCGGCCTAGAGTGAGTAAGCAAGAAATAAAATAGTGTTTGATTAAATCATTTGTTGGCTGTTGGTCCCATTTTAATTTGGTGAAAATCTGATAATCTCAGGACCGAGGGACCAAAACTCCGCAACACTAGCAAATCATAGATATTGATCCACTCATTAAGGACAGATTTGCATGATTATTTTTGAATTTAATTGGATACTTACAGATATACATATAGTGGTTCAGTAAAATTTGGTGGATGTGGGTTCGATTCCTGGCGGACACTGAGCTTCGTTATAATAAATAAAAAAAATTGTAGCAAATATTATAAAAACTGTACACTTAAAATTAAAAAGAGTACAATAAGCTATTTCAAAAAATTTGAACCATCATCACTAAAATCTTGAAAATAATACTATGTATTATGTGGTGAGTTCATATATTATGGAAAGCGGTGCCTATCAATATTTAGTGACATGACAACAAGAATCCTGTTGCTTGGCTTGGCAAGTCGGCACCATCTTCAAATATATATGAACTTATCCATAGAATTATATTTTTGAAGTTGTTTTTTTTTAATTTATATAACTTATTTTCTTGTAATTGCAGAGTTTTGAAATCAGAAAATGATGTTGTGTGTGATGCTGAGGGCGCTTGAATTGTTGGGTGAGTCCCGCATGATGAGGATGGAATGGTCAACCTCCCCATACAAACCAGATTTACTCCCTGTTACTCTTTCACTTACAATGAAGGTCTTAACCCCTAGAATCGCATGGGCAGAACCGAACTTGGGGGAACTTAGAAAAGAAAAATTGGGAGTCTATGAGTTAATAATTGAACTGAATCATTGCATTAATGAGTGCTGGTTTAGACCATTTTATATTTTAATAATTGTTGTAGCTGTTGTGTTTGTACATAGTTCAAGGATGGCTCAAATGATTTGATGTTTCAAAATGATCCTAAAAAAACAAATAATAAAAAAAAAATACTTTGACTGTGTTCTTAAATATGGTACTACTGTGCGACTCCTGGCCGACTTCATGTCAGTAAGTATGATACTAAGTTGGTGTCTCTGGCACTGTTTTAACATTATTTTTATTTTTATCTTTACCAGTCACATAATACCATAGACAAGTCATTTTTAACACTCTTAGAAACCTACATCACTATGAGTTTTCAGTATCACAATAATGATGCATAGATGCATATAACAAGCCTCACAGCTCAGTTGATTTGGCCTTCTGCACTGTAGGTTGTGGGTTTGATTCCCACCCAGGTCGAACATTTGTGTGATGAATATAGATGTTTGTTCTGTGTTGTATGATTAGTATGTAGTAAACAAAATAAAGGTATTTAAGTATTATATCCGTAATCTAGACTAGATTGTGCTGTGTGAATTGAATGGCCCTTAATATGACAAAGTATACTATTTATAAAAAAAAAACATTGTCCCTCTGTTTATTCTCGGCAATCTCTAAAATTTTACGAATTCACCGGACTGTTACACTGAGAACCATATTTTTTTTAAAAGAATAAGGATTCCAAGGTTTACACATAAATATGAGATTATTTTATTTCATTTTTTTTTTAGTAGCTTTCTTTTCATAGTTTTTGCCATAATTAAGGATTTAGGGATATGTATGAATTAGTTAATGTTATAAAAACAATGTATGAGTTATAGTACTAACTCAAGTGAATCTCTAAACTACATAAGCAGCCCTAAAATAGTGTGAACATGTTCGGAATTTTATAGGATAAACTGTTTGTTGTCTGCAAACAGAGTGTATGAAAGATGGATCCCTCTGGCTTGTTAAATAAATTTATGCTCAGGTCAAAAATAACATAGTCAATTGAGGTAGTAGGTACAATCCTACTAACTCAATTGACTGTTAAATTTTACATGATTTGGTATAGGTAATTATAATAAATAAAAGTTCATAAAACATCATCTTACCTCATCAAATCCTAGAGCAATGAGTTGATTCAACGACTGAGGCAATACATTCAGATCTTTATCAAGTCCATTCACAGAAGAGGTGCTGAATCCTGAGCTCACTCCTGAGCTTACAGTGCTAGCAGCAGATGAACCCGGTGGATCTGAGTTACCAATATTGGCAAATGGGAGTAAGGAGTTTCTGATTTGGGCGAGCGCCTTTTGGTTGTAGCCGGAGCGCGTGGCCGTCTTGCCGGGCGCCGACGGGTTCATGGCCCCCGCGCCCGCGCCAACGCCCCGGGGTGAAGGCTGCTTCACCCCACCCCTCCCATCACAGCACCACACGCTTGCAACACATCCTCGGGATCAAAACAATTACACTCCTCATCCAGTGCTAAGCTTGTTATTATTTGTCTTCTTGAAAACTCCAGGCTTATCCTCAGTCACAGCCCAATCTGAGATGACATTGTTCTTTGAAAAGCTTAGATCCTTTCAAATCTGAAACAAAATTAATGATATGGATTGCCAAAGCCAGAAGCTATAACCAGAGTTATTAACAGTTTGATGTACTGCTGTAAATTATAGGAATGAGATTTTAGGCTAGATCTCGTATCTAAATATTATGAACGAGGTTCTTTGTCTACGTACAGTAATATATTTTAAGATGCTCTACTAGTTTTATGGGATTATATAGCACCTTTATACCTAATTATTTTGCACCATATAACAAAAACAACGTTTCGAAGCTCGGCAACAAGGAATGTTCAACGCGAATCAATCATGACGTGCTATTGGAATGCCAAAATTAGAGTCAGCTTTGTTTCCTAAATAATAAGAACAACCTCAAGCGTATCATGTAAATTATATAGAACAACAGTGTTTACCAAAAGTTTATTTACACTATTCGGATCCAGGTATACGCCAGAATTTGTTGAATTATTAAAATAATAACTCTCGGAGAACTCTCACATTACCAATGACATCTTAAACGCACTACACAAATTGCGATCACACAGTATAGTATACTTCTATAATAACCGTAAGCCAAAGTATCGAATGGGTTCTTGATTTTGAGCAAGATTATCACGAGAATTACGAAAACAAAGAAATCTGAAACACAGACATGCAAGTTGGCAATCCATACGAAGCGACCATTTTGAAGAATTACCCCAACAAAGAGTATGTAAGTAATGCAATGCTTAGTGTTATCACAACGTTCTAAAAAAGTCATAGAATTGAATTACCATGTCTGTGGAATGAAGGATTTTCGCAGTTTGATAAAAGAATTAAATAGTTCTACAAAGCTCGATAGATGTCGTTGACTAGATAAACGACATGAAAAACTGGAGTGGAAAGACGTAGGTAGTGAAAATAAACTCTTGGTAGTCTGTGAATAAAAGTAGAGGCAAATCGATGCGTGTTTTTTGACAATGTTATATTGCTTACAATATTCTGGCCACGACTGCATGTTGGCTTGAGTTTGTGTTACAGAAAGTTAGGTACTGAAAAGAAGGTGTAAGGTGATAACCTGGGAAGTCTGCTGGGAGCATTAATTTGGAGACGGTTGGTCAGTTCTATGTAGGTCTAAAGTCCCACTAAACATAAACGTTGACAGAAAGATGAGCTTTGTATAAACATAAAAGATGGCCCGGTGTGAGTGTGAAGTACTGCCGAACCTTATTAGGCCTTAGACTCAATGTGGGAGCCAAAGTTCAGATTAGATGAAAGTTCAACATTACACATTATATTTACAGGTTCACATCACGCTCATCGAATGCATGACGGTCACAAACCAAAAACCTCCTTTTTTACAGGAGAGCCAAAACAAAATTTATAACAAGTTATTTTTCGAAAAAATAATGTTTTATTTTTAAATATTATGATATTAATACATCATTGTTTTCCTAATTGTGTGCTCTATCTTTTTAAATAATGAACGCTGTGATAGCACTCACCCAGCCTGATAAAAACAACAAAAGCCCTTTTTATATTATTTTAGCATTCAAAATTAGAACCAATGTTTTATTTAATTAATTTATCTCAAAAAATGCAACAAATATTAAAATGAAACATGTTTTAGTTAATGTTTTACCATGGAAGGTTATTAAAAAAATCTAAAATAATAAATAACCTATTTGTACCTCTTCTAACTGTCTTAAAACGTATCTATTCCTATTTTTTTATAGATAGGCACTTGAGATTTAAAACAGACTTAAGTATAGAAAACTACACGAGTATTTTGTATACCTAAGTGATGTATAAACAACAACCACTCAAAATAACACCCACATTATCGGGGGCTTATTGATATTAATATTAATCATTATAATTATAGCTGTGAGTATTATTATGAATATTATATTATTAATTAATTAATATAAATTTATTATTACTATTTTTATGTATCTATATATATATATATTTAATATATCATTTGTAATTAACTTGATAAAATTAAGCTTACTCAATAATCTGGTTTTGTACATTTTTGAGCACAATCTACTAATTTTTATTTGCCATATTATTATGGAAAGCTCTTTTCCAAAGAAAAAGCTTATTTTGGTAACGAAGGCTCGATATTTTTATGTATAAAGCACACAGTAAAAAACGAAAAAAAATGTTTTATCGTTTTATGTTTAAAAAACGCGATATCAATTTTAACAAAATCTAAAATTATCTTAAAATGTAATTCTCAAAATGTTCATAAGAACAACATTATACCTACTTCGAAAACGATAAACATAATCTAAAATTGAATTGCTAAAAGTTTTACGTTAAAATATCAAATTTTTCTTCTAAGACATTGGGATTTCTTTTGTACAAAATTATAATACCTTGAATGCTTCGCTTTCGTATGAAGTTTTATACAAAAACTTGTGAAATATTTCGTTGAATTTATGAGTTAGTGGCATCCCCCTCATTTTGGGGTTTATGTCTCTTTATTAAGAACTTATGAGTGATACTTCTCAAATTCGGTAACAAGCTACGGAGCTGAGTGTCAATTCTAGGGGATGGGTGTCAATGCTAGAGGGTTGGGTAGGTGTCAAAGCTAGGGGGTTGGGTGTCAATACTAGGGGGCTGTATGTTAATATTGGGTGGTTGTGGTGGTTCAGTCTCTAAGATAGGTGGCTCAGTGGCTGTGTTTGAAGGCTGGCTGCATTTCCATGTTGTTGAATTCGTCATCTGCCCTAAAAGGTCCAGTTTGTGGTGAGAAAAGGAAGCAGCAGCCCGTCTTGCTGGAATATCACATTCGTGAATTGTTGAGAGTGGATAACGGGCCGGTATGCTTTCTGATTCTTCATTTGAATTGTGCCATGCTCAATTTTTTTCCCACTAAACATTGCGTATTATAAATTGTTACTTCGGGCGCAAAATAAAGGTGATGGTGTGCGAAGTTTTTGTCAAAACTAGCAATTTATTTATCCGTGATGAAGATAAATATAAAAGGTATGATGCAACCTAACAATTCTGAAGTGGGTAACGGTATCCGATAACTGTATGAAAATAAACTCTAACAAGTAAATTGTATTTTAGAGTATTTATGATACCTACATTTTTCCTATTTAAGTGGTCAAATTACCAAAGCATCCAGTTTTGCTGTACATCAATTATTATGACCTCTCTTATAATTCAATATAAAAAGTACATATTTGTAAATTGGAATATTTCATATTGGAATTCAAAGTGTACGTTTTACAAAATATGGGACTGTTGCAATAAATCTGAATGTACTTAGTACTTGAAATTTGAACACAAAACGGACGCATTCCAAAAAGTGTCTCCTTTGCACAGAACACTGAACTCGATGTTGGGTTTTTATTTGAATTGTGGCCGTTTTGTATGAAACTGACGTGCGTTTGCTCCGAATTATGGGTCGCAACTGAGAAAATGGCAGTTTTGATCTGAATTTGGCACGTAAGTCAGCCCAAGGCAAAAAAGGCGGTTGATCAGTTTGCCATCAAAATGAGCGAAAATGACGGGTGTCTTCAGCAAAACGTAAAATATTGTAGTTGTAATCCCTAAAATTGAAATAAAACTATTTTCATATTTATTTATTTATGGCCGTTTTGCATTCAATTAGCGATTAGAGCGCGCGGTTAATCATTTCTGTCTGTCACTAAACGACAAAGATAACATAGTCTGTGGTCATACGATCATTCAATATGTTCGATGTTGCCAACAAGTCAACTCATTATGTTACGTCTAATAATTCATCGGAATATGGTATTAGCCATTTGACTCATCTTCCAGTTTATTTCGCGATCTACTCGTCGCGAAAACAATGGTATCATCGCTGAATACCAAAAAGCACATATAATAGCAATTCTGTGTGTAATGCTGGACAGAACCTTCTCCAAAGCTCGAGGGTTTTGCCATTATAATCACCACACTTGGCAGGCGGATTGGTGATCGTAGTAAATGTGTAGATGATTCACAGAAGGAATCAGCTGTCCTTGTTCTCGTGAGACCCCTTGTGAAAATCATTATACCGAATCAGTTTTCGCGTATTGCTATCTCGGTTTTCCCTGCAGAACAGAATAAATAGTAGTGCTCAGCCGTGAGCTTTGGTGTGTGCGGGCGAGGCGGCGGCGGCGGCGGCGCGGGTCCCCGGGAAGGTCGGTCGATGAGTTGACGCACGAGAGTGCGATTACGTCGTTGACAGTACTACATGTAGGTATATTATTATTTGTTATTAATTTATAATAATAATGTATTATTCATAATTATGTTTAGTACCTACATTATATTATATACATGTATATTTATAAAATTCAAAGACCTGACTGACTATCAACGCACAGCCTAAACCGCTGGTCCTAGAGACATGAAATTCAGAGGATGTATTCTTTGTGATGACTAGGTATCCACTAAGACTGGGTCTTTCAAAATTCCACCCCTAAGGGGGTGAAAGAAGGGTTCGATTTTCTATGAAACTTTTTATACTCTGGTTCGATTGATTTGAATATATAGGTATACACTCTCTTCAATTAAAATAATGAGACACGTGTATCACAGTTTTTCCAAAATCATCCCTCACGCGTTCCAATTCCTGACTGACTGATATATCAACGCACAGCCAGTCCTAGATACATGAAATTTGGAGGGTGTGTTCTTTGTGATGTGTAGGTATCCACTTAGAAAAGGTTTTTCGAAATTAAGAGGGATCGATTGACTCGAAAATTGGTACACATTTTCTTTCATGATTTATTCCCTAATTGACAGAGCGAGCGAAGCGTCTATGTTTCGAGACTGGCCAAAAATGTTGTTTTCCGTTGTCTGTCGGCTTGTTCTCGTCTACAGGTCGCATTTTTCAACCGATTTTTATGATAAACTCTTTTTGAAAAAAGTGGAACCGACTCACCACTAAAAAGTTAAAAATAACTCTAAGGGTAAGTTCAAATAATTTGAAGGCGATGCCATACAATAAACATGTTGTTATGCTTGGCAAATCGGCACCAACTTCAAATTATATGAACTTACCCATAGAGCTATTTTTAACTTTTTAGTGGTGAAGTCGGTTCCATTTTTTCAAAAAGAGTTTATTTAAAGTTTTTTCGTTGTAAAACCTACGGCACAACGACGTCTCTGACACCCAATAATACGGGATTCAGGGAAATTTCTACGCAATGATGGCAACGAAGATATATACAGATGACCTAAACAAATGTTAAAAATTGGTTCCTACTATAGTGCAGTGTAGGGATGCACTATGTCAGGATATATATATTTTTTTTATTACATATGGCACACAAAACAGAATACAACCAAACAATTAGATATAAAAAAAAGGAAACATATAAATTTTAAACTAGGTGGTATTCCAAAGCATGTGTACACATCACGATTAAACAAATTTAGGTACAAGCATAACAAGAAGAAAATTAATGATTAAGCAGAGCGACATAAGCAAGTTTTTTAAACTTATGCAGATGACCACCATTAAATATATCAATTGCGTCACATTCTTACAATTGGATTATAAAAAGATGTGTTGTTTTTATAGACATTGAGGGTGAATGTGTTCGTAAAGGACCTACGAGATCTAATTTTTGCGCTTAAGTTGATAAGAGAAAGTAAGGTGGGTGAGTCAATATGGGAGTGGATTAATTTAAAAAGGTAGACCAAAGAATGTTGTTGACGTCAAGACTCTAGTGACTGTATTTGGAACTTTTCGAGTCTTTTAGAGTAGGAAGATAAAACTCTACTCAAACCACTTCTATAACATATGAGTGATAGAAGTTTTTTTTAAGGCTTTCAATGCGATTAGCGTGTACATTGTAGAAAGGAGCCCATACGACTGAGACCCTGGAATTTATTCCAGGACGCGGCGGACGAGAGAGAAGAAAAGATAAATTAGACTGGTTGGATTTCTAAACTCTTTGGTCGTTCATGATATAAAACCAAGTAGTTGGGAGCCTCGTGATACAATATTGTCGCTATGGTAGTAAATTTACAGATAAATCACAGTTTATTCAAGAACGATTCTCCTATATAAAACTATCAGATAAAAATATTAAGAAAACGTCAAACCTCAAATTATAGCATGTACCTACTTGTAGGTAGATACCACGATACATTCTTTACATTGCCCATCACCAACCCTACTTGTCTGTGTGATGTGCTCTTCCCCTCGACCCCCTATGCGTCCGACAGGGACGGTTGCTGATGAACAATTGATGAACAGGTACAATTTTTGATGGAATTTACGTTTCGGGGCATAACCCTTTGCACCCCCTAAATTGTAACAAAATGATTTGTAATTGGTGTCAATTGCTTGAGTATAATGTATATTAGGCTTATGCGTTTTATAATTTTCGAAAGAGTTTTTAGTTTCATACATATATTGACTTTTAATAGTCATAGTTTCAGTACAAAAAAATGACCGGTTAAAATGCTTGTACCTATAAAGTGATTAAAAAAATAAGACGCTTAGGCCTAGGTAATAATGTGTTGATTACATGAAAAAAAAATCACCGAAATCGGATAATATTAAAAGGTAGAAAAGAGCTATTTCTTTTTGTATATACACAAATAGTTGTAGGTACAATTAATTTCCCTTGAGGACCTACTTGTAAAAGAAAAAACTTGTGCAATGCACAAACCGCTCGAAGCTCTGCTCTCAAATCTCCCGATATTCCTTCGGCTCCCTGCTCCCACCGTGCCTTGCATGCCACTCAGGCGATGGCCCCGTGCAACGACCGGCGGCGCCTAAAGCGCTGCTGAGCGGTAGGTAGCAGTAGCAATTTACCAACCGCAAATAGCGCGGTATGCGTTTGTAAGTTAAGTTATTTCAAAAAATATTTGCAATCTTTTTCATTTTTAAAACTAGTTTCATAAATTAAATTAGTTAGGCATCATAGGTATGAACATGCATTGTTGATTAAAACCGCGTGATAAGTTAAAGTAGATCACGTCAAAAAAAGTGTCTTGTAAATATTTCATTCACTTGCTCATTCATTCATTGTTTACGAATACAAGCAACAAAATTGGTATGTTTCATATTATTTAAGACCGTAGATAATCAAATAATAATTATAAAACAAAATGTCCAATAGATGAAATAAAATAAATATCTTCCGAGAACCCTGGGCACGGATCACATCTGAGCTTAGGATATTAGTGCTCTGTGATCCGAGCTCGCATCGCTTTGGCACATGCCTTATGCCATGCGCGTCGGATAACACCCTGGCTGGCTGGCTGGCACTCTTTGCGGATGACAGTGCCTTCTTCTCGTCCTCCATTAGCCCAATTTTAGCACGGAGACAGTTTGAACGTTTACTTATCGCTCTTCCAGAATGGTTGGACGCTCTGTTCGATATCTTGGTGTGGATATAGACAAGTCCTTGGCGATTAACGCAAAGGTCGAAAAGGTCATTCGCCAAGCCCGTGCTGCCAGGGCTATGCTGCGACCAGGGACGCTACCGCCGACGGCGAAGCCGATCTCCATTGGCTTAAAATTAACTTCATGTTTTATTCAATTCAAATTTTACCTATATAATGTATCTTTTTTAGTACCTAATAAAATAAATTTACGTGCAACTTTATTACACTTGTGTGATTTTATTTATATTACTTATCAATAGTTTATTGGGGTTAACTATAAACTTCCTATGTATTTCTGATCAATTTTATGGTCAGAAATACATAAGAAAGTTTAATTTCAGAAGTAGAATTTTTGAATAAGGAATTTAAATAGACCGCCAAAACCGTGATCCACTCTTAATTTAAAATTGCCGCCATTTGCTTGTCTATTTACACTAGAAGTTGGAACCTCAATTCATTTCGTCAAACTGTCAAGCAGCTTGGGGGCTACGAAATGATCGTGTGCACGTCCGAATGTTAACCATCTTTTATGTATGGAGTTGGATTTCTTTCCGTTAGGATATTAGTGTTCTGTGTCTGTCTGTGTTATGTAGTTAGGTGCCTATGTGTTAGACCTATGTATCCCCCTATCCAATCCACTCAGGCGATGCGGGCTGCCGGCTGTACTTTGTTATCCGTCATCATCATCGGTCTTAAACACATACATCTACCGTTCCTGTGAAGTGCGGGTAAGAAACAAGCTTTGACTCTTATTTCTAGCGTCAACTTCAGTAGTTACGAATGCTGAGCCCTGCTGAGTCAGTTGGTTTGCCAAGTTTTGTAAACTTTTGAGCGGCTTACAATGCCCTTGGCTTGCAGTTGCGTTTCGACTGCCGGTATCTTCTTGGCTTGCGGTATGCATGTCAATCTAATGTTAGTGATTAATAAGTTATAGGCTAATTACAATTTTGCTTGTACAATAAACGGTCTAATATACTATCACCACACAATTTATAAAAATTCAACATATAAAATGACACAGAGAAAAATAAGTATCAGGGTGGCGTAAGAGCTTACTAAAATATACTAAAACTAAAACAGAAGTCACGTGGAATAGGTCGTCGCCAGGGGCGGTTGTCATCCGGAGGTCTAGCATGAAGCGGGGCAATAGTGTTGAGATGCACGTGGTGACAATTGCCCGCACGATCGTACAAGCGTCGCGCCAACGTCACCACGAACTCCTCAACACTGGGCATTCGCAAATCACGGGCAATGTGTTTGGGTGTTGTATCATATACTACGTATGTATTTACAAAAAGTCTTTAAGTATTCTATCCGTAATCTAGTTCCCATATTACAAGCTATGCTTAGTTTGGGGTTCAATGGCGCTGTGTAAAATTAATGTTCTGTGATATATATTCTGTGATATATAATGGTTTTGTTCCTTACATACCGCCCCGCACCTGTGCACACTCGCAAGGCGATACTTTGCTGGGGCTCAATTTTGTTGCGGCTTGTCGCCGAAGAAGAAGCGCCGCGAAGGTCGTCTATTACTAACCGACCAACCAGGCTGTCCAACTAGTTGGACGTGAGTCTTGACCGTAAATCTGTTTTGTATACTCTAACCTTGGTCCGTAACGGGAGTTTTGATGTTAGGACTGGGACGCTACCGCCGACGGCGAAGCCGATCTCCATTGGCTTAAAATTAGCTTCATGAGAACTAGAAACGATTTTTACATACCGGGTATGTGTCATATCCAAAATGGCGTTTCACATACACATGTTATGAAACCTATCCGTTCAGTACATTTGACGGTAAAAATCGTTTCTGGAAAACGATAAAGAGCGAGGCTAGGATGATTGGCGGTAGTTTTTCCACATCTTACACATTTTCGAATCTTTCATTTTCTTCATTATTCCAAGCACACAGTAAACAAATTTTGCTTTGCAGTAAAAATTCTAACGATGGCAATTCCAGGTAAATATAGCGGGTAGTTTATAACAAATAATGAAGGTACCTACTTAGTATAAATTTGTTTTCTTTTGTTTGCATATAAATGTGGCTGCATGATTGGCTGTTCACCGAACCATAAATTTAGAGTGAAATGGAAGTTGTATTATTGCCATTTCAAATATTGGTTGGATATATTTTTATAGCAACATTCCTATGAACCCACCTTGCCGCCAGCCTATCATGGCGAGTTGGTCCCCCCCACAGAGGAACTTTTATATATGGTCCCCCAGCAGACAGATCACTAACACAACACTATACCAATCCAATATTAAACAGCCGGCGGCGGCGGCGTGGCGATTTTATTTAGGTTTCACTTCACCTATGTTTTTGTGAGTAATCCATTATAATTATATGGGTTTCACTCACAAGACATAAAATGTGTACGACGACAGTGTGCAGAGTATGTCTCAAAGTCAATGCGAAAATGTTCTATATTCAGAACCGCCAACTTCTAGAAATGTACGAAAAACTATCAAGTGTAAAGGTATGTTTGTACCTACTTTTGTTTTCTAAAGGGTTAGTAATATAATAAGAACTTTGCTCCAGCTAGTAACTTATAGTGAAACCTGATTTTCAAATAACTACCTATATAAAATGTATATAATTTATTATATACACAGGTCCTTAATGGTGCCCAGGGTAAGACAGGTACCTATAGTGTTTGTAGGTCGCCAGCTCTAGACTATAATGAATTTACATTGGTGTATAAGAAAATTGTCCATCTTACATAATTATACCTACTATTATATTGTAAGATTCCCATGAGACGATGGGAACAAAGTCTTGGGAGTGCTAGTCAAGTAAACATTGATTGCTGTCTTAATTTATCTTTATTTTATTTACTATTTCAGATAAACACTACCAAGAGGCCTCAATATGTGTGCTTCATATGTTGCTCTCTGCTCATGAGATGCTGCAAATTCTCAGAAATGGTGCAAAGATCAGAACAGATACTTACTGATATGTTTGATATGGGAATTGAGGTAAACTTTTAATTGTGTTCATCAAAAAACAAAAAAGAAAAAAAAAGTATCTATGTATTCTATCCATAATCTAGTTCCCATATTACAAGCTATGCTTAGTTTGGGACTAGATGGCGCTGTGTGAAATTAGTGTCTTGTAATATTTATTTATTTATTTAATATCTATCAACTTAATATTCATTTTACTTAAATTTGTTTGGCTGGAGTACCTACTTACCTAATTAAAATCAAATAAGTTTTATTTTATGTTTCCTAAATCCTTTCTTGGTATGTACACTCCTTTAACGCTAAAAGAAGTCACCCTGATTTCAAGTATCTACTAAATCCTTTCTTGGTATGTACACTCCTTTAACGCTAAAAGAAGTCACCCTGATTTCAAGTATCTACTAAAACCTTTCTTGGTATGTACACTCCTTTAACGCTAAAAGAAGTCACCCTGATTTCAAGTATCTACGTTATCTATGTTAGTGTATTGTTGTTATGTTAGTCAATCAAGACACAACATTTGTAAATAAAGTATACCTATTCCTGCGACGTGGTGATGCCTAAGTAGGTGTGTAAGCCAGGGACAGGGTCTACAGCTTACACATGCTGGTAACACCAAACTGGTCAAGACTGGGCTATAATTAATAGCCTATAATTCAATGAAAAATGGGTTCACTAAACATCACAGATTTAAGGCCTGTAGCTATAGTACTTTCAGAGGTACAAGGTAAAGACAATGTGTATACTGTAGACCCATGTCCCCAGTTTACACATCTGGATTAGCAAAATGGCTGAATGCCATTTGTGCGGACAAATCTTTAGAAAATACACATTTCCTAAAGATTTATCCGATTTACCTACACAGCTTTTAATGAAGTTGTACCTTTTCACAGGTAACTCAAGAGTCCATTCAAATGGTAACAGCTGGGCTGAAGAATAATGTAATTGATCTGCTTGTAGCCTCCATGCAGGTCACTGTTAATGATTGGGAATCAATTAAAACATCTGCAGTTACCATCAAAGGGGAGTCACAAGTGTCAAAACAAGAGAACACATCATTTGAAGACCAACATGTCACAGAGGAGAACACATCATCATTTGAAGACCAACCTGTCACCGAGAGCACATCATTTGAAGACCAACATGTCACAGAAGAGAACACATCATTTGTAGACGAACATGTTACAGAGGAGAACACATCATTTGAAGACCAACATGTCACAGAGGAGAACACATCACTTAAAAACCAATATGTCACAGAGGAGAACACATCATTTGAAGACCAACATGTCACAGAGAGCACATCATTTGAAGACCAACATATCACAGAGGAGAACACATCATCATTTGAAGACCAACATGTCACAGAGAGCACATCATTTGAAGGCCAACTTGTCACAGAGGAGATCACAATAAACAATAGAATAAACAAACAACAATCTTCCTTGGAAATTATTTCAAATTGCGATCCATCATATCAGTGCAATGATTGCAAGAAAATATTTAAAAAAAAACAAAAAATGGTGTCTCATCTAAACAAAATTCATAAGGAAAACAAAGTTTGCAGTACATCACATAGCAAAATAAGACGGGAAAAAGAGTTAGTGCAGCAATTTCAACCAGCAAATAAACAATACCCTTATACTTGTAAACAATGTGACAGAAAATGTATTTCTAAGAGTAGTTTATCGTTACATATGTGTTTACACACTGGAAGAAAGCCATACAAATGTGAGCAATGTGATCAAGGATTCACTCGAAAAAGTAGTGTAGTAGCTCATATGCAAATACACACTGGAGAAAAGCTTTTTAACTGTGAGCAATGTAGTAAAGGATTTTTTCGTAAAAATAATTTAATTAGACATATACGAACACACACTGGAGAAAAGCCATTCAAATGTAAGCAATGTGATAAAGAATTTTCAGCAAAACGTAGTCTAATAACACACAGTATGCTACACATTGGAAAAAAACAGTACAAGTGTAAGCATTGCGATAAACGTTTTACTGAAAAAAAAAGTTTACTATCACATTTGAAAATACATGCCTTGAAAATACATGCCAAAGAAAAGCTATACAAATGTCAGGAATGTGATAAAGGATTTTTCCTAAAACATTATTTGTCAAGGCATGTGCGAACACACACAGAAAAGCCATACAAATGTGATCATTGTCACAAAGGATTTTTTTCAAAACAAAGTAAAAATAAACACAATATGCTAATGCACTTTAGAGAAAAACAATACAAGTGTGTGCATTGTGATAAACTATTCTCTTATAAAAAATGTTTAATAACACATTTACAAGCACACACAAGAGGAAAGCTTTTTAAATGTGACCACTGTGATAAAGAATTTTTCCATAAACCTTTTTTAATAAGACATATTCAAACACACTTGAATAATGGCACAAAAATGTAACACATTGTGATTGAGGATTTTAAGCAAAATGTAGATCAATCATGCAAATAATATCCTTTTACACTGTGAAGAAAAACAAGTGAAACCTTTGTGAAAAGCCATACATATGTATGCAATGTTATCAATTATTTTATCTTAAACATTATAGACTAGGTAGATCCATATCTACACACTGGCGAAAAGCCACATAAAATTTGTGAAACATACAAGTGACTAGAGAAAATTCAACTGCAAGTATCGTGATTTTCAATGTTTCAATTAATCAAAAACCTCGTAAATAATGGAATAGAGGGCTGGTGCGCTTGTATTATTTTGTAAATAGCTTTGGCCCATAGGTATGGCGTCATATGTCGATGGTAGGAACTTGCCATTATCCTAGTACAATAGAGTAGTTAATAATTTACAGCATTAGAAATAATTACAAATTAAATTACAAAAAATAAAATATTAAAATTAATTATTGAAATTCATTATCAGCAGTCATTACCATTATTAGTAATTCTCATGTGTCAAAAATATCATTATATAGAAATAAATAAACACAATACAACCATTGATGTCACAATTATATACAATATATGTTATTGTATATAATGATGTAGTGTAGCCTTTACGAACTCGCTTTGGGTACAGTGAAATATGTCATTTTTTTCCGCCACTAGATAGAGTGTTTGCATGGTGCGTGTCAATGGCGCTTTGTTGAGCAGGTTAGTTCCGCGAACAGAGGCGGCTTTCTGCGTCGCCCCACGTACTCATCTGGCACGCACAGCCTCGTCACCTCTAAGATGGTCGAGTTTGTCAAGATCCCACGGAACACCTTACCTACATAGGTACACGGCAGCCGCCACAACCCTCCTAATTTCCAAAGTGTTGGATACAAGGGATAAAAAGGATAGACGCGATACCTCTTCCAGTACAGGTATCTCGTGAACTTGTTCTATTTGCGCTCCATCATTAAACTATATTTAGTTTAATGAGGAGCCCATACTGAAGCTGCAGTCTCTAGCTGGCTTCTGACCAGTGCATTATACATTGCCGATAGGGCCTTATATTTTGTGAGTCCGTTTGCTTGGCGCAAAATGAATCCCGTTCTGTACGCCTTTTTACAAACAGAAACCACATGTGTCTCCAGATGAACCCCAAGATCCCTCAGCGATTCCACTCGCTTCAACTGCGCTTCCTCTACCTTGTAGTTGTAGTTCAGTGGTGCAGTTGCTCTACTGATTGTTATAATGGAGCATTTCTCCACGTTGAGCTGCGATTTGTTTTTACGAGACCACGTTATCCACGTGTTGTTGAAGCCGTACGCAGTCTCCCTCTTCTTGAATCGGTTAGATCAACTTGAGGTCGTCTGCCAACAAAAGGTCTGGCCTCCGTGACCGCTTCCGGCTTATCTAGTCCAGAGTCTGATTTATTCATTTATTAAAATAGGACATCCAACAGACAAAACAAAAAACAATCATTGGGTTGGATAAGTGGCAGTCTTAAAACAGTTTGTTTTTCCACTCACAGGATGCCACAGCGTGTACAAATATCAACTCAACTAAAATAAACTCTTAAAACTAAATAAGTATATATACAAAAACAAAAGTAACACAAGACTTAGTATTAAAACGTTTTAGATGTTAAAATATGGAACGAAGCTATGCTAGGGTTTATTAAACTAATGCTTTCAGCGAGTGAGAGCTGTAAAATCAGAGTGTCTAAATTAGGTAAGTAGGTAACTACTATAGTTAGGATTTAAATATAAGTAATGATGATGAACAGGATCCAGGGTATGTCTGAATCAACAGCATCCTGTTGAGGATGTTTTTATAAAATTTGGATTTAATGCTAGCTATTTGCAAACCGTGGGCATTTGCACAGCGTAAGACGTGCAATTACCCCCTAGTAGGTGATCCTCATAAGATCCACGCTCTGATGTAGCAAATCCTCGAAGGGGAAAGAGAGGAAATATTTTTTTTTTTAATGTCAATGTGAGTAAAGTATTGCTAAAGTTGTAGCACAGCCCAGTTCATTATTATAGAAGCTCCTCTGTCATCTGTCACCTATTACATGGTAAGTATATAACATATATACTTGTTACCTACTCATAGCGGTCTAATATGAACAAATAAATATGTGTGCAACTGATAAATTCTATGGTTTTTATTGATAATACAATGCATAACATAGATAGAATTCTAAAAAAAAATTGGTGGTTTCCCAACCAGTCACACTGTTACTGGTTGGGAATTTTCTACCCATCGAGTCACTGTTACTGATTGCAACTCTCGTTAACTTATCAAGCTGACTACGCGCAGTTATACTGGGCCAAGGTTCTAAGTTCATCACTATCATTTCAGCTCAATTAAACATATAATTTTTGGAAAGGCATTCCATTGTAGACCTCTAGCCCAGGCCAGCTAGCATTCTAGTTAGCAAGAAAAATGTGGCTACCGTCCTAGCTCCTAGTGAGTATCCGATATTATGAACGGTGTAATAACAGTTAGTTTTCTAATTAACCTTCCAACATTCTGTCGTCATATAACACCGTCCTAAATTGCAGATGCTAAATCAGTTTGCAGTGAAAGCGTGGCGGTGATGCTAGCTAGGACAGTAGCCACCTTGCTTGCTAGCTAGGATGCTAGGTGGCTAAAGTGATTATTACACCTTCATAAATTAAGGATGCTAGGTGGCTAAAGTGATTATTACACCTTCATAAATTAAGGACGCTAGGTGGCTAAAGCGGTTATTACACCTTCATAAATTAAGGATACTAGGTGGCTAAAGTGATTATTACACCTTCATAAATTAAGGATGCTAGGTGGCTAAAGTGATTATTACACCTTCATAAATTAAGGATGCTAGGTGGCTAAAGTGATTATTACACCTTCGTAAATTAAGGATGCTAGTGCTAGGTCATCTAGCCATCTGAATGAATGCTAGTGTATATGCACTTAGCCACCTAGCATCCTAGATAGCAAGCAAGTAAGGTGGCTTCTGTCCTAGCTCCTAGTTAGCATCCGATATTACGGATGCAATTTAGGACGGTGAAATAAAAAGCTTCCTATCCTAGGTTCTAAAGGACGACTGAATGTTGGAAGGTGTATTAGAAAGCTAACTGTAATTATACCATCCGTAATATCGGATGCTAACTAGGAGCTAGGACGGTAGCCACATTTTTCTTGCTAACTAGAATGCTAGCTGGCTAATGCGTAAATTCAGATGGCTAGATGACCTAGCATCCATAATATCGGTTGGTGTAATAAGCAGTTAAGTGCTAGCACTTGCATGAATTTAAGTGGCTAGATGACCTAGCATCCTTTATTTAGGACTGTCGCGCCGCCCTATAACTACAATTTCCAGGGGTAAGATGAAAGTCTGTAGAGGATTCCGGGTGAAGTGCGCCTCCACATCTTATCTTGACACCAGGTGAGATTTCTCGGCAAGGACTTCCCCCGTCGTAGAATAAAAAAAAAGTTTCAGGGTCTGCACAACTGAAAAGTTCAATCTGGGCAACATACCTATTCCATCTACCCTTATCAGGCTAACCCTACATACCTGGTCTAAATACCTCTTAAGGCCTTAATAGATAGCCCAGTGTGAGTTTTAAGTAGTGATGCATTTGGTACCTAGGTAGTTATGTAACTAAATGAATTAAGTACATGTTATTTAGGTAAGCACAGTCGCCATTATTTTCAAAATGTTTTTGAATCCATATCCACTTGGTAGTTGTGCTAATGATAAGATATTCAAGGGTCTTATCTATGAAGATTAATAAAAAGTTATGAGTAGGTACCTACTACCTAATGACGGAATTTACCAGACGAGCTACAGCAATATAGCTTCATTTCGAAAATTATAACGTACATGAGAGCATAATTATTGCTGTTTATTAGGTATATACCCTTTACGTACGTAAACGTAACCTTAAAATAACTTCATGTGCTGTGCTGTGCTGCGTTGCTTTATATCTGAAACAGGATATGACTAACTATTACCTTTATCCCTAAGCAAGCTAACCTTTTGTAAGGGGACGACTAACAGATCAGGTAGGTACGTAACGCACAAGCCCTACAACTGCTGTATCTACCTATACACTAGCTAGAAAATTAAGGTAAGAGGTGTAGGTACGCCAGCGTGTAGGAACCTACCTGGGTAGGTAGGTACCTTATATAAATGGACTCTATCTATGAGCCCTATTATAAGGCTTCATGGTTGGTTATATGATTTTATTGGCACGTTCAGCTCAGCTAGTAAGTTGGTGAATGAATAGATAGGTAGGTACTATCTAGGTGGGTCAGGTTAGGTAGGTAGGTACCTACCTGCCTAGTTGAAAAAAAACTAGGTACCTGTAGGTACCTACCTAATCTGTGTTTTGTTTTTTCGCTCTTTGCTCCAATTATCCTTACTTATATGTTCTAATTTCAAAACAGAAAAGCATGATTCGACGAAAATAACTGTTTATGTGTTTACCTACCTACTTTGTGATTGTGAGAATTTGCGTTTCAATTGCTTTTTCAAAACATTGAATCAGCCAGCAGACAAGTAAACACGTCACAAAGGAAGTAGGAAGGGGAACGGACGGGGACGAGACGAGGAGATCACACACACACACATGCACGCACACGCTCGCGCCGCGCATGCGTTGTCAAGTTCTTGGTTCTAGAAAATCAATACTCCTTCCCTATCGTTCTCGAAACAACAGAAAGAGCAAAACTGTACCCTCGGTGACACTCGGCTATATCCGCCAGTGCTCGGGAGTTATTGATTCAACCCGACTCAGATTCTATAAAAGAGCCGACGCCATTTTGTACAGCACATATCCAAACGAATTATTGAAAAAGGAACAAGTTCGTGACTTTTTAGAGTTGTTCGCTAGAGATCTTTCCTTTCATTGTTACATTATTGTTGGAAAGTTTTATCAAGAAAAAATCCTGTAAGCCATTGGTAAGTGTACTGTTTTATTCTTTATTTCACTAGTTGATCAAATATTACCTACTACAAGTTAAGTTTGGTAGGAAAGGGGCGATGCGATCGTGATTTACGAATCGATCGGTATGGGTAGGTAGGTACAACTACGCAGATAGTTAAAATGGTGTTTCGTCATTGCCTGTTCTACTTTTTTTAGCAGAACACTTCCAAGCTTCCACGTTCATTCTATTCATGAACATAATAAATGCTTTGTTACCTACTTACGCATAAATTAGTAGGTAGGGATCTCCCCATATCACCTACATATATTAATAATATGATGAAATTACTGTGATGCTTGTGCAACAACATAAGCAGCATTGCCTGACTTGCATCTTTTGAGGAATCTTGTATTGTACCTAGGTATAGGTTCCTACAGTATAGATTTTTTGGGTTCCGTAGCTAAACGTTTAAAACCAAATAGCTCCCGATCCCGACCACGATGCCCCGCGCGCCGCCGCCGCCGCCGCCCTCTTAGTTGGTACCTATTATGTTATGGATGTGCTAGTGCATTTATTGGTCCGTATCAGTAGGTATTTACCTAACGCAGGTATGGCACCTATGTAGGTACCTAATGCTTCGGTTCGTTGCTCGTGTTTTGTCTTATCTTAACCAGAAGTTGCCCGAAAACTGTTGTTGAAAGCTACAACCTCTATACCTACCTAAATAGACTACATAACATAATATCGCATGCGCATTTAGGTAGCTATAGGTATACTGATAAATCACTGGGTGTGTGCGTTGCTACTGCGGATTATTGATCGTGTTTTCGCCACAACTGCACGACTAGACGCTAGCTGCTGACTTGCGTTCAACCTTCGATCGATCAATGTAATGTAATGTATGTGTAGGTATAGACGTACATACTACACAGCAGGTACTTACGCGCAAGGTAATTTGACACAAGCCAGTGGAAGCGGAGTCGGGAGGAAGTCAGATTTGCGGCTCATCTAGAGGTGGTAAAAACGTACATCTTAGTTGAGATTGGTTCTTTTGTGAATCTGGATCAGTTAGTTCTGAATCAGTGAAACATTTCATTTGTCTTAACTCAATTGGATCACTGCTGATGCTGACGCAGAGGGAGCAGAGTCATTTGTATCAATAGGCACACGAGTTCTAAACCTGATACAGGAGTTGCATTATATTATTGTTAATTAGGTATCTACTTTATTTCGAAGTCTAGTTTAGAAGTAAACACCTATGTAGTGCCTACCAGTTAAATATCTTTCTGATATACCTAGGTAGGTATAGTACTAGCTGGTGTAGGTAAAATATTTAGAAATGGGTTTTATGTAGGTCAATTATTGATTAGGTACCTACTTACCTATGTTAGATAATGTACCTAATTAAGTATTTACAATTAGAAGCAATCTACCTACTTATTCATGCAATGTTTTTTGCACCTATCAGCATAATTTTTTTTTTCTTCAAGAGGGGGAAATCTTTAACAAGATACCGCATCGAGGGTGCGATGAGGTTATGTGAGGTTTACGGGACTCCAACGACTCACTAAAACCCCCCCGGTGGCTGGCCTCGATGATAATGCCCTGAGATGTTTGTTAAATCTTCTTCCAGTGCCTCCCCACATATTGCCATAGCACATCAATGGGGCAGCATTTTAGCCGCCCCATTTGCTCACTGCAGGCGGTGTGGGGGGGCGCGCATTGCGAGCGCCGCGCCGTCGTCTTCTCCGAGCGCGATCGGCCCTCACGATATCATTATATTTATTATCATTGAACCTATGTGAACTGAACCCTTGAAGAACAAGAATGCCGCATACTAGGTACCTACTTATAACCTTAGCAATTGAGTAATACCCATCTACCTGAAGGAAGTGTTACTGCCTCCTCTATGTAGGTATAAATAATTAAAAATAAACTGGACAGCTGGTTACAAACCATTTAACTATTTCATACAAGGAATAACCAAGTGCCAATACTGTGAGTGACATACCTAGGCACATCAGCCCCAGTGCTGCTTGCCTATCACGAAATAATAATCATAGTTCGTAACTACCTATTGAAAATACCTGTATATTGTCATTTGATGCCTCTTCGAGACAACGAAGTGGTCCCTGATCACAAACAGCTGAACTTACTTCATTTGGATTCAATTGATCCAAATGAATGAAACGCCATTTTGCAACTGAAGTTAGGTAGGTACAAATCAACCAGCTCAGTTAGATGTATGTATGTATTCCAATATAATTTAATAGGTATTTTTTGTTAATTATTCGCATACATTTACATATTTTAAAGGCAACAATAACAAATATCAATCTGATATCAGCTGAACAACTCAACTTTTGAAAACTATTGTATCAAAGCACCTACTATATGCATGGGCGAAAGAGACCAATTTCGACAATGTGGATTTGATGAAATAACAAAAGGGCATCATTCATTTCACAGAGCGCCATCTAGTCCACTACTAGAAGCTAAGCCAAGCTTGTTGTAATGTGGGAACGAGATTACAGCTTATAATACTGATATACATTTTATTTATTTCTGTGCATACTTATACAATACCCAAACACCGAACAAACCTCAATATATATCACACAAAATGTTTGTCCTGGGTGGGATTCAAAGCCACAACCTACAGCGCAAAAGGAAGAACAACTACCAACTGAGCCATGAGGCTTGTTATGTGTTGAGTTGGGATTGATAGTGACAGGCAACTTTGTAGGTATTGTCTTGTTTTTTCAATGATTGATTCTGTTTATTCTGAATTTAATTTATATATCTGTTCATGATTCAAGGCTTAGTACATACCATTGTTGAGATAATTTTAAACTATTTACTTAAATACCACACATATTTACCCATTAGTCACACATACAGACCCATTAGTAGACATACATTTAGTAAAACTTTGTCCCTGTTAAGTTTAGTCCAGTTAGTAACCTTTTTTTGCAACTCTTATGCTGGCTGGCAGCACAGGCTAGCCCTAGTGCAGGGTGTGTAACATGAAAGTGTTTTTTTTATTCGGTAAATAAATATATTTGTATTTGTAAATAATGTGATTAGCAGAAAAAATCTGCTTCGATTCTAGGCAAGCATGCTCCATCGTAGGCTGCATCATTGCTTCACATCAGGCGAGGTAGCAGTGAAACGCAAGCGTATCAAATAAAAAAAATAGAGTACATCTCTCGCTGAAAGATTTTCCCTCGCGCACACACTACTAGGATGCAAAAACAGCATTTTTCATAAACATCTGCACCAACTTTGTTCCAGAAAAGTTATTTTTCTATATGGTACAATGACTACAATATGTTTCAGTGTTGCCTGAGGCACAGGTATTCTGATACCTGAGGTTTGTTGTCCAAAATCAACATTTTCTTATCTTTTGTTACAGATCATGCAGATCTTTGTCAAAACTTTGACTGGTAAGACCATCACTTTGGAGGTCGAGCCTGCTGATACTATCGAGAATGTAAAGGCCAAGATCCAGGACAAAGAAGGCATCCCCCCAGATCAGCAGAGACTCATCTTCGCTGGAAAGCAACTTGAAGATGGACGCACACTTTCAGACTACAATATTCAAAAAGAATCTACTCTTCATTTAGTGCTTCGTCTACGTGGTGGTATGCAGATATTTGTCAAGACTCTTACCGGTAAAACCATAACTCTGGAGGTGGAAGCTTCAGACACTATTGAGAATGTTAAAGCCAAAATCCAAGACAAGGAGGGCATCCCCCCAGACCAGCAGCGACTTATCTTCGCCGGAAAGCAGCTTGAGGATGGCCGCACACTTTCCGACTACAACATTCAGAAAGAATCCACACTCCATTTGGTTTTACGTCTACGAGGAGGTATGCAGATTTTTGTTAAAACACTAACAGGTAAAACTATAACATTGGAAGTAGAGGCCTCTGACACAATTGAAAATGTCAAAGCTAAAATCCAAGATAAAGAAGGAATCCCCCCAGACCAGCAGCGACTCATCTTCGCCGGAAAACAGCTTGAGGATGGCCGCACACTTTCCGACTACAACATTCAAAAAGAATCCACCCTCCATTTAGTCTTGCGCCTGCGTGGTGGTATGCAGATCTTCGTCAAAACCTTAACTGGCAAGACCATCACACTCGAAGTCGAAGCATCAGACTCTATTGAGAATGTCAAAGCCAAAATCCAGGATAAGGAGGGCATTCCCCCAGACCAGCAGCGACTCATCTTCGCCGGAAAGCAGCTTGAGGATGGCCGCACACTTTCCGACTACAACATTCAAAAAGAGTCTACCCTTCATTTAGTCTTGCGCCTGCGTGGTGGTATGCAGATCTTCGTCAAAACCTTGACAGGCAAGACCATCACACTCGAAGTCGAAGCATCAGACACTATTGAGAATGTCAAAGCCAAAATCCAGGATAAGGAGGGCATCCCCCCAGACCAGCAGCGACTCATCTTCGCCGGAAAGCAGCTTGAGGATGGCCGCACACTTTCCGACTACAACATTCAAAAAGAGTCTACCCTCCATTTGGTCTTGCGCCTGCGTGGTGGTATGCAGATCTTCGTCAAAACCTTGACTGGCAAAACCATCACACTGGAAGTCGAAGCATCAGACACTATCGAAAATGTCAAAGCTAAAATCCAGGATAAGGAGGGCATCCCCCCAGACCAGCAGCGACTCATCTTCGCCGGAAAGCAGCTTGAGGATGGCCGCACACTTTCCGACTACAACATTCAAAAAGAGTCGACCCTTCATTTAGTCTTGCGCCTGCGTGGTGGTATGCAGATCTTCGTCAAAACCTTGACTGGCAAGACCATCACACTGGAAGTCGAAGCATCAGACACTATAGAAAATGTCAAAGCCAAAATCCAGGATAAGGAGGGCATCCCCCCAGACCAGCAGCGACTCATCTTCGCCGGAAAGCAGCTCGAGGATGGCCGCACACTTTCCGACTACAACATTCAAAAAGAGTCGACCCTTCATTTAGTCTTGCGCCTGCGTGGTGGTATGCAGATCTTCGTCAAAACCTTGACTGGCAAGACCATCACACTCGAAGTCGAAGCATCAGACTCTATTGAGAATGTCAAAGCCAAAATCCAGGATAAGGAGGGCATCCCCCCAGACCAGCAGCGACTCATCTTCGCCGGAAAGCAGCTCGAGGATGGCCGCACACTTTCCGACTACAACATTCAAAAAGAGTCGACCCTTCATTTAGTCTTGCGCCTGCGTGGTGGTATGCAGATCTTCGTCAAAACCTTGACTGGCAAGACCATCACACTGGAAGTCGAAGCATCAGACACTATCGAAAATGTCAAAGCCAAAATCCAGGATAAGGAGGGCATCCCCCCAGACCAGCAGCGACTCATCTTCGCCGGAAAGCAGCTCGAGGATGGCCGCACACTTTCCGACTACAACATTCAAAAAGAGTCGACCCTTCATTTAGTCTTGCGCCTGCGTGGTGGTATGCAGATCTTCGTCAAAACCTTAACTGGCAAGACCATCACACTGGAAGTCGAAGCATCAGACACTATTGAGAATGTCAAAGCCAAAATCCAGGATAAGGAGGGCATCCCCCCAGACCAGCAGCGACTCATCTTCGCCGGAAAGCAGCTTGAGGATGGTCGCACACTTTCCGACTACAACATTCAAAAAGAGTCTACCCTCCATTTGGTCTTGCGCCTGCGTGGTGGTATGCAGATCTTCGTCAAAACCTTGACTGGCAAGACCATCACACTCGAAGTCGAAGCATCAGACTCTATTGAGAATGTCAAAGCCAAAATCCAGGATAAGGAGGGCATTCCCCCAGACCAGCAGCGACTCATCTTCGCCGGAAAGCAGCTTGAGGATGGCCGCACACTTTCCGACTACAACATTCAAAAAGAGTCTACCCTTCATTTAGTCTTGCGCCTGCGTGGTGGTATGCAGATCTTCGTCAAAACCTTGACAGGCAAGACCATCACACTCGAAGTCGAAGCATCAGACACTATTGAGAATGTCAAAGCCAAAATCCAGGATAAGGAGGGCATCCCCCCAGACCAGCAGCGACTAATTTTCGCCGGCAAGCAGCTTGAGGATGGCCGCACACTTTCCGACTACAACATTCAAAAAGAGTCAACCCTTCATTTAGTCTTGCGCCTGCGTGGTGGTATGCAGATCTTCGTCAAAACCTTGACTGGCAAGACCATCACACTGGAAGTCGAAGCATCAGACACTATAGAAAATGTCAAAGCCAAAATCCAGGATAAGGAGGGCATCCCCCCAGACCAGCAGCGACTCATCTTCGCCGGAAAGCAGCTTGAGGATGGCCGCACACTTTCCGACTACAACATTCAAAAAGAGTCTACCCTCCATTTGGTCTTGCGCCTGCGTGGTGGTATGCAGATCTTCGTCAAAACCTTGACTGGCAAGACCATCACACTCGAAGTCGAAGCATCAGACTCTATTGAGAATGTCAAAGCCAAAATCCAGGATAAGGAGGGCATTCCCCCAGACCAGCAGCGACTCATCTTCGCCGGCAAGCAGCTTGAGGATGGCCGCACACTTTCCGACTACAACATTCAAAAAGAGTCTACCCTTCATTTAGTCTTGCGCCTGCGTGGTGGTATGCAGATCTTCGTCAAAACCTTGACAGGCAAGACCATCACACTCGAAGTCGAAGCATCAGACACTATTGAGAATGTCAAAGCCAAAATCCAGGATAAGGAGGGCATTCCCCCAGACCAGCAGCGACTAATTTTCGCCGGCAAGCAGCTTGAGGATGGTCGCACACTTTCCGACTACAACATTCAAAAAGAGTCAACCCTTCATTTAGTCTTGCGCCTGCGTGGTGGTATGCAGATCTTCGTCAAAACCTTGACTGGCAAGACCATCACACTGGAAGTCGAAGCATCAGACACTATCGAAAATGTCAAAGCCAAAATCCAGGATAAGGAGGGCATCCCCCCAGACCAGCAGCGACTCATCTTCGCCGGAAAGCAGCTTGAGGATGGCCGCACACTTTCCGACTACAACATTCAAAAAGAGTCTACCCTCCATTTGGTCTTGCGCCTGCGTGGTGGTATGCAGATCTTCGTCAAAACCTTGACTGGCAAGACCATCACACTCGAAGTCGAAGCATCAGACTCTATTGAGAATGTCAAAGCCAAAATCCAGGATAAGGAGGGCATTCCCCCAGACCAGCAGCGACTAATTTTCGCCGGCAAGCAGCTTGAGGATGGTCGCACACTTTCCGACTACAACATTCAAAAAGAGTCAACCCTTCATTTAGTCTTGCGCCTGCGTGGTGGTATGCAGATCTTCGTCAAAACCTTGACTGGCAAGACCATCACACTGGAAGTCGAAGCATCAGACACTATAGAAAATGTCAAAGCCAAAATCCAGGATAAGGAGGGCATCCCCCCAGACCAGCAGCGACTCATCTTCGCCGGCAAGCAGCTCGAGGATGGCCGCACACTTTCCGACTACAACATTCAAAAAGAGTCAACCCTTCATTTGGTCTTGCGCCTGCGTGGTGGTATGCAGATCTTCGTCAAAACCTTAACTGGCAAGACCATCACACTGGAAGTCGAAGCATCAGACACTATTGAGAACGTTAAAGCCAAAATCCAGGATAAGGAGGGCATCCCCCCAGACCAGCAGCGACTAATTTTCGCCGGCAAGCAGCTTGAGGATGGTCGCACACTTTCCGACTACAACATTCAAAAAGAGTCAACCCTTCATTTAGTCTTGCGCCTGCGTGGTGGTATGCAGATCTTCGTCAAAACCTTGACTGGCAAGACCATCACACTGGAAGTCGAAGCATCAGACACTATAGAAAATGTCAAAGCCAAAATCCAGGATAAGGAGGGCATCCCCCCAGACCAGCAGCGACTCATCTTCGCCGGCAAGCAGCTCGAGGATGGCCGCACACTTTCCGACTACAACATTCAAAAAGAGTCAACCCTTCATTTGGTCTTGCGCCTGCGTGGTGGTATGCAGATCTTCGTCAAAACCTTAACTGGCAAGACCATCACACTGGAAGTCGAAGCATCAGACACTATTGAGAACGTTAAAGCCAAAATCCAGGATAAGGAGGGCATCCCCCCAGACCAGCAGCGACTCATCTTCGCCGGAAAGCAGCTTGAGGATGGCCGCACACTTTCCGACTACAACATTCAGAAAGAATCCACCTTGCATCTTGTGCTTAGACTGAGGGGTGGAATTTAGGCACCAATTGCGAAATATAATAATTTAAATAAATACAGAACCTTACACTCTGTCGGTATTTTATTTTAACAATTGTGTAATTTTTGAAGCCTGGACTGGCACTGCACGCATACGGCACCGTATAAGCTGGTGTTGCATGCGATGTTGTGCAGCATCTATATTTCTAGATGATTTACTAAATTCAGTCTAGTATTCGAGCATTAAGCAAGTAACAGCATTTGAGCTGTTTTCTTAAATCTTGTACTGATGTAAAATTTGACATATTTATTTTTGTTTCAATTTGGTAGGTTTTTAGGTCATTACCAATAGGAAGTGTTATAAATTTATAGAAAACGCGAATTATTCATAGCTAAGTCAGTTCATTCTTTTTTTATAAATATTTTTTAATTGGTCCAGGTAGCATGACGCTCCATCCCGAAACTAAATGTAGTGATAAAAAAAATGGAATATATATATTTTATAACTTGTATTGAAACACGTTTAATAAGCACAAATGATCCAAGTAACAGTAAGTAATTAAAATAATATATTAATTATCATTAAATAATCAGTTCCGTTTCGCTTTGGGAAAGTTTTTATCTGATATTTCTTTATCTATTCGAAATTAAGGCACTTATGCGAGGATATAAGATGTGAGATGATATCTTTGAAGATATAATATAAACAATTGAATAACTTATTCAATGCATAACAATCACTATTAAAAACTTTAATTAATTTTAGTTAAATATTTATATCATTATTAGGTACACAAATTTCTCGTGGGACAGTCACGTGGTCACGGAAGAGAATTGTAAAGGTTGCTTTACGGTGTGCATTACTCCAGCAGGAAAGTATCTTCTAGAACGAATTGAGTTCAACACATACTTTAAAAGTTCATTGTAAACGGTATTCGATTCTTGTTGTTATTCTATGCAACCATATAAAACTTCAGGAATGCACATACAAGCGTTTTTGAATAATATAGCTTAGATCAAAACTTTTAATGCCATAAGTTTGATGTCAAAATGCCAGAAACCTTTTCAACCCACGATTGTGAGTTTATACCTTAGAATTAGAGCGGTTATTGAAAATTATATCCTGAAAATTTCAGCTTTACACGTCTCGTATTAAGGTAGATATAAACGAACTACTGAAAAAACGTCTGCATATAGGCTATTCGACCAAATTCGAATTACCCCAAAAAAGCGACGAATTCATACATGTTGATGACCTTCTTAACATCATAACGTGCACATCTAATGTTTTTCGAGAAACACGATTCTCCAAAACGTTCCCCCAGCCGGAAATGAAATATCTCAAAAACCTTAAGGCCCGGCTACTCCTTTTACGATAAAACCACATGACTCAGCAGTTGTTACCGCTGAAGTTGAAGCCAGAAATAAAAGCATATGCACGCTTCTTACCCACACCTCCCAGAAGCGGTTGAGGTGTAGAAGACCGATGATGACAATAAATAAATAAAGCGTACAATATCTTAGATGCTCAGCTCAGTGCACAATATAATTTATTTGTGTTTTATACGTGTAAAATGAAGATAATCTAAAAAAAAACATTGATAAGTGAAAAGTATTAACAAATAATGTTCTCGAAAGTTAGTGCGTACTATCTTCTTATTTTGTTTCTGAATTACGTGGCCTCTGAATCTGAAGATGGATCTATTTTCGATTATAATCCCGGGAATTTCAAGTATCAGATCGAAAGAATGGATGGCAACTTCGTAATGTTTTATGCGCCTTGGTAAGAACAACTTGAATACCTACATCTCATTTTTTCTACTGGCTAATGAGTAAATAATGGTTCTATTGAAAATATCACTAGTAGATTAGGTAAGTATTATTCCTTTATTATGGTAGTAAGTAGGTATGTCAGTCATTCTGTGAACATGAATAGAACACAGGTACCTATCTGTGTAATAAAATAAATAGGTAGTTCCTAAGATAATAATGGAGTTATTAGTTACCTAAACTTACGTAGGTACCAACTACTGAGTGATGGATAGTACATAATATATAAAATATAAAAAATTCTTCCATCCAGGTGCCGTCATTGCACAGAGTTTGAGCCAATATGGTCTGAGCTTGCAGAGCTGGTTAACATCAGAGACTCAAATTTTGCGATCGCACAGGTTGACTGCACACAACATGCAAGGCTGTGCCAGGAAGTTGATATTACAGGTACCTACTGATATAATATTGTTTCTTTAAATTTAACCTACAATCTCCATGAATTCGGATCTGTTTATCATGTTTTTGGTGTAGGATGATCTGCTGGCCTTGTGTCTGTACTTCTGGTACACTACAATCTATTTTATTCTATTCTCTTTCTCCTTAAGGCTTTTATATCCTTTTATAGTGAACAGGCTCCTTCTAACAAAGTATGCTCAATCTTAACTTGTTGGGTGCTGGGGAAATGGGTTTAAAGACATGCTGGTCTGTGTTACACAGCCATAAACAAGTTAAGAATAGCCCCCGATAGTAGTCTACCATACAAACATAGTTAGTTGTTCTTCGTCATCATCAAATATACAAAATATCCCCATGTGATTATATCTGCAAAGTTTAATTTGAGTCAAAGGTTAACGAAAACGGTAAACGAAATTGCGTATTCTACTTTCCTGTGGTGTTTACGGTCACTAGAGTAGACCTATTGAACTGCTTACCTTTCAGTAGGTATCATCATCATAATTTTGCACTATAGTAGGAACCGATTTTCAACATTTGTTTAGGTTTTCTGTATTTATCTTTGTTCCCATCATTGCGTAGATATTCCCAGAATCCCGTATTATTGCACCCTCACACGACTCTTAAATAGGATGTCGGAGACGTCGTGGTGTCGTAGGTTTAAAACGAAAAAAAAAAGGTAAAAATAAAGTTCAAATTTTAGTGGTGAAGTTGGTTCCATTTTTATTAAAAAAAAGTTTATTTTTATTTTGATGTCGTTTGTTTATTTTAACTAACCTCTGAAACGGCTGGATCGATTTTGACGGGACTATCACTGGCAGATAGTTGGATGTTATAAGGAGTAACTTCAACCTACTTTTATTTCAGATAAATAATTAGAGATACATGCAAAAAAAAACCATGAAATCCAATATTTCACTAATAAATAATCTGACAACAAAAAAATACTCAATACATCTAAATATATAATTTATTGTCATGAAGATGACTGACTCTAAGGACTAGACATTTTTAGGGTAGCCAGCTTCCATTTTCATTGTATAAGGGTGTACTTTTATTTTAAAAATAAAAAGTTAGATCCATGCCAAAAAAACATGAAATCCAATGTTTTATGTTTTGTATTTTTTTTACTAAGAAATAAATTAGCAATACCATATGACACAGTTCATCTTAATATATCATATTATTTTCAGGAAGCGCTGACTAACTGTCTGATAATCAACACACAGCCCAGACCAGGGGCCAAACAACAACCTATTTAAACATGCTTGTTTTGATCTTACTTTACTTTTGTCTCTTTTTTTCTACACAGGACAGATAGCGACGAAAGTAAAGTAATATCAAAACAAGAATGCTATAATCTTATCTTATCTATCTTTTGAAATATATATAACTCAAAGGTGACTGACTGACATAGTGATCTATCAACGCACAGCCCAAACCACTGGATGGATCGGGCTGAAATTTGGCATGCAAGTAGATGTTATGACGTAGGCATCCGCTAAGAAAGGATTTTGATTAATTCTACCCCCAAGGGGATAAAATAGGGGATGAAAGCTTGTATGAAACTTTGTCAACTTTAAAATGTCAGCTTTGAAATTTGGAGGGTATGTTTGTCTTGATTCAAAAATGAGTGCTAAGAAGGGGATTTCGAAAATTCGTACCCTAAGGGTTTCAAAAGGGGGTTGAGGGAGTTTTCATTAAAAGTATGCCCTAACTCTGAAACCGTGCACGATAAAAGGTATAAATTATCATTATAGATTCCTCATATGCAATAGATAAGAACGTGATTCATGGTTATTGTTTTTTAATAATAGAAGGGTCTTTTTATTATAAAAAAAAACAAAAAAACATTGTTATTTAACAGAAAAAACGCGACGTACACGTGGTTTCTACGATAAACAGGTGTATATCGAGTGCTCTTTATGAAATGGATAAATGTCGAAACTACCAAGGTCTGATGATGGAGTGGAATCAATATAAACTGTTTTTTTTAGTAAATAACAGTAATACCCACATATTAAGAGCGTTGCGCATTTAAAATGATTGTATGTGTGATACTTCTCTACTACGAACCATGTAAAGCAGGGTCTTACGATGATTAATGCATGGTATAATAGTCGTGCTTATACTTTTTGAAATCGGTATAACGAGGCATTCAACGACAAATGTTTTTTTTGAATTTACCCGGCCGTAGCAGTCGCGGCTTAAGAATCGACCCCCTCCAACTCAGCCCGCGGATGTCGTAAAACCCGATTTAAGGGATCTCACCAGATGAAGCGGCAGCTTCCTGCTGTATGTTAAATAACACCTTTACTGTGCTCACCAACCCGCCTGCCAAGTGTGGTGATTATGGCAAAAACCCTCCCGTTTTTGGAGGAGGTTCTGTCCAATATCCAATTAACCACTACATAAATGGGCTGTTGACGTGACTGTATTTACGACCCTTGACTAATGTAACTTGACTACTTGATACACAGTAATCTCCTAATGCATAAAAGGACAAGTCCTGAGTGACTGACTGAATGATTCAACTTGATACAACGTACAGACATGAGATTTGGAGGGTATGTTTGTCTTGGTGTGTAAACGCCTGCTAAGAAAGGAATTATGAAAATGCGCACCCGTACGGTTTAAAATGGGGTTAAAAGTTCGGAGTAAAATGTTGCATATACCTGAAACCACAAATGATAGGCACTTGAAAATTAGTATGTTGATTAAGGAATAAGTTAAGGCATATTTTCGGTTTTTAATAATTTTCAAAAATAAAGGGCCCCACCTTTATTTTTGAAAATTATGTCCAATATTCAGACCTGACTAATAATAAACAAAAAAAAAATAGGGTGTTCCCATACATGGTTATTTTTGACCTGTATAATAACAAAGTCGGTGTGAGTATAGTGCTTATTTTGTGGTAAATAAATAAATGAATAATAAAATCTAAACGTGAGTCGGACCGGTACTAAGACTTCAAAAAGCCTGCATTTTTGTCTGAGAATGTGGGTCAGAACCCTCGGATCCAGATATCCAACAAATATATATATTTATAATAAACACTTGCACCTATTTCAAAAAACCAATTCGCGGACGAAGTCGCGAGTAAAAGCTAGTTTATAATATATAAGTAGTAACCCCCAGAAGTCCTATAGACAAGACATTTTTAGGGTAGCTTCGATTCATTGTATAATAAATAATTAAATATTCAATATAAATAAATAATTTCACACAGCCACAGCTCCAATTAGTCCAAATATATTTAAAAAAAAATGAATGGGTGTGTGGCGTACCTATTGATTCGACATATAATTGGACCGCTACCTAAATCGCTGTCAGAAACGCTCCGCTTATGCATCTTAAGCCACGCGCCAGCAGGGACGCTACCGCCGACGGCGAAGCCGATCTCCATTGGCTTAAAATTAGCTTCATGAGAACTAGAAACGATTTTTAACGTCAAATGTACTGAACGGATAGGTTTCATAACATGTGTACACTTTTGAGATGGGAAACGCCATTTTGGATATGACACATACCCGGTAGTAAAAATCGTTTCTAGTTCTCATAAAGCTAATTTTAAGCCAATGGAGATCGGCTTGGCTGTCGGCGGTAGCGTCCCAGGACTGGTTTTGGTATGGCGCTCTGTCGTCGCTCCCGGTCACTGGCGGTACGATCATTCATAATTATTGCTTTGTATCATTCTCGTAGTTATTCATATTTTGCTATCTCTCATTTGTACCTATATTTATTTCCTTTTCATTAAATTCAAGTGTTTTAAGTTTAATATCAATATTTCATTTTTGTTCCGTTCATACCTACTCGTACCTACTTCTTCATAATATTGCGGGGCTTTTGATTAAGGCGACACGTGACCCAAGAGCTGGCTCTTATTTAGGCCAGCGAATTAGCATAGCTATTCAGCGTGGCAATGCAGCCAGTGTCTTGGGCACGCTTCCGTCTGGTACTGGTCTGGAACAGTTGAGTTACCTATAGGCCGTTTGTAACGGTCCTTAGGTAATCTGACTGATTCCTTTGTACATAGTTAGTTTAATTGTACTTTTTATTGAATAAATGTCTATAGATTTGTAATACTTCTTCATCGTTTCACTTCCAATCTCATATCACACTAGGACACTAAAATCTGGATGGTAAGGGATCGGGAAGTACTACGACTACGACCCCTTCCACAGGTGCCACTAACAGAGGATTTTAGGAATTTTCCATGGGGTGACAGTATGAATTCTGGGGTGTTTGCTAGTCTACACTAATTGTAAAAGAGAACATATTTGTTTCTAAATAATAAACTCAAAAACTACCGAGGCCTTAGTATGAGTTTCTGACAGCGAACTGACACTATTTTCGTATTCGTATAGGGCGCTTATTTCCATACATTGGGTTAGCGGACATTGAAAGGAAGTTGCTTTACTATTCCGCATATAATTATTTTTATTTGATAAAAATTTAAATATTAATCCTTGTCCAAAGAAATCAATTCTTATTCAAGGCTGTTTTAATACCTGTTGATTACTTTTTGAATTGTTCAAATTGGACATATCTATTCAAAATATATTGTGAATTTAAAAATATTATAAAAAAAACCTTTGATGGATTTGATTGAAACTTAAAACAATTATTACTGATAATGGTAGGATTTGAAATAAACTTTGCATAATTATTACTAATACTGGAGTGATTTTAATGATTTTTTGCATAATTATTACTGTTATTATTATACCCCCATTATGGTGAAAAGGGGTAAAAACGTTTGTATGTAACTTTTTACTGGAAAAGATTCGGATCATGAAACTTTGTGTAAACATAGATAGATGATAATAGATCCCTATCATCGATTTTTTCAAGATCTACAGAGTTGCAAAGTATTTTTCAATGCATTGAATATACTTACAACAAGACGTCTAAATAGACAGATTGACTTGAAAGTTGCTAAAGTACTAAGAAAGTAAGTTATGCACCATTTGTTTTATGAGTTAATAGTAATCTTTGTTTTAAAAGCGATAAAAAAAAGGACACTCCGGGAGTGCCGACAGAAGCGAAAACTTGAAGTTTATCGATCATTGCCGAAGAGAACAGCTGAGATTGTTGGCACTTGGAATCTCAATGTTGTCGCGTTGGTCGCGATATTTATTTATAAGGGTTTATTTTGCAACACAACTGACACAATGAATTCTTAGAACTGACGTGGACCTCTCACGGCTGTCAACCGTCCGTCTAGGTGGAAGAATCGTAAAGATAACGTGACAGTGTGTTTAAAGTCAAATGTGTCAAAAGTGGTGTCGGTAAGGTGTAGCGAGTTCAATGTTTTTTTTCCCATCTCAAAAAAGCTTAGGGCTTATATGGCCCGAAATTATAGTGATTTATTTTATCTTAAATTTTGACAGTTTACATTAAATAAATAAATATTACAGGACATTAATTTTACACAGCGCCATCTAGCCCCAAACTAAGCATAGCTTGTATATTTTATCTTAAATTTTGACAGTTTACATTAACATTAGGCAAGATACTTACTCAGCTTCTATCTTTTTCATATTTTTTTTAATTTTATTGTACGACGGGGATTCGCTTGGCCTTCATCTCACGTGATAACAAGTTGTGATGAGGCCGAAGATGGAGTCGCACTTCATCCGGAATCCTCAATAAACTGAGGAACTGGCTATCTCACCTCTAAATGCTGGAACACATCAATTTAAGAATCGATTGAATTGGCGACAGAATTGGGTAAGATGGTGGTAGCCAAGCGGACTTAAACAAAGTCCCACCAGCAACCAAACCAAGCACAATACTGTACTTCCCCTGGTGATCGAACCCGGAACCTCTGGATCTGAAATCGGTGGGTTGAACCACTACACCCCAGTGGCGGTTGAACATTTGAAAATTGTTCTAGGTTATCCAACTCTACTCTACTTCCACAAGAAGTCTTTCTCTCCAGTGGAGTACAAAGGAACCCGGGACATTCAGTCTCTTACTGTGTTTATGAATGATTTGTTTGACATCCATTATGAGGTATGTATCTTATTCAATACTAGTAAACCCCCGGGAATTACTTCCCCGTATCCTGTGGGAATTTCCCAAAATCCTTTCTTATTTATTCTTATCCCATAGAAGGAAGCTTATATAAAAAATAATAACAAGTATTAATAAATATTACAGGACATTAATTTCACTCAGCGCCATCTAGTCTCAAACTAAGTAAAGCTTGTAATATGGGAACTAGATTACGAGAATAATACTTATATATATTTTTTTGTACATACATACTTATCATACCTACAATACAACACCTAACCACAGAACAAAAATCATCACACAAATGTGTTGATTCCCTGGGTGGGAATCGAACCCACAACCTATAGCTCAGAAGACAGAGCTACTACCAACTGAGCTGTGAGGCTTCTTAATATTAAAAATATTGGATTTCATGTGTTTTTAATAAAGCTATATGGAGGGTTAATATTAGGTCCTTACATATGAAATTGGCGTTTTGTCGTACTGGCCACTTTGATCTTAAATATCTCCTCTTTGGTTAAGAATTCCAAATTCAAATTTAAACAGCTATTTACTCATGCATTTGTGTTTCGAAAACCGTAATTCATTTGTTTTTTTCTCTTATTCTTTTTTTTTCTGCGTCACTCATTTCACAAAATGGAAAACTTAAAATATCGCATTATTTACGAGTACGAGTTCCACCGTGGCACCAGTGCTGCAGAAACGGCTCGAAGGATTAATGATGTGTATGGTGGTGGTGTCGCAAAAGAAAACACGGTGCGTTTTTGGTTTCAACGCTTTCGTTCTGGAAATTTCGACCTGCAGAACAAGCCCCGTGGACGGCCGGAGACCAAGGTCGATAATGATTAATTGAAGGCTATTGTGGAAGCAGATCCATCGCAAACCACATCACAGTTAGCTGCAGGCTGCGGTGTTAGTGACAAAACCGTTTTAATCCACTTGAAGCAAATTGGGAAGGTGAAAAAGCTTGAAAGGTGGGTACCTCATGAATTGAGTGAAGCAAACCGACAAACGCGCGTCGACTGCTGCGTTACATTACTCAACCGGCACAATAATGAAGGAATTTTAAATCGGATCATTACATGTGATGAAAAGTGGATCCTGTACGATAATCGTAAACGCTCATCGCAATGGCTGAACCCTGGTGAACCAGCAAAATCTTGCCCCAAGCGAAAATTGACTCAAAAAAAGTTACTTGTAAGCGTTTGGTGGACTAGTGCCGGTGTCGTACACTATAGCTTTCTTAAATCTGGTCAGACGATTACGGCTGATGTCTATTGTCAGCAACTGCAAACCATGATGGAAAAGCTCGCTGTTAAACAACCGAGACTTTTCAATCGCTCTACGCCACTGCTGCTTCAAGACAACGCTAGACCACACACGGCCCAACAGACGACTACCAAATTAGAGGAGGTTCAATTGGAATGTCTAAGACATCCACCGTACTCTCCGGACCTTGCTCCAACAGATTACCATTTTTTTCGAAATTTGGATAACTTCTTGCAAGGAAAAAAATTCAATTTCGATGAGGCAGTCCAAACCGCTTTCAAAGATTTCATTGATTCCCGTCCGAATGGTTTTTTTAGTAAAGGGATCAATGAACTACCTATAAGATGGCAAAAGTGTATAGATAGCAATGGTACATACTTTGATTAATAAAATATATTTTAATATGAAAAAATTGCCTTTATGTTCCTCCCATACAAAACGCCAATTTCATATGTAAGGACCTAATATTTTAACCTGTATGTAATGTCATATAAAATGTCCTCGATAGAAAAAAAAAACATTTCTGACTAATTTGTTGATCGCCCTTCAAATACGCCCAATTAGGCTTTGGAACTTTGTATAGTGAATAAATAAAGTATACAATCATGTATAACAGATGCTCTGCGTTTTAGATTTAAAATATATATATATATACGTTTTACTGAAATTCGTAGTTCCATCATCTGGGTCTATTATCATTTCTATCACCTGACATCAGCGCCGTGAGCACAGCAGTCACCATATTACTCAACTCAACTCCAGCCGCAGGTATGTATGGCTGAGTTGAGTTTCGAGGTGACTATTGTGAATGTAAGTGACGCGCCCTATGCTACCTCACTTTAGCAATGTCATTGGAGCTATGAAATCCGTGTTAATCACGGAATAACAAATTTTGTGACCTTGAATAACTTACGACGCAGACGCGAGATTTTAGGAGACTTGAGACAACTTTTAGAACACCAAAAATAAGGTGTAGGTACCTATACGAGATTCCAGTTATCTCTCATTTGATAGGTTTAAATAAATTTATTCTCTTTACTACAAAGTCAATTACATGAGAATAAATATCTAAGTTATTTTTAAGTTATGGTACCTATATGATGAAGTAGGTATGAGTAGCAGCTAGTTATCTGTAGGTATAGTAAATTAACAGTGTATCGGACCTAGTACCATTTAACATATTTAAAATGCAATAGTACAAATAGGTATAATCTTTAGTACTTAGGTAGGTACAATTTTTAAGTATTGGACTTCGGCACACTAGGCCGAGAATAAAAAGTGACTGGATTACCTACTGTGGTTAGGTATCTAACTAAATATCTGAGTATTTAATTTAATTTAAAATATTTGTGTTTTTTTTAATTTTAGATTTTGTAATTTTGTGGCCTGAAATAAACCGATTTTATTTTATTATTATTTATTCATAAAATTGCTGTAAATAGATTTATCATTTTTATTTTAGGAAAACTTACAGCTTGAAAACAATAGAAATAAATACAAGTTAATTCAAGGGTTTTTTTTTTCAAGGTGAAACCCCTGTTATGACTGGACTACCAACTTATTATCTCCCATTGAAAAGTGAAACCCCTAATATGACCGAATATTTCAGATGGACAGGACTTCCGTAGACGTCCGGATTTCCACCGGCATGGCGTACCTCACCGACTACAACATTGAGAAGTTCGTGTCCAAAGGTCAGCATTTCATCATGTTCTACACGGCCTGGTGCTCGGCTTCGCAGTAAATGTCACAGTAAATACCACGGAGATGATCTGCTTGTTGACCTTAGAACACAGACGGCGGGTTGTCAGGCTGTCTGTGGTCTATCAATTCCTCTTTGGCGAGTGTGCGGACGATAGATAGAAAATCCTTTATTGCACTAGTAAATACTAGTAGTTCGCCCCGAACTGAGATCTCGTGATGTCTTGTTTGTATTAGGTATTCAACCACGGAATTCTTTCACAAAAAGAATATAATTAACGAACGATTAAAGTGTGCTTTCATTACACCTTACTTACCTTCAGCACTGTTTTTCTCAATCTTTCTTTATTCACGTACAATGTGTATGTTTGAGTTACCTCTTGTTGCTAGCTCTCGTTCTATGCAAAGCAAGAATGAGAGCAAAGCACCGACCGTACGTCATAGTGGGCAAGCAGAATACAGTAAGTGAATAAGTTACCCCTTACGAAAACGAAAAGATTGATATCTTTTTGAAAAGTGCTCTCCAAACCGTTGCCTTAGTAGTCGTGGTTAAAAAACTACCCCTCCAGCACACGGATGTCGCAAAGGCAACCAAGAGGTTTCACCAAGAAGGCAGCAGTTTTTTTGTTTGTTTGTTTTAACTGTGAGCACCAAATTGTCTGCCAAGCGTGGTGATTACGGCCAAACCTTACAGTTTTGGAGGAAGTTCTTTCCACATTGTATTGGACAATAATGTGCTATTGATATGGGATATGCGCAGTCAAACCCCTAGCATGACATCCCAAAATAAATGCTTGAATTTATCGAAAATAAATAGACCAGTTTTAATGAGATTCCGAATACACTCTCTTATCTTGCAAGACCTGATGATCATCCTTTGCCCCTTCATCTTGAAAACCACGTGACGTCAGGGTCGTAGATAGGTAGGATCGCGGGTGATTAAAAGAAGGTTCAGTAACCGCACTTTTAATTTCCTAAAAAAACTACACAGAAGAACAGATTGCTCAACAGTTAACCCCACACAAATCACTGGCCTGAGCACGCGATTCCCCAGTAGTGCTGCTTCCGGCCGTAGATGGTCCAGGTCCCAGGGTTGATGGAAAGGTCAGTAGTTAGCTTCGTCCAGCAGCCGCGTCGGTAACGACGGTGATCTCGGCAGGTAGGTAGGTAGGTAAGACTGGGATCTCTCCAACTCCCGTACTGGATCCCTAGAGGAATCCTGAACAAATTTGGTAGATCGTAGGTGGGTAGGTACTTTAAATTACGGTCTCTCAGTGCATTGGCAATAAATGGCGGTGTCACGTGGTACACCGAGGCCGGTTTTAGGTGCAGAAGACCCTTTACTTTTAAATACGATTTTTGAGGTTCCGTGTTACTAATTTACTTTTTGGTTGCGAGACGAAACGTTACAACCATCCCTGATGAGAACAAAAATAAACAAATTATGAAATCTGCAGTCCGAACCCCGTTAAATTCAAATTTTAAGAGTAGCTGTACAAAAAAATAGTAGGTATTTTTTTATCGGTGACAGCCAAGCGTTTGACCACCAAAACCTAAAAGACAAGTACGTACTAGTACTTGTCTAAAAGGAAACTATTCACTCTGGTCTGGATATCATGCAGTCTTCAAGACTCCATGATGTACTGGCAAAACAGACGAGGGCAAGGAGTTACATTCCTTGGCTAAATGGCGCTGTGTAAAATGAATGTCCTGTAATATTTATTATTATTATTATTCCTTTCCAGTATTAATGATAAGTAGAGGCGAAAGATATGTTCGGAACAATAGAATATCTACAAGGTACGGGTTGTCTGCCGTACGTCTGCTAGTCCGGTGGTGGAAAGGGGACGGAAGGGGTAAATCAAATCGAAGTATTCAATTTTTTTTAAATGTGAAATATCGTTTTTTTATACAACTAGGAGACGGGACAAGCAAGTAGTCCACCTGATATTAAGTGCATCTCTTGCCTATGACAATGCCTTACTATGTAGGTCACACGCGCAAAGAACATAGCCTACGCGGCACTGCATTGCGCCCGTCAACTTAAGGCATAAAGATGTTAAGCCTCACATGCCTGTCATTACACCGGCAATCATACCCTTCAAGCCGGAACACAGCAATGCTACTTGGCGGCTGAAATAGGTGTAGTACTCCTCCGGACGAGCCCTTTCCTGAGGATGTGGGGTCACTCATCACACACACATTTTAACCGCCTCTGTGGTCTAGTGGTTCAACCTACCGATTTCAGATCCAGAGGTCCCGGGTTCGATCTTCAGGGGGAGTACAATATATTGTGCTTCCGCCTGGCTAGCTACCACCGTCTTACATAATTCTGTCGCCATAACAACAATTCTGAAATTGTTGTGTTCCGGCATTTAGAGGTAAGATAGCCAGTTCCTCAGTTAGTTGAGGATTCCGGGTGAAGTGCGCTACCACTCAGGCCTTATCTAAACTTGTAACCAGGTGAGATGAAGGTCAAGCGCTTCAAATGAATCACTATTATATTACCAGAAATCCCCATTCCAGCGCTCAAAGGAGTTTTCAGGACAAAAGTTCCAAAAATCCCCTAGAAACTTGAAACATGCCTTCTGACATGTTGTAAGAGTTTTGACTGCTCCTGTGGTGGCGAATGCTAGTTTCTTACCTAGGTGTTTTTCAAGTATTTTGTTGTGCGCCTACATGTCTATCTATACATCCTCCTGTCCCTTTCAAGGCTTTCTGGAAGAGATAACGATAAGACCGCTGTGCGTAATTAATTAACCGAGCGAGCGAAGCGTATATGTTTCGAGACTGGCCAAAAATGCTTTTGTCCGCTGTCTGTCGGTTTGTTCTCGTCTACAGGTCGCATTTTTCAACCGATTTTGATGAAAATTGGCACATGTTCATTGTTTTTTTTGTTTTTTTTATTCGATTGCGATTGTTGATCGGGGGAAAAGTGGGGATGTTTGCTGTAGCGTTATTCATCAACGGATTTGAATTAAATTGAAAAGACACACTAAGGCTTTAATTCTAAACAAAATGTTGTGAAAAAAAAAGAAAAAAAAGGGAGTAGTGGTGGGAGAAAAGGGGACAAGTTTGCTGTAGGTTTTTTTTTTATTTATTTATTTTCGAAATATTTATACCTATGTATACCAACCAGATACGCAGTCCTCTCCGCCATTGCGAGACGAACTCGTAGACATCAGATTTGATCTAGGACCAGGGGAACACGAGTAATCACTAAAGCATACCTCTTTTTGCTCAAAAGTCTAAAAGGAAAAGTGAAAGAGGAAAGCATCGGTTATTGCATAGTTATAAGGGCTTGCGAGGTCTATGTTCGTACAGAACCACTAGTAGTTATTATGTCAGCATATTAGTAGTGGTGATAGAAAAAATATCTACCTACTTCATCCCCTGGTACGGCCGTACCGAGTCATTATGAACACACAAGATATCTTTTATCAAAATCGGTCCGGCCGCTTAGCAAGATTCAGTGATGCAATAAACGATAAAAAAAAATAAATGCTGCAGTATACTATACTTACTAGCGTTTTTTTAAATTATCGCGATTATTATACATAATTAATAACAAAAACGGGTCTGTATGGCGTACCTTTTTATATTCCTGACAGTTACGACCGTGTTACAAAGGCCGTGGTCACGGGTATCCAGAGTCTCAAGACTCAAGAGTGGTCACGGGTAGACTCGTCTCAAGACTCATGAGTGGTCACGAGTAGACTCAATAGTCTACCCGTAACACGGTCGAAACTGTCGAGAATATAAAATAGCACGCGATGAAGACCCGTTTTAGTTATGAATGCAGGACAATTTCCCTCAACTCAAATTAAAATAAAGGATACTGCAAATTCGTTTTTGTTGAACAGTATTTTATTTTTCAGAAACTATCACCCACATGGGCAGCGCTAGCAGTGCTATATGACCAGAATCCATACATACAGGTGGGCAAGGTCAATTGTTTGGACAGCGAGATGACTTGTAACAACTTCGACATCAAACACTACCCACGACTACTGTGGATCGCCAATGGACGCATCGTAAGTATTCATATCTACTAGACTGTGCTGTTATACACTAGCTTAAATTGTATAATATTATATATAAAACATCAGATATACAGGATGAGTTTTTTTCCAGGGCCACTGAGGCCAAGTCAGAAACCGTGAGAGTTATCGAAAAGTCATGTTAAAAGTTACGTGCTCGATTTAAAAAAAAAATAGTACTTTAATATAAAAAATATATAAAATTTTATATTAAATTTATATAATATAAAAATAATATTATTTTAAGAACATATTATTTTTATAAAAAAATATTTTTGTAATAATTATTTTTCCTATATACAGGTATATAGGAAAAGGTTTTTAGGAGACTATCCATACATTTTTAAGATATTCTGAACTGCATTCACAGATATTTTGGAAACAAAAAAAATAGTACCTGGGCCTTAATATTACCGTTACCGGACATTAATATCACACAGCGCCATCTAGCCCCAAAGTAAGCATAGCTAATATGGGAACTAAGTATAGAATATTACGGATAGAATATTTTTTTATACATACGTACTATAAGATACAACACCCAAACAGAACAAACACCGCCTCTGTGGTCTAGTGGTTCAACCCACCGATTTCAAATCCAGAGGCCCCGGGTTCGAGCCCCAGGGGAGCTATATTGTGCTTGGTTTGGTTGGTGGTAGGATTTTGTTCAAGTCCGCCTGGTTAGCTACTACCATCTTACCTAATTCTGTCGCCATAATAATTCTTAAAATAAAAAAAAAGATAGCCAGTTCCTTAATTAGTCGAGGATTCTGGGTGAAGTGCGCGTCTACCTTCGGCCTTATCTCAACTTGTAACCAGGTGAGATGAAGGTCAAGTTGTACTATAAAAATAAATATCTTTATTCATCACACAAAATTGTTTCCTTCTTATAAATAAATAAAGAAATATTACAGGACCTTAATTTCACACAGTGCCATCTAGCCCTAAACTAAGCATAGCTTGTAATATGGGAACTAGATTACGGATAGAATACTTAAATACTTTGTAAATACATACTTATCATACAATACAACACCCAAACACAGAACAAACATCTATATTCATCACATAAATGTTTGTCCTGGGTGGGAATCGAACCCACAACCTATAGCATTGAAGGCATAGTTACTACCAACTGAGCTATGAGGCTTGTTATATTGGTATATTATATACCTCTATTTTCATATTGCATAGTAAGGCGTGCGAAATCCTTTGTTTTTATCTGACTTATTCTGATATAAGAACTAGATTACGGATAGAATACTTCAATACTTTTGTAAATACATACGTACTTTATGATACAACACCCAAACACAGAACAAACATCTATTTAGTAAGTAGGTAGGTACATATTCCAACATAGTCAAATTATTATAACGTATTTATTTAGATATGTTTTGTATCGTTAATATCAATATTTCCTTACTCTCTTTTATTATGTAGGTACTCCCTCCTACCATCAACCGTATTTGTTATCCTTTCCATCCTAAGGTTGTCTGGAAGAGATCGCTTTAAGCGACAAGACCGCCCATTGTACTGTTTTGTTGACAATTGTTCTATATGTTTTTGGTGGACGATAAATATTTTTCATTAATTAATTAATTCATCTATATTCATCACACCCACAGATGGGGTCAGCGAACTCCGATTCGACCCAGCCCGAGCTCGTCGCGTACATCGACAAAATGCTGCTCTCCGAAAACCACGACCCGGATAAGTTCATGAAGAAGAAGAAAGTGCTTCCGGTGGCCAGGATCTCGGAGGAGACCTTCGAGACATTCTTGGAGAAGGAACTCGTTTTTGTCAACTTCTTCGCACCATGGTACATATATCTAAATATATAAAACTAGCTTCTATCCGAGCTTGGTACAGACATCTAAATACATAAAACTAGCTCTTACCCGAGCATGGTACAGATATCTAAATATATGAAACTAGCTTCTACCCGAGCAGGGTACAGATATCTAAATATATGAAACTAGCTTCTATCCGAGTATGGTACAGATATCTAAATATATAAAACTAGCGTATACCCGACCATGGTACAGATATCTAAATAGGCAGCAATTAAAAATGAATAAGACAGATCTAAATAATTAACTAGCCTCTAATATGTTGCCGAGCAGAGAAGAAATCTCCGCTAATTTTGTTTTGATCGTATTCACGATATGTCTACTTATAGCTAATAGCTCTTCGCACATCATAGTGAACATCGCAAAAAATTAAGTAATGTACAAGGTAGCAATAAGGCATTTTTATATTTTTTATTTATGGGTTAGGCTTCTCTAGTTCTAGGCCGGAATAAGGATGATGACTTCGATGCTAGCTTTCACAGAATGCATTGACTCTCCTACGTTGTTTGTCGCCGGACTTTGGCTGGTCGCTAGCCAGGTGAACTAACCTTACCGTGTTCTACCACCAGTGTTGTAAAGCCAGCGATTCCGACAACCAGGAGGTAGATCATCTATCCGATATACTTGACCGCCTCTGTGGTGTCAGATCCAGAGGTCCGGGTTCGATCCCGAGGGGAGTACAATATTGTGCTCGATTGGTTGGTGGAAGGACTTGATTAAAATCCGCCTGGCTAGCTACCACCATCTTACCCAACTCTGTCGCCATAACATATCTTAAATTATTGTTTTCCGCCATTTAGGCGTATGATAGACAATTTCAGGTGAAGTACACTTCCACCTGACTTATCGTAACTTGAAAATCAGGTGAGGTGAAGGCCAAGCACATCGCCGTAGTACGATAACAACGTTAAATGGGTAGGTCTGGTATGGTATTAATTTACTATACCTACCTACGGATCAGTAGTAGTCTACTCACTACTTACTTTAAGAACGACTTAACTTAAAAATTTGCTACTCGTACATTACCAGCAATGTACAAAGAAAAAATATAAAATCAGATAGGTACACCACTCGGAGAACCTACTTGGTTTTGCACAAGGAACAAATATTTATTTGAACAAAACCGGGTAATGTAATAAGAATATTAACGTCCTCACACATAACTAGTAATGTAATTGGTAATGTACAATGGACGAATGTTTCTTATTACATTACCCGTTATTGTACAAAGAATATTTTTTAATAGACACAGACGCCCTCTGTCCCCGACGCTCCTGGTACCGGTACTGTACGTGGCGTGTTCGTGTAAAATACCCCAACACGAAGACAGCTCCCTCTGTCCCCGACGCTCGTGGTACCGGTACTTTACGTGGCGTGTTCGTGTAAAATACCCCAACACGAAGACACAGCGCCCTCTGTCCCCGACGCTCCTGGTACCGGTACTGTTCGTGGCTTGTTCGTGTAAAATACCCCAACACGAAGACACAGCGCCCTCTGTCCCCGAGGCTCCTGGTACCGGTACTGTACGTGGCGTGTTCGTGTAAAATACCCCAACACGAAGACACAGCGCCCTCTGTCCCCGAGGCTCCTGGTACTGGTACTGTACGTGGCGTGTTCGTGTGAAATACCCCAACACGAAGACACAGCGCCCTCTGTCCCCGAGGCTCCTGGTACCGGTACTGTACGTGGCGTGTTCGTGTGAAATACCCCAACACGAAGACACAGCGCCCTCTGTCCCCGAGGCTCCTGGTACCGGTACTGTACGTGGCGTGTTCGTGTGAAATACCCCAACACGAAGACACAGCGCCCTCTGTCCCCGAGGCTCCTGGTACCGGTACTGTACGTGGCGTGTTCGTGTAAAATACCCCAACACGAAGACACAGCGCCCTCTGTCCTCGAGGCTCCTTGTACCGGTACTGTACGTGGCGTGTTCGTGTGAAATACCCCAACACGAAGACACAGGCGCCCTCTGTCCTCGAGGCTCCTTGTACCGGTACTGTACGTGGCGTGTTCGTGTAAAATACCCCAACACGAAGACACAGCGCCCTCTGTCCCCGAGGCTCCTGGTACCGGTACTGTACGTGGCGTGTTCGTGTGAAATACCCCAACACGAAGACACAGGCGCCCTCTGTCCTCGAGGCTCCTTGTACCGGTACTGTACGTGGCGTGTTCGTGTAAAATACCCCAACACGAAGACACAGCGCCCTCTGTCCCCGAGGCTCCTGGTACCGGTACTGTACGTGGCGTGTTCGTGTGAAATACCCCAACACGAAGACACAGGCGCCCTCTGTCCTCGAGGCTCCTGGTACCGGTACTGTACGTGGCGTGTTCGTGTGAAATACCCCAACACGAAGACACAGCGCCCTCTGTCCCCGACGCTCCTGGTACCGGTACTGTACGTGGCGTGTTCGTGTAAAATACCCCAACACGAAGACAGCTCCCTCTGTCCCCGACGCTCGTGGTACCGGTACTGTACGTGGCGTGTTCGTGTAAAATACCCCAACACGAAGACACAGCGCCCTCTGTCCCCGAGGCTCCTGGTACCGGTACTGTACGTGGCGTGTTCGTGTGAAATACCCCAACACGAAGACACAGCGCCCTCTGTCCTCGAGGCTCCTTGTACCGGTACTGTACGTGGCGTGTTCGTGTGAAATACCCCAACACGAAGACACAGGCGCCCTCTGTCCTCGAGGCTCCTTGTACTGGTACTGTACGTGGCGTGTTCGTGTAAAATACCCCAACACGAAGACACAGGCGCCCTCTGTCCCCGAGGCTCCTGGTACCGGTACTGTACGTGGCGTGTTCGTGTAAATACCCCAACACGAAGACAGCGCCCTCTGTCCCCGACGCCCCTGGTACCGGTACTGTACGTGGCGTGTTCGTGTGAAATACCCCAACACGAAGACACAGGCGCCCTCTGTCCTCGAGGCTCCTTGTACCGGTACTGTACGTGGCGTGTTCGTGTAAAATACCCCAACACGAAGACACAGCGCCCTCTGTCCCCGAGGCTCCTGGTACCGGTACTGTACGTGGCGTGTTCGTGTAAATACCCCAACACGAAGACAGCGCCCTCTGTCCCCGAGGCTCCTGGTACCGGTACTGTACGTGGCGTGTTCGTGTAAAATACCCCAACACGAAGACAGCGCCCTCTGTCCCCGACGCCTCTGGTACCGGTACTGTACGTGGCGTGTTCGTGTAAATACCCCAACACGAAGACAGCGCCCTCTGTCCCCGACGCCCCTGGTACCGGTACTGTACGTGGCGTGTTCGTGTAAATACCCCAACACGAAGACAGCGCCCTCTGTCCCCGACGCCCCTGGTACCGGTACTGTACGTGGCGTGTTCGTGTAAATACCCCAACACGAAGACAGCGCCCTCTGTCCCCGACGCCCCTGGTACCGGTACTGTACGTGGCGTGTTCGTGTAAATACCCCAACACGAAGACAGCGCCCTCTGTCCCCGAGGCTCCTGGTACCGGTACTGTACGTGGCGTGTTCGTGTAAAATACCCCAACACGAAGACACAGCGCCCTCTGTCCCCGAGGCTCCTGGTACCGGTACTGTACGTGACGTCGTGTCGCATTGCAGGTGTGCGCATTGCATGCAGCTCAGTCCGCTCTGGATGCAGCTGGGAGAGAGATTCCAGAACGAAAGTCGCGTGCTCATCGCCGACGTGGACTGCGTGCAGTCCAAACCCATCTGTGAAACTGAAAAGGTATGGAAGACACATTACAGGTCATTCATTTTACACAGCGCCATCTAGCCCCTAAACTAAGCATAGCTTGTTATATGGGAACTAGATTACGGATAGAATACTTAAATACTTTTTGTAAATTTATGATACAACACCCAAACACAGAAAAAACATCTATATTCTTCACACAAATGTTTGTCCTGGGTGGGAATCGAACCCACAGCCTACAGCGCAGAAGGCAAAGTTACTACCAACTGAGCTATGAGGCTTGTTCGCCTCGAACTACTAGTTATTATGTATATACACCGCCTCTGTGGTATAGTGGTTCAACCTACCGATTTCAGCTCCAGAGGTCCCCGGATTCGATTCCGGGGGAAGTATTATTGTGCTTGGTTTGGTTGGTGGTACCATCTTACCTAAATCTGCCGCCATAATGTCAATTCTAAAAAAAAAATTTTTTTTTTATTGTACTACGGGTAAGCACTTGGCCTTCATCTCACCTGGTAATAAGTTGAGATAAGGCCGAAGGTGGAGGCGCACTTCACCCGGAAATCTCAACAAACTGTCAAACTGGCTATCTTACCTCTGAATGCCGGAACACAACAATTTTAGAATTGTTATTGTGGCGACAGAATTAGGTAAGATGGTGGTGGCTAGCCAGGCGGACTTAAACAAAGTCCTACTACCAACCAAACCAAGCACAATGTATTGTACTCCCCATGGGGATCGAGCCCGGGACCTCTGGATCTGAAATCGGTGGCTTGAACCACTAGACCACAGAGGCGGTTAAAAAATGTTGTGTTCCGGCATTTAGCGGTAAGGGTTTATGAGGAATCCGGGTGTAGTGTAAGATTACTATTCTAGCTTATCATTGCTTGTTCGCAGATAAACGGGTTGCCGACGTTGATACTGTTCAAGCAGAAGAGGATAGTGAAGGTGGAGTACGGCAGCAAGCCGCTGGACAGACTCATCCACATGGTAACTGAGCATCTGGAGCCGAGACAGGCGGCGGAAACCGTTGCCAAAGACGAATTGTAGTTATTTAAGTTCAGTGATAATAAATTATTGGAATATAACAGATGTTTTTACTGTATGTGAACCCTCGAAGATACCTGTGTAGCGATTTTCCAACATTCGGAAGCCTTAATCGAATTCGGAAGCTTCCGACGGAGATTCCGGGAAGTGTAATCCGAAAAAAAATTGTCATTTCGAAACTTCCACAGATTTTTAGAAATGGTGGGAGAATAGCGTTGAAAACAAAAATTGACATTAAGAGTCTATGATAATATGTGAAATGGCTTAGCTTCAGCGATCATATCTTCCACAATACTGTAGAATTTACTTTAGTAGAAATACGCGCATATTCTGCCATCTGGTGGTCATAAGCGCCGTGGTTGAGCGCACAGCAATGTCACCTTTATTATTACTAAATCTTAGTTCGAAACTAGAATAAAGTTGCGATGACTTGCTAATCTGAGGTAGGTACTATATAGCCCGTTAATATTCGAAACTTCCACAGATTTTCAGAAATGGTGTGAGTTCAGCATTGAAATATCGGTATTCTAAGTAAATTCGACAAGTGATGTTTCCGACCCGAAAAACATTCCGTGTGTGAATCGCTATCCTGATCAAATCCGTTCGGGAATAAGGCTATCGGATCGAATTCGGAAACTTCCGATGGAGATTTCGAAAACACTATTCTTAACTTTTAAAAATGTGTAAAAGTGCCAGCCCATGGATGTCGTAAAAGCCGACTAATGGATGTCACCAGAATAAGTGCAGCAGCTTCCTTCTGTGTATTATCTGCCACAACGCCGTTATATTCACAAATTTCTTCATAACAGTAATGACCCTTCAAAAGTTTGGCGATTTTTGAAAACTCTTGGTGTTGGTAAACCTAAACAAGATACTCCCAATAACATTAATCTTTTAAATCAGCATTTCACTAGTTCCTCCAATATTGACGCTGGAACAAAACTGAATACTTTCAAATTATCTTTCATCTCTACCAACTCCAGATGTTCCTCAGTTTCATCTTAGTCAATTTGCCGCTTGTGATGTCAAGAAGTGCATATCGTCCATTAATTCGAACGCTGTTGGTAGTGATAACATTAGCCGAAATATGATCATGCCTATTTTGAATGAGATTGTTCATGTCATTACGTTCATCCTAAATTTATCCATCGATACTAGCTCTTTTCCAAGTGCATGGAAGGAAGCCCAAGTAATACCTTTGCCCAAAAAATCCAACCCTTCCTTTGCCGAGATCCGTCCTATATCCATCCTTCCCTACCTTTCCAAAGTACTTGAACGCTTAGTTCATCAGCAGTTAAGTCTATACTTATCCAAAAATCTCCTTTTAAATCCTCTGCAATCGGGCTTCCGACCTGGTCATAGCACCGTTACAGCACTCGTCAAAATTACCGATGATATTCGGCTTGGAATGGACAATAAAATGGTCACAGTGTTATCTTTACTTTATTTTAGTAGTGCCTTCAACAGCGTCGATTTTGATATACTTCTGGGTGTGTTGGGCTCTCTAGGCATATCTCCAACGACAACTGATTGGTTTCATAGTTACTTGTCTGGGCGCCGGCAGCGCATCCGCGTTAATGATACCTACTCCTCATGGTGTAACGTGTCCGCTGGTGTCCCACAAGGAGGCGTGCTATCTCCTCTTCTCTTCGCTATTTTTATTCAGTCTATTTCCAGTAAATTAACTTCTTCCTACCACCTGTATGCAGATGATTTACAAATTTATATCCAAGCGACAGTTGAAAACATTGATGGGGCAATCAGTCTCCTTAACGTAGATCTCAACCATATTTGTGAGTGGAGCAAATCTTTTGGCCTCTCTGTTAATCCGAATAAAACTCAAGTCATAATTATTGGTAGTCACAAGCAAATTCCCAAATTGGATTACTCAATTCTCCCCAGTATATTGTTTGATGGATCTATAATACCAATTATTACGTCCGTGAAAAATCTGGGTATAATTATGGATTCCACGATTTCCTGGGATCCCTGTATTCAGGAAATCAATCGCAAAATGTTTACGTCTTTTGCTTCCCTAAGGAGAATCCGGTTTTTTTTGCCAACGGCTACCAAAGTTACGCTGGCACAAGCACTATTGCTTCCTATTTTAGATTACGCAGACACCTGCTACCTTGATATTTCTGAAGCCCAACTCAACAAACTTGAGCGTCTACAAAATCTATGCTATCGGTTTATATTCGGCTTGCGCAAATATGACCACGTCTCCGAGTTTCGTGCTAAGCTCAAATGGCTCCCTGTCTTCAAAGAAATTTTCATATCTTGTCCCTTTTATATAATATTCTATTCAACCCTTCCTTTCCACCGTATCTCAAACAGCGTTTTAAATTTTTAGACCAAGGGCACGTGAGAACACTTCGTTCTTCGAAAAATTTTCTACTTGCGATTCCGAGTCACACCACAGTGTTCTATGCTAATTCGTTTACTGTTGAGGCTGTGTGCTTGTGGAACTCACTACCCGTTTCGGTCAGATCCTCCAAAACAATCTACATTTTTTTAAATAATTTACGCTGTCATTACTTTTCCTCGACCAACTTATAATTGTCTCGTTCGCTACTGCTGTTTAGTTTCTATTCATATATATATATATATATATATATATATTTTAATAATGTAATGTATTGTATGTTTTGTTATTATTAATAAGTAGCTATATAAATTAATGTTTATTTTAGTACACCGCTTTGTCTGCTCTTTGCTATCCTTTCCATCCAAAGGTTGCCTGGAAGAGATCGCTTTTAGCGATAAGGCCGCCCATTGTACCTAGTTTAAGTTTATTTCTTGCTTGTCTGTTTATTTTTGTTTTTTGGTGCACAATAAAGAGTTTATCTATCTATCTAGCTTTACTGCGATTACCAATCCTTAGCTTAGATCAAAACAAAAAAAGTATAGGTACGCCTACACTGAAAGAACAGCAGCATTTTTTGTCAAGCGATGCTAGTAAGGGAAGGTAACATTTAATAAATTATTTCCACGTCTACTGAATCCTAATACAACAGATTGTCAATACTACAGATTCCCATGTCTACTTATTTCCAATATTACAGTGCCCACGTTTACAGATTCCCACGTAGACATGGGAATCCGTATAAATGGGAATAATAGCTTATTTGCCATCCTGTAAAAGAATTGGTATATTTTATTTTTGTTATTTAACATTGAAAAGAACTACAGTTGCTTTACTATTCCGCTAACCAAATGTATGAAAATAAGCGCCCTATACGAAAACGAAAATACACACATCAACATTGTCTAGAGATATTCCATTTCGAAATGATTTGCTCACAAACTATTTGCTTTTTAGAAAAAGTTTATATATGGAATTAAACCTCTTTTGTTCTCTTTTCAAAATTTAGAAAAAAATAAAAATAGAACGCAACAAGCAAAAGATAGATTGGGGCCACCGATTTAAATTAAACTACGTTAATTTTGCCTAAGATAAATTAACTTTTATTTAATTATCAATTAGTGCTATCTAAGTAATTTTTAATTTTAACAGATCTTGTGATATTCGTAATGTCATAGAACCTGTGATCATCCCTCACAGAGTTAAAATTGGCCAGGAACTTCAGCTCATGCATGATAATGCCCCTCCACACACGGCGCTTCTGGTGTCAGCTGCCCTTCAGGAACATGATGTCGCGGTTTTGGACTGGCCTGCACAGTCACCCGACTTAAACCCAATTGAACACGCTTGGGACATGTTACAGCGAAGGGCTTTCAGCAATTTGCCATCAAATTTGACCACAGAAGACCAACTTTTTTGCCATTTAAAAAGAACATGGGATCGCATACCCCGTCAAGACAATGCAGATGTGTTATCAATGTCAGGGGAGGCTACACCGATTATTAAATTGTAAAAAGGTAATTTTATAAAGTCATGGCAACGTAAAATAGTTTTAACACAATTTATCGAACCTTGTAAATTTTCAGATTTTTCGAGATTTTGTTTCTACTTTAATGTTTATTAAAAATATATATATATATAATAAATAAATAAAAAATATATAAATATAAGAGACAAGTTTAAAGAAATAAATATATTGACTATGCCCTGCCAATACATTTATGAAAATATTATGTACGCGCGTAAAAACATAAGCTTATTTGACAAAAACTGTGATAAACATAATTATAATACTAGAAATAAGAATAAACTCGCTGTTCCCACAACTAGGCTCCATAAGGTTAATAAATCGTTCATAGGGCAAACTGTACGCTTTTATAATAAATTGCCAAGTGATGTGCTAAGCTTGTCAAATAATAAATTCAAAAATTTTGTAAAACAAAAGCTATCCAGGAAAGCTTATTATAAAATTTCAGATTACCTAGAAGATAAGAAAGCCTGGCATTAAAAAAATGAATTTGCTCCAGTGAATAAATTGTAATTAGTATTAGATAATTTTAAGCTATTGTAATTGGATCATGAAAAAAAAAACTAGCCCGAGGTTCTTGCCTTTCTCCTTGTGTGCTGGTCGCGATTCCGAACAGGCGGTAGATTTGACGTTTCAAAGTGATCCTAAAAAATCTTACTGAATAAAAATATTTGACTTTGACTTTGATATAAAACTGTTATTTTTATTATTATTAATAAACAACACAAAATAAAGATACTTGCCATACCTAGTGTTGTAAAGAAATTATTTTCAGTTTTTGTAAAAATCAACAAAATGTGGAATATCCCTAGACAATGTTGATGTGTGTAGTTTCAGTAGCTGTCAGAAACTCATACCAAGGCCTAAAGTCGTAACGAACAGTAGCTTACTTTACATACCTAATGGGTTTGTTCCCAATTCTATAGATTTATGTTTAATATTGTTGTAATGGCGACAGACGCAGGTAAGATGGTGGTAGCTAGCCAGGCGGACTTAAACAAAGTCCTACCACCAACCAAACCAAGCACAATATTGTACTCCTCTGGGGATCGAACCCGGGACCTGTATCTGACACCGGTGGTTCAGTTAATCATCACGTAGCTCTTAACAACAGGTTATCTTATATTTTTCAAAGAAAAAAAAGGTATTTAGAATGGAAATCTTTATTACTAACAAGCTTATGGTAGACTTACATTAGGTTCATAGCATACCTACTTACCCACTTACAGCAACATTTTTATAAAATATCACTAGAAATTTCCATATCTGCTTTATACACACCATGTGTGTAGTTTATTTCAGCTATAACATCAGCACTTAATCAGTTAAAAATTATACACAACAAAATAAAAGACATTTAAATGCAAAAGGTGATAAATAATGTACTATTTGTACCAAGGTGCTTAGATATTCACAAAGCGTGCAAAGCTTATAAATATCTCTTATCTACAGTTTGCGACTGGAAGAAAGCCCCATCAGCGTTGGTCGCTTGTCTGTTTATCTCTTTATGTCGATCACGTGACACAATCTCTTCCAACACCTCACCGTCGCCTTTTATTAACCTGAAACCAAGAGGCAACTGAGAGGAGGTTATGAACTTGACACACAAATATTACAGGACAATATTAAAATAAATAAATAGTACAGGACATACATTTAATACAGCGCCATCTAGCCCCAAACTAAGCATAGCTTGTTATATGGGAACTAGATTACGGAAAGAATACTTATACTTTTTTCGTAAATAAATATATACAACACCCAAACACAGAATAAACATCTATATCCATCACACAAATGTTTTTAGCCGCCTTGAGAATATGATGCGGGTTCGAGGCCCGTGGCGGGTTGTGAATCTTTGTGTCATTATAACATTTGTTTATGCAAAGCCTGTAGGTAATATTCTAACTAGACTAAGGAGAATATGCAAAATTATCAGGCAAAAGAGGTATGCAAGGAGCCTAGTAAATGGAAATACGTTGTCTATGCCTACCCCTTTGTGCAACAGTATGCTGAGTGCGAACATCCATACTTTATAGTTTGCGTTAACTTTATTTTCTATGGAGATGTGACAGCGTTTCCTAGCGGCAAGTTTACAAAACTTTTTTGCGAGTGAGAATCTTTTACCATTACTTTTAAAGTTGTGTAAACGTAAATTTGATAGTTAACTTTATGTTTTGACAGTTTTGCGAGTGTAAACGACCAATTTTGACATTTATCGTGTAAATTACGTTAACTTTGTAGTTACGTCGTTCACTTGAAATTTCTAAGTGAGGAAGAACCGTGATTGTCTTGACTATTATTGTGCGAAAATGGATATATTTATTCACTCACGTCAATATTTTGCGCGTAGAATGATTGAGGTGGCTCATGCTCAAGATGAACGTGATTTAATGAGGAATATTCGCACAGAATTCTGCAACAAATTTGACCCAACGAAAGACCTCTCCGGGAACGGTTTCCGTGATACATATATGTTACAAATATATGAAAAAAATAAATATAATAAAAAAAGTATATGAAAAAATATTTTTCGCCTCGATTGTCCCTAATGTCGGGGTGCCTCGATCGTCCCTCGCTGCGCTCGGGCCGATCTCTGTCTCCATGCGTCAAAAAAAAAGTAAGGTCTGAAAGGTCAAGTAAGTAAAGGAACTCAAAACGTCCTACGTCATAAAAAAAATGCACTCGTGCTTGGCCTTGGAGAATAAGATCAAAACTCGTGCTTGGCCGTTGAAAATTTGAAATTATTTCGAACTCGACACAGACCAAGTAAAAATCGATATAGAAGTGGCATTAATATTCCTTTGAAAATCTCCGCTATAGATCTATGCAATTATCGAGCATCGATCGTCATTTTTTTCGAAAACGTTTCGAGTAAACGTAAAATAGTAGAGTATAATGACGTTTACACTCGCACATTTTACGTTGATGATGCGTTTGGCGTAACTCGATATACTTGATCGTCACGTTAACGCGATTTTACAAAACGGTTCGCACTCAGCTTACAGGTGTATCTTTGTATGTATGTAATTTTTTTTCCTATACAAACACTCGTTTGCAAGGGCATATTTGTCATCTATATTTTTAGTAAAAGTATGAAGGTTGGCCTTCATTATTCCTATAAAATTATTTTGAATTATACATGCCATTTCAAAATTAACTACTATGTTTGGACCAGACAGCAAATATCAGTGGTATCAGTACACACTCCAGGGCCTAATGGATCACTTATGCCGAAAAGCGAGTCTTATTAGATTGACATACTCCAGGGCCTTCTATAATCAGCTAAATAAAACCTTTCTATAGATTCAACCTTACTTTACCCACAATGATTTTGGTCAGATGGTTAAAATAGTCTCGAGTTAGTTTATTTCTCAAGATAAAATAAGGCCAAGCTTCCCCATAAAAATAAACTTTGTGGAATGGATACTAGAAAGGTATGCACTACGTAACAATCAAAGATAGACCACGGAATAGAAAAGTTTTCTATATTCCGAGAGGTAAGAAGTAAGACCTCTGTAGATTCCTCCAGTCAACAGTAGTGTACTCTTGCATATTTTTAACACAAGAGACCACATCGGCTTCCAGTTAGAAAGATCACAAGGCAGAGTATTATAGGGGTTTACAAATGTTTTATTGACACAATAATTCACAAACGCCAACAGGACTCTTAACCCACATCTTTTCATGAAGCCGGAAACACTCTAACCAACACCACAAGGGTCCTGACGTAGATTACAAATTTTTGTATCATAATTTTACTCAGCTTGAGCGCTGATTTGTGGTTTTTTTTTGTTGGGTTGTGTATTTTTATATCATTATAACATTCAAAAATGTTGAGACCAAGTGCCACTTAAAATACAAATGTTATAGGAATGTTATAAGTGATAAGATAAGAGTGATAGGATAACCTGTATCGGCCCGTGTCTTCATCTAGAACTCTTCTCACTATGCTTTGTCTCTTCTCCCACTCTTCTTTTGTCATTGGAGCCATTGCTTTTGACTTTTCCATTAGCGCTAAAAAGTAAACAAGCGCTAAGAATTATAATAGGATGTAAATCAGTCTGTCATTACATAATTTATCCATTTTATTATAATAATACTATTAATTTGGTATAACAAAATATTCTGGTAATATAGCCAGAATATTTTAGGTCCGTACCTGTAAAACGAGCTTTGGGTGCTTACAATCTTCAGTAATGGGATACCGTTCACAGAGAGAGATATTGTTCCATAAACCTCCTCTGTAGTCTAGTGGTTCAACCCACCAATTTTAGATCCAGAGGTCCTGGGTTCGATCCCCATGGGGAGAACAATATTGTGCTTGTTTTGGTTGGTGGTAGGACTTTGTTCCGCCTGGCTAGCTACCACCATCTTACCTAATTCTGTCACCAGAACAACAATTCCTAAATTGTTGTATTCCGGTATTCAGAGGTAAGATAGCCAGTTCCACAGTTTGTTGAGGATTCCGGGTGAAGTGCGCTTCCACTTTCTGCCTTATCATAACTTGAAATATCTGGTGAGATGAAGGCCAAGCACCTCCTTGTCATAAAATAATCCTTCCAATTAATTCAGTGCACCAAAAAAGCTGAAATAAATAGGTATGTCACCTACCTACCTATTGACTCAGCACAATTAAAATGTCCCAAAATACAGAGACTATGTTTGCTGTAGATGGATTATAATATTTTATAATTATCCATTTCAAGGAGGAGAGCTGAGCTGAACCATTATCATAAATAAATTATATAGGACATTAATTTTACACAGCGCCATCTAGTCCCAAACTAAGCAAAGCTTGTAATATGGGAACTAGATTACGGATATAATACTTACATACTTTTTTTATTCATAGGCGCACTAAATGTAAGTAGGTACCTACTACCTATACCTAGGTAGGTGCCTACCTAAAAAATAGACTTACCAAGTGGTATGTCTGCCGAAAGTCCATCCGCTTTCTCTTTACTATCCGTTTCGCAGGTCTCACTGTCTCTTTTAATCTTTTTCTTCATTTTCTCTTCTTTGAGTTTCTTCTTCAGAGCTTTATCAATACGTTTCTGTTCTTTCCTAAGTTTTTTTTTCAATTTATGAATTTTCTTTTTCTCTTTAGAGGAGCCAGAGCTATTGGAACTTGAGTTGTTATCGCTTGAAGATGACCGCTTACGTTTTTTAGCTTTTGTCTTGCCCATTTTACGTGAGTAATTCAATTTTATTATCACAACACAATTCAAAGAAAATTGAGAAAATTTAATTATCTTTCTTCGGTTTTTGTCTTTGGTTAGTGTCAGTCAATTCAACTGAACTCAGTTGCAATACAAACAAGAAACAACAAACAAAGCAGAGGGTGGACCAAAGGGTGGACGGACTGTGATGAACCACTTCCACAGAGGAACTTTTATATACACCACTTCCTTTTCCTTGAAGCTGGCTGTCACTTTAACAAACGAAGTAGCGTTCTCGTATAATTGATGCCTGACGTTTTATCATAGTTTCGTCACGACCTAATTCGTACAACAGTCACATCTGTTGAGTTTTGTAAAAATAATGTGACATAAAATAAGAACCAAAGGTTAGGTCAATTTAGTGTATTATAAGTTGTTTAAAAAAAAATGTGTCTTGAGATTATGTCATATTTTATGTCATATGTCAATTAATGTCATTTTGTACAGTTGCAACACCTACACCACAGATAATAAAATACTAACGTCTATACTATACTATAGGCCTATACTATAAATTGATTTTAATCGGATAAAATGTAAGGAATTAAAGTGGGGATGCAATTTATAGAAGCTCAGTTAATTTATAATGAGCTTATACTCATATTATACAAACAAAAAATAAAGTGCATACATACATTATAGACTTACCATGATTTTGTTTTAAAATTTAAGTGTATAAACAATTATAGTTCCGGTTCACTCGGTCCCTACCTACCTATCATATTTGTTAGCATAATAAAATAGATGGAAGTATTATTGTCAATGTTATCAACTAATGTTAAAAATTGGACATGGGTTCCTTCTAAGAATTATTGTTTTAGTCTGCTCTTTGTTTTTATTTAATAATAATAGAAACAAGGAATAGAGAAAAGAACAATATTTTTTAGTAGGAACCCAAGTCAAGTATGTACTAACATTGGCTGTGTGATTGTCTATCTATTATATTGCAATAATAAATATAAATATATATTGTATAAAACAATATAATAATATATTATATGTATGTGACAAGTTTTGGGAACAAATAATAGATGGCGCATCAAAATATATTGGTTATTTAGCGATAGTGCTTTCTTTGTTACCCTATTACTATACTATTACTTGTTTTTATCTTAATATTAAAATTCAATTAAATTCTAATCATGGAATTACTTTCATGATTCTAAGAACAACAAAACTGCTTGATTTGATTGATGAAATAATTCGTTCAATCAAAAACAGCCGAGTGTCAATCATTTACTAGCTATAAAAAGCTGTCAAAGCTGTCATGAAATCATGTCATTGTCAAAATAAAATTTAAAAAATCAACTGATATAGCATAATGGTAGGTAGGTACCGTAAACGGGGGTGAATAGGTACAAATTCGAAATTCACACTGAAATTTCTCGATAATGTGTCACAAAATGACATAGTTTGTGAATTATAAATATGATGGTTAAACTGTAAGAAAAGTATTAAAAACAATCTTAAAACATGATAATTAATCATGTTTTATAGCAAAATGTATGCTGTCCCTATTCATACTTGACCCGTGATTGTTTTCATTAATTGTAGATCTCTACTTACCTACTCTCGAAAAGCATAATCATCTTTCTGCACTATTGGGTTAAAACTGACGACCCTGTCCCAATACAAACATTGCCGTTCCTAATGACCCCACATTCGTCCTTATTTACGACGTAAAGCGTTCCTATTCAGATCAGAACCGTCCCTATTCAATCCTTTACTGTGTCTTTTAACCTGTGAAATCATTCAAAATCACAGAGCCTAATATATTTTATTATTAGAAAGTGTACAATATCTTGACTTTCCTGCACTTGTAATAGCTTCATAAAATGATTATGTATTTAATCCAGACCACTCCTGAGACACACACTTGATTGATTAAATGTATGGCGTCAAGTTGATAAGCACACCAAATATGGACAGCAAAGACAGATTTTCAAAACAATATTTTACGGCGAAATGTTGAATTTTACATCGTTAGGTGTTGCCTCATTAGAAAATGAACATTCTACTTTATGGCAAAATAGTTCATAGACACGTGAGATCTACTATTTTTTATCTATTCTACTTGAAATCACATTCCCACTTTTGTCCCTATTCAGACCCTGATCCCTATTCACCCCCGTTTACGGTACCTACTAATAATAAAATAGATACTTTGGTTTCCTTAAACCATGCATGCATAAATATGTATTTTTGCGCTAGCATATTATTTGGGGCCACTGGGGAAAATAGAAAAGTAAAATCCGTTTGTTTTTATGTAGGTACCTTTATCACTACAAAAAACTAAGGTAAGTAGGTACCTAAGTACTAGGTTTATTGAAATGTTTCAACATTTTTAAAGTTAAGAAAGTAGTTTGTGATGGATGTCAAATGAAAATGCGAAGCGGTATTTTTTTTTCAATGAAAATACCGCTGTACAATTATGTACCTACCTACCGCTGCCCGGGTTCGGACCACCATCCATACACCTTTTCATAAGCGCACTATTCATTTATTTGGACTAACCATCACTATTTGGGACACTTGCTGTGATACCTATGGCAAAATACAATAAGCGATGTTTTCTCTACCTATAGCAAACGCATAATATCATGTTGACGCTAGGTAGTAGGTATTAACCTGAGCAATGCCGCTAATAATTCCCACATATTTGCTTGCAATATGCTCACTAACTCAGACTAAGTATAGTGCGCTAATGACTAGCAATCTATTGAATGCTAGAAATTAACTTTTCTACCATACTTACTATGGATGATGGATTCTTGAGGAAAAACTGCAATTGAAAATCTTGGTTGATGACAAAATCCTGAAATGTCACTTCGAGAAAGTTATAGATCTCCTTTTCCTGAAGTACCTACTAACTCAATTTCGCCAAAAATCATAGAAGCGCTTATCGTAAGCGCGACAGTAGGTGTATGTGGGTAGGTACCTACTTACCTACCTTATTTTTTTATTTTTCAGCTCGGCTGGGTGTAAGTAGTAAAAAACAGTAGATAGGTACTAGATACCTACCTTAAATGTAGACTTACCAAGTAGTACCTACGTACATATCTCTTGTAAGAACTGATATTAGATATTATTCAGATCAGAGGTCATCAGATATACCTAGGTACCTATAACTCGTAGATCTACTGTAGGTATAGGTACCTACGCATGATGTTTTTTTTGTTTTATTGTACTATTACTTACGGGGAAGCGCTTCGCCCTAGTGTCTGGTGTCAAGTTGTGATTAGGTCAAAGGTCAAAGGTGAAGCAGGTCAGAAGACTGAGGATTCAACTGGCTATCTTACCTCTAAAAAATTCCGGCAGCCGGAATACAACAATTAAGAATCTTTGTTAAGGCGAGGCAACAGACTTATGTAAGACGGTGGTAGCTAGCTGGCGGGCAAAACACTAACCAAATCAAGCACAGATTAGTACCTCCCTGGGCGTTGAACCCGGGCCTTCTGCGTCTGATACCAGCGGGCGAATCACATGACCACAAGATGTTAATGTAATTCGGTGGCTTCTGTCAGGTGTACTTACTGTAGGTAGTAAGAGCTCTCATGCTCTTACTACCTATTTTTAACCGCCTCTGTGGTCTAGTGGTTCAACCCACCGATTTCAGATCCAGAGGTCCCTGGTTCCTCAGGGGGAGTACTATATTGTGCTTGGATTGGTCGGTGCCGTTGGTGGTAGGACTCTGTTTAAATCCGCCTGGCTAGCTACCACGATGTTACCTAATTCTTTCGCCATACCGGCATATAGCCAGTTCCTCAGTTTGTTGAGGACTCCGGGTGAAGTGCGCCTCTACCTTCGGCCTTATCTTAACTTGTAACCAGGTTAGATGAAGGCCAAGCGTTTACCGTACAATAAAAAAACCTATGTAAGTAGGTGCTCTGTTCTATAACGATAGACTGCCTATAGTCACAATGTTTTTGTTGTGTTCCTTTTTCGTTTATGTGTTAGGTAAATCGGTGAACGCATTTTCTGTACATCTACCCAATTTTGTGTCTTCCCAAATAAATACAGTAAGTAGTAAGTACCTAAATGTTCTACAATACTATTAGGTGTTACTTTAACTACTATACAATGTAGCAACTAAGAAAAAAAGCCTAGTTAAACTGTTAAATACACACCTACCTACCTACATAGTTGATGGCTTCGGTCTGCACGATAGATCTACACGTATAGAAAACTACCTCTCAATAGCATACTTAATTGAGCTGGGCAGGGCGAGCGACAAGATATGGGAGTTCCGATGAATAATTGAGGCATTGCGCGCATGCGCGGGACGCTGCCGACTGACTCAGAAGGGTGTCACAAATATTCCAGAAGCACAAACGCATACTGCATTCTAAAATGTATATGTAATGTTCACAAAGAATTTCCACGCATGATGAGTTTCATCTGAGGACCTAGTTCAAGACTAAAAGAATTTGTTTGCTTGAACAATGAGTGGAATACAGACAAGCCCTGAAAGTGCAGTCTCCGAGGCTCCCAGCAGTAGTGAAGAATCGGACTGCGAGACGGAACCGGAGCCCGACACAGCATTTAATATCAGCGAAGAATGGGCGAAGGAGATTCTCACTCTAGCAGGCGTGGTCGATGCTGCCGAGGTCTGTTTTTTTAATTTCTATACCTTCTATTACAAATGTGTTAGAGAACAGTCGTATTTTTTGCTGGATTATAACATTTTAGTCGAACAAAATTATTTACATAGAACAATAGTACCTACCACGATACAAAATACAAGTGTCACGACCGGCTTCAGTCGATTAATTAAAATTGAAACCACCTTTATTTATAAGATAAGTAGGTAAACAAAATATTTGTTTAAATAATCAAACGAAACCTTTCGGTATTTCTTAAATATATATAATTTTATTAAATTTAATGCTGCCTGAAAAGTGAAGCTATTATAGGTATATACCCGACGAATCATTCTTTGTATCCAGTAGGTACTTACATATCCTATTTCCAAATGAATGTATACACTAAACATTGAAAAAAGTCTAACAAGTTAACAAAGTAGGTATGTAGAACGGACCTGTCATCATTTCATTAGTATTAATTGTTTAATTAGGCCGAATAACTACGTTAACAGTCCCTGAGGGGTAGGGACAAGTTTGGTAAATTGTAACTACAAAACACATCGTAGATTTAAAAACGTGAAATACGCCATTAAGTTACTAAGAGCAACAATAGTTTTGCTTACATTTTCCATATTAGTTCTCTATTATGTAGGTGGCATAATGACTCCACATAATATACCTATATATAATTATGTCTATTAATACTACACACTTAGCACAACGCGTTTTGAAACAACTATTATATTAGTAATAGGTAGCCAATACCTATCGCGTAGGTAGAATACGTAACTACCTAAAGCTAAGGATCATAGACCCTGAAAGTACCTACCGATTATTTTCGATCTAATTATTTAGTTAATTTCGTGTTTGCACAACCGATTCAAATTATTTATTGTATAAGAAGAGATAATCTGTGTCTGTGGTGCGTTACTTATCGTAAAATACAATTGAGTGACTCTGAGTTAAGTTGGGAAATGTATGTGTGTGTATGTATGTGGCAATGTTTGGGACGGCATAACTCTCGAAGGGATTATACGATTTTTATGTAATTTAAACTGAATAGAGATAACGTAAATAGAATTTGATTGTCGCGGGGGACTTTTGATAGGTGGGGTAGTTTTTGAGATATTGGGGTAAATGAAATTCAAAGTTTCGACCATATCTTTTGAATAGCTGATCCGATCAATTCTAGTAGTTTTTGATATATAAGGGTGTTAAGTGAGACAAGAAGATTTTTCAAACCAGACATCACGAGATCTCAGTTCGAGGCGAACGACTAGCAAAATAAAACTATATGGAACTTCTTAACTTCTTTTTTAACAAAATATCTAAAAAAAGTAGGCTACCTGAAAAAAAATTTAATCGGAAGCCGCCATTTCTGAATGATCGACAAACTACGTTCTTAGGGGAAAGCGTGGGTACCTACCTACTAATACTTAGCTATATTATTCTACTTCATAAACGAAGGTTTCATGTAATCAACTCAAAATGTGTTCTGTTTCATACAGGTCAGCGTAGTAACTCGTGAAAGTATCACTGGCTCTCTCAGCAAAGTGGTAGCGGTAACCATTCGTTATCAAGCTGAAAATGAAAGCAAGACTCTTCCACTCGTTCTCAAGCTTCCCCCGAGAGATCCCTTTGGCCGCTTGTTCGTGGCGGAGGCTCAGTTCGATACGCGGGAGGTGCTGTTCTATAAGGAGTTGGCACCAGTTCTGAACAAACTGGCAGAAGAATCATTTGGTCCTGGAGTTGGTCTTCATATCCCGAAGTGCATCAAGGCTAAATTATCGCGTGAGTACATTAAGAGTTACGTAGGTAATCAGAGAGTGCCAGCGGGACCCTCTAAATCCGTCCGTCTGTCTGTCTCTAGGTATATACCTATCTCATAGCTTATAAGCCGTAGGTAGGTGGATTGTCATTTTTACATAGTGTGTATTTTTATTATACTGCTTTGTACCAACAAATATTGTCAATAAAATAAAATTCAATGGGCTTCAAAAAATCGCTTGGCTGCCGCCAAAAAAAAAAGAACGACGAATCGGTATTTTTTGCCTTGATCGGTTAGGTCGGAAGGAACCCTCTGTGATGTCCGCCCTTGGCCGATTTAATAACTAGTAGTTCACCCCGAACTGAGATCTTGTAATCCAGTCCACGGAGGTCGTAAAAGTCGACCAAAGGGTTTCACCAAAAAGGCAGCAGTTTCCTTCTGTGTATAGCGAGACTTTAACTGTGAACACCAATCTTTCTGCGAAGCGTGATAATTATGGCCAAATCTAAAAGTTTTTTAAATGTGCGGTCGATATCCCTTTCATATGACACCCCACAAGACATTGATCTTCTTGCGAGTAAGAAGAAACTATTTAGAAATTGGGGCTTGATAACCCAATCTAAGTTACCCTAGATAAAAAAAACTTATATTGATTGATGAGATTGAATATTTTTTTAGGTAACAAGAGTTATCTCGGCTAATTCAAAATTTCAAAATGATCGGATCAACCAGTCAAAATAAAAGGCCTAAGTATTGTAGTTCATTCCGCCAAATTTCTCAAAAACTATCCCAGTTTTCATAAATCGCCCGCGACAATATTTATATTTAAAAACAATGCAGGATTTTCAGAGATGAGTGGAGATAATTGATTAAGTGAGCGAAACGACCTAGACGCTTCGCTCACTTAATCAATTGTCTCCACTCAATCTTTTCAAGAATTAGGGTTCCACGCAAAAATATAAAACCCATGAAATCCCAATATATGATTATACCAGAATTAGTAATAAATACTAGTGTTTTTTTAGATTTAGCTTTCTTTCGTGGTATAGCACCCCTATACCCCTATAAGAAAGGATTTTGGGAAATTCACACGGGCTGACAGGGATGTACCTAGTCCACGGCATTTGTTAGATAAAATAACGAACTCCTCGAATGTTGGCGTATCACTCAAACGGGTTGCGTGCAATTCTTATATCTAGAACTACTTACATTACCTATATTAAATATTACAGGACAGGACATTAATTTCACCCAACGCCATCTAGCCCCAAACTAAGCATAGCTTGTAATATGGGAACTGGATTACGGATAGAATACTTAAATCTTTTTTTTTTTTTATAAATACATACTTATCACACAATACAACACCCAAACACAGAACAAACATCTATATTCATTACACAAATGTTTGTCCAGGGTGGGAATCGAACCCACAACCTACAGTGCAGAAGGCAGAGTTACTACCAACTGAGCTATGGGGTATATAGGTAAGAGTCTCCGTACTAAATATTTGCCGTACACATATTCCAGGTTGCACCGGAGAAGACAGCGAGTTAGTATTAGAAGATGTCACAGCTGATGGATATGTGACAGCAAATTTCGATGAAGGCTTAACAGATACCCGCGCCCGGGCTGCCTTGAGTTCCGCTGCCAGGCTCCACGCGTTGTCTCTAGCTCTCCATGACAGGCAGGGCGCGTTAGATGAACTATTTGACTTCTTGTTCCCGTGTGAAAGAGCCGCAGCAGGATATCTTCGGCTGATCAGGAGGGGTCTACCCCAACTGGAAGAGTTTCTTCGCAATCGCACCGACTGCACAGAAGAAGCGGCTGCTGTTTCCGCACTTTGTGCCAGGGCACCATCTTTACTTGACACTCTATTGAGACCCGTCGATCCTGCACCTATAGTGCATGCCGATTTCTGGTGCGGCAATCTGCTGTTTAGGGAGAGAGATGGTAATAGCGAGTGCAAGGTATTAGACTGGCAAATGATATCTCTCGGACGTCCCATGGATGATATTGCGTTGTTGCTTCTTTCATCTTTGTCCCCGGAAATGAGAAGATGCAACGGGGACGAACTTATTGACTTTTACGGGGATTGTTTGATGGAGGAGTGTGAAAAGCTAAGTGCTACATCTGCGGGAAATGAAGTTAGAAGTGGTTTGAAGGCTGATTGGCCCCGAGCGGCGCTTAGAGCTCTCTTGCTGTGCGCTGGGAGCATCGACGTAGCTCTGGGAGATTCACGCGCCGAGGCCCGATTTCTCGAGGCAGTTCGTGATCTACACGCTGACGGAATTCTGGCCTTAAATCCGATTGCTGATACTGAATAAACGTGAAATGCTCTATCTGCCAAGCATAAACGGTGTCTCAATCAGAACCCGTTCGATACTTCAAGTGTTATGTTATGATGTGTATTGTAATTGTATTATTTCATTATTTACAAATGAGTACCCTATTACCTTCAGCACAAATTTTCATTTTAATATGTTTAGCTTATGTAGATATTCTAATTGCTATTATCAACAAAGTGTACACTAGATTCAGTGGAAAGACCATCTTCTTACCTACATTGAGCACTGTGCTGTGAGTGGAGCCTATAAGAAAGACTGAATTTACGTAGGTACTTATCTACAAGTGCAGTAAGGATAGGGGCAAATAGGAAACAGTAGGGGTGTTATTTGCTCATCCTTTGAAATTAGTTCATTTAATTAAACAGTCTTTTGACTCTTACAACAATTCAGTTGGTAATTAAACGTTATTGACAGTGAATATTTTTTTATTTCAAATTATCTTATGACACCATAAGTCGTTATGTTACTCAATAAAGACTTATCTCGAAGATATCACAGAAAGTATAAAAAAAATACAAGATAATTCAATATAAAATATGTAGGTAGGTCTAGCTAGACCTCGGAAAACCTGCTGTTTGGGATCCGGCACCTCGTGCACAGAATCCCTTTCCCTACCTTTTATGAGCCCCTGAGCATCACCATTGGTATCCGGTCACGCTCAGAGAAAGGCTCTGCGTCTTCCCGTAACCCACCGGTTCACGAAAAGAGGCCACCTTCCTCCACGACCCCTGTCGGCAAGGGAGAATGCTTGGGAGCAAAACTTAGTCCGCTCCACCGCTAGTCAAGAGAGGTCATGCCCAGTCAAATCTACCAGGATCCACCGCAAAAATGGTGAATCCTATAAATAATAGAGGTGAAACCGATAAATAAATAAATAATACAGGCATAATTTTTTACACAGCGCCATCTAGCCCCAAACTAAGCATAGCTTGTAATATGGGAACTAGATTACGGATAGAATACATAAATACTTTTTTAAATACATCGTACTACTATATGATACTTACAACACCCAAACACGGAACAAACATCTACATTCATCACACAAATGTTTGTCCTGTGTGGGAATCGAACCCACAGTCTACAGTGCAGAAGGCAGAGTTACTACGAACTGAGCTTCATAGCTCGAACAAGCCTAATGGCTTGTTCGATCAGTCCTATCTGAAGCTACCGGTACACCGGAACCCGCAACCCGGGGCCGCGCCACGTCGGAGTAGGTACACCTCTCCGCCCACTGAGACAACTCACCAGGTCCGTGAACGATACCTATCTAGGATAAGTAGGTCATGGGAGGGATTTCTCTTTGTTAGTGAGAGAGGATTGCTATTACAAATAAGATAAAATGAGCACAGTAGAGTGGAGGATGGTGTCACACTTAGAAGGTGCAGAGGGGAATTATCCAAGCCTCTGGTGGCATAATCATTATTATACGAGGCGATAGAAGGAGCCTACCACGGCAGGTAATCTTCTCAAGCAAAAAAAGTGAACCGTAATGTGAATGGATGAGTGAATGTCATGTATCATGCATGACAATTTGTTCCCCCCATCCTTCATTCTTTGATGTCACGTGGTCTCACATAATTTTACGCCATATTTGTATTGTTGATGTTAATGTAGTTTCAAAGTTGATCGAGTGAATTACGTTGATTTAATTAAAAAAAATAAAAAAACTTTCAAATGACAAGTATTTTCTCTTACATTTCCTATTATCCCTACCTATTATTTGAGTGGGTATTAAATGGTGGTATAGGTACCCAACTTGTGCCAGACCCAGTCAAATTATAAGAAAAAGAACTGTCATATTATATGATACGTGTGTATTCAATGGAGTCAAAATCTGTTCTATGGGAGTACCCTGTCTGAAGCGTTAGCTTGCTATTAGTCTGTGGACTACAGATTACAGGGCGCCGAAATATTTATGCTTTCGCGTCCGCCAAGGTATAAGCGAGACAACAATAGTCTAGCTAGCGTGTTATCTCACTCAGTTGGATGGCCTGCATTTTAATACAAATATTTGAATATTTTTTTGAATAAATTTATTCCATTCTCAGACGCTGTTTACTTCGCATATACCAACATACATTGCCTACTAGGCTTAATCTCCCTAACCACTGAAACGTTCGGAGCGCGCGAGCGACTTTAGCGTCACCTGTCCGCCGGTTATCGTCGCTTTCTGCGTCACCGGCCGACCGCGGCTTTTTCGACAAAAGCGTTTATAACTTAAAAACCACTATAGTTTTAGTGAAATAAAAAATACTTGCTAAAAGATAAAAGAGTGCGAAATCTAATTAAAATAAAACGTTATATAATTTGATTAAACGTATTCTATGCTTTACTGAAATCATCAAACAATGACCGCGTAACGATGTCGTACTCTTTCAAGTTTCATTCTTTACCTTACATCTTTTAGAAATGTCGTAATTGTCGTAATCATACATATTTCGTAAAGCTTCAACATCTTCACAATTCATTTGATATACAATAATCTTGCAAATAAGTTGTTTAGACCATATATATAAGAACATAACACATACCAATGTTATTGTTTTGACTGAATGACTGACCCTAAACTTTTTATTTATTTTTTGTACGTAATTTTTGTTGCCACACGGAGAAAATAATTATTCTGAGAGATAAAATATGTATTATAGATTCATCTAGTAACGGGTATCAGAACTTATTTAGGCTGCGTTCGTTAAAATATTAAATAAAGCTGAACTAAGTCAGCTGATGGTCGGCTGGTGACTGTATTCCCCACGGACAGTTCAGGCTAGTTTTTTTTTTGTGACTGGTCACCATGAACGTTCAAGTGGCTAAATGTCTATGTCAGGGTGATGTCAAGTCAGAGCACAGTCAAATAGAATAAAACAAAAACAACTTGACCTTCGTCGATTCGCTTCGATTCGGTTCGCTGTGATGTGATGGTTTTCTTTTCGTTTTCTTTGCTCAAAATATTTTGGTAATGGTAAGCGGTTTGAGATTAATTTACTTGTTTTCTAGTTTGTGAATAGATTGTTGTGTTCCGAAATGGCGCAATCGCACCAAGTGACTCTGGATATTGAAGACGAGGAACCCTCGGAAGTTCATCCTCGGAATAGTGCATATAACAGACAAGAACCACCGAATAGGGAACCTCGATTGCTACCAGCACCTCCTCATAGAAATAGTCTGGGCCTCGGTGATCGGCTGAACAGTGTTTTTAGGGAAATAAGACCACTTGTCGAAAATGCTCGGATGGTAAGTAACTTTAATATATTTATAATTAATGTTGTCTACCTACGCCTACGGTGTTCACTTAGATGTGGTGCAATAATGATAACAGCTATCACTTAGTCACCCAGTCATTACTGCATTTATGTCCTCACTAGCCAGCAATTAGCTATTCATATCCACCATTTAATTATCTCTGACTACTTCTATCTATATCTAAGTCAGTAGATATTTCAGTACCAGAGTGACTTTTGTATTCAGGGAAACAATGCAAGACTATCACTGCCGACATGGCTGCCACGGAATACCCCAGGGACTCACCAGGCAGAGACTGACCGACTACAGCGACCACAAAGTTCCATAGCCCATGTAAACCTTGGCCCGGCATCCCAGGCATATGTTATCACTGAACGAGGAACACAGACAAGCTTTGATGTCAGCTTATCACCCGAGAACACACCTGATATTGAAGAGCACCTAGATATAAATGTGTCTGTAAATCCTGCAAACAACAACAATATTCATGACAATGCAGATGAAGAAAGCCGAAGTGATGATGGATCTCAACAGGTAATTTATGAGCTACTAGCTATTGCCTGTGGCTTCAACCAGGTGGTACAATTGCTTGCACTAATGAGTATACACTTCATTATTTTCAAAATAGTTTTCTATCCACATAAGGTAGATATGTTTTTCATTTCTTTTTGGGCTTGAATACAAAACTAATGGCAAAGTACTAAAGTATCTCCTTGCCAAATTTAGCAGTGTATGTAACAAACAGATAGACAAAGATACTTTCAAATTTATAATATTTTGTATGAATATAGATGCAAAAAATTATATAAAAGCAGTTATTAGACAGTTATTAGATATGAATGGTAAATTGTGTTATTTTTGTCGCATTTCGATATACCTAGCACATGGGGAGACAATTGTTTTTATGCAAAAAAAAATATTTTCATCTAGACACTATGTAAGCAAAACTGTGAGCAAAATCTTTTTATTTTATAAATAACTCTCCTTCTGAGGCAGTCTGGTATAAAGAACGTGTATCATAGAAAATTACTGTTATTTATGAAGATAGCAAATCAAAAGGAATAAGGATGATTGATTCATTTGGTTTCGGTTAAATCCATGTAAATTAAATATATTTAGATTTCTTATGTATTATTTTTGAAATGATTTCAGGTTGTGGATATCCGGCATACCCTAAACATAATGATTCACTACGCACCCTTCTACCTCATACTGTTCATAAAGTTTATGTATGACAGCAGAGAGGGCATATTCGTGTTCAGTATACTGTTCACCTCTTTTGTACATTGCAATGGACTTGTGAGAAGGTGAGATTTTGTTAACATGTGTCAACCACTAGCTTTCAACCCGGTTTTGCCTATGTGGTACCCGGATTTAAGTAGCATACATCCTACCCATTATTAGTGTAGAAGACAGTCCGCTAAAGACCGCCAACTGACCAGCTGACCAGCTGAAACATGGCGACCAGCACTCGAGGAAAAATACCAGTTGTTAGTTTACAGTCTTAAATTTAGTACCAATTAACAATGTTTAAAATAATATAGTTTGGGAGGAACTTAACCTACTCTGTCCATCACAATAAGACAGAAGTTTGTTCAGGTGTTATTTTAACCTTGAGAGTCAAAACATTTGATTTAAAATAAGAATTTATGTAAACCAATCCAGAAATTTGTCGTTAAATTATAAAAATGAATCGGTTTTTGTTATTTATTTGTTAACTAGAAGTTGTTATAGTTTGTTATAGGCAAGAGTTGCACTAAACATTAAATGGGCTGCTGGCTTGTTCAGTCACAATGTAGTAAATAAAAAAACCCCATAGTCAGGGTTATTTGATATAATGTTGCCATGTCAGGTGGAAAAAGAGCCCGCCTAACTTAGTACTTACTTAGTTACCTGGTAGCTACCTAAAGTTTTGCAGAGGATAAAGGTACATTATGTCTATTTCATTGTCTCTGCAGTCTAACGGGTTTTGACATTATGAGGTGTTATTTGGTTCCTCAAAATTGTGGAGTGTCATAGGCATTTTAATATGGGGGGGTGCAAATTAAAAATTTAAATTAATTTATTGCCAATAAGTTTAAATTAGTTATACAATTACTAGAGGACCCCACACTAGGGCAAGCCTGTGCTGCGGGTTTTAAAGAAATACTAAAAAACTTGCACTACTTACAGGGCAAAACCAAATTAAAAAATAGAATGACCCGAGTATGACAGTGAAAGGGTGTGTGTGAGAGAGAGGGTGTGTGTGTATACGTGAGTGTGCATGCGTTATATGGATAAGTAGGAGTAATGCACATAGATAGGAAACAAAGAGCAAAAGTTATTAGGATTCACACCAGGATTGCTCAAGTCTCTCTGTTTCATCATATTCAAGGGTGAGAAGCTACTTTCTCACTTTCTCTTTAACGCCGCGCCGTTAAGTGAGCAAGATAAATCACAGTGTTTGCTAGCAATGCGATATATAAATGGAAAGGAAAAAAAAATAAACCATCTTGCGAAAGAGGGGAAAATAAAAGGGGGGATTCAATAAAATGTTTTATTATAACAATATGCGCATCAAATTAAAACACGCGAATTCTGTAATACACATTACAGAATTATAAGATACATATTTAAATAATTTTGCAGGTAGACTTGAAAATAAAATTTATAAGATACAATAAAAGTAAAAAGATACAATAAAACCAAAAAGATATAATAAGGCTAAAAAGATACAATAAAACTAAAAAGATACAATGAAACTAAAAAGATACAATAAAATTAAAAAGTTTGTTTCCTCCTCCAGAGAACACGGCAAGCAAATGAACCGCAGTATCCTCGCGCTACTCAGCGAGCTGGTGCTCACCGGGTGCGGCATATTCTTGGTGCACTTCCTCTTTGGGCACGAGAAGCTGTTGCCCAATGTGGTGATGTTCCCTTCGTACACCGAGCTCGGGGGGTGGGAGCTCTTGTGGCTGGTGGTGCTCACGGACATCATCGTGAAGATTATCACCGTGGACTTCAAGTTGCTGATCACTATGATGCCGGCTTGTATACTGCCGTTTCAGAAGAGGGTAAGTCTTTTCAATGGAAGAACTTTATTGCGTCAGTGGTCTGGTGGTTCATCCACCGGTATCAGACTCAGAGGTCCCAGGTTCGATCCCCAGTACCCGGTACCCTAGGTACAAATTTGTGCTTGGTTTGGTTGGTGGTAAGACTTTGTTGGACTCGACGGGTGCTAAAACACTCACGGTGCAGTGCAATGTGTAGCACTCAACGAGTTAAGGTCGCCTGGCTAGCTGCCACCGTCTTACCTGAGTCAGAAAAATAACGCCTGAATTAGCTATCTGATAACTATTTTTTGTGGTCTAGTGGTTCGCCTTCCGGTGTCAGATCTAGGGGTCCCGAGTTTGATTCCCGGGGGAGTACAATGTTGTGCTTGGTTTGGTTGGCCAAATTTCAAAATCTAGAATCTTAAAACAACACTCTGTAAACGACAGTCGACTGGAAGTATCCTTTAGGTTTTGATTCCCTTGCGAGTAGTTGTGAGTTTCAAAATATGCGCCATAAATTGCTGTTTCTTTTGATTGCGATGACATAGAAGTTTTATTTTATTACAGCATAAAGGTATAATACATTTACGTATTTGATATGAATTTCAATATATTACCACTACGCGTTCATGAGGAAACGGGTAGTAAGTTTAAGATTATTAAAAATATTTTTATATGACAACTAAAAATGTATGCTTCTCGCAATTTTTCCTTTATCTGTGCTATAAGACGTTGCTTCACACCAAATTTCATGAATCTGAGTTCACGGGAAGTACCCTGTAGATATTGATTCCCTTGCGAGTGTCGAAAATTTGCGGCAAAAACGGCCGTATCTTTTGATGTTTGATTTTTTTCACAGCTCAAAGGGACTGTGTCCTCCACCAGACCTGAGTATTTGATATGCATTTCAGCTTGATACCTCCACGCGTTCTTGAGAAAAAGGACACAGACAGACAGACGGGTTATAAGGGTTTAATTTTTCCTTTCTTTTGATTCTAGATTATACACATAAATTTGATTTAAACATGTCATAGGAAAACATATGTACAGAGGCGAGTTTAACCCTTAAAGAGTTTTCTATCAAGCCTTTGAGAGAGAGAGGTGATGCACTGAAAAGGTACGGAACGCTAGAAATAAAATCTTACGTGGTTTTTTAGAGATTGTGTGTTGTCTTTTCAGGGTAAAGTGTACCTGTTCACGGAGGCCGTGTCTCAGCTGTACCGGTCGCTGCTGACGATACAGCCGTGGGTGTTCTTCCTGATGAACGCGTACGAAGGCTCGGAGAAGATGGTGGGTATCATCCTCACCACCGTGTACGCGGTGGCCAAGTCGCTGGAGGTCTTCACGAGGCTCCGGTTCTTCAAGAACGCCACCTGGACCTTGCTGCAGAGTGTTGTGAGTACATTGCTGCGTCTCAAAGTCAAAGTTTATTTTTTTATTGATTACATTTTTTGGGATCATTTTGGAACGTCAAGTCTACCGCCTGCTCGGGATCGCGACCAGCACACGAGGAGAAAGGCAAGAAACTCGCTCAGTTGGTGGTAGCTCTGCCGTCTGCGCTGTAGGTTGTGGGTTCGAGTTCCTCCCAGGACAAACATTTGTGTGATGAACATATATGTTAGTTCTGTGTTTGGGTCTTGTATTGAATTGTATGATGAATATGTATATACAAAAAAAAAAAAAACAGTATACAAGTCGCGATTCCGGACAGGCGGTAGATTTGACGTTTCAAAATCCTCCTTCTTCTTCTTACGGCGTGTTGATCCAACAAAAATATGTCATTATGACTTTGACTTATGTGCTTTGTTTTTTGTTATTTTCGTCGCAGAGCCTCGGCACGAAGCCGACCGGCGAGCAGCTGGTCACCGCCGGCGACTCGTGCCCCATCTGCCACGACGACTACACCACCCCGGTGCGACTCGGCTGCAGCCACATCTTCTGCGAGCTGTGCATCTCCGCGTGGCTCGACCGGGAGCACACGTGCCCGCTGTGCCGCGCGAAGGTCGCCGACGAGCCCACCTGGAGGGACGGCTCCACCACTTACGACTTCCAGCTGTACTGACGACACCCGACAACGATGCAGCTACAGGTGCACGCGAAAATGGCTCTTATTTCATTGAAGTCACAGGCGATTACGGTGGAGACGGCTCCACCACTTACGACTTCCAGCTATACTGACGACACCCGACAACGATGCAGCTGCAGGTGCAAGCGAAAATGGCTCTTATTTCAACGATGTGACAGGCGGTTACGCTTGCAAGAAAACTGCGCTATAATGACAAGCCTCATAGCTCAGTTGGTAGTGATGCCTTCTGCGCTGTAGGTTGTGGGTTCGATTCCCAGGACAAACATTTGTGTGATGCAAATAGATGTTTGTTGTTTTTGGGTGTTGTAAGTATGATATATTACGTATGTATTTACAAAAAGTATTGTATCCGTAATCTAGTTCCCGTATTACAAGCTATGCTTAGTTCGGGGTTAGATGGCGCTGTGTGAAACATATGTTCTGAAATATTTATTTATCTCTTGTACCATTGTGGTATTTATATTTATAGCATGCACAGTGATTACTATAATCCTTTCGTTATGAACCCAACGCCACATCAAATATAGCTTATTGAATATTAACGCCTGCATGATGAGAACTAGTGTTGTTGCGATAGCGATAGTCTATCGATAGTATCGTGATACTATCGTGGCCTTGATAATCAGTCATACTACCGATAATCCTATCGAAACTATTTACCCTTTACAATACCATCGATACTATCGATAGTGAAAATAAGGCGTATTATTGGAGCTTAGTCGATACTATCGATACTTTCGGGATTCGATAATCGTCAAAATAGTCGATACTATCTATTATCTATCGACGCGTTTCAGTCGAACATTTTACGATACTATTGTTTGCTCATAAGGTATAATATTATTACCAACCAGATGTCCTTTTATTCCCAGTCGATAGTATCGAATATCCGTCGATATTTACTAAAACAAAATTATCGATCCTATTGAAACGCGATAGAGAATAGAAAAACTGTCGATATTGCAACAACTCTAATTAGAACGTACCTTTAGTTATATGTAAGTATTATGAATCTAGAATAAGTAAATGAATGCTATATAAGAATTTAATTGTTGGTAACACTAAAATGTTTATCTAGATACAGACAGGTAGGAGTTATGTTCCTCTATAACTTCTGTCTGTTTGTCTGTAATCGTGCATACTGGTAGCCTAAGATATCTGCATATAATAATGTCATCAGGCTTCGTAATCATTTGTCACAATCCACCTTATATCCATGTTGAGCTTATAGAAGCATTCGGCAGAAATAATAAGATTTTAAGACAATTTTCCAATTAATTATATTAGTAAGCTTTATGTAATGCTTGCATATAGTCTTGTTATATGAATCTGAGTAAAGTACTCGATTTGTTTTGAAAATAAACCTTTCCGACGTCCATGAAAATATATTTTATAAAAACTAGTCTTGATTGTCCCATTGGCTAACTGAGGGCATCGTAAAGGATATTGGCCTAAAGGATAAATATATATCTGTAAATATTTGTGAGTTATCCCTTTAGGTTCCAAATTGATGGTTAAAAGACGACATAAAATGTAGATACATAATGTATACCTTACTCGTAAGCGTTAAATGAATGTTTAATATGATGGCAACACCAGCGCGCCTAGAAACATGTTGTTTATAAAACTAATTAAAATATAAATAAATATATAAATCAAGATTTGCTGCATTTATGTAAATTAAGACGGATTTCTATTGTTCGTAATTCCAATATTTATTGATACACCGTGCTAATATATTTTATTGATGTTATACTATTTATTTTAGCCAAATATTGAACTAGCTAAGCTGAATCGAATGAGGCACAAGAAATCGCAAATCGCGTCGCGACACTCGTGGCTCAATCGCTTAAGAGCGTTTCCGGCTTGAGGAAAAGACGCGGGTTCGAGTCCCGTCGCGGGGTGTGATCTCTTGTGTCATTGTAGCATTTGTAAATAGCTGAACTAGCTTCAGAATCCCTGAAGACCTGAATTTTTAATTTATAAGCAAATAGTTTATATTGTAAATATATGTGTAATTTAGTCATAAGTTTAATTTAAGCATTAATGTGAAAGCTGTTATTTTTTTACTATGTTACTCACAATAATCTGTTAAATTATTACATTACACGTACATCTTATTTTTTATTTTTGCTAGAAATTGGTCCGCTCTTCACTTGCTAACTCAAGGCTTGCGTAGACAAGGATGATTTCTACGAGGGTGCAAAGCAAGCTTAGCCAACTTGAAGTGAATTGATAATATATTTTTTAAATATCTTATGAAAATGAGTATATAAACATAATTGTAATGCATAGGATGTTACGGGCAAATAGACATTCCAAAGTTTGAGTAGCTACTAACCCAACAATTTTTCAATGTCAATGGACTAACAAAACTATGAAAAGGGTAAATTGATCATAACCAAAGTAAGCTCCCTCTGTCTAATATTCGTAAAGTTGAAACAATCAAAAATAAAAATGTTTATGTCAACAGGTGCTTCTTACCTATATTGTGCGTCTCAGTTTCGAGATTGGCCAAAAATGCTTTTGTCCGCTGTCTGTCGGCTGTCGGTTTGTTCTCGCCTACCGGTCGCATTTTTGAACCGATTTTGATGAAAATTGGCACACGTGTTCCTTGATTTATTAAAATTTTTTAGTCGTTCGTGATTTTTGATCTGGGGGTAAAAAGGGGGGAAGTTTGCTGTAGCGTTATTTATCAACGGATTTCAATTAGATTTGAAAGACACAATAAGGAAAAAACAAAAAGGGTGAGTGTAGCGGGAAAAGTTTACTGCAGGATTCCATTTTTTAATTTTTTTTCGGAAAATGTATACCTATGTTTACTAATCAGACTACGCAGTCCTCTCCGCCTTTGCAAGACAAATCCGTAGACACCAGCGGGGCGAGTACGGTTCTTACCGATCGCATAATTTGACATTTAGAATCGTTTAAATTCGATAAAAATCGTTATAACGACCATCGCAAGTCTGCGTTATAACCAATTTTATCGAATTTAACGATTCTAAAAGTGATGACGTAATTAGCCAAACGTGAATATAAAAGTAATGACGTAATCTACCAGGCGTGAATATAAAATAAATGGCTTAATTTTGAAAATTATATCGATGCACGATTAATATATACACTAATATGAATTATACATTCATTTTAGTGCAGGTGACTGGTGACTGTACCTGCCCCCTCAGCACGGGGCGGGGATAAAATTTTTGTCCTCTCGTTTTTATCCACCTCCGAGAGCATTTTGTCTCCCGATGGTGGATAAAAACAGAGGACAAAAATTTTATCCCCGCCCCGTGCTGAGGGGGCTGTACTATTTTCCTCAATGTCTATGTAAGGATGTATGTGATATTGTTTGAAAGATAATGTACCTGGCTATGAATAAATATAATATGAAATATTTTTACTTTGATTTAGCCATCTACCACTATAGTAGAAAATGTTCTTAGCGGTTCTCTACTAGAAAAAAAAAACAATACCTAGGTTTAATCACATTTATATTTGACATTTCACGTAACATACTTATATCTTAGGACTACTTACAATCAGCCTACTTCGTGAAAAAAATAATTATAATAATTTAGATCATTAACAGTAATTATTATTCAAAGTATCACATATATCTGACAGTAGCTCCGGAGAAAGCCTCTATCGATAGGGTTATATCTAGGGCTGCCGAACATATCCACTTACATCAACTCGTTCGCCAGTTCCACATATCCCTACTGGTGGGGGAAATATCTTTTTCACACATTTTGCTATTGGGGGAGACAACTCATCTCCACTATAATATCATTATTCAAAACATGATGGATGTATTATCTACTCTACACATTTATTTCGATTACCAATTCTCCTACCAACCGATATTATGGCAAAAACCTCAAGCTTTGGAGGACACCTAATGAGTTATACATTTAAAACACGGGTTTTACTCACGTATACGATAGTGTTGATGTAGGCACCAACGGTTTCGATTCAACAGGTGAATCATCACGACTCGCCGGGTAGGTTACGATCGCGGCGCCTACATCAACATAATATACGCGAGTAAAACCCGTGAGTTAAAACCTTGAAACTTGTTTGGATAACGAAATCGATTTATTAACTTGGAATGCGTGGAAGTAAAATATCCATGTACCCAGTAGCGAAAAGTGGAAGAAAGATATAATTCCCCACTAGTAGGGATATGCGGAATAGGCGGGATGCTTATCAATAATCGGTTGGCACAGATCAACGACTAACTAAGGCGCCATCGACACGGGCGAGGAAATCGCTGCGATAATCTCGCCGCCGCCGCCGTGCCGTGGTTGCTCAGCAATAGGTACGCGAAATGGTTTGTGGTTAATCGTAACAACATAAATATTACAGGACATTCATTTTACACAGCGCCATCTAGCCCCAAACTAAGCTTAGCTTGTAATATGTGGACTAGATTACGGATAAAACACTTTTTGTGAATACATACGTTCTATATGATACAACACCCAAACACAAAACCAACATCTATATTCATCACACAAATGTTTGTCCTGGGTGGGAATCGAACCCACAGCCCACAGCGCCGTAACAACATGTGGTATGTTATTTTGTGAAATGCAATGTTTATTCCAGTTATGTCAGCCATCAAAGTACGTATGTATTTACAAAAAGTATTCTATCCGTAATCTAGTTCCCATATTACAAGCTATGCTTAGTTTGGGACTAGATGGCGCTGTGTGTGTGTGTACTGTAATATTTATTTATTTATCTAACGGAGCTCAAAAGCAAAGCCGACGTGCCTGAAATCGGTCTGGAATTCATAATTGGTAACCTAACCGAGCTAACTTCGCTTGTAAGGATGCAGTCAGTTAGGAAACCAAAATGGAAAATATTTTTTTTTTCAAAAATCCTGTTCTTTACATGTATGTAGTGGCGAATTTCGTTGAAACCCGCGAATTGAAGCTACAATGAACTGAACAACTCAAATGCGTACTTACCCCAGAGGAATCATTACACCGTCGCGATATACTCGCCAGTGAATTTTGCGCCTACATGTTCTTACTTCCAAAAAACAATACATAAAGATTACTTGAGTACTCTCATGGTAAGTTCATATAAATATTCTGAACATTCATATCGCATAGCAAGCTATAATGTGTGTTACGAGATAGTTTTAAGCAGCTATCAAACGGGACCTGGGGCTAACCACGTCTTGTAGCGTTCTCGTTTTGATGTTACATTACTTTTGTCTCTTTTTTTCTACACTGGACAGACAGTGACAAAAGTTATATCAAAACAAGAATGCTATAAGAGGTCGTTTTACCCTCCCTGTGCATGCGTCGGTCTGTTAACGCGATTTATTTCATGAATCGTGATACATAGACAGTTGAAATTTTCAGTGTGTATACTATAGCCACTATAACACATCTATTAAAAATTTAAGGCTTAACGTGTGAATGCTAGGTATGCGTGTTCGCACTTGGCCGCTTTTTTCTTCCTGCATTGCGACCGGTCAAAGAAAACGTTCCTTGCCTATTTTAGCCTTGAATCGACCGGTCAAAGAAAACTTTCCTTGCCTAGGATAAACCAGACAAAGAAAACTTTCTTTGCCTTTTCAGCCTTAGATCGATTGGTCAAAGAAAACTTTCTTTGCCTCTTTTAGCTTTGGATCGATCGGTCAAAAAAAAAATTTTCTTGCCTTGGATCAAGCAGTCAAAGAAAATTTTCTTTTCCTTTTTAGCCTTGGATTGACCGGTCAAAGAAAACTTTCCTTGCCTTTTTAGCCTTGAATCATAGACTGTTGGATTGTACACGGTCTATCAATTCAATACCGAATCAACTACAACAAAGATTCAAATTATGGTATACTTTTTTTTTTTTTTGTACGACGGGTAAGCACTTGGCCCTCATCTCACCTGGTAACAAGTTGAGATAAGGCCGAAGGTGGAGGCGCACTTCACCCGGAATCCTCAATAAACTGAGGAACTGGCCTCTTATCTCTTATCGGAATCTTACCTCTGAATGCCGGAACACAATTTTAGAATTGTTGTTATGGCGACAAAATTAGGTAAGATGGTGGTAGCTAGCCAAGCGAACTTCAACAAAGTCCTACCACCAACCAAACCAAGCACAATATATTGTACTCCCCATGATCGGACCCGGGACCTCTGGATCTGAAATCGGTGGCTTGAACCACTAGACCATAGAGGCGGTTAAACTTGAGCAGGTAAAGTAATTAGTAATCTTTATTTTAATTGAGATAGCTGTGATCTTTCTCCTAATGGTCTCTAGCTTTTGGTTACGGTTACGGGTCAATGATCGCCATCTTCCGTCGGTGTGAGAGAAAGCCGGTGCCTTCTGGTAAAGCTGGTTCTTTACTCTGGCTTAGATCTAGTCAAGCTCAGAGATCAATTGAACCATCATTTCTTTTTGAAAATTGACAAGCCTCACAGCTCAGTTGGTAGTAGCTCTGCCTTCTGCGCTGTAGGTTGTGGGCTCTATTCCCACCCAGGACAAACATTTGTGTGAATAATATGTATGCATTTACAAAAAAAAAGTATATAAGTATTATATCCGGGACCTATCCCACATTGCAAGCTATGCTCAGTTTGGGGCTAGATGGCGCCGTGTGAAATAAATGTCCGGTCCTGTAATATCATAGAACACGGCAGACCGTTTGGCGACGGACTTAAGCCGGAGTGTGGTCGCTGGCCAGGTGGAACTTTACAAGTACCAGTTAAAAGATCCGCGTCGTTGGATACAACAAAAGTTTATCTTGTTTTTGTCCTACGAATGGGAACTTGGGTGTGTCATCGGTATGTAGGCCCATGGATAGGTCGGCGACGGTATAACCTTAAACTATATACATACAAATTATATTTACACAACTATTTACTATTGAGAGACCACTAGTACAAGATAAACAGCGTGGGTAATACTTGAGCTTTAAGAAGGTCCAGAGGTACAGCACTGCCATACAAATGTAGTTTGTCTTTTTTCGAAATGGCGTGTCCTATTTTAAATATTTTTTTGTGGTATAGATATAATTGAATAGGCATAATCCAATAACACAACAAAAAACAATTGCGTTTTCGGAAAAAGTAAATCGAATTTAGATTGTCCTTATCCGATAAATTGTTTCCGCAAATTTATTCTGGATCTGATGAAGCATTTCGAAATTAAAGACAACCTACAAACTTAGATTTACACAAAATCCGGTTTGTAGGTACCACTTTATAATAAGGTGTGTTCAACTTCTATTAATTAGTCATTACGTAAATATTCAATGATCAAATACATTTGTTTACACTGCATGCATTACATTCGAATAATCTATATATAAATAAAATCGTTCTGTGACCGACTGACTCGGAACCGACAGCCCAAATAATAAGTCAAATCAATTATATAAATGTCATAGCATCCGTGCAAGGATGGGGTGCAACAATGATTGGGTTTTTTTTATTTGAATCGTTAACGAGATCTTGAAACTAGTAATTTATAAAAGGTAGGTATTTGATTTTGTTTATTACTCTGTCAGCAAGAACAATCAGCTTAAATGCTATTTTGGCAGCATATATTTCGAAATTAGTACAAGTAGGTCGTTAGGTTATTTTTTTTTGTCCCCAGAAACACCTTTTTTTAATTCACTTTGTTTGCTGACAAAATACATTTTTGATCTGGCCATAACCTCTTTAATTAGTTTTTCTTGATTTTAGTGATTACTAAAATCGAATGTTTCAATCACACAGTCTTAATAAAAGCCCGCTTATGCCTGATATACGCATGGCCACAAATAATAATCATCTAAGATATGGTTTAGCTCTTTGAGCTTTTTGTGTTGGCAGTGTTTCTCTGTGACACATATAGAAAAAAACAGCTACAAGATTTTCGCCTGTAAAACTTTCTTGCCTATATGATTGCTTATAATGAACTATAATAAGTTGTAAGATTGACTCTCCTTCCGTTTCCTCTACGCCGAGGTGTTCGCAAATCATTGGTTGTTTTTTACTCCAAGGTATCAAATATCAAAATACATTTATGTTTTATATTATACCACATTGACTCAACACATACAGCCTATTGCTCGTTACAATATCGCAAGTAATTAACATTATTTGACGATAACAATCGCCAGACGGTTTAAACATACGTTATCATATTATACCTTACATCTACAGTCATAAGGTCCACAATCTTCGTTGACTCATTTTCAATAAAAAGCGTTAAGTAACAGTCTTAGTTTAAATATCTCCCTTGCGAGTTACACAAGTCCCATCATATCTACATCCAGAGAAAAATAGTCGCTATTCCGCTCAACATAAGACCCACAATACGACACAACCATCACAATTTTCCACAACGGTGCGCACTAAGTTCACTACAAAGGACTAAACACAGTTTAGTCCGTATACGCCTTGCAATAAGATTCAAATCGCCACAACACAACGTGCACCGACATTGTCATCACAAATCTCGTACGGTCACACCACATCACGTGACATTCGTTACGAAAGCTCCGGACTGTTCCTCACAGACGCACACTGCAGGTCCACGATGCAGGTGGCGCGGCGGCTCTGGAGGGAATGTAGCGCGTCGGAATGTACCGCGCTATCAGGTAGCGAGGTATGTAGCGAGCATTCTCCATGCGTGGCAGTGAGTGTTGGCACCGCGCCCGCCTCCACGGGTGTCAGATCGAGCGGCGGGACGGCTGAACCGTACAGGAATAGGCTTCGTAACCTGGAAAAGATAGAACTAATTGTTTAAATTAAATATGCCTGCTTTTTAGTGTGGTAGAACTCCCATGCTCCCATGTCATGGAAAATATTGGGAAAATGTGATTCCCATTTCGGTAGACTCGGGTGAAGAGTTAGTAGGTTAGTTAGTTCTATGGAGAAAAAAAGGGGTATTGTATGCAACAAGTGAGATGAAGGCCAGGCCGTTGTACAATAAAAATAATATTAACGTTGTTAAGTTTTTTTGTTAGTGGTGAAAAATAAAGAGTTACAAATGTTATAAATTGCAATCACTTCAAACACAAAAACAATAGTTATCTATCTTTCTAACCCCAACAAAAATAGTTACCTATCAATCTAACCCACCCACCACCCCAAAAAAAAAAAAAAGTTATCTATCTATATATCCCGCCCACCCATAATAGTAGTTTATGCAGCTGAAATATAAGAAGGGGTATTAAAACACGAGAGTCTGTTTAGGTTAACTCGAGTGTTTTAATACCTAAGTTATATGCAGTTTCATACACTACTTTATCTTCACTCATAGGAAAAATTTAAATTAAACTAAGTAGGTAGGTTACAAAAACACGATCGGCAAAAAAATGTATGGGAAGCGCGGGAAATTAAGCGCATTAATTAATTAATTACTACGCATGCGTGCGCCATTTTTTTCACAGTTCGAACTGCGCATGCGTGCGCTTTTTTTTATCAAATTCAGCCTAAAACCATAGACTAGTTTCATGAAATAATAAAAAAAAAAGATAGCGGTACTATAATGAGTTTTATTCTTAATTTTATGTATATGCGTTCATAAAGTGCGTCTGTATAGAACCGTCTTTGAATTCGTTATTCGAATTTTTCGATTTGAGTGTATATAAAAACAGTTATCTGTCTATCTAACCCGGCCACAACAAAACAATAGATGTGTTACCTGGCGGAGCGCTCGCTCGCGCTGGAGAGGTCGAGCGGCCAGCTGCCGTCCTCTCCCCCTCCCCCGGTGACGTCCGCCGTCACCTGCAGCCGCTGGGCGGGCGGAGAGGGCGCCGAGCCTCCGCCCAGCGAGCCGGCCAGCGCCGCCAGCGAGGCCGCGCGCGCCTCCGCCTGCGCCGAGCCCGCCGACAGCGACGCGTCACCTGCACGTCATATAGATAAGATAACTATTTACTTAAGAACTTAAACCAGGTACAATTCATTCTTAAGCTATGGTTAAACTAGTTTTGTGGACTGTACCTATAAGAAAGATATGAAACTCAGTACAAATAAGCCTATATAATACTACTATATTTATACTTTTCCGCGACAACTTGTAATTGTCTCGTTCTCTACTGCTGTTTAGTTTCTACTTTTTTTTTTCTTTTAGTTACCATTAGATATTTTGCAATGTATTTCATATTTTGTTTTTATTGATAACTACTTATCAATAATAACAAAAATACTTAAAATAATGTTTTTTTTTAGTACTTTTGTACACCGCTTTGTTTGCTATTAGCTATCCTTTCCATCCAAATAATAATAATAATAATAATAAAACGTTTATTTCAGACCATTGATCCATATTATACTATACCTATGTTAGTAACAATTAAAAATTAAATAACTTATAATAATCTATGTTAGTTTACAAAACAATTATTCTAGAAATTTATTAGTTATAATATTTTAGAATTATTGAGACACTAGTGGAGTGCGAGGCTTAAGTACAGCCAACCAGTGTCTCATGTAGCCTGAGCAGAGATTTTCATTAACAACAGCCAGAAGGCTGTTGGTGCCCCCACGTATGCGGCGCATCAGGGATGCAGTTCTTTTTCGCATAATTGCAAAGAAGTCATCAGTGCGCGCATCTGCAAACATCCCTGAAGCGCTACAAAACCGTGGCAGCCTCAACAGCATCCTGAAGCCGTTGTTGTATTGGATTCGTAGGGCATTGTAGGATTTCTGTGTATACTTCGCCCACAGACTGCACGTGTAGAAAGATGTACAATAGGCTTTAAAAAGAGTTACCTTGACTGCCGCTGTACACCGTGCAAATCTGCGAGCAAGCATGTTGCACCTCACTGACAGAGCCCTACGTTCCCTCTCTATGTCCAGTTCGTCGGACATATCTTCGGTGACCCAGTGACCCAGGTACTTGAATTCTTTCACCCAGTTAAGAGGCGCTCCTTCAAGCTTAACTGAGGGTACAGAGTAGCTTTTGTTACCAGCTCTAAATAGCATTAGCTCACTCTTTTTGGTATTATACCTGAGTCCATGGGCCGCCGCGTATGACTCACAAGTGTCCAACATTTGTCTGAGAGCGTTAATTGATGGACTCAGTAGAACCATATCGTCTGCATAGCTTATGTTATTTACACTGACACCATGAATTGAGCAACCGATTTTAGCTTCACTGAGTCCAGCAATCAACTTATTGATATACAGGTTGAATAACTTTGGTGAAGTTATACCTCCCTGTCTAACCCCGCAATTCAACTTGTACTCATCCGAGTAAGAGCCCGCCCACCTTACTGTATTTTGTTGATGTTCATACCAAAATTTTAAAACGTTTATATGTTCCTTTGGCACACTTGTATCCTGTAAAAGCTTATGCCAAAGTATGTCATACGAGACTAAGTCGAATGCCTTTGACAGGTCCAGAAAGCAGGCATAGACCGGCGTTTTCCTGCTTGTATAATATTGGACAGCATGCTTCAGACATACGATTGCGGCTTCGGTAGAAAGTTTGGGTTGAAACCCAAACTGCGCCTCGTGGAGATCTAGGTGTTTGCATAGACGTCTATCAAGTAGGCTATCCAATACTTTAGCAACGACCGTTGCTAATGATATTGGCCTGTAATTGGACCTGTCAGAGGCATTGCCAGTTCTATTTTTGATGATGGGAACTACTACTGTTTTCATCAGATCTTTAGGTAGATATGAATGCCCGATGCAAAGGCTAAAGAACAAAGCTAACACTCTAGGCAAATGTACCCCAGCATTTAGCAGATGCTCTATACTGAGTCCATCATGCCCGGGCGATTTACCCCTTTTCATATTCTTTATAATCGCGGCAACATCCTTCGCAAGAACAATTTCATGAAGTTCGGCATGATGGTAATCAGTATAGGGTTCCCGCTGCTGATCACTAATTATAGGCTTAACTTGAAACTGTTCCTTAAACAAGTTGGCGATAGCCACAGAATCACACACTCCATCGACGCCCACGGGAAGACCAACCACCGGACTAAGTTTTTTAGTGTGCTTCCAAAAGGTACCAAAATCTTTAGATGTGTGGTGCGAGGCTAGAATGTCCATTTTAATTTGTTCTTGGTTATTTTGACACCACTTTAACTTATTTTTAAAAACTTTTCGTGTCTCAGTCATTTTCAAATAGTAGGTGCCCCGAGTAGGCCTTCCATACGCCACCCACATCTGAAAAGCGAGACGGGCCTTCACATGAGCATCCCTGACGTGTCTGTTCCAGCCTACAACGCGGGCTCGACTCTTTGCTTTTCTTTCACCATAACATAAAATCGACGCATGTTTCATAATACCAACAATATTGTCATACATGTTATTTACAATTAATTTAAAAGTTCAAAGGTGGCCTGGAAGATATCGCTTTTAGCGATAAGACCGCCTATTGTACATAGTTTAAAGTGTTTTTCTTGCTTGTTTTTTGGTGTACAGCAAAGAGTTTATCTATCTATCTATCTATCTATATATAAATATGCGAGATTGCGATCAATGCAAGAAAGCCGCTGTACATATCACTCACCGATGCTGGGCTCCAGTTTCCTGGAGGCGGCGTCGTCCACCGCGTGCTCCGTGTCATCGAATGCGTGCGCATGGACGTTGGTCCCCCCTCCTCCCCGCGACCCCCCGCCGCCGCCTCCCACCCCCCCGCCGCCGCACCCCCCCGCACGACACAGCGACACCGGCACCACGCCGTACACGTAGAACAGCAGGATTGGCACCCCGATGCCGACGGCGAGCCCCGCCACCAGTGGGGACACCACCAGCTGGAACGATTTGTGGAAACCTCACTTTTTTGACGATTTTAACCGCCTCTGTGGTCTACTGGTTCAACCCACCGATTTCCAGCCAGCTCCTCAGTTTGTTGAGGATTCTGGGTGAAGTGCACCTCCACCTTCAGCCTTATCTCTACTTGTTACCAGGTGAGATGAAAGCCAAGCGCTTCCCCGTTGCACAAAAAAAATACTTTTACTATGTAACCTTCAGTGCGGAAGGCCACTACTGCCAACCGAACTGCGATGCTTGTCAATATTATACCTAAATGTGCCATTCATTACCACAAATAAATTATGTAAATTCTAAACAGTGGTGTTTTAAGTAGTTTAGTTGTGTTCCGACATTTAGAGGTAAGATAGTCAGTTCCTCAGTCCCTGGCTAGAAGGTAGTACCTTCTATGGTAGCTAGCCAGGCGGACTTTAACAAAGACCTAACACCAACCAAACCAAGAACAATACTGTACTGGGTTCGAACCCGGGCCCTCTGGATCTAAAATCGGTGGGTTGAACCACTAGAGGCCTATAATTGTGTTCCGGCATTTAGAGTTAAGAATAGCCTACGTTCATATATTTGTTGAGGATGAAATGCGCCTCCACCAGGCCTTTTCACAACTTGCCAATCACTTCCAATAAAGAAACAATGTAAATGTAAAAGTTACCGCGGCAGCGACAGCCGCAGCGACGGCGGCGCGGCGGCGGGCGGGCGCGGCGCGGCGGAGGCGTCGGTGTGCGCGCCGCCCCGCCCACAGCGGGAGCCCCACCAGCAACGCCGGGAGCGCCACGCCCGCCACCACGGCGATGCCCAGCGGAGCCCCGGCCAGCGTACCCAGCTGCCAGAGGAGCTTCTTCTTGCGGGACCACGGCTTCTTGCCCCAGAACGTGCAGCCGCTTGGACTGAAACGTTAGTAGAGATAGTCGCGGTCAGACGAGATAGGTGCCGCATTTAATATACGAGTAGTATGAGCACTTTACGGGAACAACGCTTCTACCAGCACGCTGTGTAACTGCTTGGCCTATAAACGTTGATGGAGATAGTCGTAGTTGTCGAGATAAATACCGCATAAAAATTCAACGCAGATTTTGGATTTTGGATAATTACCAAGATATCCAAATGACCAAAATAAGTGAATAAAGTTTTTGATAGAATTAGGTGTACAAATATGTTAGTCGTGTAAGAGTTTGTTGACCCTATTTTGATTTACTTAGTAAGAGTAACCTTACCTTGGGATCACTTCTGAATTGAAAAAACTTCTGCTCGAAGGGTGTTTTTACTCTATTGATGATTATTGTTATGATGACGCATGAATAATATTAATATTAATTAATTTAATTGTATATTTCTATGTTTAATTTATATTTGTGTACATTTTTGTTTTTAGTTTTAGAGTTTTCAGACACGATTGTATAGTTGTTTATGAATAAAATAAAAATACACTAGTTACAGTATATAGACGAGAGATAGTGGTCACGCTACAAGAGATATGTGTGCACGTTACCTGAGATAGTGCAGATCTGACACCTCCTTCATACAAAGCCAGCAGAACTCGGCGCCACACACGCAGCACACCATGTGGTTGCACGATCCATCCTCCACCTTCACGATCAGCACGGAGCACCGCGGACACGGCTTGACCTCACCTGAAACGGTAAAAGCACTTCATTAGTATATATATAGCATATAGTTAAGACGAATTATAGGCAAAATGCATTCGTTATAAGAGCTTGTACTGCGTTCAATATCTTGGCAAAAGTATATAATAGTATTGATATTTTTAATACCTCAGTTACTACCCTGAAAAATATAATAAATAAGGATTTATTTTTCTAGTTAAGTATAGTTTGCAACTTATTTCGTTTATTTATTTGTAAACAACATTCTGTTCTTTTATTAGCATATTTTATTTTATTTCAAATTGTTGCTTACAGTTTTATTCTAAACTGCCAACCTTTAATTGATTTTTTTTTATACATTTCTGTTTAAATCGTAGCTTCACTTTATCGTCTATTTTGAACTGTTTTATATATACTTGTCTATTCTAAATTTTATCTGTGGAAACTTCTAATTGGCCTTCTCGTATAATATTTACTATGTATATATTATTATCTATAAGTCTATAAATGTACCTAGCTGTAAGTTTTCCTAAAAGCCTTAAAATAAAAATAAAATAAAATATACTCTATTCCCGTTACGCTTGCCAACAACTTCATGATCTGTGGCCGCTTTGAGCAATTCATATTCACTTCACGAATCGTAAAATGGCCACAAGCTGAAAATTCACCAAATAAAACTGCGTATGATTCATATCCCGCAATTCATCCCTTTGACAGTCTTGTATGGGATTTCGTAAAATGGCCCACTATATAGGAGTTGCATAGACATCAAATCGCAGAATTGTTAGATGTTACTCGAGACCAACTTTTTAAAATTCATTTCACGGATTTAGGTCTATACGCCAACTGTTTAGAACATATGCACGTGTTTTAGACAACATCGATGAACGGCAAAAAAGTGCAAAACTGCGAAATGTAGATCTGGCATTCGAAATGCCAGACTCGCAGTTTGTCGACTTAAGAACTAATAAAATAAAAAAATTTCGCTTCACTATGACAATGATACCGTCGCATTTTTTTTTATTGTAACGGGGAAGCGCTAAGCCTTTATTATTTTATTAAATAAATATTACAGGACAATATTTTTTACACAGCGCCATCTAGCCCCAAACTAAGCTTAGCTTGTGATATGGGAACTAGATTACGGATAGAGTACTTAAATACTTTTTGTAGTACTACGTATATGATACAACACCCAAACACAGAACAAACATCTATATTCATCAAATAAATGCATAACCTGAGTGGGAATCGAATCCACAGCCTACAGCGCAGAAGGCAGAGTTACTACCAACTGAGCTATGAGGCTTGTTATCTCACCTGGTTACAAGTTGAGATAAGACCGAAGGTGGAGGCGCACTTCACCCGGAATCCTCAACAAACTGAGGAACTGGCTATCTTACCTCTACCTTAACCGAAGTCCAACCACCAACCAAACCAAGCACAATATTGTACTCCCCCAGGGGATCCCGGGACCTCTGGATCTGAAATCGGTGGGTTGAACCACTAGAGCACAGAGGCGGACTCACCGTGTTCCTGGTCCGAGAGGTCCGTTTGGGGCGCCCTCGGCGGCGGCTGTCGCGAGCGTCGCGCCGCGTCGCACGTCTGCGTGGGATGCCACGCCGCCTTACAGTGGTAGCAGAACGACGCGCCGCAGCCCGCCGCCAGACACGTCAGCTTAGGGCAAGACGCGCACCCCGTCGCTACTACTGCGAAACTGGGAGAAAGTCACCGTTTAGCAAATGCCGAGCAGCCATCGCTGGATGAGACCAGCGAGGGACGTAGAGACAGAGAGAGTAGGTCCACACCTATAGAACAGTGGGAGCCTTTGGTGAATCTTTTTTTTTTGTACGACGGGGAAGCGCTTGGCCTTCATCTCACCTGGTAACAAGTTGAGATAAGGCCGAAGGTGGAAGCTCACTTCACTTGGAATCCTCAATCAACTGAGGAACTGGCCATCCTCTAAATACCAGAACACAATAATTTAAGAATTGTTGTTATGGCGACAGAATTAGGTAAAATGGTGGTAGGCGTAATTAAACTAAAATCCCACCACCAACCAAATCCAGCATAATATTGTACTCCCCCTGGGGATTGAACCCGGGACCTCTTGAACTGACACCGGTGGGCGAACCACGAGACCACAGAGGCGCTTCAGAATTAGCTAGTTAAAGTGGATAACGGCCAGTAATTTGGCTCTAAGAAACGCCGGGATATCAATGTTCTTAGACGGCGACCACGATTAAATTCTACATTCAGGGATACTGGTGGAGAGCGAGAGAGGGAGATAGAAATAGAGGTTACCTGCAATCAGGAGCAGGACACCACCGCGTGTCGGGGTCTGCCGCGAGCGCGCGTCGCACTGAGAACTCTTCGTATTTGTCGTACATCATCGGATTGTCCACTATCCTCCGGACATCTGGAAAGAACGAGACAAATACAGGGCTCCAACTCTACTAAATCAATCGCTTCACAATGACAATGGCTTCATCGCAGAATGGCCACCATAGGTGCCTTTTGGTATTCTACTAACCCAATCTATTTTCTACGGCCACCATTTGAAAAGGAGAGTCAACTTTTCGTATTCTGCTAATCAATGGCATAGCAATCGCGATAGCAGGCAAATGAGGTATCCTGCTATTTTTTGACAATTCTTCCACTCGTCATCTTGTCTATGAATAAGAGATTATGGTATCAGAGTGCAAAAGTTGCTTTAAGTTCTATTGCTGCAGCGTGTCGCAAGGTCATATGTATGAAACAAGTTCGAATTTTAACGGTGATTATCGTTATTCCACTGACTTTCTAGGTATCCTCGTTTTTTAGTATGGAGTCCCGTCTCTTCTTACGTAGTATTTATTGTCTTTGTGTATCTTATTCGCGTAGCACAGACAAACAAAATGAGTTTTATAATACGCAGGCAAAAGGCTATTATGCCAATAATAGGTCTCGGCAACGTCGGCTTTGCCAGGGTTGATACTGTTGACAAGCTCGGGCTGTTTCGTAAAGCACGGAAAAGAAGGAAAGGAAAGGGTCCAGCTCTTTCGAAGATTTTGTTATGTATTGAATTTGTATGGAGCTGTGTCGGCGACAGGCGACAGCGCCTGCTGCTGCTGTCTGCAGTCGGCTCGAGCCTCAAATCCCACAATAAGTAGCGTCGGCACAACATGTCTTCTTCCTCCATTCTGCATCGGACGCCATCTCATCACTCTTCTTTCTTGCCCATATCATCACACAATCCATCCATCTCTTCATCCACCTCTACCATGATATCCATCCACGTTCATATACAAAACACGTCACGATACATGGCTTTCATCCCTCCCCATCACAGGACCACACCACGCTTACTTATTACTTCTCAAGCCACTAGTACCAATTTCAGTAACAAAATAACACCATAAATACTCATTATTGCATTAATTGCGCTTCCACTATCGGCATTATCATAGCTTCTCTTATAAAAATTCGTTACAATATGATAACTTTTTTAGTCAAATGACAATGGATGATAGTCATTTGACTAAAAAAGTTCCTCCAGAAAACGTGCACATGCCATACTAACCTAGCACTCCTCGCCTTTTCTACAACTTGCGCCATTTTAAAACATGGACATTCTATTCTATAAATAGATTAGTCTTGGATGCTTGCGAACCCTTAACATTACCTATTATTTTCTTCTTTAACCTAATAAGTGCACAAAGGCAAATAAAAAAAAAAACATTTTAATATTTCATATATCGAAATGGGTCTTGGTCAGCTCTTGGCATAGAAACTTGCGCAGCTATGAGGTCTAGGAAAGGGGACGCCTCGTACAATTCAAATGTATAACACTCTCCAAACTTAGTGTTAAAATACATTTAAAACACAAGCTTTACTCACGTATACCATTGATGAAGGCAACAACTCAACCTCTCTCTCTCATCGATGACGGTTCCCTGGGAGAACCGAAACAAAGTTGGTGCCTTCATCAACTGTCGTATAGGTACGTGCTAAAAAAATAAACAGGGGTATAATTTGTAAATTAAGCGTGGGAACAAACAGCTGTAATGCACATTATATCAATGGTAAGCACTAGGTACTAAAGATAAGCCGATAACGCTTATCGATAACGATAATAGGAAAACTAAGCTTAGTCATCACTCCGTATCGATAGAAGAGAGATATAAAGTGCTTCCCCAACACAATTAGGTATCGCAAAGAAACATGTAGGTTCGTCAAGCGTTCCGTCAGCACGTCATAAATCCTAAGCCGGGCGTCTCACCGATCAAAATGAACGTAAACCATAGCAGCGATGTAGCCGCGCCGTAAATAAATAACGCAGGAGGAAAACCACGGGGGAAACCCGGACTGTAGGACAGCCAATTCCGTGGAACTGGCAAGACAGCCGCGCGGCTTTGTCCGCACGCAATGGACCCATAATAAGGGGCTTATTTCACCACTTCGAGACGGGATCTACCTCTTAGTGATATACCCTGGGCAAAGGGTCAGACTTATAGTTAACGGTTACGGCTAAATTATCCTATGGCTGATGGACCTGTAAAAGTTCGAATGGCTTGCCGAATTATGATGCCAAGCAGTTCTAGTCATAGAAATAAATTGCTGAAAAAATGTATTCTGAATGTCGAACCATGGATAGTTTCACTTACCCGTGGTACAATGAGTTGGACATAGGGGTTGGACCACGGATCGGTAGCGGTGAACGATGCTTGGGACAGCGTTAGTTAGTACCAAATATTTTTTTTTAATAGGTCTTATTTCAAAGAAAATTTGTATTCGCGAGCCCTTGCGTGAAAATATACCCTTTGTATAGTTACAAGACACTAATTACAAGACACTAATTTCACACAGCGCCATCTAGTCCCAAACTAAGCATAGCTTGTAATATGGGAACTAGATTACGGATAGAATACATAGATACTTTTTTTTTTGTAAATACATACTTATCATACAATACAACACCCAAACACAGAACAAACATCTATATTCATCACATAAATGTTTGTCCTGGGTGGGAATCGAACCCACAACCTACAGCGCAGAAGGCAGAGCTACTACCAACTGAGCTGTGAGGCTTGTTAAAGTTACAACTAGTGTTTTTCGTTTATGCCGAACCCTGAGGGGAATCCAACGCCAATCTACCCCCCTCTCCTCCCATGCTGAGTCGAGGACTTTATTCTCTATTTCCTACTTATCTAATGTTCAATTTTTCGTGTTTTTATCTTTGTTTTCTTTTATTTATGATTGCCTATTTAATATACATTATTATTTAAGAGGTATCTTTGTATGGTATTTTTTGTACTGTGTGTGTGCCCTAATGAGAAATAAATAATTCTTGTAAGTCATATAAGACATCAACTAGCTACACTACGCTTTCAGCTAAGAGCAGCGGTGATAAATAATCCATTCTGTCATAAATATTATAGGTTGTAGTCTACGAATAAACACGTATTATTTATTCGAAGGTTGTTGTTCCCTATCATGATCAAATAAAGGCATCTTCGCGTTTCCCCAGGGTTCGGGATAAACCACACAAAAGGTATCTTTTCACGCACGGGTTCGCTAGTACAATGTTTCATTGAAATTAGGCTTATTTAAGATATAAATAAAACTGGACCAGTCAGTGTAGCGATTCTCGAAAACATTACTTTTTGTCGGATTAAACTTAGAAACCGATAGATATTAACGCTTTTAAAACCAGTTCATAAAATCTGCTGTGAAGTTATACTGAGTGCCTAGTGCGAGTTGCAATCGATGTTAGAATTTGTCAAAATTTTAAGATATTGGTTTAGGAATAGCGTTCTCGGAATCGCCATCGCAAGTTTCCGAATTCGATCCGATTAGGTTTTCCGAATGTTCGATAATAGCTATACAGATATTGCTCAATAACCCTCCGACAAACTCGGCTAATCGTATCCATAATTAACAAGAAACCAACAAGTCGTTTCTCTATTTTTAGCCTCATGACGGACGCGAAACAAGCTTTATAATGTCAATTAATTTCGAAGACTGCCGCACCTGTGTTTGGTTTTCCTCGATCCTCAACGCGCCACCACGGTCACCGCCAAACCCAATACAATATTTCCATGACAAATTTCAACAGTAACCGTTCAGCAGTTTAGTCGTGAAAAGTTAACACATAAACAGAGACTGAAAGATCATTCCCACAGGAACTGATCTGTAGGATGAAAAGTATTACAGGACATTCATTTCACACAGCGTAGCGCCATCTAGCCCCCAAACAAAGCATAGCTTGTAATATGGGAACTAGATTACGGATAGGATACTTAAATACGTTTTTGTAAATACATACTTATCATATAATACAACACCCAAACACAGAACAAACATATGTATTCATCACACAAATGTTTGTCCTGGGTGGGAATCGAACCCACAACCTACAACCTAACCAAACTACGCGCAGAAGGCAGACTACCAACTGATCTATGAGGCTTGTTGTCGTTAATCGTAATCCGGTCAGTGGTTTTGGTGTGAAGGAGTAATACAGAACAAATCAGTTGTGTATAACGATGTTTGACATCCCATTCCCATCCCACGAGAACTGTTCTATGGGATGAAAAGTAGCTCGTTTCTCCTTCCCGGTTTAGAGCAACATATGTGCAAAGTTTCAGCTCCATCCGATCTACGCGAAGAAGTAACAAACATCCAAACCAATATTCGCTTTTATCATTTTATTGTGTAATTCTATGGCAGAACACAATGGCAATGTTTACGTATATTTAATCAGCAAAATATAATCTGCCCCACATTTCCAAGTATGAAATCAAACGTTATTGCATCACTATTGCTCTCACATTGAATACGATCCCATTGTTTTGATTCGTAAACATTTCCTTACGTTATGCTGTTGACGATAGAAAAAAGTATTCACATAGCTTTTAACTAGGTTACTTCACACGGATTGGACTCAAAACGAATAAATAAACCAAATAAAATATGTATACAAGATACCGATAAAAGTTTTGTCAGTGCGCTAAGTCAACATAGGTTAAGACCACTGGTATAGAATTAAAGCTGTGTGAAAAGCCCTGAGCTCAGCATGTGCTGTGCCAAACAAGGCCACAGCGAAGATTTTCAGCACAAGGCTTAGACGACGTGGTAGCTCGGAAACGATATCTTGAGTCCTAGATCCTGCTTGCGTTTATTAATAATTCAAAATTAGTATCAAACTGTATTGAAAATCAACAAAAAAATATTATAACATGAAAAGGTCTAAGCGAAGAGATAAAGAATGATACCAGGAAACTAAACATACTCATAAAAGTGAACTTAAAAACTAGATGTAATTTCTGTAATTTCATCTTTATTCAATAAAATGTACAATTAAACTAACTAACTATGTACAAAGGAATCAGTCAAATTATCTTAGTAACGTTACAAACGGCTTATAGGTCTCAACTGTTCCAGACCAGTACCAGACGGAAGCGTGCCCAAGACACTGGCTGCATTGCTACGCTGAATAGCTATGCTAATTCGCTGGCCTAAATACGAGCCAGACCAGGGTCACGTGTCACCTTAATAAAAAGCCCTCCGGGTTTTTTTGAAAACCCGGAGGGCTCCCCACGGACCCAAGGTCTCCACCCCAAAAGGCTCAAATAGGTAAGCTCTGTCGAGACCACTACCTATATTTACGCCTTTTGTGATCCTCGGCCGAATCAGCCGCCGCACCAGCCCTAACTGATGTCCCAGGCAGATGAGATGGCGCTAGGGTGTCGACGCAAGTAGCGTCCCACACCAAAGGCAGGCACCATTTTCCAAGGGATAATGTAATTTAACTCCAAAAAGTGCATTTACGAGATATGGGAAAAGGGGTAAAGCGAGACAGCCAATCAGTTTTTTCATGATAAATAGTGAGGTCTTATTAAACGGTCCCTTCCTTGTGAGTCAAATAAATGGAACCTATTCATTCTAGACTTGAAGACTCTAAGATTGTACTCGTGCGGAAAAACAGACGAGGGCAAGGGGTACCTAACAGTACACACAGGTACAGTATTAAGGCGGGCTCGTATCACTTTTTAGCTTTATTGACCTCTGTAAATATAATCAAAAGCGACATAGAGCGAAAAAATTATAATTAATTAAATCGAACATATACTCAAGATCTGTGCAAAGACAGAAACGTAAATCATAATAATTAGCTCGACAAAAAAAAACAAAGATGACAAACCAAAGATGGCTAAATCGATATTTAAACGTGTCGAGCTGCGATATTTCTTGTTGAAACCATGTTTACGTTATTACAAAAGATAGGGCTTCTTATTTATTAGGGCTTGCCGATAATATTGTTATTATTAATCTTTGTGAACAAAAACAAAGGAAATGTAGTCGGTCAAACGCTCGCGCCGGGCGTCGAGACGTCTTCAAAAAAAGCTTTTGGATTGCCTCGCTTAATGATAAAAGTAGAAGTGAAAAGATGAGTTCGGTACAATGGAACGATTACAAGGTACGGGTTGTGGCCTGCCGACGTCTGCTAGTCCGGTGGTGGAAAGTGGATGGAGGGATTAGGTCTTAGAAATCGGCCTTATCATAACTTGAAAATCAGATGAGATAACGACCATTAACCCCGACGTACAATAAAAAAAAAATGTAAAAAAGTTATAAACATAAATCAATATTACAGGACATTAATTTAAGCGCCAAACTTAGCAAATCTTGTAATATGGAAACTAGATAGAATACTTACATACTTTTTTTTTGTAAATACATACGAATTATCATACGATATCCAAGCACGAAAGAAACATCTTTATACATAATGCCAACACAATGATATATTCGTCAAGAAAAATAGCCGCGAAACAGCCTTGAAGACTAGACATTTTTGCTCACGAAGGAAATGCTCGTAAATGAGGTCATGATTTTTCCCTGACAAATAGTTATTACAAAAGAACTAGCTAATCTCACTTATACAGAGAAGGAGCGTTATCAGCTGCGCCACAGTTTATGCTACCTACTCCTTCGTTTTTTTTTTTGTTCGATGGGGAAGCGGCCTTATCAGGTGAGATGAAGGCCAAGGCCTTCATCTCACCTGATAAGGCCGAAGGTGGAGGCGCACTTCGCCCGGAATACTCAACAAGTTGAAGAACTGGCTATCTTACCTCTAAATGCCGGAACACAAACATTTTAGAATTGTTGTAATGGCGAAATAATTAGGTAAGATGGTGGACTTAAACTAAGTCCAACCACCAACCAAACTAAGCACAATATTGCATTCCACGAAGGCGAAGCACTAGACCACGGAGACAGTTTTGTACAAAATACCTGTTTTTTATTGGTGCCAAGTGTTTGACCACCAGCTCACAAGAAAAACAAGTAAACATGTCTAACATGGAGCACGCTTGGCTAAAAGGATCCTCTGCATTTGAAGACTCCAAGGTGTACAATCTTGGATTCAAGATTATCAAGTTTATAATGCGAGCGAGCAGAACCGTTAATGATTTTAGCAAGCAGTTGGACTTAGACATATTTCATGCTAGTATCCCCAAGGCAAGGCGGTGGCGGTGCCTAACCCTCAACTTTTTTTATTCTTAGTTAATGTGTGTTCAATTTTATTTCATTTCTCAAGCGCGCAGCTTCATTGTATATTCCGTTTTTATAAATTTAAGCAGGATGGGTGTTCGTATTATTTATTACTAGGTACAATGTTCATCATCATCATCATCATCCGCAGCCTGATTTTACCCACTGCTGGGTATAGGCCTCCCTATGCATATGCCACGCCCAACGGTCTTGTGCCCTCTCATCCAGGTGAGGTTTGCGATGCTGGTAATATCGTCGGCCCATCTTGGACGATGTTACTATTAGTGAATACCTATAATTGGCTAACTATGTATATTTAAGTTTTTAAGGATTTTTTTTGTTTTTGTTTTTGCTGTTGGTTTTCCGAATTAAAATAAATAAATAACGTTTATAAAACAACATATACAACTGGCTAAGAACATTCATGCTAATATGAGCTACGTGACTATTTTATTGTTGAACGGCTTAAAACAAATACTCATAAACATTGCTACGTACACAGGCATAAATAAACCTATGCACAGTTTTCGACATGGTAATTTAGTATTCAAGTGATATCAATAGGAAGTGAGTACAAAATTAGCCAGACGTGAATATGAAAGTAGTGGCTACAATTTGAAAATTAAGAAGAGTAATATATACCATATTAGTGCAGGCGACTAAACATTATTTTGATTCGAGAAAACGGGTATTTATCGCGTATTTTCCAAACGAAAATGTTTAAAAAAAACTGACTACATACTTTAAATTTGTTCTAGTAACAAATCCACTAAGTATCTTAAAAAAATAAAACCAAAGTATCTTAGCGGATTTGTTAATTTTCTGTCTCCATAATAATAAAAAATAAAATATATAGCCAGTTCCTCAGTTTGTTGAGGATTCCGGGTGAAGTGCGCCTCCACCTTCGGCCTTATCTCAACTTGTTGCCTGGTGAGATGAAGGCTAAGCGCTTACCAGTCGTAAAAAAATATAGTTTTAATTTAGTTTGTCATATTGAAATGGATCTCCGCAAAGTGCTAAATCAATTAGCTACTGTGGTCTATGGGGGCTTAGGATTTATTTATTTTGAAGCTATCTCGTTAACAATCGAATAATCTATTCTGGTGGTAAACCGGATCCGAGCGAAGTATTGTAATTCATTTGCAAGGCCTGCGGTTTTGACCCACATTCGATTGGAAACTATTTGAATTGTGAAAATATTCTGCGGATTAAGCATATTAATAAGCCGGTGGAAGCGTTTAAACATTAATTAAAGGAATTGAACGGACATTGCAGAAATGTTTTGGATTTTATCGACAGCCTCTGTGGTCTAGTGGTTCAATCCACCGATTTCAGATCCAATATTGTGCTCGGTTTGGTTGGAGGTAGGACTTTGTTGTAGTCCGCCTGGCTAGCTACCATCATCATACTTAATTCTGTCGCCATAATAGCAATTCTAAAAATAAAATGTGTTCCGGCATTCAGAGGTAAGATAGCCAGTTCCTCAGTTTGTTGAGGATTCCGGGTGAATTGTACCTCCACCTTCGGCCTTATCTTAACTTGTTACCAGGTAAGATGAAGGCCAATCGCTTCCCCGTCGTACAATAAAAAAAAACATGGAGTGAACAATAGATAAATAGATACGTTGTAATTAAATTTCGAATACCTCTCTTATCTTACAAGACCTAATGATCATCCTTTGACCCCATTCATCTTAAAAACCACCCCTAATAAGGGCAAAATAAATTTATTTTAAAATCTGCAGTCTCAACCCTATTTCATATGATATTTCATATTTTAACACATTTTCAAGACTTCAATGTTATTTACCGCTTTTGTAACCCTTAATGTAACAAAAACCACAGGGGTGGTTTCAGCAAATCAAAAGAAAGTTAATTAAGACATACCAAGCGTTCTAACCCCTTAACGCGCTCTTTTGATACGAAAACCACCCCTAATAAAAAATAAAATATACATTTTATGAATGTGCAGTCGATACTCTTTCAAATGACACCCCATAAGCCAAATATCTTCTCGTCTCACTTAATACCCCCATTTCTCAAAAACTACCCTAGTGTCACAAAAATCCTCATGCCGATTGTTGAGTTTTAATATAATCTCTGCATGTTCAAAATTTTGTGTATATATTTTTGACAATCTAACTTTGGTGATTGTATTTTTATTTTAACTTAATATATATAATATAAACATTGTATATGTATATAAGTACAACTAGTATTTATAACGCTTTGGTCTCCATGTACTGTTATGTTATAAGCTGGGAATTTAATAAATTGAATTAAATCAGCTCATGGGTGTAGGGCCAACATTGTTAACAATCTAAGGCGCATAGTAATCGATCATATAATCATATAATCGATATATTTTTTCCTTTTTACTTAAACTACTTCACTGTGTCACCTAATGATTGCATTGTTCGATGTTAGGTACATATGTATCAAACAGTGAATAGAAGAAATGTGTAACAAGTGTTCATTGAATCATAATATCAATAAGTCGTTCCCGCTCGAGAATAAGACCGCCGCGTGCATTCCACACTCTGGGTAAATGTCCGATTGGTCCCGGCTGAGCCGCGGCCGTGAATGCACGTGAACGCGCATGACGAATGCGTCACATACACTCGCGCATCGCTCGGTCCTTCTGTTTCCTTTCGCGTCGCGTTTACGAGTTACGCAACAATTTGTTGCACACGTAACAAGGGCTACTATGAAAAACGAACGTCATCGGATCCGAAAGAACTTCGTGCAATCCGTCAACGGATCCGTCATGTATCGATGTTCGTAGTAGACCTAAGTGGCGATGCTAGCGCCCTCACCTAGAGTGCTATACCCATGCTAGAATAGCGGTTCATGCGATGACATTTACCTACGACCAGGGCCTCGATTCTACTATGCCAGTCGCTTCACTATGCTACTAGTATACGAAAAGGGACCAATAATGGCAATTCTGCGACGATTATAGTCATTGTCATAGTGAAACGATTTGTTTAGTAGAGGTATCATCGCAAAATGGCTACTAGTATATACCAAAAAGGACCAATAGTGGCTATTCTGGGGCCTAGACCAGTTACTGTGGGAACTATGCCTGCGGTTGCGACTTTGATTTGAGTTACACTGTCACTTCCTAAATAATGATGACTCTCCTGTCATATCCTCGGCTATGATTAAATTCTCACTTTCAGATGTCACCTCGCCCCCCAAACCTGTTGTTTGGCTTGCAAGCCGGCACCCATTGAATTAAATTAAAGTGGAAAATCATTGCATGAGTGACGATTTAGTGAAGTCGGGTCCAAGATTTTTTACTTTGATGAAAGCCAAGCGCTTTCCCGTCGTACAATAAAAAATAAATAAAAAGTAATAATAACTTATTGTGAGATGATCTCCGTGATTAACAACTAACACCAATCCCACATTGTGAAATCTGTTTGGAGCGAACACTAGTTCAGACCAGTGATATTCCGCTTCTTTACTGCATTCCTCTTCAATAACCGCCTCTGTAGTCTAGTGGTTCAACCCACCGATTTCAGATCCAGAGGTCCCGGGTTCGATCCCCATGGGGAGTACAATATTGTGCTCGGTTTGGTTGGTGGTAAGACTTTGTTTAAGTCAATTCCTCAGTTTGTTGAGGATTCCGGGTGAAGTGCGCCTCCACCTTCGGCCTTATTAACTTGCTACCAGGTGAGATGATGGCCAAGCGCTTCCCCGTCATACAAAAAAATCCTTTCTTTCATTTTTGATATATTTTTTATACAATATGCAAATATGTGAATGACATCACGTGACCTAGACAAAGACCTACCTATAATGCTGAAGGTGATGAATCAACAGCTCAGTTGGTAGTTAGCTCTGCCTTTTGCGATATAGGTAGTGAGTTCAACCCCACGCGGGACAAACATATGTTTGATGAACTTAGATGTATTTGGTGGTTGGGTGTTATAATGTATACGTGTATTTTATTTAAAAAAATGCATTCTATGCTTAGTTTGGGGGCTATGGCGCTGTCGATAATAGATGTATAATTTATTTATTGACACTAATATTGATTACTAGTTGACCCCGCATAATTACACTTGCAAAAACTTGCCAAAAACACGCAACAATAATGTCGATCGGTACCAAACTTTAAAGGCTGTCTAAACTGAAGATTCCCTGAAAACATCAAAATCGGTCTAGCCGTTTTGGATATATACACACGGAATACCGACTTACAATTATTATTCTTATAGGTCATAACTCTTAATCATTGCTATACGACATCGAATCATCATCAAGGCTACAGAGTGATGTACATAGTTATAATACGCGGAATAAAAATGACATTGTTATACGAGTTCATAGGCTTACTAAGGTTGGTAAAAGTTTTTTGTGTACTAATGTTAAGTTATTTAATAAATTGCCATTTGACATACGTAATCTAGAAATGAATGAATTTTGTTATAGAATTAGAAAAATGTTGTGGAGTACCATTTGTACTTAGACTTAGACTTGATTTATATTGTATTTTACACTGGACTATTTCTTCTAAGATCTATGTTTTTTTTAATATTTTTTATTATCTTTAAGTATTTGAACTTATTGTGTGAAATATTTATATTAGTGACTTTTCCCAGTTCACATTATTGTATCAAAACGGAATAAATGACTTTTGAATTTGAATTTGAATTTGACATTATGATTAGAAAAAACGTTACAATTGTCGCTAGAAAAAAAAAAGCTTTTTCTCGTCTAAGATGGGAAAATACGCTGCACCATTCTCTGAGAATCGATGAGTCATCCCACGAGGGTTTTTCCTATAACTTGGAATAGTCTAGGTCTACACGAACAATACACGTTTTTTGATCAATAAACGACTGCCAAAGTCGTCAAAGTTCAACAAGCCTTGGACACGAATCTGTGCAAATCAATTGAATTGAAGTGTCTGCTAAATTATTAAGAGTTTAAGAATCGACCCCTCCAACTCAGCCCGCGGATGTCGTAAGAGTCGACTAAGGGATTTATTCAACAGACGAAGGGCAGCAGTTTCTTTCTGTATAGTACCCTGTTACTGCGATCACTAATCCGTATGCCAAGCGTGGTGATTATGGCAGAACCCTCCAATTTTGGAGGAGGCTATGTCCAGCAGTGGACACTGATGGGCTCTTGATTATGTTGATGATGTCTGTTGGTATAATGTCGAAATAACAGCGTTTTACGTAACGCATATTAAAGTACAGGGTGGATTTATGAGACGGGACAGTGTAGTTACAGGAAAACCTAGGAGACCATCCATAACTCTTTGAGATATTCTGAACTGCATTCACAGATGTAGAAAAACATCACAGTCAGCAAAAAAAAAAAAAATTACACAAAAACCTATTTTGATGCTAATCGATACTGTTTCTTATAACATTTTTTTTTTCAGTTTGTTTGTCCAGCCTTTTAAAAGATTAGCCATCACTGACAGATAGCAGATGTTATATGGAGTAGCGTAGGTAACGCACTTTTATTTTAGAAAAAAATATGGTTCCTCGCAAAAAAAAAAAACCTGTGAATTCCGATACTAGATTTTATTGTGTTCTTCTTGTCCTGGTGTGCAATATATATTTTGAGTGATATAGGGGTGCAATAAGATATGATTTTGAGAAATTCCCACGGTATGACGGGGAACGAAGCCCTGGGCAGTTGCAAGTCGTGTATAAAATGCTAGCACATGAGAATTCATTGCATGGATATGCATATTGTATATCGATCCTGGCAGGTTTCACACGCCAAGGTTAAGTGCACAAGGGCTGGGCAGTAACGTTTTTCTTCAATAGTCATGGCTGTTTTAAATTATACCGATCGGCGAACCACTATACTATGGTATAGTGGTTCGCCGATCGGTATCAGACCAAGAGGTCTCAGGTTCGATTCTCAGGAGGGTACAAATCTATCCTAGGTTTGTTAAGCTAGCTGGCTAGCTACCACCATCTTACATTATGGCGCCATAACAACAATTTCGTTGTGTTCCGGCATTTATAGGAGAGCAGTTCCTCCGTCTGTTGAGGATTCTGGGTGAAGTGCGCTTCCGCCTCTGGCCTTTTCACAACTTGATAGCCCTCAACTTTTTAGTGCGTAGGTTATTATCATTATATTTAGTAGTGTAGTGTCTATGTAGCATATTGTTCGTGCTTTGTGTCTTTTTAATCTCTAGGTTTTTGAATCTATATTTGATTTATTATTCCTTCTTTATTACTTACTTCATCACTAATAAGTGATGAAGTAAGACCTAAAGACCTGTAATTGGCTTTTTGTCTAATTGGTTTAGAAAAAAAAAAAACGATGCCAGATGAGATCGAGGTCAAGTGCTTTTCCGATGGCTTTTGAAAATGGTTACAGCTGAATGATCAAAACTGTTTTCTTTTGTTTTTTTAATTGTAGACAGGGCTACTTGGCCTTCATCTCACCTTATAAGGGATGATAAGGCTGAAGGAAGCGCACTTCACCCGGATTCCTCAACAGACAGAGGAACTGGCTATCTTACCAGCAGGCTTATACTTATAGGACTTCATTAAAGTCCTTCCACCAACCAAACCAAAGCACAATATTGTACTCCCCATGAGATCGAACCGGGGACCTCTGGATCTGACAGCGGTAAGTGAACTAGATCACACCCGCGGTTGTAGCACCTGCGAAGGCCCGCCTGGAACCCGCAACCACCCGAACTATAGAGCCAAGCAGTTCCCTATCATCCGTTGGTGCGCGGAAGAACCAGTGCCCTCTGGAGATCGTGCGGTTCTCGATCTTGGTATCTCGGGATATAGACCGAGAGCGGAACGCGCCGCGCGCGAGCTCACTTGCCTACGACCGCTATTGTCTTAGCTTAACATTAGATCATTCAAATTTTAAATGATTATGTACTGGTTTTTAACCTCATCTTGTTTTTGCCATCCAAATACATGACATGTAGGTACATACTTACTTAGATATGCCTTTCAAATGTAAAGCTAAACTAAAGCTTACATAAATTGTTTATTATTATTTTCCTTAAATGAATAACTAATTAAATCTCCTTTATGCTCCGTAATTCGTATATATTAAGTATGCCACAAGTTTTAGAAAAGCGTATATTTATAAGCTTTGTGAATGTGTTATTTTCTAAGTTAGATACCTTTTAGGATAAATTTACACTAAAGTTTGTATCACCTTACTTGTTATAATGAATAAAGATCTTTTGAAATTGAAATTGAGTGCCCTCTGGATAAGCTCGCTCCATCGTAGACCTCATCACTGTCCACACCAAAAAAAGTCTTATAGGCATTTTGATCTCCATCAAATTAAAAAGCTATAGTCCTAAAGGTCAGTCGCATGTGATTCATGAATCCGGAATCCGTATCCTGCGATGATGCATACCTGGTTGGTGATTGCGAAAATTTTGTCCCATCTGAGAGCAATCTTAATTTCTACGAAGACCAGTAAAGTGAGCGAACATCGCTTGTGAAGAGTTCGCTCAGTGTTAGGGAACCAATATGGACAATCTTCTAGTCACTCGGTGATTATTAAATTTAATAGGTGGATGTAGTGGCAAATTTCACTTTTTATAATGATCAATCCATAATCCATGATATGATTTGATGCTGCTGTATACAAAAAACTGTGAATTAGCATAGCTATTCAGCGTGGCAATGCAGCCAGTGTCTTGGGCACGCTTCCGTCTGGTACTGGTCTGGAACAGTTGAGTTACCTATAGGCCGTTTGTAACGGTCCTTAGGTAATCTGACTGATTCCTTTGTACATAGTTAGTTTAATTGTACTTTTTATTGAATAAATGTATATTCCAATAGCCGCCTTCTCAAATTATGTTATCAACAAAGTTATCAAGGTGAGAATGAGCTATCCACTATCCAAAACCACCATTGCCTTACCTGGCGGGTGCATACTTCTTCATGACATACAGGGCAGTCCCTGTGTATCATGACATGAAGATGTAAGACACGAGCCGGGGCCTTCTACGCAAAATGAAACACTACCTTTTCGATGACAGGTTGCATGTTTTTCTATATAAAAATAAAAAACTAAAAAAAAACCGACTTGATGACATACGGACGAACCGACAGACAGACAGACGCGTGATCCTAAAAGGGGTCGGCTTTTCCTTTACTTTTAAAATAATAAACCCTATAAATACCCAAATCGCTTCAAGTGTGCCTGTAATATTTGAAGAGTTCCCTCGATTTCTTCAGGGGACCATCTGTGAAGCATACCATTTCAAACAAAAAAATAATTTTCCAAATGGTCAAGGCGTCTTCGATTACTCGGGGAACATACATAAAATAGAATAAAGTTTCCGGCGAATCGAGTACCTCCTCCTTTTTTTGAAAGTCTGTTAAAAATGACAGAAATAGTTTCGGATCCGACGAAGTTCGCAGAACGGCACCAGCTCGATGATATGAGAAGGTATCTACAATCCACAACCAGTATTACCTTACCTGACGGGTGCATGCTTTCGTGGCAGACGGGGCAGTTGACTGGCACTCGCGCCTCGAAGATCTCAATCGCGAGGTACTGCCGCAGGCAAGGCTCGCAGCAGCGGTGGGGGCACCAGGCCAGCCGCACCATGGAGCCGCAGGTCATCATGCTCAGACAGAGCGGGCACTCCATTATCTCTCCCTGAAACAAAACACGCTGGTTTAGTACAAAGATACGTTTGAGCTTGATATTTAAACGCCTCTGTGGTCCAGTGGTTCACCTACCGGTATTAGACCCTGATCGATTTGGGCTTGGTTTGGTAGGACTTTGTTATAGTACGCCGGGCTAGCTACCACTATAACTCTGTAGCGATAACAACAGTTCTATAACAAGCCTCATAGCTCAGTTGGTAGTAACTCTGCCTTCTGCGCTGTAGGCTGTGGGTTCGATTCCCACCCAGAGCAAACATTTGTGTGATGAATATAGATGTTTGTTCTGTGTTTGGGTGTTGTATCATATAGTGCGTATGTATTTACAAAAAGTAATTAAGTATTCTATCCGTAATCTAGTTCCCATATTACAAGCTATGCTTAGATTGGGGCTAAATGGAGCTGTGTAAAATTAATGTCCTGTAATATTTATTTATTATATTGTTGTATTCCGGCATTCAGAGGTATGATGGCCAGTTTCTCAGTCGGAAGATTCTGTCACAGTAACCACCTAATGCTGTGTATACGCACATATTACAACTGGGGCTAGTCGAGTGGTTCGCCTACCGGTGTTCCCAGATCCAAAGGTCCGGGGTTAGATCCCAGGGGGAGTACAATATTGTGCTTAGTTTGGTTGGTGGTAGGACTTTGTTTAAGTCTGCCTGGTAAGCTACCGTCTTATAAAGTTCTGTTGCCCTACCAAGTGCTATAAAGTACACCCTACATACATGATCACTAAGTTGATGAAGGCCAAACTGAGGCACGGGACAGTGAGTGTTTCATCGACGTCCACGTGGCAGACAATCATGGGATCCAAGACTATTCAAGATTGAGACTAATTCATTGTTTAAAATTTGCATGCTAATTTTTTTTTATTGAATGACGGGAAAGCGCTTGGCCTTCATCTCACCTGGTTTACAAATAACAATAGATAGTTATAAAATTAACATGTTAATAGTATTATTATTTTTTGTATCTTATGTATCTAACAATTGACGGTGTCATTGCTAATCAACCTTTGGATGGTGAGGTTTTACATTAGCTGACATAGGGTACAATTACAAAGTTATTATGAGTTTAGACAGAAAGGCTTAACGGCTTTTACAGCGTTTCGGCGAGATGCAGTGCTGATAATCTTCTATTTCTCAGAGAAATAAGTTGCCCAGTTGATTTACTTTTCATGATGAAAAAAATAACTCAAGAGAGACCCAAGAGTTATCTTCAGCAGACAAGATCTCAGCAGTGAAATTCAGGCAAATGTACTAATAATAAATTAATGAACAAGGTATATCAAAATATACCTTGTTCATTGCACGTCGTGTATCTGGCTGACTGAATATAAACGCATAGCTCACACCGGAGGCCCTAGAGACTTAACCTTTCAGGGTAGATCTCTTTTAGTGTACCCTACACAACAAAAGAGTGCTACGCTAAGAAAGAATGACGGGAACGAAATTCAGAGCGTTTCACTAATTATGTATAATTTTCCTCCAAAACATAGTACACGTATTTTCCTGCGTTGATAACAGGTAAATTACCTGCAATTTTCGGAGAAATGGATACTGTATCAATAAACCACTATCGTTTCGAGCTCGTAATCTGAACGAAATACACGTGTAGTAAATAGAAATACGACGTGTTAATAAGGTAAAACGTGTCAACAACTACCTAGAGCTACAGGTTATATTATTTATCGATTTAAAAATACTTCGTCACGCATGACTAAAGTGAACTGATATATACATATATTTTTTTCGTGGTGAATGTGTATTCTTACGGATGTGTCCTAAATCCGCCAAGCACCGTTGCTGTGTTCCGGTTTGAAGGGTATGGTTGCCGGTGAAATTACGGGCACGCGAGGCTTATCACCTTTATGCCTTAAGTTGAAGGGCGCAATGCAGTGCCGTGTAGGCTATGTTCTTTGTGAATGTGACCTATGCAGTAAGGCATTGTTATAGGCAAGAGATGTACTTAACTTAGACGTACTTAAAAAATCAATAATACAGTTTTGATTGAGCCCGAAAAAACCGATATAGGTTTCTGCGGGTTTGGTTGGTGGTAGGACTTTTTTATGGTCCGCCATCTTACATCTTACACTTACAAGTCTGCATCAAAGTAACTATTCTAAAAATTGTTGTGTTCCAGCATTTTGTGGTAAGATAGCCAGTTCCTCAGAATGCTGAGGATTCTGGGTGAAGTGCGCTTCCACCTTCGGCCTTATAATATGAAACCAGGTGAGAATAGGCGCTTCCCGGTTGTACCATCGAAAAATGCTCTGGGAACCACGACCTCGTAGAGCATTCTTGTTTTGATATTACTTTACTATTGTCACTATCTGTCAGACGTAGAAAAAACGAGACGAAAGTAATGTAATATCAAAACGAGAATGGTATAAGACATTGTGGTTAGGCCCCTGGACCAAAACTAGACAAGCCTAAGAGGTTAATCTGAGGCTTTACCCGTGGTCCCACTGCTTTAACCCCCTGGGTAAATAATTCATGGGTATTTTTTCCCCGTAGTCCCACTGCACTAGATATTTATCTTACCCATTACAACAATTGTTCACAGTATGGTTTTAGGTACATAACCTTACCTTTACGAGTGTTATATTTGAGGCCTTCCAGTTGCTACCGATTATTATGAAATAACAACTGAATTCGTATCCGATACGGTCGTCGAATCAAGTCCGAGTATCTTGCGCTTGCGCAAATCGGTCAGTCGATTAATTATGTGGTTGTTGTTGTTGCGAATAAGCGAAAATATTGATTCGATCCAATTATTTGTGATGTCATGCGTTGAATTTGACTACCGTGTGAAGATTTGTTTCTTCAGATTTGGTACTTCATTCAACTTCTTATCATAGCCTGATGCCCAAGACAAGACTGCTACAACTTTCGGTTTGGTCGATCTAACTGCCATTTGCGTTTAATCTATACACAAATAAATAAAATCCAAGTGTCTGTTTGTGAAGTCAAAATCACAGCATTTTATTAAATTAAAGTAATACGCGGTACCAGTAACAATTTTTTTAATATATATGTCTGTCTGTCTATTTGTTTGTTCAGTAATGCAGTAGCCAGATCCTCAGACTGTAATATTTTTAGGATCATTTTGAACATGCGTTCGAAATCTCAAAGCTGTTCAGGATTCCGGGTGAAGTGCGATTCCACCTTCGGCCTTATCATAACTTGAGAACCAGGTGAGATGAATGCAGGCACTAACCCGTACAATAAAAAAAACTTGCTAAGGATACATATCATATCACAAACTCTTAAGTTATTTCATTTCAAGTTTAACACCTAAATGTTTTTTTTTCAAACAACTGGGAGACGGAACAAGCAAGTAGCCCACGCGATATTAAGTGTATCTCTAGCCTATATCAATGCCTTGCTGCATAGGTTACATCCACAAAGCACATAACCTACACGGCACTGCATTGCGCCCGTCAACTTGAGGCATAAAGGTGTTAAGCCTCGCGTGCCCGTAATTTCACTGGCAACTATACCCTTCATACCGGAACACAGCAATGCTGCTTGGCAGCTGAAATAGGTATGGTGGTAGTACTTCCCCGGACGAGCCCTTTCACAAGGAGCTCTACTACTCTTAAAACATAACAATAAAGTGAAACATAGTACATAACATAGTTCATAATACACACAAGTTCGTCGACACGATAAGATTTCGATTAAATTAAATTTTTCTTCATATGCGTGAAGTACAGATAAACGACTTTGTGTAACTATCTATAGACACAGGATTATGTTTTGCTACAATGCCACCAGTCTCCAATCAGTTAACTTTATGGTAGTTCCTCCGAGTTTAGTAAGCTTGAAGCAGATTGCGATACATAGGTTAGAGTAACATTTTCTTAAAATAATGATACAAATGTTCACTGCGTTCTACCCATTCTGGGCGTACAATGATAATAGTATAGCATAATTATTGAAGAAGAAAAATTAAGAAAATGACAATTATTTATAATTTACTAAATCTTGAATGCTTTTGTTAATTATTACGGGGAAGTGTGCTTGGCCTTCATCTCACCTGGTTTCAAGTTAAGATAAGGCCGCAGGTGGAGGTGCACTTCACCCGGAACCAAATGAGGAACTGGCTATCTTACCTCCAAATACCGGTACACAACAATTTTAGAATTGTTGTTTTGGCGACAGAATTAGGTAAGATGGTGGTAGCTAGCCAGGCGGACTCAAACAAAATCCTACCACCAACCACAATATTGCTTCCCTGGGGATCGAACCCGGGACCTCTGAATCTGACACCGGTGGGCGAACCACTAGCCCAGAGGCGGGACAAACATTGAAGGATTGAAGTGATAAACATCCCAATGAGTACCTTTCTGCCGGCACTTAAAGCGCCGGCCTAAATAACTAACAGCTGAAAGTAACCGTTCCTGGCAGAATAATGGACCATCTTGGAAGAAATGCCACCGTGCCATCGCGGGGGCGAATTGAGACTAATGGGCGCAGTCACGTCGAGACTCGAGAGCCCTATGGCTATGTGCTCGGCAGCAGCGGAAGCGGAAGAGGGAAGTCCGGAAGGTCGCCCGACATTCGGGAAACAACGATTTTCCGCTACTTTTACTACAGCCCCCCAGCGTTTTTATCATCAAATTAACGACCTTACGTACACCAACAATTTCATGATGGAATATTCTTAAGAAGTTTTTTTTTTTCAGTAAGTACCTACCGCTGATTATCGTTATTTAGTAACAAACGCAGTTCGTAGTTCATTGCCAAATGGCACGTCCGATTCGAATTAAACTTTGCATGTGTAATCGGATAGCGATAATCTGTAACTGTGGTGCGTTACTTTTTTTTATTGAAGGCCGGGGAAGTGCTTGGTCTCCATCTCACCAGATTTCTATGTTTTGATAAGGCTGGAGGTGGAAATGCACTTCGCCCCAGTTTAAGGAACTAGTTATGACAAACACAATTAAAGATTAAAGAATTGTTGTTACGGCGACAGAATTAGGTAAGATGGTGGCTAGCCATAGCCGGGCGGACTTAAACAAAGTCCTACCACCAACCAAACTAAGAACAAATTTGTACTTCCCCTGAGGATAGAACACGGAACCTGCACTGAACCTGGAATCTGACACCGGTGGTACAGAGTGACACAAGTAACAGAGGCGGTTAAATCAAGCACTCTATCAAATTATAATAAAACGAATGAAGGAGCGTTTCTTATAACCATTTTGAAATTTACAACAAACTACGTTTGTATGAGAGTGCAACTGGGCCCATTCAGCGCTCATCACATCTCAGCACAGGATGACTAAAATGCCCGAAACTTTGTCGATTGCGTTTCAGCGTTTTGTACACTAAGATTGAGATACACGTTCCGCTACATTACTAGCTTCTGCATGCGGTTTCGCACGCGTTAAAAGTAGCCGTGTAAATCCGTTATATGTAAATCCTGGTCCAGTACAAATTATGTGCAAACTTTCAGCTCAATCCGTTCAGTTTTGGCGTGAAACAGGGACAAACTTCCAAACAAAGTCTCGCTTTTGAATTGTAAAAAAAAAAAAAACAATCCATAGTTCGTACTCTAGTTACCATAACACATAATAGCTTTGCTTAGTTTGGGGCTTGGCGCGCTGTTTGAATTTAATATCCAGTTTATTCTAGTATTAAATATTAGTAAAAAATATTTATTTATTTATTTATTTAGTATTATATAAGATATAAAGGAGGATATATGCAAAATTATGAATTAAGCACGTCAACCTCTAAACCGCCACTCAGCTGAATGAAAGTGTCATGTATGCGACCTACATATTAAAACAGAGGTTTCTGCTTAGCATAAGTTTCATGTTCCTAAAGTTGAAAAATAAAATTACCATATTACCGCTCTGTCTTCAGAGCAATAACATGTTTTTATGAATCCCAAGTTAGGTGACATATTATTTTTATAAATAATCCATTTGTCATTTTTCTATTTTATCAGTTTATATTTGAGTATATTTCGTTTTAGTAATACAAAAAGCCAGACGGACTTATCCTACCACGCACAATATTGCTCCCCTGGCGATCGAACCCGGGACCTCTGGATCTGAAATCGGTGGGTTGAACCACTAGACCGCAGAGGCGGTACAGCTCCGAGGACTCCGACGCCTCAGCAAAACCACCTCAATCACCGGCCTCAGTGGTAAAGAAGGCCCTGGGATGTTTGTTCGATTCTTTCAGCGCCTCCCCGCATATTGCTACACCCACATTAGCACTTCCTGGGGCAGCAATATACAGTAGTAGAGTTCCTTGTGAGAGGACCACCATACCTATTTCAGCCGCCAAGCAGCATTGCTGTGTTTCGGGAATAGTTGACGGGCTCAATACGATGCGGCGTAGGTCATATTTTTTTGGATATGACCAACGCAGTAAGGCTACGCAGTAAGGCTTTGTTATAGGCAATATGAGGTAAGATAGCCAGTTCCTCAGTTTGAAGAGGATTCCGAGTGAAGTGCACCGCCACCTTCGGCCTTATCTTAACTTGTAACCACGTGAGATGAAGGCCAAGCGCTTCCCCGTGGTACCATAAAAAAAACAAAGAGAAAAATGCCGCCCCAGGGCTTGTCATAGCTTGACACCAGGTGAGATAAGGCCGCACTTTCCAGTGGAAGAATACAAACGACAGCATAATCACTTCGTAACAGACGAAAGAGCGAACACCGAATGGGCCAGAAGCTCTTAGAAACACGGTCAAAGACGTAAAGTGAAGCGAAGCTTTCGTCTAAGTAATTAACAAAATGTTGACATCTCTGTAGGTGATTAACTTGCAAATCGGTTCCTTGGGGAGTCGCTGATATCTTACAGTGTGGCGAAAGAGACAGAATCTTATATTCAACAAGCCTGATAGCTCAGTTGGTAGTAACTCTGCCTTCTGCGCTGTAGGCTGTGGGTTCGATTAACACCAAGGACAAACATCGGTGTGATGAAAGTAGATGTTTGTTCTGTGTTTGGGTGTTGAATCATATAATACGTATGTATTTTTAAAAAGTATTCAAGTATTATATCCGTAATCTAGTTCCCATATTACAAGCTATGCTTAGTTTGGGGTTAAATGGCGCTGTGTAAAATGAATGTCCTGTAATATTGTATGAATATTCTTTCTTAAGGAGGCCCCGGAGTTCCGCTGAGTTTCTCTCTCCCATACTAACGCAGTTTACCATTAATTTTGAAAAAAGTCGGATAAAAAATAGATATCCGGTCTAAATGTAAATGATCTATGGTCTTATTTTAACCGCCTCTGTGGTCAAGTGGTTCAACCCACCGATTTCAGATCCAGAGGCCCCGGGCTCGATCCCCAGGGGGAGTACAATATTTTGCTTGGTTTAGTTGGTGGTAGGATTTTATTTAAGTATGCCTGGCTAGCTACCATACCACCATCTTACCTAATTATGTCGCCATAATAACAATTCTTAAATTGTAGTGTTCCGGCAATTAAAGATAAGATTGCCTGTTCCTCAGTTTGTTGAGGATTTCGGGTGAAGTGCGCTTCCACCTTCGACCTTATCATAACTTGAAAATCAGGTGAGATGCAGGCCAAGCACATCCCCGACGTACTATAAAAAAAAATGGATAGGTGAGTAAAGGAAAGGAAAATTAAAGCAGCAAATACTTAGATTACCTAAGTTTTTGCTGCTTTACTTTTTAAAATACACGATGAATAACAAAATGTATGCGAAATTTCTTTCGACATGCCATTATTAAATGCAGGGCAAACCATATTTTGAGATAGCGTTACTTTTCCAGGTCTTCTCATCACAGACAACTATATGCATGGAGAAACGAGAAGACCGAGAATAATAAAACGGAATGCCACAATCGTTCTGAGGTGTGCTGTAACGGGATACAATTCACTATATGCAGCGCAAACCACGTCAGGGTTGAACAAATCCAAGATCTAATAGTACTAGACAATAATGCACGGACGATAATTCGAATCCACTTTCTTGTAGTATTATTTTGGCTTTTTTGTTTGTTGTCTTCGTATTATTAGGCCGTGCATTACCTGGTTCTGCAATATCAACACGTTTTAATATTAATTTCAAATATTCAATGCCACTTTTTTACACGCCGAACAATCAATTGATTCCTGCACTGGGGACGTACCATGAAGTCTTATTGCGATTTAATTGACGACCTAAACTGAGCTGGATTGCTATTTCGTACCACGACGTCGCATAAGCGTGTCAGTGTAGGTTCAGTTCTAAACGAGCGACTCAGCTGATAGTTGAATCGCAAACAATGATTTCATTCATTCAAATAAGTAACCGCAACGTTTAATTTCAGAACGTAGTCTTAGACCAGAGGAGAAAACTTAGTTCATTCAACGATTCAAACGCTAACCAGCTGTATAGACTGATGAAATTGAGCGAGCCAGTTTAGGAACCTACACTGAACTGCATCGGAAATGAGTGGTGTCTAATTATGTAATGGTAGGCCACCTGATTTACAATAAGACACGTCCCTACGCAAGATGAATGCTACCTAGAACCATCAGCGTCAGCTGTTATTGGGCACAGCAGAGTAACGGCATCAACCAACACAGCTGTGCAGTTCTATTGTCACTTGTGTATATACAAAATAGCGGTATGTCTGAATCATCACCGTCATATTCACTTGCTTCATGTTTAGAAAGCAGACGATATTTTTTTTTCAAAAAAATTAACAAACTATCAAATCCTGATATTTTCGACTAACATTATGATAATATTGGGTAATTGGGTGCTGAGCCCCTAGCTGGTCAATGAAGAAATTAGTAAGAGCTTGGCCTTTCACGTGATGTCAAGTTATGAAAAGGCCGAAGGTGGAAGCGCACTGCACTCGGAATCCAACCTGAGACCTCTGTGTCTGATACTGATGGGCGTACCACTACACCACGGAGGTTTAAATAATGAGAGTTATCAGGTTAAAAATGGTTCCTAACTGCGTTTTTTTTTTGTGCTTCGGGGAAGCGCTTGGCCTTCATTTCACCTTGTAACAAGTTAAGATAAGGTCGAAAATGGAGGCGCACTTCACCCGGAATCCTCAACTGAGGAACTGGCTATCCTACCTCTAAATGCCGGAACACAACAAATGTAATTAAAATAATAGTAAAACATGTATTTTCTCATCAAGAACATAACCAAAGCTATTAGCTTAGGCCCGATGACTTCCCCAACTATCGCAACATAAGGAAACGTAAATTGACAATAAACCAGATCGCAGGATGATGATGATAGCCGCATTTACTGGCACAATCTTTGCGGGCGTTCCGCGTGGGCAATTCCAGGTTATAGTTATTCTTAGCTTCCTATTACCACATCGCATCCTAGTGCCCTTCGGCTAGATGGATCAACGACCTCCATATAGTGAGCAGAAGAAACTGATGGGCGAGGGTGACCGCCGAGTGGCGCCCGGTCCAGGCGGGTAGGCTTCGCGGCAGATAATAGCGCAGGTGGCGTGAAGAGCTGGAGGAATGATGCTCAAGATCGTGAAGTCTGGAATGGGGGGAGGCCTTCGCCCAGCAGACACTGACAGCTCAATATAAAAGTATATATATAATGTGACCCAAGGGCTGGCTCTTATGTAGGCCAGCGAATTAGCATAGCTATTCAGCGTGGCAATGCAGCCAGTGTCTTGGGCATGCTTCAGTCTAGTACTGGTCTGGAACAGTTGAGTTACCTATAGGCCGTTTGTAGCGGTCCTTAGGTGATTTGACTGATTGCGTTGTACATAGGTAGTTACGTTGAATTGTACATTTTATTGTATATATACATATATATTATTAATAAAAGAAAAAAGCTCGCCGTCACACCGCCCTAAAATCATCCATAAACCTGGCAATAGAACAGATATTACAAGACCAGCAGCCAATGGACATTGGATATTCGAGAAGTAATGGCGGTCAGAAACCATTCGTTATACGAGTTGTTCAGAGAGGTCAAAGATGAACTTAAAGATGAAGGCTGCGAAGGTCGTGTAAGCTATAAATAATAATTTAACGAGCTAGGCTCGATCTTATTCGGTTGGTGTTATCTGTAGGACCTGATTCATCTCACCTGATTTTCAAGTTATGGAGAGTTAAAATAAGGCTTGAAGGTGGAGTCGACGACTCCGTCATCCTCACACTACCCTTCCGCATCCCTCGGTGCGTTAGGGTGTCTGCGAACAGATTTCCCCCCGTAAAAAAAAAGACTAGAGGTGGAAGCGCTCTTCGCCCGGACCCCTCAATAAACTGAGGAACTGGCTAACTTACCTCTAAATGCCGTAACACGATAATTTAAGAAATTTTTTTTATGGCGACAGCATTAGTTAAGATGGTGGTAGCTAGCCAGGCGGACTTAAACAAAGTCCTACCACCAACCAAACCAAGAACAATAGTGTACACCCCCTGGAAATCGAACCCGGGACCTCTGGATCCGAAACCGGTAGGCGAACCACAAGACCACAGGCAGGCAGTTAAAAATAGGTCTGGCTACAAACCAAAAATCAAAATCCGGCGCCCAACGGCTTGCCGTGTTCCGTCGCTAGCACGATTAACACTTATTTGTTAATAATTGCCATGGCGGTCGCACAGCCCATGGATGTCGTAAAAGCCGACTAACACTACAAAAGAAGGGCAGCAGCTTATTTGTGTGAATCATCTACATTTATACTGCGATCGCCAACCCTACCAAGAGTGGTGATTATGGCTAAACCCTCCATCTTTGGAGGAGGCTCTAGTGGACACTAATGGGCTGTTTATGTGTGTTAATAGAAGCTAAATACAACTATTTCACCCTCTTGGTGGATAAAAAAGTCACGTTTATTGTGAGGCACGCGCCTTTTTTTTAACATAATTATATTTTGTATTTTACACACAGAAAATTTCAACTGTCCTTTTAGGTACGGTACATGAAATACAGACAGACGGACAGACAACGGAGGCTTAGTAATAGACTCCCGTTAGCACCCATAGGGTACAGAATACAGAGCCCTAAACATGTTAGATAATAATTTTCAAAAAGAGCTGTGTGGGCACGTGCATACTCAGCCGGTGAAGGTCACATCGTGAGGAAACCGGCGTGTCCCCAGGATAAAAATATGAATGTGTCACTGGCTGGTATTCCGCTAAGCGGTGATGGGCTTACAACTTGTCACGTAGTCACTAGCTACTTGCAAGCCGTGAGCAAGTGGCGAACGTAAATTTGAACGTGCCCAACTACCTCCTAGTAGGTGATCCTCATACGGTCCACGCTCTGAACAGTGATCAGAGGTGAACCCTCGAAAAATCCTGAGTCCGTTCTTTTTTATTTGATTTATTAGTTTTGTCAGTTACTTTACGCAACGTATCTTATCTACTCGCTTACAAACAAATGAAATATTGATTGATTGACGATCAGTTTCTACTGCAGTACCAATACAAGTACCATCTATTTGACGCGGACGGGAATAATTCGCTTCAGTGGCCCTGGAAACTCACCTGTATATATATTTGTTTGCCAATGAGTTTAAAAATACACTAGAAGGTTAATGACATAATTGTACAAAAACAACATGTCGTATACAAAAAGGCAACGAGCGCAAACTGCAATAATTATCATTAAACAGGTCAATGATCACGCGACAAAACCCCCAAAATTAGACGAAAAAACCCAGGTCAATAGCAAGGACGAAAAACAAAGCAAGACTTTATACTGACACAATTTTATATGTAAGTTGATGTATATAAAAACAGGGGACAGATTATAATGTGTTTTTAAGATGAGCATCGTATTTGACATGTTTTTGTTTTAAAACATCCACGAAAGTGAATATGAGGTGTAATCTACCTCTTCCCGGGTATCGTAGTCGTTGACCTTAATTTTTTTTTATGTACTTCGAAGAAGAGCTTGGCCTGCATCTCACCTGATGTCATCTTATGATAAGACCGAAGGTAGAATCGCACTGCACACGGATTCCTTCTTCTTTTAACCGCCTGTGTGATCTAGTGGTTAAAGCCACCGATTTCAAATCGGTCACGGGTTGATCCCCAAGGGGAGTACAATTTTGTGGTGGATTTGGTTGGTGGTAGGACTTTGTTTATGTCTGCCTGGCTAGCTACCACCATCTTACGTACTTCTGTCGCCATAACAACAATTTTAAATTGCTGTGTTCCAATATTTAGTGGTAAGATAGCCAGGTTCTCAGACTGTTCAGGATTTCGGGTGAAGCGCGTCTCCACCTTCAGCCTTGTGATAACTTGAAAATCGTGTGAATAATGGCCAAGCACCTTCCCGTCTTACAATAAAAAAGAGCCATTATCTATATCAATACAAATTAATGAAATTAGGTATCTGTACCTATATCATATCATAATAACCGATTGTTACCAAACTCATTGGAATTTTTTACCAAATTTGTATTGTTTGTCTGTCTGTTACAGCTAATCTCTGTAACGGTTGGACCGCTTTTGATAGGACTTTCACTGGCAGATAGTTGATGTTATAAAGTAACTTTGGCAACTATTATTTTGGGTAAATAATTTGGGCTTCCCGCAATAATAAAAGAAATACCATGAAATCAATTTTTTGGAGTATTTTCCTTTCGAGGTATGGCAGTGCAATAAGAAAGGATTTAAGGAAATTTCCGCCGGATGACGGGAGCGATGTCCCCGGCTTTTGGCAGTTAATGCAATTACCACGAAACCTTTTAATATAAGTATCCACTTTTAAAAGCGAAGCACAGTAAAATGTATAACGCAATCATCCCAAATAGCTCTTTACATACGAGCAAATTATACAGAAGGCCAAAGAATTTACCCGACAAGTTGTCTTGTATTTTCGGAAACGCATTTAGTGGTAGAATTATTTGTTTCGTCTTCAGGCAACATAATGCAAGACCATTGCAAGACAGATCGTGTATTATGTTATTTATACGAATTGGCAAGATTCGATTTGATTTTAGCAGTACTTGGAGGCAGCAGATCACAGCGACACAATATGATATTTATTCGTTTATAAATAATTATTTATGTAATAATATAATATAAAGCATGAAGTATATACATTTATTTTGGTTATATTGTTATGGCGACAGGCTTAGGTAAGATGGTGGTAGCTAGCTAGGCGGACATAAACAAAGTCCAAACCAAACACAATATTGTCTCCCCTTGGGATCCAACCCGGTGACACCAGTGGGTTGACTACCACTAGACCATAGAGGCGGTTCAACCAAGTCGACCAACCGAAACGTTAATAAAAATTTGTAAACGTACATAAAGCGTTTACAAATTTACCTTACAGCATTATTCAACTAAAATAATTCCACATTACAGTTACCAGTAGATATTCATTGCCAAGAGCTACGCGGATACTGCGAGTTAGACAGTTTATGTGCTCTTACTGTTTGCCAAAAATATTATGTATGGCTTTTAGGACGTGTGCGACTAACACGGGTTTTACTCACGTATGCGCTTATGATGATGATAATTATATAACTGATGATTAACTTAACAATACTAGACATTTTACGCAACGCGCTCCTACACCAAACCAATTAGTTTATATTGTACGATGGGGAGCGCTTGGTCTTCATCTCACCTGGTTTTATTTTAAGTTTAGATAAGGCCGAAGTTGACGCGCACTTCACCCGGAATCCTCAACAGTCTGAGGAACTGGCCTCTTACCTCTAAATGCCGGAACACTGCAATTAATTGTTGTAATGGCGACAGACTTAGGTATTTTATTTTTATTTTATTTTCTAGGAAAACCAACAGCACATACAACTTAAATGAAACACAGAAATAACAACATTAGGCCAATAAGAGGTTTTCACGTATAGGAAGCAATATAAATAACATAAAAAAGTGTGAACAAATCAGTATACCTACAATGAAAGAATAGTAGATACTTAATATTTCAAGAATAATAAAAAACTAAAAAATAGAGGATAGTATGATAGTGTTGGTAGCCAGCCGAATTAATCGAAGTACAACCAAACCAAGCACAATATTGTACTCTCCTGGGGATTGAATCCGGGACCTCTAGATCTGACACCGGTGGGTCACTTGGCTAAAGACCTAGTAATATTGGAACTAGACTACGGAGAATATAAATAAAGACCTACTTTTTTTTTCACACAAAGTTTGTCCTGGGTGGGAATCAAACCCACAATCAACAGCGGAGAGGACTGCGCCAACTGAGCTGTGAAGACGGTTAATAGCTTAATACTGTATTACCCTCAAGTTTTTTTTTTTATTGGTCGACGGGGAAGCGCTTGGCCTTCATCTCACCTAGTTACAAGTTGAGATAAGTACAAGCTGGCTGACCACTTTAAACTTCACATCACATGCCCATAGTGTCCACTGCTGGACAGCAACTCCTCCAAAGGAGGTTTTTGCCATAACCACGCTTGGCAGGCGGAAAAAAAAACAAGCAGCGTTTATCATTGTCGTTATTGACAAAGGAGTACCGGCATGGCAGAGTGTCCAAAATCTCAGCTAGCCATTTGGCGAGACACGTCGACGTTTTTGTACCTCTATATACTCTGTGTATTCCCGCTCAATTTATCAATGGTAACCTCTCTTTTCCACAAACCGACGTAAGATGTTATGAACCATTACCCCGCCTGGGTCTTATACGAGGCCGTATGCTACGGACCCATTCATTTGTGGTCTCAAATGGGATTTTTAGGATAGAACGTACTAAGGAAAATATCAAGAAAAATGGTTCTCAATTTTCAATCCATATATAGTCCATACTATGCTTACCAACTCGTATTACTTTATTTTACAGCTTCTGTGGTCTAGTGGTTCAACCCACCGATTTCACATGCAGAGGTCCCGGGTTCGAATATTTCCAATTCGGTTTTTTTAATTTCGGTGGTAGGATTTTGATTAAGTCCGCCTGGCTAGCTACGAATTGTTACCGTCTGCCCCCACGAACGACCCCCACATGGGGGCAGACGGTTACACTTATGGCTATCTGCCCCCACGTATGAACGTAGTGGGGCACACTACCACCATCTTACCTAATTCTGTCGCCATAACAACAATCCTCAAATTGCTGTGTTATGGCATTCAGAGGTAAGATAGCCAGTTCGGCATTATCGTATATCACTTTAAAAATCAGGTGAGATGAAGGCCAAGCACCAAAACGGCGTACATTTTGTTTTTTAAATAAAACTCCTCATTATTTTCGCCACTTTCAGTCTTGTTATTCGAATCAAAACAAAAAACTTATTGAAACGACAAATAGATAGGGGAAAATAAAATCCCAAGACAAGAATAACGTGACTCGAATAACAAGCCAGCGGCTATTGTGTTAGCTAGACTTTATTCACGGAGCCATTTCATGTGAAAACAGCGGTCGTGTGCGTTTCAAATAATTTGCTTGCAATTTTTTACAAATATGGTTAGCTCTAGACCTGAGCAAGGATGGAGCTAGCTTCCCCAGAAGGAACTGTCTCTCCCGGGTACCGACGGAACAAAGCAAACTGTATGGCACCGGATCTCGACAGGATGGTGGTAGCTAGGCACTTCCACCGGTGTTATGTTCATTCACCACTACCTTTGTGGTCTCGTGGTAAGCCCACCGGTGTCAGATACAGAGTTCCCGGGATCGATCCAAGGGGAGTACAATCATGTGCTTGGTTGGTGGTAGGACTTCATTTAAGTCCGCCTGGCTAGCTACCACTATCTTACCTAATTCTGTCGCCATAATAACAATTCTAAAAGTTGTTGTGTTCTGGCATTTAGAGGTAAGATAGCCGGTTCCTCAGTTTGTTGAGGATTCCGAGTGAAGTGCGCCTCGACCTTCGGCCTTAAGTCGACTTGTGACCAGGTAAGATGAAGGCCTAGTACAATAAAATAAAAAAAAATGGTTTTGGTTGCTACCACCGTATGTCTATAGTTAGCGGCAGTCTTCGAGCGGTCCTAACCCGTACCTTTTAGGATCGTTAAGACAACGTGATAATGTGTTTAAGGTCAAATGTGTCAAAAGTGGTGTCGGTAAGGTGTCGCGAGTTCAATGGTTTTAAAAAACGCCCAGCTAAAGAAGTTTTCACTTCAAATGCAACTTGCTATTCGCTGCCACCCCGGGCACCGGACTTGGAAGTAGATCCCAAAAACGTCATTATTCACGGAGCTGTGTGAAATCAGCTGTCGTGAGCGTTTCAACAACATATCATCGAAGGTGTTTATTATGCAAGGGAATCAAGTTGGGATGCCGTAACGCGCAATCGAAACTACCGAACGTGGCCGGCGGCTGTTTACACGTAGAAAGTGCGATACAGCCGCCTCGGATCAAGGCATCGGACATGACTGTGGGCCGGTAGCCTCGCTGCTCGCTTGCACAATTCTATTTAGACAGCCACCAGGGTCGCATAACGCGCAGCGGATTAACGGAACGTGATTTTCGCTTCAAACTATGGACATCGATCCATAGTTTGAAACGCAAATGTACATTTTCGATATCGCTTATAAATGTAGGCCCATATTTATAAAGGCACTCCTTCCTCTTTCCTCACTAAAAATGTATTTATATTTTTTTATTGTACGAGAGTTGGATCAGGATAGGGTCAATAATCTGGAGTAATAAGCGTGGTTAATTTCTTGAAAGGTTCGGCCTCTATTGTCTTGCAGAGCCGCAAGGATAGAGCTTTCAGGGCAGCGTCGGATATTTGGGCTATCAGGACAGTTTTTTTTTATTGTATGACGGGGAAGCGCTTAGCCTTCATCTCACCTGGTAACTAGTTAAGATAAGGCCGAAGGTGGAGGCGCACTTCACCCGGAATCCTCAACAAACTGAGAAACTGGCTATCTTACCTCTGAATACCGGAACAAAACAATTTTAGAATATTTATTATGGCGACAGAATTAGGTAAGATGGTGGAGGCTAGCCAGGCGGACCCCAACAAGGTCCTACCACCAACCAAACCAAGCACAATATATTGTACACCCCATGGGGATCGAACCCGGGACCTCTGGATCTGAAATCGGTGGGTTGAACCACTAGACCACATAGGTATTAAGGTGGGTCCTTTTGCCCAACTACGGCGAAGCAAAAGGAGGGTTAATATTTTGACCGGTATATATGTATGTCATGTGTTCCTTTTTAACTCTTAAACTACTTATCATAATTCGAGAAATGAGGTATCCCTGGAAGCGTAGTGATCGTCTGCTGGTTATAGGCTATGTGACGTCACATTACATTGAAAATGGCGAAGAAATGTCATGAACAAAAACCACTTTTTCAAAATTATATACATTTTTAGCTGTTGCTCGCACTTTGCCCTAAAGCTTATTTATGATCGCTTATACTGTTGATATGTCTTGTTTTGATAGGATAGGTAGTAATCGACCACGGCTACCTCAACATCACTATCAATATGTATTAGATACATTAAAACTTTTTAGTGCGTGATTTCTCAGTTGATTTTAGCTTGTGAACCACTTTTTATTTTAAATACACAATAACAAACACAAACTACGTTTGTATGGTAGATGGTAAACCAACGCTACTCCGGGCCCTTCTTAATGGTAACGAGCTGAAACTTTGTCCATCGCGATAGTCTGGTCACGGCTAGACAAGCCAATTTAAACGTACAGGGGATAAAGCCTTTGGGCTCCGGCTAGACGTATCGATTGCTGGTAGACTTGTGAATCACTGCCACTATCAAGAGTGCAGCGCTAAACCGCCTCTCTGGTCTAAGGGTTCGCCCACCGATATCAGATCCAAAGGTATCCCGGGTTCGATCCCCATTGGGCACAATATTGTGCTTGGTTCGGTTGGTGGTTCATTCATTAAATCCGCCTGGATAGCTACCACTATTAAGTCTGTAGCTATTCTGTAGTATAACAACAATAATTTTAAATTTTTGTGCCTCTAAATGCCGGAAGCATTTAGAGGTAAGGCAGCCAGTTCCTCAGATTGATAAGGATTCCGGGTGCAGTGCGCCTCCACCTTCGGCCTTATCCCAACTTGTAACCAGGTAAGACGAAGGCCAACCCCGTAGTACAATAAAAAAAGCGCTGCCGATAAAACCGCAGGCGTTCGCGATAACATGGCTATTTAATGGAAACATGATCTTGAAATTCAATCCCATGACAACATTGTTTGGTTTTCAAATTGCTAGCCTGACTGTGCACAGTCGGCCAGACTGTATAATAAATGCACAATCGCCTGCACCAATTACACACATCACAATTTAGACAATGGTTTTGTAGCCACATTCATTTGGCAATAAACCGAGATAACCGAGTTTAAAGGTAAGATAGCCAGTTCCATAGTTTGTTGAAGATTCCGAGTGAAGTGCGCTTCCACCGTCGGCCTTATCTCAACCTGTAACCTGAGATGAAGGCCAAGTACTTACCCGTCGTACAATAAAAAAAATAAAAAATCTATCAGGCTTAAATCTTAATGACTAAATCAACTTTACAGGACAAACTTCACACAGAACAATCTAGCTCCAAATTAAAAGCTTGTAATATGGGAACTAGATTGCGGATTTCATACTTACTTTTAATACTTTTTCTTTTTATAAATATATACTTATCATATGATACAACACCCAAACACGGAACAAACATACAAATGTTTGGCACACAGAACGTAGTATGTTCTGTGTGTTCGATTCTCACCAACTGAGCTATGAGGCTTGTTTGAATGCAAAAGTAATGTCAGAATTTTCCAGACGTCACCACCGTAAGTATAAACGTAATGGTTTAATTTTGAAGTGAATACCAATAGAGTAGGACTGCAACTAACAGCAAAAAAAAATATCTGTAGCAAGCGCTTCCCAGTCGTACAAAAAAAAATTACGACGGAGAAGCGCTTGGCCCTATCTCTCCAAGTGTCAATTTATGTGTGGCACGGTGGAAACGCAGTTCACCCGGAATCCTCAACAGACTGAGGAACTAGCTACCTCTAAATACATAAAACAGCATTTAGAATTGTTGTTGGCGGCATACTTGGATAAGAACCATCTTATCCTTCAGAATCATCTTATCATTTGTGCTCGGTCGGCTAGCTACCTGGTGGTAGCTAGCCAGACCGAGCACAAATGTGTACCATCTTGAGGCTCAAACACGGGACTTTTCGTCCACAGAGACGGTTCAAGTAAAGGCCAGGACTAATAAACAGGACAACTGAGAATTACCAAGTAGGCGACTGAATAATCAAGTAGCATTTACCTCGTCTTCTTCATGGATGAATTCTACGGTGGTCTGCTGTTTGCTTTGTGCGTCGGTGGCGCTATGCTTCCCAGACCTTCCATCTGTCTGCTCCAAAACTGTAACAATCAAATACTTTCCTCAATATTCTATCATGCCACAGATAAACATAACAGCATGAGCTAGACGTACAGCTAGAGTAATCAAAATTGATTAAAAAAAAACAGGTTGTGTCGTGGAGATACACCGTAGAAGTGAAACTTATGTATTACAGGGAAACATTTTAATTATCTCCTACTCTACCCGACACAGTGCCCCACCACTCTTTGTCACACACAATGGTAAGGGTCAGAATTTTAAGACTCCCATAAAAAGTTTCACTTCAAAAAACTGGCCATGTGCTAGTTTGTCACGCATACTGAGGGTTTGACTCACATTTGAAGGCAACAAATGCATAGTATTTGTTGTTATACATCAAAGTAAAAACTTTATTCACACATCTAGTTTGTCATATTTCTATGTGTTATGAATGATAGCCTGAGAATATTTTGATATTCAATATTTGCAGAACTAGACTGAGCCATGATCGAGTCTAAAGCGCAAACAGGCGGCCAAAAAGATGGACATCCTAAAGCGATATTTAACACCCGTTCAGCTTTTGACTTTATACAAAGCTCAAGTTCGATCTTCTAAGGAGTATTGCAGCTTGCAGCATGTTTTGGATGTTACAGCCAAATATAAACTTGCCGCGCTTGACTCGGCTGAGCACAAGGCCAAGCGCTTCCCCGTCATAAAAAATGTTTATACCAGAGCTCAATATCAGTGGTCAAGGAGGTCAAAGACAACTGGACGATTTACGATTTAGGTTCACGAGACACAGTTCGCTGGCATAAGACACGTATAAAATAAATTATTATACTACAATGAATTTAAAATTTGAATACAATGAAACTTTCATTAAAATTAAACATAGGTTTCAACAAAACCAGCTATTTGTAATGAAGCCTGAGAATATTTTGATATTCAATATTTGCAGAACTAGTCTGAGACCATCGAGTCTAAAGCGAGAACAGGCGGCCAAAAAGTTGGGCATGCTAAAGCGATATTTGACACCTGGTCAGCTATCGACTTATACAAAGCTCAAGTTCGAGCTTGTATGGAGTATTGCAGCCACCTATGGGATGTTTCAGCCAAACATAAACTTGCCGCGCAGAGCCAAGAGGCTCATAAATGAGCAGCATCTTGCCAAAGCAAGGCTCGACGGTCTGAACCAACGTGGTAAGGGGGCGTGTTTGTACAGTATGTACTTTGGTCAGTGTGTCTGAGCTTTACAACTTTATTCCGCCTTCAGATCAACAGTTCATAACTGTCCACTGCTGGACAGAGCCTCCTCCAAATATTGAGGGTTTTGCCATAATCACCACGCTTGGCTGGCGGATTGGTAATCGTAAAGGTGTAGATAATACACAGAAGGAAGCCATTCTAACATCCATCCACTTCACGACATCCATGCGCTGAGTTAGAGGGGTATTCCGCCTTTATCGTTCTTTAATTGTAATTTCAGACGTACAACAATTTTGAATCCCCATCTGATAGATATTCCATATACTTAGTGCTTATAAGGACTAAGCGCTTTCTGAGATCTTTTATTATGTGCACTGCACAAACTTGGAATCAGCTGCCAGCGTGTGTGCTACTACCTTAATCAAGAAGAGAAATCATAGACAACTTCTGAGTAGGCTTACTCCATCATAGATAAGAATGTGAATGACCATGTCATCCTTGCATGAATATAATACATTATTGTTTACTGTTAAAATCTTTGAACTACCTTTAATATAGTAATCAGTTCTCACGAAAACTTGAGAGACTATTACGTAGCTATAAAAAAGAACCTGAGACCAACGTAATTAAAATAGCAAACTATCTAGACAAAGTACATTCTGTATGCTGTTTCCAGTAAACAAGTCAGTTAAATATTTGGTGAACTGGAAAACAACTGCACAGAGTGTATGTTTCTGAAATAGATTGCTGATGCTAGACGTTTTAAGGATGAATCATTTGAGGAGACGCGAGTCGAAACAAGATGCTGAGTCTACTATACCTTTTTACATTATACCATTCTTAACGTGTTTGTCATGGAACTCCTAAACGTCTTGACCGATTGTGATGTTATTTTTTGTGTGTTTGAGTGGGTTCTTTTATTCAGTAGGTGGCGCTGCGTGCCATGATGGCGAGAACGCAGTTCCGGGCGTCCCACTGGTTCTACTATAACATTACCAAGTTATGCGATACGATATCCTCAATAGAAATGTACATCTTCCTACTTATTCACCGCCTCCGTGGTCTAGTGGTTTGCCCACCGGTATCAAATCCGGAAGACCCGGGTTCGATCCCGTCAGTACAGTATTGTGTTTGGTGAGTCCGCCCGGCTAGCTACCACTATCTTATCTAAGTCTCTCGCCATAACAACAATTAAAGATAAGGGCGCGTCCACTTTCGGCCTTATCATAACTTGAAACCAGGTGAGATGAACGCCAAGCGCTTTCCCGTTGTACAATATAATAGAACAAAATGGAAAAGAGTGGTATAATTCACTGAGTCGCGTCAGAAACTTTTGTAGAACATACTATCCTGTCCTTTCTCCAGCACGTGGAGTCGGTACAACATGATTACTTCCTTAAGAAAGAAGAAAGAAAAATATTTATTTGGCACCAAGAATAACAAGCAACACAGCGCATGAACACACGACTTATGTATAGGTAGGTAGGTACAAGCTTACTAAAGTAAGTTACATATTGTTACGCCAGCCAGAAACGTCTAGAATATTCGCGAGCTTTCGCATAGTTCTGAGAAAATAAGACAGCAACAACTTGTTTATCAATAACACAAAATGATGATTTATGACCGTCGTGCCAGATTACGCAACAGTTAGCGGCGTGACCATTCCCGCGCTTACTAGAACTTTCGATAGAGTTGGATATAAATTGACGCTCGATTCGGAAGCAAGTTAGTATCAGGTCCGCGCAAAGCTGCTGCCCAGGTTCAGAACCAGGCCAGCGTATTGTCCATTCATAAAAAAAAAGCAAGTTAGTATTCGATTACTATACAGCGAGTTAACATCAAGTGATATTTGAATGCGATAACAGTGTTTAGTGATTCGGTAGTATAACTAAGTAATGTTGTACTGTGTTTGAGAGTAATTAGTTTGGTGCTGAATAAACGTGTCTTATTTTGAGTAATAACCGGTTGCTTTTAATTCTTACGAACCCCAGCTCGTAACAATATAATAACAAAAGGTAAAAAAAGATGAATAGGGAACGAAATAGGTACATAGGTACACATAATATACTGCGCCGGGTTGCGACCTGGGCTAATAAAAGGACCACCTCGGCAAAAAGCCACTCCACCATGGAGTGAAGAGGCGCTGATTTTCAGATGGAACCCTCTCGAAGATATTATTACATTTAAACATATTACTACGTACATTAAACAAAAATAATAATAAATATTAGGAAGGAGTTTGAATGGTCAATGAGCATACTTTCTGGTATCAGCTATATCCTTCATTCTCCTCTATCAGACGTCTCACTAAGCATTCATTTCTTGATAATTTGAAGAATATTTTAGTCATGCACATTGCAGTACACATGTACTGCCTACAAATTGTACATCAAAATATGTGAAAGTGGTATTATGAGGGTAGTACAGAGTAAGAGTATGCATGGATGGGTATTTGTACCTCATTGACGCCATAACTACGGAATGATGTACTAACTCAGACAGTTCCTAGTATTTATTTCCTGGTGTAAACCCATAGTAGCGTTTACGACATCCGCAAAATTTTGCTGTTGGTGTTTCATATATTTTTTTATAATGGGTCCGCTTTTTACGTCGACCCTCGCACAGACCAGGATTAGGTCTACGATGGAGCGACCCTACCCAGATGCCTATTGACTGATACCTCTTTTCTTGAAGACATTATCGTCATCGGACATCGGAAAAAATAAAGTTGAGATACCTAAGTATCGCTTAGGAAAAGTAAATAATTTATTCTTAGGAAACTGTGTGAGATTATATAATAAGCTTCCTCAAAGCGCCACCAAACTCTCTGCTCGTAAATTCAAATTGTATATAACGAATAATTTAATTAAAAGTGCCTACTACAAAATTAGTGATTATATCGATGATAAGAACGCGTGGCCCGATGTTGCTATACCAGTTGACAGCAAAATGGTGACCATTTTGCTCATCAGGTAGATAGGTACAAATGTTTTAAGATTAAGTATTTAGGTTTTTGATGTATCTACTTAGAATATAATTACAAATTGTGTATCTAAAAGTTGAATGGATCATCAAAAAATTAACCAGCCCAAGGTTCTTGCCTTTCTCCTTGTGTGCTGGTCGCGATTCCGAACAGGCGGTAGATTTGACGTTTCAAAATGATCCTAAAAAATCTTAATGAATAAAGAAATTTTGACTTAGACTTTGACTGTGATCGGAAGCTGTTTCCAAGCTTCTACAGTGAGCATATTAGAACATTTTAGAAAGCGCTTAGATCTAGTGGATTATCAACCAGGTGGGTCATCCCATTGTTGGCCAAACTTCGAGTGTACAATGAGCAGTTATCTCATTTGTAGGTTGAGTCACCAATCATTATTTGTATACGTTCATATGCTCACGGCAGCGGCGTCGCGCGGGTGGCATAACATAACATAAACATAAGCATCAAGTTATCGACCGAGATTTCCGTGGTCCTACAAGGAAAATACGTGACTTGGATGAACGAAACAGCTGGCTGTGGCTTTTTATACTTCTACCCGCGACTTCGTCCGCATTGACTTTATTTTTTTAAAACAATTTGGAGACGGAACCAGCTAGCATCCCGCCTGATGTTAAGGTCCTCTCTTGCATAGACCAAAGCCTTGCTGCGTAGGTCACATCACATCCAGAAAAAAACTTACACATTACCCTATGTATATAGTACTTATGCAACGGGAAGCGCTTTGCCTTCATCTCACCTGGTAACAAGTAGAGATAAGGCCGAAGGCATGCATGAAACGTAAGAATTGTTATTATGGCGACATAATTAGGTAAGATGGTGGTAGCTAGCCAGGCGGACTTAAACAAAGTCCTTCCACCAACCAAACTAAGCACAATATTGTACTCCCCTGGGTATCGAACTCCGGACCTCTGGATCTGACACCGCGGCGAACCACTAAACCACAGAGACGGTTAAAGCTTGATGTAAGTGATTACGTATTTAATACGGTAAATATAGTTGCATCATCATATCACGCAAAAACAGACATCTTTATCCTGGAATAATGTTACATTTCAAGTGGATACGTCCTGCAATTCGTTTTTCAATAATTCCAACAGGAACCTTACATTTTGTCGGGATAAAAATCACCCTATGTATTAATCAAGGTAATAAATAAAAACTGTACACCAAATTGCATCCAAACCCGTTCAGTCATTTTAGCGTGACCGAGTAACAAACATCCAAACATTCACATTTATAATACTAGTAGGATAGTAGAATAACAACGATTTATTTTTGTACTGATATTTTTGATCAGGTAGTTGGCAATGTTGAGTGCAACCTCGCGTGTTGGTGAGCGTTGGTGCTGGCTGCTATACGATACGATAAGAGCTGGAAGCACTTTTGACTAAAAGACTAGTGTCTCTTAGGCAAACGAGCTTCCAGAGCTTTCACCGTTGATGGCTCCCATACCGTGTAGGAGTAGCACGCAGATCACCTATTAGAAAATGTAAATGTGTTTTTTTTTACGACGGGAAGTTGCTTGACCATCATCTCACCCGATTGTCAAGTTATGATAAGGCCGAAGGTGGAAGCGCATTTCACCCGGAATCCTCAACCAACTGAGGAACTGGCTATCTTAACCTCTAAATAACGAAAAAAAAAAAGTGTTGTCGTTGCCATGGTGACAGTTAACTAAGATAATGGTAGCTAGCTAGGCGGACTTGAACGAAATCCTACCACCAACCAAACCAAGCCCAATATAGTACTCCCCAGGGGATCGAACGGACCTCTGGATCTGACCACAGAGGTGGTTAGGTGTGATGTACCTGGCTTTTTCTAGCGGTGGTGCCCCAGTGCCTCTTCTGGGACAGCTCCCTCTATCGTATACTACTTCCTCGCCCTGGATATTATCCAGACGAGCCTCAAGGTCAAGTTAAAGTTACCCATTTCAAATAAAATGTATCATCAGCTTATGAATGAATGAAAATACTTTATTGCACACCTTAAACTGGATGACTTAAAAAAATAAAGTATATACAATTGGGCGGTCTTATCGCTAAGAAGCTATTTCTTCCAGACAACCTTTGGATGAAGAGGTGGTTGGCGGTGCACATATTAATTAGGGGTCTATCTAAATTAACTATATATCATACATTATAAGTAAAGCTATCATCATAGTACAATAAACATTAAAAGATAAGTGCAACTGATATTCAAATTAAAAAGATACCTACAATACAACACGAATACCTATCACTATAGGTGGCAACTGCTGGAAATTCCCAGATCCGCAGGACTGATACCTACCACTTGTGGGTTTACCCGCCATTTAAATAAACGTTGAAATAAAATAACAAAGCTATTATTTGGTATGTCTGTTCTGTTGTGATAGGTCAATATAAACTGCAAAAAGACAAATACCTATTATACCACCAACGTTTTGGATTTTTAGATCAAAATAATCTACGCCTTAAGAGGGCCCCGTAGTACCGCTGATTTTCGCTCTCCAGTACAAACGTAGTTCCATTTTCATTTCGAAATGGCAAGTCTGATTCAAGATAGTGATAGTCTGTGTCTGTGGTGCGTTACTTTTTCTAAAAAACAAATACAAACCAAAATATATGGAAAAGAGTTTTTCCATACAAGCACTCTTTTCCAAAAAAACTTTTGAATCGGACTTGCTTTTACGAGCTTCCACAGGCGACGGTAACCGCTTCCCATCAGGGACGCTACCGCCGACGGCGAAGCCGATCTCCATTGGCTTAAAATTAGCTTCATGAGAACTAGAAACGATTTTTACCGTCAAATGTACTGAACGGATAGGTTTCATAACATGTGTACACTTTTGAGATGGGAAACGCCATTTTGGATATGACACATACCCGGTAGTAAAAATCGTTTCTAGTTCTCATGAAGCTAATTTTAAGTCAATGGAGATCGGCTTCGCCGTCGGCGGTAGCGTCCCAGGTGGGCCGTATGCCTGTTTGCCACCTTAGTGGTATATAATGAATGAATGAAATGAAAAATATTATTGCACACCTTAAAAATAAAACGGGATAACTTCAAAAAAATAAATGTATATACAATTGGCGGTCTTATCGCTTAAAAGCGATTTCTTCCAGACAACCTTTGGGTGGATAGGATTTTTTTCAAAAAATCACACAACATATATGTAGGTACATATATGTTGTGTGATTTTTGGAAATATATATATATATACATACTATACAAATACAATACAAATAAAAATATAATATATGTAGATATACACGGTATAACAGAATATGTGTACTATGCCGAAACGGGGTTATCCGACCCGACTCGGGGAACAACGTTTGTTTTACGACTTTTTGAATTTACAATATTTTTGTAGGGGCTGGTGCTGATGTTCCCATGACCACCACTTATATTTGGAACCCTTGACTCAGGTCAAGGGTTCCAAATATCCCATTAGTAGTAGGGATTCGCCGGTTCTGGCCCACCAAAAAAAAAAGAAAAGAAGAAAAAGTATATCGACCACGCTGAATCGATGTAGCGCATCCATTTTACGCTATTTCAACTCGTTTCGGAGATAGGAATTTATGTTTTAAGCGCCTAGTACCCCTAATTAGCTAATCAGGGATTAACTAATCACCACCAACCTCGCCACGATGCTAATCACCTTGTTGTGAAGGGAAGCAGCATAGCAATAACAACGAACTATTTTTATTATCCTTTATTTCAATTGAACAAGCATTTAAACATATAATATACCAATATATCATTATAAATACTATCGTTTTTGAATAATCCTAGAAATTCACGCAAGGATATACCCTTGAATTTGTGATATATATACATCAAGCAGTACTCGCCACATACTGAGGTCCAATCATTTTGTACTCTCCTTCTATTGTAACACCATTGTTTTGAGTTCCTTTTTAAAAACCATAGGTGATAACCTGTAGGTGGTTGACCGTAAGAATCAAAATATTCCCCAATACCATTCACGTCTACGTGTATAGCAATCCAGTGAGATCCAGGTTTTGTATCAGGGTCCAAATTACTTATTAGGTATATTGGGGGTTCAATGCGTATCGGTAATCGGTTTGCGGCATATACGTTGTATTGTAAGCATGGATGAACATTATTTAAATGTTGCTGTATTTCCAAAGTATCCATCTTATGTCGTATCGATTGCAAGTGTCAGATACAAGTGACAAAATATTGATACTTACATTCTTTAAAAGTAGGATAAGATGGGTTTGATCAACGTAGAGGTAAATTATAAATGCATTTTTTGTAATTTTTAACTTTATTTCAATGTCTTATCTTTAACAAGAAATTATTAGCTAGATACAATCGATCTTAAAACTAATCATTATTAACTACTGTAATCTACATTTACATTACGGTTTTTATCAATTTCTATAACATTATCAAACTCTGCATACACAATACAGTTGATGGTTTGTGAAAGTGCTGATTCAAAACGAACTTCTAGTCTTACGCTACCATGTTTAATAAGATTCCAATGTGTCGAAGAATGAGCTGACAAATCAGATGTAAGATCAAACGCTAGTAGGCAAAAACCGTTAGCATAGTGTTCTCTAGATATCCCATTACCTTCATTAAGAAAATGTATACCTGTTCCAGAGAACAACGTGTGATAAGCTGAAGTATAAACATTATTTTGAAATGATGGTTGTAAAGCTTTTGAAGGTATTTGATGTCCGTCAATATACAAACAAAATGTATTTATATCATAATTTTCAAAGTTAAATGGATTTTTAGTGAGGCTACCATTGAATGCGGTATTATTAACAAAACCAACTATAACTCTCTTAGGCACTTGTCCCAAAAATATGTTATCCAACGTTTTTCCCTGTACCCCCGATGGAATCGTTAAAACTTTAACTTCAGCTCTAGTTATAGGGTATTTAGCTGTAGTAGAGGCTAACACTTTCTGATGTGCAAGTAAAACTGATGGATTGATTCGTGCTTTGCGAACAATAAGTGTGGCGTCTGTAATGCATGCTTTAAACTTTATATCATTCGAGGAAGCCATCAAATTAAATGATTCTCTAGAACGCACTAGTTTAACAGACATTTCAACACCGTTGATTAAAAATTTTTCTTGATTATAAATATCACCATGTAAATGTCCAATCATTTCTATTTCTTTACTCTCAAAAGCAAATTCTTGTCGTTTAGTGAACCCTCCATTTTTGTCATCTGTAGCATTCATTTTTCCAGCGGTATCTTCATACCAAAGACCACAAGTCAAATGAGATTTCTTAGCTGCTGAACCATAGTTCAATAGAGTTTCCAAATATGCGCGATAAGGGTAAGTGTTGTTCGGTGGTGATACAAGCTTTTGGTTCAAGTAAACATCAAGTTGGGAAAACAGAGGATGTAACCAATTATTAACAGGAGCTACTACTGTTGTAGAAGCAAGTTTCGTTGAGTCCTGGTTTAGTACTTTAGCTTTTATATGAAGCAAAGTGTGCGATAGATCAATATAATCCTCTCCAGTTCCTGGTACTTGAAATTCGATGGGGCCATCGTCAGCTAAAGATGAAATAGGTTTGTAATGTATCCACAATCCATTTTCTATACTTGTTTGTGTTGAGGGTAAGGCAAATAAGTCTAATTCTGATTTAATACACTCACACGAATGGCTATGTAAGAAAGACATTTTTAATTTAATATTATTTTTGTTATGAAAATATATCTTTGATATTATTACGATTCAGTTTTTTTTTCTTATTTGTAGCTTTTACTTTAGCAGCTAATTGTGGAATGAACGAAGCTAGTTGTTTCCGTTTAGTTATATATCCTGATCCAGACATATTGATTCTATCAATTTTATCATCAGCTTTTCGCTTTAAATTTGCACCAACTTCTTTCAGCCGGTTTTTAATTGATTCTTCCATAGGTCGCGCGCTAACTAAATCCGACAGCAACCCCACACCAGCATTTAAAGCCTCTTTACCAATCACTCGCGCTCCACTGGAGAATAGAGGTAAAACTGATCGAAACAGCCCTCCTAAAAAGCTACCAATTCCATGCCCCCGTTGATATGGTGCACCTCTGTAGATTACTCCAATACCTGAACCCGCTTGGTGAGAGTAATAGTTTTCATAAGGACAAGATATTTTATTTTGTAAAGATTGCATTATATTTTTTTGAAATGTAGTTTAACACAGACTGTTCCAAACTGGAATGGTATTTTTTCACCTGTGTTTGATCTTATATCTATTTCAATAGTATCAAACTCTCTACGCATGACACGTAGGTAGTGAGGTGGTGAGAATACATGCATTTTATTAGCTCCATAAATATATTTTGAAGGGTCTAATGGTATGATTCTAAGTAAAGGTGTCATCACATCACCAACTATTTGTGGATCAATTACATCACAGTAAACTAATAATTGAGATGGTAGCCCTAAATGCAAATTCGCTGGACATTTCCCTATGCCCTTAGTTACCAAGTTTCTAGAAGGTTCAAACCCGAGTTGTAGACACAGCTTAGGTGATAACGTTATTGATGTTATTGATTCATCCATTACAGAAACGGAGACGAACTTTGATAACTCATCATAACGGAATTTGACATGTTCTTTTATGTTGTTTAATGCTGATAAGATATGATTGATATCATCATAGTTGGTGGCTGGTATGTGCGTTTTGTAGTACACTTTTGATGGTTTCTGTTCGTTAGGCATCAGCATCCACTTTGTTACATAAACTATGTTTTCATGTTCTTGAACAGTAAACATTGTGCTTGGATATTGAAATTCAACAATACCAACGGTCCATGATCCTTCCAAAATGATTGATTTTGGTAGTTTAGTAGAAAAAAGAGATGTAGTGTTTTGTGGAAAGTATTCCATAGAGCTGTTGCTTAGTAGAGTAATATAAAAACTTTCTTTCATTTTGTAGTTATTTTATGCTAGAAGCCAAAATCCAACTGTTAAATTTATTTGGATAACCTTTCCACTTCACAAACAATTGCTTTCTGTTCCCAGAGTAGCGCGTGCTTATGATTTTATCTATTTTGTAACTTGCAGTGGGGTTGTAATTTACTTTCTGTAGTTCTTTTTCATAAAATGTACCTGTTATTGGTTCATTTTGCAAATCATTCAATGTGTATACTACCCATGGTGTCCTCTCTATGATCGAAGATATAATAAAAATTTCATCACTCCAATTCGATTCATATCCTTTTTGAAATATATGTTTATATTTAGTTATTCGTACATGGTCACCAATATGAAATTTCGGTAAGGTGGTATCTGAGATTCTTGACTGATAATTTTTTCTTTCATAAAGGTTATTCCAGACAGTCATTATGTTGTTAAAATTTACATCACAAGGACACATTTTTATGCTGGAATGATAGCTGTGATTATATGCATAAACTAAATCTTGTAAAATATCTACATATCTGTGAGTATTTTTATGTGAAAAATAACGCCACATTTTCATCTTAAGTGTTCTTTGAAACCTTTCAACAATGCTAGCTTTAATATCGGGATTGTTTGTTGTGTAATAGTTGATATTTTTATTTCTTAAAAATGTTTGCACCTCCTTTGAAACAAACTCTGTTCCCTTATCTGATTGAATGTGTGTTGGAGTGATTTTAGCTTCATTAAAAATACTTTCAAAACATTGTTTAACTGTTTCAGAGTTTTTATTTTTCATAGGTCTAACAAACACATATTTTGAAAACACATCGATCACACACAAAATGTAATTAAAACCATCATTTAGTTTAGAATACGTTCTCATATCACTTAAATCCGCTTGCCAAAGTTCATTTAGGTTTGATAATATATACTTATTACGAGGAAATTTCTTATGAACAGGTTTGTGGAGTGTGTATGCCTCTTGGTCCTGTAACCATTTTTTAATTTCTTTTATACTCATTTTACCTTTCATAGCTTTAGTTAATTTATGAATGCTTCCATATCCAGCAGGATGTGCAGGATCATAATATATTCTATTTATTTCTAATAAGGGGTCCATTTTTCCCAATCGATCTTTTTCCGTAGTTTTTTTACATATTCACTTGTGGGTGTTGAAAATATTTCCTTCTCTTTAGAGTGCTTACCGACATCTTTTAAGCGCAGTTCACTGATGTACTGATTTCTTTTGGGATTACCGATGTATGTAAGTGGAATTTTTATATCTTTCAATCCTTGAGCGAACTCTTTCCAACCTATTGGATCACTTTTCTTTAATGGTCTTAGTATATCGTTTACTAGATCAATAATATTGCTTCCAGGAATTGCATTATTATCAATCACAACTGTACCATCATTTTTCCAATAAATTTTGTTTCTATTTTTACTCAGAGATAGCGAGCTTAACAGTAATTCACCTTTTTTGCTATAGGTTTTAGGTATTAAGCTTAGTATTTGATTGATTGAGTATGGAGTCTTCAAGGGAGAAGGAATACTATCGCTCGGAGACGCAAACGGAGTAAGAAGACTTTCGTGATGATCACCTTCGTCGGTCAAAGTCGGAGAGTCAACTACTTGTTCATTTTTGATATCATCTTTTATATTTATATCTTTACTTATTACAGGGGGTTCACTTAAATTGGATGTTATTGGTAATTCAATAGGTTGACGATCTTCTTTGGTGAAGTGTAGAAATCTTTGCAAAATTTGTAGGTACAAGATACATTTTTTTCTATCATCCATCTTACTATTTAAAATATTTTGCATTTCTGTATCCAATCGTGTCCTTGGATTTTCATCTCCATGGTGAGTGTTTATTTGGTTTAATTTTTCAATCAGGCTTGGTTCAACGAGTAGCATTTTTCTGGCATGTTCCATTTTATATCAGTGAATTTATAAATGCATTCAAAATAGAACCTACAATTATTGGTAGGAACGCTCCTCCTTTTTGTACTAAAATTTTCTTTCTTATTTTATGTGATCCTTTTCGAACCAATTTCCGAAGTAAATGTTTAAATTTATTTAGCTTACTCTTTTCTTTTTTATTAAGTGGAACTTTTCCTTGCAGAACGTTGTGAATACACTCACAAATACAATTTATTTCATCATCATCACATACCTTTAATATTACTTTTTGATATTTTGGTTTCAGAGTATTAAGAGCATTTAATAAATCTTTATGTGTCTGGAGACTACGAGTCATTATTTGCAAGTGATAGGAATTTGTTGAGTCTTCGAATATTTAAAGCCTTTTGTAGGAACGTACACTGTGCAATATCCATCTTCAGGTAATATTTTGGTTTTGATTCGACAAATATCATTTGTACCTTGCTTAAGATCTATCATTAAATATCCATGTGCTTCTGAGGTGGCATCCTTATAAGCATCTTCAATAAATTTGATATTTTCAGGTGATACTTGGCGAGCTAGGTATCGAATTTGAGTTTTATCACGTGGGTTTTTAAAATAAATAATATAATTTGAATTTAAAGAAATATCTCTTTGACCCCTACCCTGATGAAATAAATTTTGTGTGATATAAAAAACACTTAAATTCCTATGATGGCTACCTTTAGTGAAAATATCAACAACTCTACCATCTGATTCCCTCATGAGATCATCAATAATTACGAGGTTCGCATCCTTTCCATCAAACATATTGGGATCTGGTAGCCCTTGAACGTAGATTACATTTGGTAAGTTGTACAAAGGTTGCATTTCATCAAAACACCAAGTAATTCGGTTAAAGTTCTTGCTACATATAACTGAAATATATTTTATAAAGTTGGTAACAAATTTTGATTTTCCACAACCACTTGGGCCAGCAACAATTGCAGTAAATGGATGAATAAATTGATACATTTTATTACTGTCTAACGTGTGGACTCTATAAGGGTATTGTAATGAATAACACATATTTCTGGTACAATCATTATTTTATTTCAACTCATTGACATTATACAAAAATAAAAAAAATATTTACACAATGAACTACAACTTTAAAATTACCTTAGCAACTAATTATACACATTTATTAAATCTTAGATACTATTTCTTATTCTAAAATGACCCCATGCTAATGTATCAATACTGTTGGGTAAAATATATCTCTTAGTATCGCTGTATGATAAACATGTTTTGTTAATTTTTTGCGTAAAAATTGTATGCTTTATCGACTCAAACCCATCTTATCCTACTTTTAAAGAATGTAAGTATCAATATTTTGTCACTTGTATCTGACACTTGCAATCGATACGACATAAGATGGATACTTTGGAAATACAGCAACATTTAAATAATGTTCATCCATGCTTACAATACAACGTATATGCCGCAAACCGATTACCGATACGCATTGAACCCCCAATATACCTAATAAGTAATTTGGACCCTGATACAAAACCTGGATCTCACTGGATTGCTATACACGTAGACGTGAATGGTATTGGGGAATATTTTGATTCTTACGGTCAACCACCTACAGGTTATCACCTATGGTTTTTAAAAAGGAACTCAAAACAATGGTGTTACAATAGAAGGAGAGTACAAAATGATTGGACCTCAGTATGTGGCGAGTACTGCTTGATGTATATATATCACAAATTCAAGGGTATATCCTTGCGTGAATTTCTAGGATTATTCAAAAACGATAGTATTTATAATGATATATTGGTATATTATATGTTTAAATGCTTGTTCAATTGAAATAAAGGATAATAAAAATAGTTCGTTGTTATTGCTATGCTGCTTCCCTTCACAACAAGGTGATTAGCATCGTGGCGAGGTTGGTGGTGATTAGTTAATCCCTGATTAGCTAATTAGGGGTACTAGGCGCTTAAAACATAAATTCCTATCTCCGAAACGAGTTGAAATAGCGTAAAATGGATGCGCTACATCGATTCAGCGTGGTCGATATACTTTTTCTTCTTTTCTTTTTTTTTTGGTGGGCCAGAACCGGCGAATCCCTACTACTCCCATTCACTAAAAAATATAATCATGCGAATAGTTCTGAAACCAATACATTTTTTCTTATTTCGATTGGTCTCCCGGTCTGAAGAACCAAATTTTAATAGGATCAACCTTGAGATACGGCCGTTTCAATAAAAAAGTAATGATTCAAATTGGTTAATAATTGGCAAAGATATCGCGTAACATACGCACAAAAAAAATACAGTCGAATTGAGAACATCCTCTTTTTTGGAAAGTCGGTTATAAATAGCTGTCTATATCTAGTCTCGCCAGTTTGATTTTATTTCGGCCCCTCTTTCAATCCACAATATTGCGCAATCTATGGAGCCTTTCGACCTTTCACTGTAATTGAAGGTCGAGGGAGGCCGAATAAATAATAACATTTTAATATGATAGCTTCGAGATGGAGCGTTGTACTCAGATTAGCAACTCGACACAACTTTACTCTGGTTTCGATGAAACATACAAGTTTTTTTTAACACATACTGATTTAGAAAATCTGAAACTCAGAGCATCTGAATATTATTATAACTGTGTTTATTTAGCGTACAACGTTTCAAGGCCTAACAGGGCGTGTTTATTGAAGGGCGATCGTTTTTGGTACAAATTAGGGTCGACTTTGTTTTTTTTTTCCATCAAGAAAATTTAAAGATATATCAATCTCAAAGTAAATGCTTCTTTTGTGGATTATATTATGATCGCTGAAGCCAAGACATTTCAGATATCATCTATTTTAAAGGACCTGCTAGCTTAACACGAACCCTTGAACACGATTCCGATCGATCGGTATTGAAGCGGGATTGAATTTGAGTCATTTCGTACTCTTGAACACTCTTGAATACGAACCTAGCGCCTAATTGATTTCATATTGTGTGGATATTGAATGAACTAATAGCGATTGGAATTCAATTGTCCAATCCATCTATGCCCTATAATACAATTTTGTCAAAACAACGATTTTTATATCGGATTTGTTTGAAAATATGTTTAGATTGATGTTTTAAACTATTTGTAATCACTGTGTACTGATAAAAAGCCCAAATTTTGAAGTATACAAGCATAATCCAATATTAGCGCAATTCCGATTGCAATCCAATGCTATCAAATTGTTTTTCAAGATACAATTAGTCAATATTGTTAGAGTATTGGATTGCGATTGATGTTGAATTGGATTTGTTATTGTGTTCGTGGGTAAGCCTGCTGAGCTCCGCCGTTTTTGAGCTCCAGTGCGAAGGTACTTAGTTGTTAATTTCGAAATGGCTTATCCGATTCCAACAAAATTTTGCAGGAATATTTCGATAGGGATAATCTGCGTCTGTGGTGCGCTGCTTATAAAATGCTTTTACATATTAGAGTATATAAAAATTATAATCTGTGAGTGAAAAATTCGTATGCGACAATTTTTTTTATACACTATTTTTATGGACTCTTGAACAGCCATTTGTGTCCACTTCTGGACAAAGCCTGCAAAGCTGGACGGTTTTGCCATAATCACCACGCTTGGCCGGCAGGATGTTAATCACAGGTATAAAGGTGTAGATAATACACAGATGATAGTTGATGCCCTTCTTCTGGTGAGATCCCTTAGTCGGCTTTTACGACATCTCTGGGCTGAGTTGTAGGGGTCGATTCTTAAGCCGCGACCGCCACGGCACCGGCGGGCGGACGGATTTGATTACACTCTTCTTCCAGTGCACTTTGAGATGTTATCGTAAAGTTAGTCGATACCGGCAGACTGGTGAGTACACGAGAGGTGGAGGGCAAGCTCACAAGAGAGTTTCGGGACCCTTTTTTGACGCACGAGCCGAGAGTGTCGATTCTGCCCAAGGTTGACCCAATGCGAGTCTAGGACAATGGATTTTCCGTATCAAACCGTGTTTTTTGGGACTCGCCACTCGCTTGGTTCACCTCTTGGGTTGAATTTTGGACCTCTACTACTGGGCTATTTTAATAGTAATAAACGAACCCAGTGTCACGAGTGCGAATCTTTGGAATGCGGATCTAAGTCGATAGAACCGCAATATACCTACGCGTCAACTTTCAATACGTGAATGAGTGTAGTATATGAGCACCGTATTGACGTCGGCCGTCAATTGCACGGTCAATTAACAATACACGTGTTGCTGGACAATAACAAAAACGTGATGTTTATCAATACCCTACCATTGTGTTCACAAAAGTCAATGTTACAAAACAATAATTAGAAATAGCTCTCTCCATTTCGGAAACTGCTCCCCTGCCTTTATCCCACGCTGTGAGGTTACTTGATATACGATTAATACGGCATTTAGAGGTAAGATAGCAGTTCCTCAGTTTGTTGAGGATTCCGGGTGAAGTGCGCCTCCACCTTCGGCCTTATCACAACTTGTTACCAGGTCAGATGAAGAGATGAAGAGAGGCGTCCCCATCAATATATTTGATATGAAATGAGTAAACTATTGACCTAGAGGACGGAGGCTCGCCTGGGCATTACCTGAGCGACGATGAGGTGTAATACAATACAACGTGAGCCCGGGCATCTTTCGCAACGAGACACCGCGATTGCGTCACACGTTGCCGCCCGTATCGTGTACCTAGCCTAGTAATTAAGCTTTTATATCTTATGTACTCTAGTTTTAAGGTATATATTGCTATGGGCCTTAGATGTTTGCCGTGGCGGTCGCGGCTTTAGAATCGACCTATAAAGCTTTTATATCTTATGTACGCTAGTTTTAAGGAACATATTGCTATGTGCCTTAGATATTTGCCTTAGATTTTTCGAAATCGATCTTAATTAAGCTTTTATATCATTATGTATGTTAGTTTTAAGGTATATATTGCTACGGCTTTAGAATCGACCCTAATTAAGCTTGTTTATCACTATCTATTCTAGTTTTTAGGTATATACATTGCTATGGGATGAAGAAATCGCCGTGGAAGTCCCAGCTTAAGAATCGACCCCTCCAACTCAGTCCATGGACGTAGTAAGAGCCACCTAAGGATCCATAAGAATTTCAACAGCTTTCTTTTGTGCACCATCTACACATTTATAGCGATTATGGCAAAAGCCATCAATGTTTGGAGGAGGCTCTGTCCAGCAGTAATGTAGACAATTAAGGGCTGTTGATGCGAGCCGTAGAACGTTAAATATTATCTGTTATTTTTCTGTTGTTGCCTAAAATATAATGTGTAATTATTATTATTGCGAGTTTTCCCAAAAGCTGCCTATTAAGAAATATAGAGGTAAAGTACGCGATAAATACCCGTTTCTCGAATTAAAATTATGTGTTCTAATCGCGAAAGTTTAAAAAAGACTATTGCCTATTAAGTCTATGAAATGGTAAGCCATTTCATAGACTCTTAATAGGCTAAGGCTTAAATAATTTTATAAGCTAAGGCTTCAGCGATCACATCTTCCACAATACTTTTTTTATCCGTAATCTAGTTCGCATATTACAAGCTATGCTTTGTTTGGGGCTAGATGGCGCTGTGTAAAATTAATGTCCTGTAATATTTATTTATATTATTTATTTATAATACTGTAGCATTTACTTTGAAATTAATATAAGTTATATAAATAGTTCAGGATTGATGCTAGAACGCTAGTGTTGCGAAAACACGATTACATAAAATTTTCTCGATAGAAAAAAAAGCAAAGTTGTCTCTAATTTGTACCAAAAATGTTTGCCATTCCATAAATACGGCCAATTAGGCCTTGACACTTTATACAGTAAATAAAAACAGTATACAGCAGACGCTCTGTGTTTTAGGTTTTCGAAATTAATATTTGTTTTACCGTAAAAAAGGTCATAATAATAAAAGTTCTTTATTCAGACAACATAGTCCAGTGTTAGTAAGAAAAACTTAATTTTATGGGTTAATACTTAATAACTAAAACAGATTTTGTCCTCTGGGAGAGCTTCCACAATAGAGGACACGCATAATTGTTTGCTATTTCTTTTAGGATGCTATGATATGATAAGATATGATAAGCGCCGTGGTTGAGCGCACAGCAATGTTACCTTTATTATAACTATATCTTAGTTCGAAACTAGAGTAAAGTTGCGTTGGGTTGCTAATCAGAGGTAGTATCGGCCGTTAAAGGCACTGGCACTTTCGCGCACCGACCGAACACAGCGAACTGTTTGATGCCTGACTTCGGCAGGAGAGTGGTCGCAAGTCAGGCGGACCCTTACAGTCCTAATCACTAGAGATAGGATCATCAGCTGCAGTTGAATGACGATTCCGATGCCCGGGATATGTCTCACCCTCTTTTTCCATATTACAAGCTATAGTTTAGGGCTAGATGGCGCTGTGTCAAATTAACGTCCGGTAATATTTTTTTATTGTTTTTTGTAAATCTTTTTATGAGGGTTTTGAAATTCTGATCCGCAACCTTTTTGTGTGACTAAAAGTGCTGGAGCAATTTGCCGGGTATGTGGGTGATAATTAAAATGTTTCCCTATTATACAAAAGTTTCACTTCCATCGTGTGCCTTTACAACGCATCCTGTTTTTTATTATTGTTGGTCAGCTTGACCATTTGCAAGTTTCTTCTTGAAGACATTGGGGTCGTGAAATACAGACGCTGAAACTTGACCCACCCCATGTTCTACACTATAAGCTTGCAACCATCACGTAATTACATTCCATTTGGCCAATTACGTGACAGTGAACGCATGATCATTACAACAGAGCAACAGGACAGAGCAGAGCCAGGGTAACGAAGCATTTTGCAAACTACAACTTTCTACTACGTTGTATAGCGGCTAGTACATTTGTGTAAGAAAAGCAAGTTTATGTATTTGTTTTTAGATCACAGTAGAAACGCCTGTTTTTGTTGATTTTTTGTTTATTGTGTGTTCTTACATTTCACGCATAACAAAAGTTTTATGAGTTTTATTACAAGTCTTTTTAGTCATCAAGCCGATAAAAAATGTAGTTTCTGCTCAACTTCAAATAATTTATTATGTCTGTTTAAAACCAACTAAGTGATAAACGTAATTAATTTGTTTAGGAAAAGGAACAATAAGGTAACTGCACTTATCTATAGAAATTTTAACCTCACGGTAATATCTTGAAGTTGAAGAACTGAATTACTAACATGATAAAGTAGATTAACTACACCTTACTTTCAAAACTTCAGTGTGGTGAAAATAGATAACTTACTTTTGAGATATTATCACATAAACGAAAAGTGTAAGGATCCCCGATCAGGGCTTAAAAGGTAATCATAGAGTTGTTAAACAACATATCAAAACCCCTACCGTAATTTTTGTGCTATGAAAAAACTTATCGTAGTTTTTGTCGAAAAAAAACCCTAAATCGACGTTTTCTCTCGATTTTGGTTTGGTCAATTATCTAATTCTTCACCTACGCCGACGATATAATACTTTTTTTTTGTAAAAACATACTTATGCAATACACACCCAAACACAGAACAAACGTCAATAACAAACGCTAGCTGATTTGATTTTAATTTATTTTTGTGATATGCTAAAAGGTATAGGCATTCAAAATATGCATTAGTATTGGTTTATTAAAATACAAATTTATTATCGTACCTTGCTTGTATGTTGTTACGGATATGGGTTTTTCCGATATAACAAGTTTACATAAAAACATCAGGTACCCGAGCTTCGTTAACATTGACATTATGCTCCTATACGTGTTTGGCTTCAATACGACCAAAACTACGCAATCGAAAATAAACCGGTCAAGTGCGAGTCGAACACGCACACCTAAGGTTCAGTAAGATTGCTTAGGATCATTTTTATCTTCAAAACTACCGCCTGCTCGGAATCGCGACTAGCACAAAAGGAGCAAGGCCAGAAACTCGGGCTAATAGCATTCTATTTTTGATATTACTTTGCTTTTGTCACTATCTATCCAGTTTAGACGAGACAAAATTAATGTAATATCAAAACGAGAACGCTATAAGAAAGACGTCGTGGTTAGTCTCCAGGTGGGGTAAGAATTTCAGATGTAAGTCTAATTCACCATACCCACCACGGTGGGGTTGATAAATAGCCGTTCATCTAAAATTCCTATTAAATAACGGTGAAGGCGGATTAAGGTTGTTCCAGGATACTCACACCGAGGTACAACCTGTCAAAACCCGACAAACACGCCGCCTCGCTACGGTTGCTCAGAAGATTGCTTTGGCAAGATCTTCAACCAAGAGCCTGTTGGACGTGTCTACCGCAAGCGCGGCAACTTCATATTTGACTGAAACATCACAGAGCTTTTTTTTTTATACAACAAGGAGACGAAACAAGCAAGAAGGCCACCCGATGTTAAGAACATCTCTTGTCTATATCAATGCCTGCGTAGGTCACATCAAAGAACATAGCCTACAAAGCACTGCATTGCGCCCGTCAACTTGAGGCGTAAAGGTAAAAACCTCGCGTGCCTGTAATTTCACCGGCGAACATACCCTTAAACCGGAACACAGCAATGCTGCTTGGCGGCTGAAATAGCTGGTAGTACTTCCCGGTGCGAGCCCCTTCCAGTGGGCTCTACTACTCTTAAAAAAGGTGAATGCAATATTCCAAACAAGATCAAACATGAGCGTTGTATAAAATTAAAAGCTGACCCTGCATTTGCTCAAACATTCGGGAAGCCTTATCGGATCAAATTCGGAAACTTTCGATGGATATTCTTAATACAGTAAATATAATTTTGAAATTCGTATTTGAGACTTCCAACACAACAATTAAGACTTGTTGTAATGGCGACAGGCTTAGGTGTTTTTTTTTTGTATGACGGGGAAGCGCTTGGCCTTCATCTCACCTGGTAACAAGTAGAGATAAGGGCGAAGGTGGAAGCGCACTTCACCCGGAATCCTCAACAAACTGATGAATTGGCTATCTTATCTCTAAATGCCAGAACTCAACATTTTTTTTTTTATAGTTATTATAGCGACATATATGGGTGGAACCATAAGACCACAGACGCGTTTAGAACGACGTGTGATGGTGGTAGCTATCCAGGTGGACCTAAACCAAGCCCTACCACCAAGCATAATCTATCGGATTCTGAGTCGAATCCGACAAAAAGTGATGTTTCCGATTCGAAAACATTCCGTGTGATTGGAATTCGCGCGTGTGTAAAATACAAACACGTGTGTAGTGTAAAATAACCACTTGACCTGATGAAGGATGCCCAACATTTTAGGTGCAGTTGCGCTTGAAATAAAAAAAAAAAAACTAAATCCCCGTTAGAAATAGTCCACATAAAGTATTTTCACAAGGAGCTCTTACGTTATTTACTCTGGTTAATTCCACTAACAATTATAGTATAACAAAGCCGGATAGTGTTATGATTCGTACCAATGTACTTTGATGACTGTTTATACTTGGCATGAATGAATATTAATAAACTGCAATCAAATCGTATCGAGACACGACAAGATAAAATACCTACTATGTATATGTATGGGTTTATATACCGCCTGTGTGGTGTAGCGGTTCGAGCAGCGGTGTCAGATCCAGATTTCCCAGATTCGATCCCCAGGGAGTACAATAATTGTGTTTGGATTGGTTGGTGGTAGGACTTCTGTCTGTCGCCATAATATCAACTCTAAATTATTGTGTTCCGGCATTTAGAGGTAAGATAGCCAGTTCCTCTGTTGAGGATACCGGGCGAAGTGCACTTCCACCTTCGGCCTTATCATAACTTGAAACCAGGTGAGATGAAGACAAAGCGCTTCCACGTCGGAAAATTTTAAAAAATATACTTACGAGGTTAATAATTATAAAATGAACCTTTGCTTTAAATGGACATGTAATATTGTGATTGAACTTTGCAGAAGATTAAATAAAAAATAGGATTCATTTGATCTATGACGAGGAAAGCAAGGTGAAGTATATGTATTTATTTGAATGGTGCAAATATTACACAGAAGAATCATCTTTACCATTGATGGTGCAACTCAATGGTGTCATACTACGGTACGACGGGAAAAGCTGGCCTAGGAGTTACGAGTGTCCTAGAATGCACGTTCATGCTTAAGTCAGAGTAAGATCAAATCAAGGGGTGCTACAATCACCCCCAATGTGTGTCTACGATCATTTATGTAATATAGATGTTTGTTCTGTGTTTGGGTGTTGTATTGTATATAAGTATGTATTTACAAAAAAAAAAAAGTATTTAAGTAGTGTATCCGTAATCTAGTTCCCATATTACAAGCTATGCTTAGTTTGGGGCTAGATTGCGCTGTGTAAAAAATAATGTCCTGTAATATTTATTTATTTATGTTAATGGCTAAGCGTCTTATTTGTACAACTAAATACATGCAGTTTAATTATGGGTGTTGTATCATATAGTACGTATGTATTTAAAAAGGTATTTAAGTATTCTATCCGCAATCTAGTTCCCATATTACAAGCTATGCTTAGTTTGAGGCTAGATGGCGCTGTGTAAAAATTAATGTCCAGTAATATTCATAAAAAAACGAATCTCAATACAATCAATCAGTTTTTCCCAAACCAATAAAAGTAATGACGTAAAATTACGAAGTCAAAGTCAAATATTTTTATTCATTATGATTTTTAGGATCATTTTGAAACGTCAAATCTACCGCCTGTTCGAAATCGCGACCAGCACACAAGGAGAAAGGCAAGAACCTCGGGCTGGTTAATTCTTTGATGATCTATTTAACATTTAGGTATAGTGTTTATAATAATTTAATAACATTACAAGTGTTACCTACATCATAAAACTAAAAACTGAATATTATCCTAACACATTGATTATTACATAACTACCTACACGGAAAAAAAGAATGTCTCATATTAAGACAATACTGACTTGGTCAAGACAAATGTAGTTTCATATATGGGGAAAACAATATATTCTTGAACGGAGTCAAACATTGTTTCAATTCTATAGTTTTCGTTTAAGACAATCGGTTTTGAAGCAAGAAATCTAAAATTTCCTACTAAAACAATTTTATCTTATATGCAACTTCTAATATGCTTAAGCGAAGAGATATTAGTGTTAAGAAAAGACTCGTATGTTCCCTACTAAAATAATATACTCTTGGTTGAAACGTCTACTATTCTTAGCTAAAGAGATATTTGTGTTATGGGCAAGACTCGTATGTTTTCTACGAAAATAATATACTCTTAGTTGAAAACTCTACTATTCTTAACGAAAGAGATATTCGGGTTAAGACAAGACTCATATGTTTCCTACTAAAATAATATACTCTTGGGTGAAACGTCTACTATTTTTAGCTGAAGAGATATTTGTGTTGAGACAAGAGAAGTAAGTTTCCTATTAAAATAATGTACTCTTAGTTGTAACGTCTACTATTATTAGCGAAAGAGATATTTGTGTTAAGACAAGACTCGTATGTTTCCTACTAAAAAAATATACTCTTAGTTGAAACGCCTACTATTCTTAGCGAAAGAGATATTTGTGTTAAGACAAGACTCGTATATTTTCAACTAAAATAATATGCTATTAACTGAAACATCTAATATTCTTAGCTGAAAAGATATTTGTTTTGAGACAAGAGACACAAGTTTCCTACTAAAATAATATACTCTTGGTTGAAACGTCTACTATTCTTATCTGAAGAGATATGTGTGTTGAGACAAGAGTCGTAAGATTTCTACTAAAATAATAAACTCTTAGATAAAACGTCTACTATTCTTAGCTGAAGAGATTTTTGTGTTGAGACAAGAGTCGTAAGTCTTTTACTAAAATAATATACTCTTAGGTGAAACGTCTATTACTTTTAGCTGAAGAGATATGTGTGTTGAGACAAGAGTCGTGAGTTTTCTACTAAAATAATATACTCTTAGATGAAGAGATATTTGTATTGAGACAAGAGTCGTAAGTTTCCTACTAATATAATATACTCTCAGGCAAAAGTCTACTATTCTTCATTGAAGATATATTTGTATTGAGACAAGACTTGTTACTTAATAAGAGGGCCCAGTACGCCCTCCTTCCCATACAAACGTAGTTCCACTTTTATTTCAAAATAGAAAGTCCTATTTAAATGAAATTTTGCAGGTATAATTGGATAGAGATAATTTGTCTGTGATGCGCTACTTTTTCTTAAAACACAATAACAAACAAAATATATGGGAATGAGTATTTGTATGGGACAACTCTTTTCCCAATATTTTGGTTTGCACAAGGTTTTTAGAAAGTAACGCACTACAGACAGATTATTCCTGCAAAAAAATATGTATTATCGGACTTGCCATTTCGAAATGAAAGAGGAACTACGTTTGTATGGGAAAGCGAGCCCCCTGGGCCCCTTTAAAAACGTTATATTTGTAGTCGATTGATGATTAATCTTGTATCGTTATATTATGAAAAGCAGTACCAATATCTGACACAGAACAAATACATATACCGGTCTATGTATCTAAATCGTTAGCTATACCTAATAGTACCTAAATACAGGTTTAGTAAGAAAAGTTACAAGTACAAGAACAAGTCTTTTCTCAAACATTTGGGGTTTGTAAATACTACACGTAAATAAATACAATATTCTTGAAATAATGGTATAAGTAATTTTATTTTTACTTGTAATGTTACACATCTTAGCTTATTAAATCTATGTTAAAACGATCAATTAACTTTCTAAATTATCTATAGGTGTACAATTATTGTACAATCAAAATCCTCTGAATTATCACCTAGCTTGAAAAGTATTTTTACAACAAATGCCGTAAATTAATAAGCGTTATTGCGTGTGCTATTGTGCACAATCATGAAATAGGTATCAGTGTTTATCAATAAACTTAATATTAAAATTATACTTTCATATTAATTGAAACATTTGTCTGTCAATACTTTTGTTATTAATGTACTTACACAATAGTCAGTTATATTGTGATAGTAATTTAAATGAACAAAATATGTTTTAAAATCATGGTATTCAGTTTTACATACTGAACACTGCATTTTTATGAACAATTTGAACGAAATACTTTCCTTAGGGTGCTCTAGCATTTAGCATCAGTTATTAAATCAAGGATATAAGGTGGGATCACATCATATTTAGTGCTTATATTATAGATACATTTTTGAATCAGTAAATAAAGGTGATAGCCTGATTTTGGGTATGTCACATGGAGAGCATGATAAGACTTAAACAGTGTGTCGAAGGCCTTATAAGCCGATTCAAAAACATACCTGACTTTATCGATTATCAGATAGAACTTATCTTCGTCGGCTGTGGTGCATTGCATAATATATGGTTGAACTGTTTTTCGTTTTCCAGACGCGTCCGTTGCAATCTCGTCAATTTTTTTTTGTATATCACCAGGTGTCTAAAAGTAACATGTTAAATAATTAATTAAAATGGAGTACAAATAAATAAATATCACTGGACAATTGAATATCAAAACTTGCATGACTATGATCATTAATCATACATTTTAAACACTGGTTTTACTAATGTATAAGATAGTTGATGCAGATACAAACTTTGTTTCGGATCTCTCAGGTAACAATTATGAATGAATTTAATTGAATCACACTCAGGATGATTCAATTCAATTTCAAGGGGTAAGGATAAGAGTCGAACCCTCAACCTACAGGGTCTCAGAAGGCAGAGCTACTACGAATCAAGCTGTGAGCTATCAAGTAAACAAAAATACGTAAGTAAATTACGGTAATTACCTTTACATTGACAATTAAGCTCTCTATACACTCAATTGTCGAAAATTTTTGGCGCTTATTCAGTCGTCCTTTCGGGGGCACCAATTGGCAGAGAAGTTTGATCTGATATGGAAGTTTTTGTTCTGAAAAGACGATTACGATAATATTATACCTTGTTCTATTGTAGGGTGTGCAGAGCCCCCACATATTGGAATATGGCGTAGGAAGATGATGCCAATTATATTTATCATAACTAGTGGAACACCTGGGACTTTATTGCCACCATCCTATTAAAATGTCCAAAATCCTTTTACATAAAGAACACAACTTTCAAATTTCACATGAGGAACCCATGGTTTAGATTGTATGGTTGTAAATTAGTCAGTCAGTCACTAACAAAAAGCTATTTTAAATATAGAATTAATATGTCTACGATTATGATTTAGTTATAACCTTAGTACTATCATGGTTTAAAGTGAACTTATGCTCTATATGTCAAAACCAGATAAAAAAAGCTATTGGATATCTTTTTTTTTATTGTACGACGGGTAAGGGCTTGGCCTTGAGCTCACGAGGTTTCAAGGTTCCACCTTGAAGGTGGAAGCGCACTTCACCCGGAATCCTCCACAGAGTGAGGAAGTGGCTATCTTACCTCTAATTGCCGGAACAAAACAATTTAGAATTGTTATTATGGCGACAAACTTAGGTAAGATGGTGGTAGCTAGCCAGGCGGACTTAAACAAAGTCCTACCACCAACCAAACCAAGCACAATATTGTGCTCCCCCCGTGGAGATTGAACCCGAGACCTCTGGTCTGACACAGGTGGAAACGGTGTCACCAAACCACTAGACCACAGAGGCGGTAAAAGGAGAGGTGGCTATGTTGTGGCTGTGGAGCGTTACTTTTTCTAGAAAATGAATTAAAAATAAAACGAAAACACTCTTTTCCATATAAATAGCAATGATAAATTGCTATTGCGTTTGACACAGATTTTCTCTTTCCGATTATACCTGCAACATTTCATTTAAATTACCATTGACATTTTAAAATAAAAAGGGACTACGTTTGTACTGGATAGCAAAAATCAGCGGTATTCCAGGGCCACCTTAAGTTAAACCTGTAATCTTAACTAGATTATATAGATTTTTATAGATTATAGATTAGATAGTCTTATTGTCAGAACAATAATGGTAGATGCTTTCATAATGTATACACTTACTAAACTTTAGTACATACCTAATTGTAATAAGAGTAATGAGCCACTATCTTATTGTCGATATTAATAATGAAACCCACCTACCTACTCAATAACATGGTTGTATGTTTGAGCACATTTAAAAAAAAATGTATTTGGATTTGTTATTATTCAGTGCTTAGATTTCTCTCAAGTCTGAATACAAAGTAAAATGATAGGCTTACCCGTATGGCTTGGGAAAAAGTCTAATACATATATACCTTTTCAAGTTAGTACGGAACCCTCGGTGCTCGAGTCCGACTCGCACTTAGCCCGTTTTTTTATAAATTTACTACGCTTCTAGATGGTATCCCCTCCCCATACGACCCGGCAGGTAGGTACATATCCAAAATCAAATAGGTAGGTACGCAATGCCTCAGCTGGCCGAGTGTAATATGCGTTTGAAGTTACCTCTGCTTTTGCTCATCTGACTTGACCTTGAGCCATGAACGCCTAGATCTTGGTACAAACATTGTCCTGTGTATTAAGATGTATGGAACAGGGAATCTCTGAGTAAAGATTTAATTGGTACAAACTTTTTTTTATTTTTTTGTTTTATTTGTGTTTAGGAACATTACACAGAACTCTTGAGCTTGAACTTGAAATCTTTCTTACTTCTAGCAACACCGCAATAAATAGCAAGCAAAGCAAGCTAGCAAAACTGCTTCTTCGATCGAAGAATATATATCTTGATTTGAGTCTTGAGAACTTTTTTGAACGAAGAAATGAAGTCAAAGTCTAAGACAAATTTTCTTCGTTCAAGAAAGCATTTACGGCTTACTTATGTAATTATAATTTATAGTAGATACCTATCAAGGTACTGGGCACGATTTAAATCTATGTGTCAGACAATTAAAGGTAGGTAGGTATATCTATACGAACCTACTTAACGAATCGTGACGGCGTGGCGCGCGCGCATTGCATTGAAGGACCATATTTTTTTTAGGGTTCCGTTCCGTACCTAAAACGGCACCCTAATAATAAGCTTCGTTGTCCGTCGGTCTACCTGTCTGTCCGACCCATAAAGGGGTGTACTAATTTTGAAATAACCCTATGATATTACCTACCGTGAATAAGTTAATAAGTTCGTGAATAAGTTCAAAGTCGCACAGCGAGCTATGGAGAGAGCTAGGCTTGGAGTTTCACTACGTGATAAAATCCGAAATGTGGACATCCGTAGAAGAACCAAAGTCACTGACATAGCTCTCAGAATTAGCAAGCTGAAGTGGCAGTGGGCAGGCCACATAGCTCGCAGAACTGATAACCGTAGGGGAGTAAAGGTTACCACCGGTACCAAAGGGACCACGACTAAACGCGAAACGGAGTGTGGGAAGGCCCCCCACTAGATGGACCGACGACATTGTGGCGGTCGCGGGGAGTCGATGGATGGAGGAGGTTCAGAATCGTTAGTTGTGGCGTCGATTGGGGGAGGCCTATGTTCAGCAGTGGACGTGTGTGGGCTGATATGATGATTACCTACCGTGAATCAATTGAAATTATCCTGACAAATACCTACCTACCTATTAGATCTTTATTAATATAATGTGCTATTAGGTAAAAATGTACAGTCTCTGTGGTCTAGTGGTTCGGAGTCATGTGTATCTCTGTGGGTACAATAAAAAAAAGCTTCAAGAAACGTGTGTTTCTTTCTATACTATAGATATTCTGATATCTATGACCTATACTTAGTCCATACCATGATGTGGGTATTATAACAAATACCTAGGTACTAAAAACATAAGGTAGGTACCTACTTACCTATTGAAAAGCATTTTTTATGTTATAAAATCTCGGTCGGACCCTCTGTGTGCATTAAAGACTCTCACTTGCCTGGTTTATTTATTACCTATGTCCATACGACCATTATTATTTACAAATTGACCCCCACCAATTTGAAAGGCTGTTTATTTACAAACAGCATGGTATCTAATCTACCTAGGTACCTACCTACTTAAATCAAACTTTCTATGGAAAAACACTGATTGAGTTGAGTTTAAGTTTGAAGACAAAAAAAACGTTTATTTAACACTCCAGGAGGCGAATATTTCAATAGGTACCTAGGTATAGCTTCTCATCTATAGGTCCACTACAGAACCACTCTAGTAGGTAGGTAGGTATAGACCTACCTACCTACTAGAGTGATTATGTTAGAACAGTAGGTAGGTAGACCTCGCGAGCCCATTAATCCATGCAATAACCAACACTTTCCCCGGAAGTCTGGTCTAGGAAGTCGGATGTCTATGGGTTTGTCTCGCGAAGGCAGAGAGGACTGCATAGTCTGATTGGTATACGTAGGTAGGTATAAATTTAACGAGAAAAAAAACCGTCCTTATTCACTACAGAAAACTTCCTCCATTTTTCCCTTCCACTTAGCCCACAACAGGGGGACTTTTGGAAATAGAATGAAGTTCTCAGTGTGCCTCTTATATTTGATTGAAATCCGTCGATAATTAACGCTACAGCACCCTTCCCCTATTTTGCCCCCAGTCAAAAATCGCGATCAACTAAAAAAAATCAAGGAACTTGTGTGCCAATTTTGACTGACAGACAGTAATGCATTTTTTGTCAAATCTCGAAACTGAGACGCTTCGCTCGCTCGGTCAATTAAGTACCTACCTATTCGCAGATAGGTAGCCAGCCATTATGAATAAGAATAAATTTATTTGCTACCTGAGTAGATTATGTTACTGACAGGAATAGAAACACAACATTATCAACGAAAAAAATCATAATCATCATCAAGTACCTACTGTTATAATTCCCAGTTTTGGACAATAAACATCAAACAGTGCCGTAGGTGACCTTGTGACGTTTGTATGGAAAGATTGAACAATCTTAAACGAAGAACATACTGAGTCGTATGTTAGAAATATGCCAAAAGATTTGCATCAAGTAAAGTGGTTTCTCGAAATAAGATAAAACGTTTTGGTTGAGAGTAAATCAGTTCAGTTCAGTTAAAACAAAATCATTTTTGAATTGTTATTGGCATATTCTCAAATAAAGCATACCAAATAAGTAACAATCTTGAACGAAGAACATACTGACTCTTGTGTTAGAAATATGCTGAAAGATTTGAATCGAGAAGGGGGTTTTCTTGAAATAAGATGAAATGTTTTGGTTGAGAGTAAATCTTTTGTTTTCAGTTAAAACAAAAGCATTCTTCAATTAATATTGGTATATTTTCAAATCAAGCATACGAAATAGTAACAATCTTTGACAAAGAACATACAGAGTCTTGTGTTAAAAATATTTAAAAAGATTTGAATCAAGTAAATTGTTTTCTCAAAATAAGATAAATTGTTTTGGTAGAAAGTCAATAATTTGTTTTCAGTTAAAATAAAAGCATTCTTCAATTGACATTGGCATATTCTCAAATCAAGCTTCGAAAATAAGTATCAATCTTGAACGAAGAACATACTTTCTTGAACAAGAGTCTTTGTTAAAGATATGCAAAAAGAATTGAATCAAGTAAAGAGATTTCTCGAAATAAGATAATCATATGTTGGTTGAGTACGTTAGAATTTTGTTTTGAGTTAAAATAAACGCATTCTTCCAATTGAGAACGGCATAGTCTCAAATCTTGAATATTGTCTCAAAATTGAGAAAAACGATTTTTTTGAGGCAAAAACAATACATTTCTTTTGTTAAGTAAAATGTTATCTTGAAAGAATATAAGATTATCTTGATTTAAAAGGTTTTTGATGTCTTTAGTTAATAATAAATGTATTATTCAATTGAGATAAACATTTTCTTTAACTAAAAATATATTCTTTGGTCAAGAATGAAAATGAAGAATATATTATTGTTTAATTGAGTTAACATGATTTCTTGGGTTGAAAACATTTACTCAAGTTAAAAAAGTATTTACTTGGATATAAACAATTTTTCTAAGAATATTGCTACTCTTGGATAAAGAAATCCTTTTTTTCCGTGTAATGGGCAGTTTCTTAACATTGAGAAATCACCATTTAACTGTCAACTGGTATAGCAACATCGAGCCACGCGTTCTTATCGTCGATATAGTCACTTATTTTGTAGTAGGCTCTTTTAATTAATCCGATAGTTATTGAGGACAGAGGCAATCAAAGGTAAGCCTATAACGATAAGATAGGATGCCCGATGACAGATACACTATGGAAGGAGGTTATTTTTTTATTGTTGAAGGGGATGTGCTTGGCCTTCATCTCATCCGATTTTTAGGCTATGATAAGGCCGAAGGTGGAAGCGCACTTCACCCGAAATCCTCAACAAACTGAGGAACTGGCTATCTTACCTCTAAATATAACACACAATTTAATCATTGTTGTTATAGCGACAGAATTAGGCAAGATGGTGGTAGCTAGCCTAGCGGACTTTATTAAAGTCCTACCACCAACCAAACCAAAGCACAATATTGAACTCCCCTGGCGATCGAACCCGGGACCTCTGGATCTAACACAGGTAGGCGAACCACTAGACCACAGAGGTAGTTTAAATCAAATCAGGGCATTTTCATGAAACTCTTAACCGCAACATAAACTTGAACTTTCATTTGATGCAAAACATTATTTTTGTACCCTTATGTATTAATATCCTTATATATTTAATTTTAATATATTATATTAAAATATATTATATATATTTAATTTTAATATATTATACTAAAATTAAATAGCCTTTGTCATTCTCACAATTTAGAAGAACCAAACATCACCGCACAAGTCAGAATCCATCAAACCGTTTAAATACATACTTACCATATACAACGCCCCAAACACAGAAGTTTTTTTGTTCATGCTTTGGGAATCTGCCTACAACCTACCAACCTACAGCGCAGAAGGCTGAGCTACTACTAACTAGGCTTGTTCATATTTATTTTTTAAATATAATTTATTCAGACAGCAAAAGTCTACTCACACTTATAATATTGATATAGAGGCACTTACACAAAAAACAAATTGAAATAAAATGTACGTAAACGTACTGACGAGACCGATATTGCCCTAGTTTCATTACTTTTACCCATTATTTTCATTAGAAAACTTTGCAAAGGGTAAATCAGATCATAAGATGGAAGTTTAGAACAAGTGGGCGTTCAAAGGCATCATTAAGTCATACTCCCACGCGGCGGTTAGTGACGTCATGAGTGATACCCTCTTCAAGCTCTCGAGCAGGCCAGCCAACTCTCTATTAGTGGCCTTACCACGGGTTAATACAGTAAAGTCGTTTCGACGAGACTATTTGCCGAAGTTACACCGACGCGGGCGCCGTCCTCGCTAAAGACAATCCCGTTCAGCGGCACTCGAGAACCTTCGCAGACTCGTGCGTTTTAGTTCTGTTTAATGTTTTTTTTTTCTTTGTACAACAGGAACGCTTGGCTTTCATCTATCTTGGTTACAAGTTATAAGGCCGATATGGTGGAAGCGCATTTCACCCGGAATCCTCAACAGACTGCAGCACTGGCTACCTCTAAATGCTGGAACACAACAATTTGGAATTGTTGCGACAGACTTAGGTAAGAAGGTATTTTAAGTGAATAAATGTTATCTATCTATATATTTACATCCCTCCTGTCGAAGTCCGGCACCAAGTAGTTCGTTGTGTTCGTGGGAGAGTCAGTGCCCTCTGGGTAAGCTCGCTCCATCGTAGGGCTCATCCTCGCCTGTGCAAGTTTTGAGGTCAAGCTTACTCATATCGTGTAAAGAAATAATCGCTAGAAATGCTGTAAAAGATTTCAAATGAATTATATATAAAAAATGTTTTGTTCCGGCATTCAGAGGTAAGATAGCCAGTTCCTCAGTTTGTTGAGGATTCCGGGTGGAGTGCGCCTCCACCTTCGGCCTTATCTTAACTTGTTACCAGGTGAGATGACGGCCAAGCGCTTCCCCGTCGTACAATAAAAAAAAATCACTTTGAGTTATCTATACGCTACTGGGAACATAGAATTGGTGTAAGTAATTTTTGCCACAGGCTTTGGCGAGTACAGTTTGTAAATACTCGTGGTATTCGCACAGGTCAGCCCTCTCGTGTCAGCATCAGACAATGGCTAAGCGCTTTGCCGTGATTTATGCAAACTTCGTTGCTGGTTCTAGTTTTGTGAGTTCGAGAGAACTTTTTTGTGATGTGTTTCATTTTCACATTTTCTTAGCTTTTCTTTGTATTTTATGAAGGTTAATACTAATTTGATTAGCCTCATCGATTCGTTCGTATTACTTCCACAGAGGAGGTATAGACGAGTTATATGGGGATGTTAACCATTTATTATTTAGTAATAAAATCCGGAATATGGATATCCGTAAGAGAACCAAAGGAGAGCCAGTGCCCTCACTCCATCGTAGACCTCAACTTAGCCAGTGCAAGTTTCAGGTCAAGAGCTTACTCATAGAGAACCAAGGTTACTGACGCAGCCCGCAATCTGAAGTGACTGTGGCCAGGCCATATGACTCGCAGAACTGATAACCACCGGGGAGTTAAGGTTCTCGCATGGCGACCACGATTAAACGCGAAACGGAGAGTGGGAAGACTCGATGAACCGACGACACTGTGGCGATTGCTGGGAGTCGATGGATGGAGGCGGCTCATAGGTGTGAATGGAAGAAGAGGATACGTTGTGCCGACCCCGCTTAGCGTGGGATAAGGGCAGGAGAATTATATTGTATAAAAAGTCGGTCACTCAAGTGATGCTATTTTGTAAAGTATTACGATATACTAAAAGTCTAAATTATTTTATACAAAGATTATTAAAAAAGAATGACGGCTGCAAGCTGCAAGGTCTTTATTGAACCTTGCCATTTATCGACCAAAGCTTAATTTAGAACTTGTTAACTGGAAACCGTCAATAAAATATTCAAAGTCTACTGTTACTACATTTCTTTGACGAGCGGACGTTTTACATTTTTAACCGACTTCAAAACAAGTAGGAACTTCTCAATTCGGATCGTATTTTTTTCTCTAATCTAGATCAATCTGCCAAAGCAAGAAGAGTTCCTTTCTCAAAATTATAAACAAATGTATAAGTGTGTAAAAAATAAAAAATAGTACAAAATATCTGACGTCAAGTCAACAACGCTTCAGAGAATAATTAATATTCTTTGTCAGTAGTTTCCTTGTCCATTGAGCACGGAGATTATTACGAGGAATGAATATTACCAAGCAAGTTAGATGACGTTGTGTAAATGACCACGACTTAATAACTGACTGAAAAAAAAACTAAACATTTTAAAACACGTATTAGACTAACGTATGCACTTATGCTGTGCCATTTTTTTTTCACAAATTATCGTTAACTTTTTTTTAAAACGACGAGGAAGCGCTTGGAATTTATCTCACCAAGATAAGATAAGACCGAAGGTGGAGGAGCATTTCACCCAGAATCCTCAACAAACCGAGGAACTGGCTATCTTACCTCTAAATGCCGGAACACAACAATTTTAGTATTGTTATCATGGCGACAGACATAGGTATGATAGTGGTAGGCAGACTTAAAAAAAGGCGTGCCACCAACCAAACCGAGCACAATATTGTACTCCCCTGGGGATCGAACCCGGGACCTCTGGATCTGAAATCGGTGGGTTGAAACAATAGACCACAGAGGCGGTTAAACTAAAAACAAATCTGTTGACATACGCTTAAGTAAAACGCCACGGACAACAGTTAAAAAAAAATATTACTATCACATGGATTTGGTAAAAAGCTGTTATCTTGACATTACAAACACTTCAATGTTATTTGTATGCATTAACAGCAACAAATGCAACTTCATGAGTGGTTTGACCAACGAACCGACACAGTTTCATGATTACAAGTTGTCCTATTATAGGAATTGGGGCTATACTAAGACAAAGAAGAAATGCAAAATAACATCAATAAAACGTAAAGCCTCAGTACACTCCGTGACCATCTTACAAGTCACAACCTTGCCATCGCGGATGAGAAGGTAGCACAGAATTACAGATATTGACAAATACTAAACTCATAACGTTAAGTGCCGATGGACACATTCATAGTAGCTCGATGTATAATATAGGTCAATGTCAAATTGCTCATTAGCCTACCGCTTGGCAAACTCATAATGGATTTCAAATGTATTTTACCATCACTAGGTAAATAGTCATCTAAGAAAACAATAAAAAAAATTAGATAATATCGCATCCCAAAGATGAAGGATGGAGGAAAGCCCATGTAATTTTTGATGTCAATACTGGTATACCCATTTTTATTGGCCGATGGTTCATAATGAACTACACAAATTCTGTTTTAATTCCTGTTTTAATTCTTTATTGTACACACAAAAATAATAACAAGAAAAAAAAAGATCATAACAAAAGGCATGTACAGAGGCGAGCTTAACCCTGTTAAGAGTTTTCTTCCAGCAAACCTTTGATGTGAGAAAGGCGATATATTAAATGGGTATAAAGTGTACATTTATTATATAACATAGTTATACCATATATAAAATAAATACAATACAATATACTTACATAAAACTACGTACCTAATACTAAATACATAACACACAAATATTATTAAACAATACAATACTTATATTCTTATACTTACAGAATAATACAATACACACAATTAAATAAATACTTACACTGGTCTACTTATAAAACAATACCAAATAAATACGTACGTAAATTACAAACCATTCCTTTCAACAATAAACGCGATAATATCTCAAAATATATGAAATCTCAAAAATGGGACGATTTTTGAGATTTCCAATATTTCGTCGCGGTAACTTGCGCCGAAATGAAAGATATAGGTACCTAGTAAAAATCATCAGACCATGGGCCATATTAGCTATGTTACTAAAACATAGTACAGCCGCTGGCTGGTGTTAGACGACTAAAACTAGTTGTAAACTCGTTAGTCGTTACCCCACTTCGAGTATTTAGCCAGTAACTTTAACACAGCAAGTGTCGGTTTGCTAAACTGTTGCTTTAAAGAAAAGGTATCGATTATCTTCCTGCCCGTTATCTAGGTGTGGTCGGCACAATATATCTTCTTAAGAGGGCCTTGTAGTGCCGCTGATTTTCGCACTCCAGTACAAACGTAGTTCCTTTTTCATTTCAAAGTGGTTAGTCCGATTCACATGAAATTTTAGGTATAATCGGAAAAAGATAATCTGTGTCTGTGGTGCACTACTTTTACTTAAAACACAATAACAATAAAAAATATACGGAAAGGAGTGTTTGCATGAAAAAACTCTTTCCCAAATATTTTCGTTTGTATTCGTTATTTAGAAAAAGTAACGCACCACAGACACAGATAAAACCCTATCCGATTATACCTGCAAAAAATATTTTGAATCAGACTTGCCATTTCTAAATGAAAATGGAACTACGTTTGTATGGGAAAATGAGACTACTGGGTCTTCTTAAAGCCATGTTGTGTTTTGTTGGGTGCAATTTGAAGACATGCCGCCTGCCTGACGCCAGCCTTCCTTGGTAATACTCGGTTGGATGGGAGGGATAAAGATTAGGTCATCATCATCTTCAGGTAAATGCGATCAAAGTATTCAATTTATGTATACCACCATATCAGTGATACAAATTTGAGAGCAACTCTGTTGCTTGTTTGCGTGTTTTATATTTTGTTTGCTTTTTACATACATAGTCTTCATGAAAATAGAAAAAATATTGAGTAGCACGTTTTTTTTTATAACTTAGTGCTCGACACGTATTTCATAAATAAATATTACAGGACATTAATTTCACACAGCGCCATCTAGCCCCAAACTAAGCATAGCTTGTAATATGGGTACTAGATTACGGATAGAATACTTAAATACTTTTTGTAAATACATACGTACTATATGATACTACACCCAAACACAGAACAAACATCTATATTCATCACACAAATGTTTCTGGGTGGGAATCGAACCCACAGCGCAGAAGGCAGAGCTACTACCAACTGAGCTATGAGGCTTGTTAAATTTCACCTATATATAAGGCATCAATATACACATAACAATATATAAGGAAATATAGTGTTGCTGCTAAGTTGAAGATCAAACGTGTCTTCACTCTGAGCCTTTAATGTCTAAATACTAGTGGTTCTGTAAGAACAGTCGACCTCGCGAGCCCTTATAACCCATGTTATAACCGATGCTTTCCTCTTTTACTTTTCCATTTAGACTTCAGTGCAAATAGGGGTAGGTATAAGTTTTAGCGCTTGCTCGCGTTCCCTTGGTCTGAGGAGATCGAATCTGGTGTCTACGGATTTGTCTTACAAAGGCGGAGAGGAGAGTCTGATTAGTAAACGTAGATATAAATTTTCAGAAGAAAAAATCAAATCGTATAGTAAACTTTACCCCATTTCCCCTTTCACTCACCCTTTTTGTTATTTTTTTCACAACATGTTGATTAGAACTAAATCCTTAGTGTGTCTTTCAAATTTAATTGAAATCCGTTCATAAATAATGCTACAGCAAGTCAAAGTCAAAGTCAAATATATTTATTCAGTAAGATTTTTTAGGATCACTTTGAAACGTCAAATCTACCGCCTGTTCGGAATCGCGACCAGCACACAAGGAGAAAGGCAAGAACCTCGGGCTAGTTTTTTTTTTTTTCATGATCCATTACAATAGCTTAAAATTATCTAATACTAATTACAATTTATTCACTGGAGCAAATTCATTTTTTTAATGCCAGGCTTTCTTATCTTCTAGGTAATCTGAAATTTTATAATAAGCTTTCCTGGATAGCTTTTGTTTTACAAAATTTTTGAATTTATTATATGACAATGAGCACATCACTTGGCAATTTATTATAAAAGCGTACAGTTTGCCCTATGAACGATTTATTAACCTTATGGAGCCTAGTTGTGGGAACAGCGAGTTTATTCTTATTTCTAATATTATAATTATGTTTATCACAGTTTTTGTCAAATAAGCTTATGTTTTTACGCGCGTACATAATATTTTCATAAATATGTTGGCAGGGCATAGTCAAGCTTCCCCTCTTCCCCCCAATCAAAAATCGCGATCGACAATTGTTTTTTAATAAATCAAGGAACATGTGTGCCAATTTTCATCAAAATCGTTTAAAAATTGATTGCGACCTGTACTGACTGTTACTGACCTGTTGCGGCGAGAATAAACCGACAGCGGAAAAATCATTTTGGCCAATTTCGAAAATCGCTTCGCTCGCTCGGTCAAACGAGTCGATTTTATTTTTCGGAAGAAGCTTTGCGGATTTGTTTCTAAATACTTATGTTTATTTTTTTCATATTGAAATAGATCTCCGCAAAGTGATACCTGATTAAATTTGCTATAGTTATAGATTATGGAACAATATCTCTCTCTGTGATACCGATCACTGAAGATCGTAAGCAACCGAAACTTGTTTTACAGGCCTAGACCTATCTCAAGCGACTCCGATTATGCGCCGTGTGTAATACGTCGTGAAATTTCTGTTTACTCCCTCTGTGTCGCTGTGCCACTGCGTCGCGAATTAGCACGCTCGTCTCAAGCACATCGGTACAGCCGTCTCGATCTGTAGCAGTAGGTTAGGGTGACCCTTGTATCACCAAAACCGTGAAATTACATAAATAATAAAAAAAAAAAAAAAATTGTTTAAAATTTTGTACCTTGTATAACAATATTTTACGATATTTCGTTCTACAAAATTGATATTGCTTCAGTTCTACTGTAATATTAATTACTATTAACGGAACGATTTTAAAACGAATAGTTCTTACATTTTAAACGTCTATGTACTTTTGCTATTAGCGACTTTGCGGGAATGAATACCATAATGATAAATTAGCATGACAATCGATTTTCATTCGCGACATAGCGGCGGCACAGCGATGCATGGGGAATACATCAACATTTCGTATATTTACCACCTGGTTGGGGATCTACCGTGTGATCTTTCCCTCTCTGACCAGCTTCTCAAAGTTGTACACACAGGAGAGGCGAGCACAGGCAACCTTTTATCCAGGTATCCACACGCGGTCAAAAGCCAAGGTATATATCATTAATATGCATACAAAACTTCAATGTCGTTTAAAAACCCATCATTATGCAATAAATAAAATAAATAAATAGATCGTTTATTTCTGTACAATTTACAGATTGGTACTTATTTTATGATAATTAAGAGTGAAGTTACATTAATTTTAGGTATATTATTAGGGTATTTAATTACACAGTTAAGGTGCATAATAGCACCTACTACTTATAATATGGTTTTTGTAACCGTTAATTATATCCCTTCATGTTAAGCAGTACCTACCCACAGGCAGGCTCTGTTCCTCACACTAGGACTAGGTAGCCTGTGTAGTGAGATCACAGGGTCTTGCCAAACTGCCTCTTACTTTCTAACAGAATGTTCATAACGTGATATAAAAATTTTGTTAGTCATAAAGACAGCAATATATAATTAAGTAAATAAAAATAAAATAAATATAAAACAATATAAATAATGAAATTGATACACTTGTACAAAAGCACAGACTGAAACCTTTAACCCCACTACACGAGACTTTATATTATCATACAATATGGTCCGATAAACGTGTATTAATAGAACGCTTAATAAATATGAGGGCTGCTTTAAGAGCTTAACGTAGTGTTACACTGATGATGTTTTGTTTAAATAAATATTACAATATTACAAAAAAAATATTGCAGGATATTAATTTCACACAGTGCCATTTAGTGCCAAACTAAGCAAAGCTTTTAATATGGGAACTAGATAACGGATACAATACTTCCATACTATTTTAAAAAAATACATACTTATCATACAGAACAACACCCTAACACAGAACAAACATCAATATCCATCTCACAAATGTTTGTCCCGAGTGGAAATCGAACCCACAACCTACAGCGCCGAAGGCAGAGCTACTTCCAAATGAGCAGTTTTGTCTGTAACATAAAAATTATGTAATGTCTATGAGATCAAGAGCCATAGCATATAAACGTTTGTAATTTTACACGCATACATATAAACACTTCCAAAATTTAGATAAATCATAACATAGGTATGTCTAAATCTAGCCGTTTAGGTTGAAGAGCGTCCTAGAGTAATAGACATACTTACCTACATAGGTGTTTGTTTTTTATTTTTCTTATATAAGGTAGTTGGTACCTACTCTTATTAATTGTGTTGAGTCGCAGTTGCAATGGAAGTTTACTCGATGAGCTTTTGCTCACCGCGAATGGTGAATAGATAGGTATTTTTTTCGCACGTGAGATAAAAACCAACCAAATTTAGAATGTCAGTTTCTACTATCTGGTCACGTTGTACAATGGACCAATTTTAAATAGGCCGACAATCATCATATCAATTTATCACCCTTTGTATGGGTGTAAAATTACATACGTTTATATGCTATGGCTCTTGATCTCATAGACATGATATAATTTTCTCGTTACAGACAAAACTGTTCTTATTTTCAAGACGATAAAGTTCAAAATTGATTGTATCTGTGATCTGCACTAAGCGGCAACGTAACGCGTGGACGGGTTTCTCAAGTATATTTGATTTTTTTGGCGGGAAGAAGTTTATTGCTTATTTCTTTGAAACCACTGGGTCTAAAAGTACCAAAATGTTGATGCCTAGTGAACCAATTCCGGACTCAAATTTAAGCTATTAATCACAATCCAGTATTCAGCCGTTTTGCTAATCCAGATGTGTAAGCTGGGGACATGGGTCTACAGCATACACGTTGTCTTTACCTTGTACCTCTGAAAGTACTATAGCTACAGGCCTTAAATCTTTGATGCTTAGTGAACCCATTCTGCACTGAATTATAGGCTATTAATTATAGCCCAGTCTTGACCAGTTTGCCGTTACCAGCATGTGTAAGCTGTAGACCCTGTCCCTGGCCTACACACCTACTTAGGCTTGTATCTACGAAGTTTGATTGGAACCTAAATTTTAAACTAGATTTTCAGATTGAACCAAATTTGAACCAAATATTAACATATTTAGAAATTACAGATTCATTCTGTGCAAGCTGGAGACATGCACAATAGTGGTAGGACTTTGTTTAAGTCCATCTGGCTAGCTAACAACAATTCTAAAATGTTTGTGTTCCGGCATTTGGAGGTAAGATAGCCAGTTCCTCAGCCCGTTGAGGGATTCCAGGTGAAGTGCGCTTTCACCTTCGAACCTTATCATAACTTGAAAATCAGGTGAGCTGAAGACCCATACCCTTGCATAATCGTCGGTCAAGCGCCTTAAGGATTCCAATTTCCATAAATGACAAGAATGATTAAGTCGGTAGACGCGTTGCATTTATGTAACGTGCCTTATCGAATCACGCCCAATTAATGTTAATATCCCCTGACCTCTGCTACGCACATTATGTTGCCTTGTTACAAAACTCATTAGCTATTCATCGACCGTTTAATTGAATAATTATGTCTTAAATATTGATCGACCCTCAATGAGGATCCAATCACTATTTCAAATTATTATGGTCACTGATTTGAGGGAGAGTTTTTTTTTATTGTGAGTCGAGGAAGCTCTTTGCCGTCATCAACTGGGGAACTGGCTATCTTACCTCTAAATGCCGGAACACAACAATTTGGAATTGTTGTAATGGCGATAGACTTAGGTAAAATGGTGGTAGCTAGCCAGGCGGACTTGAACAAAGTCCTACCACCAACCAAACCAAGCACAATATTGTACTCCCCAGGGGATCGTACCAAAGACCACTGGATCTGGCACCGGCAGACGAACCACTACACCACGGATGCGGTTAAGACGTGTTGTATTATATCCTACATTACCACCCCTGATGGAAGGGTTTGCGTAATGCATTTTTCCCAGCGAGAAAAAAAAAAAGACCATCATTGTGTACATCATTTATTGGTGATAACCAAGCGTTTGATCACCTGTCCACTTAAAGAACAAGTAAAGCTGTGGCCTAAGACTAAGCGTACTCTTAAAGTCTAAAAGGAGCCTTGTATGGTGCGAAACAAAAGACGAGGCAAGAATATTTTCATTCAAATAAACGATCAAAATTACACAAATCCATCACCATCATGATATATCAGTCCACTGCTGGACGTAGGTCTCTCCTTTTGCCCTTGGCGGGTAGAGAGTAACTAGATGATAGTAACTCTCTGCCCGCCAAATCTAACCTTCGTCAATTTCAAAATACGATAGATCAATAATCGTGTGGTTAAGTCCAATTTGACCTTTTGAAATATGTTGAACGAAGTATACATTATCCATGACATCTGCACGCTGCAACTGGGTCATGTCGTATCAGGGTCAAACCGCTGATATATCAAAACCTATACCTACACACTACTCTACCTTACAATTGGTATTACAGCTCAGTTGGTAGGAACTCTGCCTTCTGCGCTTTCTGGTTTTCGGTCCGATTCCCATCCGAGACAAACGAGATGAACCTATATATATTTATTTATAACAAGCCTCAGAGCTCAGTTGGTATTAACTCTGCCTTCTGCGCTGTAGACTCCCACCCAGGGCAAATATTTGTGTGATGAATATAGATGTTTGTTCTGTGTTTGGGTTGTATTAACTAGTACGTATGTATTTACAAAAAGTATTTAAGTATTCTATCCGTAATCTAGTTCCCGTATTACAAGCTATGCTTAGTTTGGAGCTAGATGTAAAATAATGTCCTATCCTGTCCTGTAAAAGTAAAAAAAAGAACAGACACAACGTTTTCAGAGCATTCACCTCTGATCATTACTCAGAGCGAGAGATGAGAATCAGCAACAAGAGGGTAGTCAGAGGCATGTCCGAACTTACGTTCGGCACAGGCCCGCATTCACTGGTAGCAAGCCCATCACTACTTAGCCGAATACTAGCCAGTGACACTTTCCATTCGGACTGGATTAGAATACACAACCTCCGGGTCGAAAGGCGGCTCCATAAGTACTTGGCCACACAGGCCATGTGCGTTCCACCGTGTGTATAAATAATAAATAAATATTACAGGACATTCATTTTACACAGCGCCATCTAGCCCCAAACTAAGCATAGCTTGTAATATGGGAACTAGATTACGGATAAAATACTTAAATACTTTTTGTAAATACATACGTACTATATGATACAACACCCAAACACAGAACAAACATCTATATTCATCACACAAATGTTTGTCCTGGGTGGGAATCGAACCCACAGCCTACAGCGCCGAAGGTAGAGTTACTACCAACTGAGCTATGAGGCTTGTCTTGTATAGATTGTGTTCTGCGAAATTGTATGTTAAAGTAGCCTGCAGCCTTTTTTTATCAACACACAGATTCCATCCCCACACTCTGGAGACAATACCTACGCGCACCGTAAGGTTTAAGACGAAAGCGCCGGTTTTCCTTACCAACTTACAGCATGGGATTTTTTCAACGAAAGACGAAAAGAGGAGTCAAGTTTTTTTTTTTTTTTTTTTATATGAAACACTTCAAAATTATTTTCTGTTGATGCTCGATAAAGTGTATTGTTATTCATTTATTCAAACACGTTTCTTTGTTATGGTTTTTAAAATCAATATTTTAAAGCTATAGAGGCAGGTACCTACCAAGATTAAGGAGGACATCGAGTATTGATTTTATGAAATTTTGGTGAAAAAAAACAAAGGCGAGAGGCGACTTTTGTTTTTTTTTTTCACGGAAGTGAGAACGTTGTGGTTAGAGTCTCTTCGAGGAGTTCTCTTCGGGTTTTCATTGCGGAGGATACTCTGCCTCGACGACAAGGCGACGGTGGGAAAAAAAAATTTAAAAGAAATCAGGGACTCAGAAATTGGAATGTGATGATTCTGCTTATAAATCAGTGTTGACTATAATAAATACCTTTTATTTATTTATTATCCTAAACCCTAAAATTTTTGTATGTAAACAGTATTGTGCCAGAAACAAGGAAACTGTACCATATTTTATGCACCGTAATCACAATACCGTTTGCAGTTGATGTTCTGACATGAATGCATACGATGTCATCAGGCACACCGTTGTGTAAGTGGAGTGGAGACATTGTGTAGCTGTCCCAGCTCCCACTGATGTCATGTCATGAGGTCAGCGCAGTGCACCGTACATAAACATTTTCATACTCCACGTCGCGCAGACAATCCATCATATTCTAAATAATGACGCAACCGCTGATCAGTCTGGGACCTGACAAACCAACTAAGCACCTCCTAAACCATTGAACTTAACTACTCAAGTAAAATACCTACTTGTAGTTAAAAAAAAATAGTTTTATATTTTTCAGTAGTTTGTGCTACTAAGGTTGCTATTGAAGACATCGATTATCATTTGCAATAAGGCCGCCCATTGTACTTATACATTGTGTTACTTGACACCGCTGGACGACAACTTGTTTGATTAATCTGCGATATTAAAGTTTTTTTTATAAAAAGCACTTGGCCTTCATCTCATCTGGTTTAAAAGTTATGATAAGGAGTAGGTGAACGCGCACTTCAACCGGAATCCTCATCAGTTTAGAATGAGAACTATTATTATACATGCTATATTACATAATGGTTGCTGTATGTATTAGTTTTGATCGGTGGTAGGACTTGGTTTAAGTCCAGTTAACACCATCTTACCTGAGTCTGTCGCCATAACAACAATTAGTGTTTTAGCTCTGTACTGTTATATTCTAAATTGTTTTGTACTGGCGTTAGAAGATAGCCAGTTCCTCAGTATGTTGAGGATTCTGGGTGATCCACCTTCGGGCTTATCATAACTTGAAACCAGGTGCGATGAACGCCAAGCAAACGCTTGGCGTTCATCGCACCTGGTGTACGACGGGTAAACACCCGTCGTACAATAAAAAGAGGCCAGTCAATGACTCCATAATCACAGATCAATCTTTCGTTTTCCGGACCATATTGCATAAGTTGCACCGCACGCTACATCCGGACAGACACACAGACATACACAGACACACCAACGAATCGAAACGAGCGGTCTCGTTGTCGACTCATCCGAAATCTCCGCTGGTGAAAGTGACGCGGACCGTTCGGAGATTACAACGAAACTGGGTAACCTCAATAGCTGTACGCAATTTTGACAGCAACGACCGAAGTATACTCAAATATTGCAGACTAATCAGACAAATTGTCGCACCGGCGGCGCGGCGGCGGTGGCACATCCAGAGGTCCCCCGGACCCGGATCCTCAGGAGAATATTGTGCTTGGTTGGTGGTAGGACTTGGCTAGCTACCACCAGTTGTGTTCCGGCATTTGACAGGTAAGATAGCCAGTTCCTCAGTCTGAACTGATGAGGATTCCAGGTGAAGTGCGCTTCCACCTTCGGCCTTATCATAACTTGAAAACCAGGTGAGATTAATGCCAAGAAAGAAACTTTTATATCGCAGAATAAGACCAGTTGTCGCCCAGCGGTGTCAGATCCAGAGGTCACCTTTAGGGGAGTACAATATTGTGCTTGGTTTGGTTGGTGGTAGGACTTTGTTTTTTTCTGACTAGCTTCCACTAAGTATGTCTTCATAACAAAAAAAAAAAAATGTTGTGTACCGGCACTCAGAGGTAAGATAGCCAGTTCCCTGTTGAAGATTCCAGGAGAAGTATGCGAAAAAAAGCCATGAAGGACTATGTGAGTTTATCTTGAGTGCCGAAGTTTTGATACCCGTCCCTGATGGCTGTTGGTGATTGAGAGCCCTTGAAACTTGTTCCTTTGTACACGAATTTCTCGGAACTGATAAGAATAGAATCCTTTGAAGATTATTCAAGTTCAAAGCTTTTCTGCCGTATGATTAGATGAGGAGCACCTCTTTTAAGAGGCTATCATTCAAATGGTAAGCAAAAGATGATTCTGATCAACTCCGAAACGTTTTTTTTATGATTGATAGACCGTCGTTTGACCACAATCTCATCTGATGTTAAGTGACGATGAAGCACGATGGTTTTAGGACACCTATTCACTCTTAAAAATACCCATGTTAAGGTAGCAGGAAACACTGACGACGGCAGAGTCACACACCTTGGCTGTTCTTATAATAGTGGTGGATTCGGAATAGGTGGTACACTAATCATGTAAGAAACACCATCTCATCATCATAACAGCCCACTTCTTTTAGTAGGTATTTTTGTTTTTGCGTGTGGTGGAGAGAAAGAGCTTCCTCGTATTTTGGCAGCAAACTAATTGAATTAAAAAATGGTGTCTCTGGGTGGTAAAAACCTAACACCTGAGGTACTTCGCTTTATGTTCGAATGATATGCTGTCAAAATAACTTTCAGAAGATTTTTAACGAATAAAAAAAAGAAATTTAATTATTTACCTTAAACCATACGTCCTTTTCCTGATAAAGGTGACACATTATTAATTATAATTAAATCCGTGGCGACTAATGGTGATCTCCAATAATAAACACTTAAATATTAAAGGATATTAATTTTACACAGCGCCATGTCCCAAACTATAATATAATACATTATATTTTAACTAATGAGAGGCCTGGGAAGCTTCGTTCCCGCCACCTAGTGTGTGTTTTTTATTATACGACGAGAAAGCCTGCCAGGCGGACTTAAATAAAGTCTGACCACCAACCAAACCAAGCACAATATATTGTACTCCCCATGGGAATCGAACCCGGGACCTCTGGATCTGAAATCGGTGGGTTAAACTACTAGACCACAGAGACGGTTAAAACTTCCCTCAGAAGATGCGTTTAGTTTTACATGCACACTCAGTAATAGACACTTGTTTCTTTCCTGTGATATTCTAATCCGAATTGTGTTGGTTCGATTCTCACCCGGTACAAACATTTTAATAAATAATAATAAATGTTACAGGACATTTATTTTACACAGTGCCATCTAACCCTAAACTAAGCATTGCTTGTAATATGGGAACTAGATTACGGATAGAATACTTAAATACTTTGTAAATACATACGTATATGATACAACACCCAAACACAGAACAAACATCTATATTTGTCACACAAATGTTTATCCTGGTTGGGAATCGAACCCACAACCAAAAGAAGCCAAAAGAAGGCAGAGTTACTACCAACTGAGCTATGAGGCTTGCGACGAATATAAATTCTTGTTCAGTGTTTGGGTGTTATATTGTATCATGTGTAGATATGTATTTGAAACATAAAGTAAGTCCCGTATTATTAAAAAAAATATTTGTAGGAATAATTATCTGGCATTATTAGTGTTTTTAATAGATAAAACACTTTAATTTAGTTTTTTATTTTATAGTTAATAACAAAAACGGGTCTTCATCGCGTACCTTTTTATATTCTCGACAGTTTCGACCGTGTTACAACGGCCGTGGTTTTTATTTTATGTATTAATGTTTCGATGTTAGTTGACTTTCAACAATCACTCATTCATAGGAAACTGTGTACAATTCTATAATAAGCTAACGAGCCACCAAAAATTCTGCTCACAAATGACAAAGATTCAAAACAAGTGACTTTATCGTCGATAATAGCGCGTGGTCCAATATTCCTATACTAGTGGCGGCAGCTAAATGATGATTTCACAAATGTAAACAATCTACCAAGCAGGCGGTTAGGTAGTTGAAAATATTTTAAACCACCTAGCTAAATGTTATTTAAACTTTGTTACTATTGAATGGATCATCAAAAAACTAACTAGACCGAGGTTCTTGCCTTTCTCCTCGAGTGTTGGTCGCGGTTCCGAACAGGCGGTAGAATTGCCGTTTTAACATGATCCTAAAAAATTTGAAGTTAATGAATCAAAAAATGTTGACATTTATAATAATAAATATACAGGACATTAATTTTACACTACACAGCGCCATCTAGCCCCAAACTAAGCATAGCTTATAATATGGGAACTAGATTACAGATAGAATACTTAAATACCAAATTTTTGTAAATGCATACGTACTATATGATACAACACCCAAACACAGAATAAACATCTATACTCATCACACAAATGTTTGTCGATTCCCAACCAGGACAAACATTTGTGTGATGAGTTAGATGTTTGATCTGTGTTTGGGTGCTGTATTGTATGATAAGTATTTAAGTATTCTATCCGTAATCTAGTACCCATATTACAAGTGCTTTGCTTAGTTTGGGACTAGATGCGCTGTGTGTGAAATTATTGTCCTGTAAAAAAATGAAATCTAAAAAATAAGAAAAAATATATTGCAAAGTGTAAAGTCAGATTCACATGAAATTCTGCAGGTATAAACGGAAATAAATAATCTGTGCCTGTGGTGCGCTACTCTTTCTTAAAACGCAGTAAAAATGAAAATATATGGAAAAGAGTGTTGGTATGGAAAACCTCTTGTCCATATATTTTGGTTTGTATTCGTTTTTAGCAAAAGTAACGCATCAAAAACTCAAATTATCCCTATCCGATTATACCTGCAAAAATGTTTTACCATTTCGATAAGAAAATTAAACTAAGTATTTACTAGCGAGCGAAAATCAGCGGTAATCTGTTGTGGTTCAACCCACCGATTTCAGATCCAGAGGTCCCGGGTTCGATCTGGTTTGGTTGGTGGTAGGATTTTGTTTAAGTAGTTGTTAAAGCTAGCTACCACCATCTTACCTAATTCTGTCGCCATAACAATAATTCATAAATGGTTGTGTTCCGGCATTTCGAGGTAAGATATAGCCAGTTCCTCTGTTTGTTGAGGATTTCAGGTGAAGTGCGCTTTGCCATCATAACTTGAAAATCAGGTGAGATGAAGGCCGAGTACATCTCCGTCGTACATCATTCTCCTGCCCTTATCCCACGCTAGGTGGGGTCGGCACAACATGTTCTCTTCTTCCACTCACTCCTATCAACCGTCAACTCTGCATCTACACCTTTCATACCCATGTCCTCTTTCACACAATCCATCCATCTCTTTTTCGGCCTTCCCTTGCTCGCATGTCCATCCACGCTCAAATTCATAACCCTTTTGGTCAAATGACTATTATCCCTCCTCATTACATGCCCATACCATGCCAACCTAGCACTCCTCAACTTTTCTACAACTGGTGCCACTTTCAAACTTCCCAACTTTTTCAAACTACAATAAAAATAAAATGGGAAAGTGAGACTACTGGGCCTTCTGTTTATTTGAGAAATTATCACTCTTAACGAAATTCGGATATAGTGAGTCATAGATATAGTGCATTATTATAGTATGGTAATATAGTGATGGTGTTCACCGTGGCGGTTGCGGCTTTGAAATCGACCCCTCCAACTCGACCCATGGATATCGTAAAAGCCGACAAGGGAGATATCCCTTGTCTGCCCGTCTTCTGGTGATAACCAGAAGACGGGCAGCAGCTTCCTTCTTTGTATTATCTACATCTTTATCATCACCAATCAGCCTACCAAGAGTCGTGATTGGCCAAACCCAGCTTTCTAGTTTTTTTTTTTCAGCTTTGGAGCAGGCTCTGGGATAGATCCACCTGGGTACCACGAGCGAAGCAAAGGCAAAGGCTTGTTACAAATATTGTTACATAAAACATTATGTGTGGTTGTAAGTAAGAGTAGTTACTTAATGGGAGTAGGTACCAACACGATATCGACCAATTAAATAATGTGGCAAATGTTTTACATACGTGGGTGAAGCGTGACACGCGATCTATGACATAAGCCTTTGAATACAGCAAAGCAATACAATAATAAAAATGTAACGGTCCAAATATGTTTTAACTTGTCTTTTTTTTATCAAAATAAACTTATATAATAAACATGGCTGTAAACACAGCTTTAAAAAACCAATGAGGTTTATCTTAAAACTAGCTTATTCACAATAATTACGTTTTAAAAACTAAAAAGAAGAACCGACTTCAATGAAGAATATGATACAATTTGGTTTACACAGACGACTTATTACCTATTACCAATTATTTTTATGACAGACGGACAGATAGACAGACGCGTGATCCTATTAAGGGTCCGTTTTTTCCTTACTTTTGAGGTAATACACCCAAATCGCTTCAAGTGTGCCTATAATATTTGAAGAGTTCCCTGGATTTTTCCAGGATCATCAGATGTCATCAGTCATGACAATGGGATCACATGTGTAATATACCCTTTCAAACAAAAAAAGAATTTACCAAATTGGTTCAGACGTGTTCGAGTGATCGGGGAACAAACATAAAAAACCAAAAAAAATGATTCCGACGAATTGAGAACCTCTTTCTCTTTTTTGAAGTCGGTTAAAAATAGCTGCAAACAGCAAAACATAATTTGTTCACATAATGCAGGTATCTACTCGCTAAGTTAGATCATTTATGAAATGTAAACCAATATAATTTCTATCATGTAATTTTCAATGTTATTTAGAAAAAAAAAATACATTTAATATCCATTGGTGTAATATAATTCTATAAATAATCAGTAAGTCATTCAAAATCCGATGAACCAAGTAACTCGCTGTCCGACTAGTCGCACGGTGGCAGGTGCATTCGTTGAACTATATGCAAGTTGTGCGTTTGCGTTCACCACGAATTGTATGAAAATTAATACATAATCACCATTCGCGGTGAGCAAACGCGAATAATAAATATTACAAGACAGGATATTTATTTTACACAGCGCCATCTAGCCCCAAACTAAGTTTAGCTTGTAGTATGGGATCTACATTACGGATAAAATACTTAAATCCTTTTTGTAAATACCTACATACGTACTATATGATACAACACCCAACCACAGAACAAACATCTATATTCATCACACAAATGTTTGTCCTGGGTGGGAATCGAACCCACAGCTTACAGCGCAGAAGGCAGAGTTACTACAAACTAAGAGGCTTGTTAATCGAGTGAACTTCAACTCGCACTAGGCACGCTGTTCTAGTACTTTTTACGTAACCGTTAAACAAGAATGCAACACAGGCAGGTCTGCAACACTTCCGCCTTCGAATCCAAGTGGTACGTGAAGCAAGACCTCGAGGAGAAGCCAAGGTCAGGACAAACGAGAAGCACACCAGTTCGTGATTTTGCTAAACTTCGAGAAGCTTACCATTTCGTGATTTTACTAATCTTTTTTTTATTGTACTGCTGGGATGTGCTCGGCCATCTCACATTTTTCAAGTTCTCACAGCTTTCGCGTGTGTCAATCAGTACGGAATATATTTCGCAGTTTCCCATATCACCTTATTATTAAAACTAATGAATGATCACAGACACTGTTCACAAGAACAGGCTCCAATTTTACTAACCCAATGGATTCACTATGACAATGGCATCGTCGCAGAACTGCCACTATAGTGCAAAACAAATTGTATATTTAGTAGTATAAAAGTAAATGTTAAGTACATTGTGACTTTCCACTTTTTTATTAGATAAAAGCGTATTTTTTTGTGTTAAATTGTTTTTTTCTTTTTCTCTTTTAGTTTTAATTTGCTATATTTTTTGTAGTTTTATTAACATTTGATAAACAGGGATTTATAAACAGACAGTGTTTATAAATCCCTGTTGATAAAATGTAACGTTTTTAGCTGTAAGATAAACTCTAACATTTATCGGTACATAATGTATAAATTAGAGGCTGTGTTTGTATAATAAATAAAATAAAATGGGTGCCTTTTGGTATTCTAGTGGCCATTCTAGGATGATCCCATTGTCAGAGTGAAGCGATTAGTTTAGTAGAATCGGGGCCTAGGATGTTTACGGCCCATTGACAATAACTAAGATTTAAGTATCAAATCCTAGACTACAAACGGTTTGTCTATAACAGCTCAGAGGCATGTCTTAAAAACCGGTCAAGTGCGGTCGGTCACGCAAACCAATGGTTCTGATTCTGCCCCACCCAAGGTAAGAAATCACGTTTCTTGTATCATAACCTTCAGCAACAACGTATTAATGTCCACTGCTGTAAAGTGCCGCTAAAATTTGAGAGTTTTGCCATAATCACAACGATTGATTTTGTTTTACCTTTTTGGGCCAGGCCGCCCGGCGCAGTATAATTTGTGTTTACCTACTCATTTTATTTTATTTTTCTTTACCTATTGTTACTAGATTTAAGTTAGTACCTATCTGTGTGTGTTCATGCGCTGTGTTTGTTCTTGATGCCAAATAAATATTTTTCTTTCTTTCTTTCTTTATATTTCACATTATTTAACTATATGACATAATTGACACGCGGATTGGTGATCGCAGTAAAGGTGTCGGATAATACACATAAGTAAGATCCTTTATTCAGCTTCTACGACATCCGCGGGCTGAGTTAATAAATAAATATTACAGGACATTCATTTCACACAGCTCCACCGAACCCCAAACTAAGTATAGCTGGTAATATGGGAACTAGATTACTTATTAATTATATATATTTTTTGTAAATACATACTTATCATACAATACAATACCAAAACACAGAATAAACATCTATATTCATAAATATAAATGTTTATCCTGGGTGGGAATCGAACCCACAACCTACAGCGCAGAAGGCAGAGTTACTACTGCGAGGTCGATTCTTAAGCCGCGACGTGCTTTAATTAAATTAAATTTGAATTATTTGTTCTTTGCGGCAATATAATTACGGACTCAAATATCTACAACGGGTATTGAGATAAAGCCGCACCTCCTCCGCCTCTCCTTCCGCCGGCACCCTTAGGGTACGCAGCCTATAAAAAAACATTACAAACTGCCTGTCTATAATAGCGGCATGTCATAAAACCGGTTCAAAACATGAGTGAGCTTCCGCAAACAAGACCCACCTCGGAAACCAAGCCACACCATGACTTATGACTATCTGCCTACACTACGCCATACGTAGTTATTTGTGTTATGAGTGGGCGACCTCACAGCTCAGTTGGTAGTAGCCCTGCCTTCTGTAGGTTGTGGGTTCAATTACCACCCAAGACCAAAGCGTTGACTTACCATTGTGTGATGAATGAATATAATTGTTTGTTATTTGTTTGTATTGTATGATAAGTATGTATTTACAAATGAATATATTAAAGTACCTATATAAATATTACAGGACAAGGCATTAGTTTCACACAGCGCCATCTAGTCCCAAACTAAGCAAAGCTTGTAATATGATAATGATAAATGAGAACTAGATTAATACGCTAACTGGCTATCTTACCTCTTGTTGTTGAATTGTTGTTGTTCAGACAACTCACAACAACCATCAATTTATTACCTACCTTCTCACCTCCCTATCCAATATATACATTCCACCCTCATTACCTGGACAAGCAATAAAAAATCACTCTCACGTCCGTTCGCGTCGCAACAACTGGTCGAGCCATCTCGCTCCCAAAAATCATCAAAAGTTTATAAACGCGAACAACAAAAAAGACAAATTCAGTGCCCTCCGCCAACATCATCAAAAAGAACAATCGTGGAAGAAAGAAAACCAATAACCAATTCAGAAGATACCGAATCGCCGTCATCTCGTGTCTATCATCTCATCCAGCGAGCCGATCACGTATTCCTTCCTTCATTTCTAACTTCGTTCGGTTGTTATGGCGACAAAATTAGGTAAGATGGTGATTAGATGGTAAGTAGCTAGCCAGTCGGACCTAAACAAAATCCTAGCGCCCAACCGAACCAAGCACAATATTGTACTCCCACTGGAGATCGAACCCGGGACCTCTGAATCTGACACCGGCGGGCGAACCACCTGACTACGGAGGTGGTCTTCATTTCTAAAACCTCTAAGTTAAGTTATAAGGAACCGCGCCGATCATGATCATCACGCGCAATTAATTCGAGTTTCTTGATATGATTTCGCTTCTGCATCTTCAAATACGCCAATTTAAACCTAAACACCACAGCACAAAGTTCAAGACACGTTACTGAGTTCACGCCTAAGACTCGGGATTTCACTGTTTAAGTTGTAATTCAAGCTAGCGCACATCCGACAGCATTGGTCGAATGCGTAATATCCAGCGATTGATTAGATACGGCGGTACCATCTATGCAGATGTGGTTTGCGCAACCGACGCTCGCTTGGAACGGTCATTTGGTGGTAATGCGAAATAGTGATAGACATTATTATTGTGTAAAATTACCTCACGCGAAATTCAGATTCGTTTTTATACATCACCTGTTAATGGTCGTCGAGTGTTCAATAAGAGGATCATACCGTTTACCTGTCCATATAAAAATAAATAGCTCTTGTCTACCTCGGTTAATCGATTACGGATATACCTACTTAATACTTATTTGAAATAGATAGAAACACTTTACTGTAATACACCCTAGGAAACATACGGAAAAACTTAACAAACTCATATGTTAAAATCGGCGGTATTATCGCTAAAAAAGCGATCTCTACCAGATACAACAAACAAGACAAGACAAACATTTACGTACTACGCAAATGTTTGTGCTAGGTAGGAATCGAGTGCACGGTATCCACGACTACAGAGAGTCGTGTTTACCGAAAACTATGTCGCACGTACATAACCCTGAGGAAGCTCAATCCGCAAGATTCCATTTGACGGTCTCATGGTGACCTTTCCTCGCCTTCAAGGGTGCATTCTGGCATTCTTCCGAGACTCGTGCACCGCCCATTTCCAATTTGGCCCGTTCGGCCGTACCGGTTTTGAGGCAGACAGGATTCCCTGCCTAATCAGGTTTCTTCACACCCGATGAACCTCATTTTTGAGGTGAGATGACTCCTCAGGGTGAAGTGTGCTTCCACCTCACACTCATGAAAAGATAGAGCGATTGTTTCAAGTCTCACTATAACATGAGACTTGAAATAGTCTGCGTCACAGATAAAAAAATACAAACGGTCTGCATAGAGATCCCTCGCTTCTAAATTACAAGTTAAACTTAGCTAGAGCGATGAGTCATGTAATGACTGTACCTTAGGCTTAAAAAGGTGCCAGATCACAAAACCAAGGAACTATAATGCACCTATACCTACTAATCTGACTCCTAAATATATCTGTCATCTGTATCACAACCTACCTACAGTTAATAGTCCAATCTATAATTAAACTTACCTAATTCATATTCTGTTAAGATTAAGAGAACCTTTGCAAGCCTGTTTATGAGTTATATGAATAAATGTTTTTATAATTATTTTATTACTACCTTTGGCCTATCAAAATTCGACACCAGGAGCTAAGGGCTAAGCTTTTCCCCGTCTTACAAAAGGAAAATAAAAATATCCCTAATCTAGTTCCCATATTACAAGCTATCCTTTTTTTTTTATTCAACTAGGAGACGGAATAAGCAAGTAGCCCACCTCACGTTAAGTGCATCTCTTGCCTATAACAATGCCTTACTGCGTAGGTCACATCCACAAAGAACGCAGCCTACACGGCACTGCATTGCGCCCGACAACTTGAGGCATAAAGGTGTTAAGCCTCGCGTGCCCGTAATTTAACCGTAGTTTGGGCTTAGATGGCACTGTGAGAAATTAATGTCCTGTGTAATCTCCAGGAAATCGTTTCTGCCATCCCGTGGAGATCGAGACACTATCAAGACACCGATTGGAATCCAGACGATACCAGGAGCTCAGTGACAAAAACACGTACAGATGATACATATTAAGATTTAGCTACCTGCTCCAAGATGTCGGAATCTAACCTAAGTTAAATGACAATCAGTGTCTACGTGCCTAATCTTGTTTTTAAGTTTTCTTAGACAACATTGGCGTGGTGAGTAAGCCAAGCGGAGTTTTAGACTCGGTTTTAATAAATAAATAATATTACAGGACATTAATTTCACACAGCGACATCTAGCCCCAAACTAAGCATAGCTTGTAATATGGGATACTAGATTACGGATAGAATACTTATAAACTTTTTTTTTGTAAATACATACGTACATATATCATACAGCACCTAAACACAGAAAAAACATCTAAATTCATCGCACAAATGTTTGTCCTGGGTGGGAATCGAACCCACAACCTACAGCGCAGAAGGCAGAGTTACTACCAGCTGAGCTATGAGGCATGCCAAGTGATACCATTTACCTAGTAATAACATGGAATCGCAGAAGCCTTGACCCTTGCTGAGGCAAGGTAGGAGTGCATTTCCTACATTATGTGTCCATGATATGCATGTTATCATAATTACTCCCACCGGTGTCTATCCCCAAGACATAGGTTGTTTCTATCCCCAAGGTGTACAGTATGGTTTGGTTGATGCTAGGACTTGTTTCAAGTCCGCCTACCACCATCTTACCTAAGCCTGTCGCCATAACAACAATTACTAAATATTTGTACACTGCCATTTAGAGGTGATATAGCCTCAGTCTGTTGAGGATTCCGGATGAAGTGCACTTCCGCCTTCGGTCTTATCGTAACATGAAAACAGGCGAGATGAAGTCCAAGCGTCGTTTAATAACAGAAAAACTATTGAACATAAAATAAATAATCTGAAAACAGAAAGATATTTAGTAATCCAAATTTTCAAACGAATTTAACGGATTTGTTACTAAATATCTTTCTGTTTACAGATTATTTACTTTGTACAGTGGGTTTCCGCAAAATAACTATCGCCTGAATCAATTAGCTATTGAACACAAGCCTGCTCTTAGCGATGTGATAAGGTACACAAGATTTTTAAAACATAATTAAATATGACAAAACATTCAATTGACACGTCATCATCTAGCCCCAAACTAGATTTCGGATAGAATACTTCGTCATTATCATTATCAGTCCAGCATCCAGATACAATACAGGATGACAAGACTCTGTTTGGGTTTGGCTGTGGCGCGTATACTTCGATGGACCTCTTTTCTTCATCTTCGTATTTACGTACCCAATTACCCATTCAAGTCTTTATTGCAAAATCTCATGAACAATGTCAGCAAGGTATTGCGACATGTTACATTATCATGAGGTACCTACCTACTCAACATCTTGTGTACTTATTTATTTAACATAACGGAGTGTGGTTATAGTATTATCGTTAATTCTGTGATTATCTTTACAATAGCCATTTTGTTAATATATAAAATACAATCAGTCATACCTCCTCTAACTCAAGGCTGTTGTAGAAGATAAGTCTGTCTGCAGAACGGCCTATTAAATGGGCCTATTAAATGTGCAAAAGCATAGATCTTTTTTAAACTTAGAACTAGCTTACGTCCATTACTTTGTTCACGCCATCTCGTGATAATTTCCCTAAACCTTTTCTTACTGCCATGCCACCGCGAAAGGAAAAAAAATCTAGTTAATAAACTAGATTTTAATATTCTATATAGCCATTTTAAAATTATATTGGAATTCATGGGTAGTTATCATATTTATTGAGCCCTGGTTAATTGTCTAAGATAAAAGTAGCACAAGGCACTCCTTTGAACATAGACCATCTGCCAGTAAAAGTCCCGACAAATCGGTCCAGCCGTTTAAGAGATTAGCCAGAGCCATCAGACAATTTTTATTATTTTAAGTACCATAGATCTAAATTAAATAAGAAAAAAAAAAAAAAAGTACCATAGATATACTTTCAACTTTAATTGTTTGTATAGATTGGTCAGCTCTTGACCTCAAATCTTGCACAAGCAAGGTTGATGTCTATGATGGAGAGTTCCCAGAATGTGCCTATTAACTCTCATCTTGAAGACACTAGGACAATAAATGAAATATATATCAAAAAGGTTTTCCAACTGTAATTAAATTACAATGCAATCTCCATGCATGATAAGAGGATTATGGCTAAATACCAGCCTTGGAGAAGGCTCGTTTGCGACACTGGATAGTTTACAACTGTGAATATTGATAAGTGCTCCTAATACCGAACAAGCATGGTAGTAGGATGATGTTTTTTTGTAAATTAACACAAAAAATCTTACTTATCTTCGATAATCAACATACCTATCTTTAATTAACATAGATGGTAAGAAAAATAAAACATGAATAAACACTATTGCATCTACTAAAGTAGGCTAAATTATTGAAATTAGACCTAACAACCTTTTTAGGGGTAAATACTAGCAGGCTTTTTTACTAAGCCTGCTGTCTGTCTGTCATCAGTCTGTACCTCATGAATATGTAGACAGTTTTTTTTTTATATTGAGAGCTGAATAAAAAGAAGTTATCAATTCCAATTGAGAAATCACCTTGTATATGATACAAAACTAGGAAATAAAAACACAATAGGTACTTGCTATTGCTACTATGTAAATTAGGTAAGAATTAAGTTGTGTGCATAATTAGCAGGAAAATTTGCTAAATACATGTTAAACTTAATATTTTCCTTATGAAAAATACCTTCCTCATCTTTTTTTTATGTTAATGTCTCACTTTTACGAGCTGCTCCGGCAGGACAATCCTATTCTATAATACAGGAAGGAGAATAAAAAAAAGCTCAATCTGTCTCTATTTCATATCAAAACTGTAATTAATTTAACAAAACCAAACTGAGAACAACTTCGACTCTACTTCTTCAACAATGATTCAAAGAGTTATGGCCATCCGGGAATGGCTTAGATCCATTTCCGGATGATCTCTGAACCCTAATAAGTTTCCACTATGAGAGACCTTTTCTCCAATTAATATCAGAATGTCTGAAAATCTGTTTATGTAAATGAATCTAAGAGAAACACTAAACAAAGGAGCAAATTTGCATATACAATTTAGCCATTAAAATGTGGGACAGGGTCAGATGGTAGGCCTAACCATATTTAAAACAATACTGACAATACTTAAGTTTACGGTAATGTTATTCATATGAAAATGTATGTTGCGGTTTTACATTATATAACAGAGACATGTCAAACCAGAGCAAAATTACTTAATGTTGAGTTCTTATGCCTTCTTATTCTTATTCTGAGTGGGGGTGACCAAGGCCTGCACTGACATCCTGCCTTGGGTTGTATTGTGCATTGTACCCCATGGTTTGAATTAACCCTACCCCAGCCAGCCCTGCTCCTTAAAATACTGGAGCAGGACTTTGGAATGTTGGTGACGCTTACTATCCAACTCAAACCATGGACACAAGAAGATCATGACCTATACAATATAATCAAGGGTTTGCTGTTAGAAAAATATACAAGGGATAAGCTCATCTACATTCATAATTTATCTGTTTTATTTGTTTACATATATACCTTCAGCCTTATCTTAACTTGTAACCAGGTGAGATGAAGGCGAAGCACTAATCATGCCAAAATGTATCCCATGTAATCCCCCTACAATGTTCACCTAGATGAACCAATAGACAGTCTGTTAAAATACATTATTCAAATAATATACTCATTAGATTGGCAAATTAAGTACTTCCAAAGGTCAGTCAGATGTTTGAAGATGGTCAAAGTCACAACATTGACCCATATGACGGTTTGAATGGATAGATTTGAAAAGCAAATTAATTGATGTACCTACTTCTATCAGTAGTCATTGTTTTGTTTACATCGGAGGCACATTACTCTTTATTGACCATGGTGAACGATGTTGATGAGTCAATGCATGTAATTGAGGGATATTTCTAAGAACATGTTGCACTCACCTAACTCATGTCATGTTGATATTCCATTTAATGTGACTAGCTACCACAAGTCCTATATTTATGATTCTAATAGGTTTTTTGTAATAAACAGATAATGTCCTTGTACCTATTTGCGAAAGACATTTTTTTGACATCATTTTTTATCTGAAATCCAGAGCATTGGAGATGTAGCCTTTTGCCTGCAGGAGTGCATAAATAATGATAAATTATTGTTAGTAGAAACAAATATGTTAGTATACATTAACAAACAAGTTATAAGAATTATAGCATTAAACTATACATAACAGAGTATACCCAGTTGTCTGGGAAATTAAATCAAAGATTATACCTAAAAACAAGGCATAATCTTTGAAATCCTCCATTGGCCTCCATTAGTAAATAGTGCAACAATAACAAGAGATGCAAATGTGCTACATACCTGTATGTGCCAGCCTGCGGCCGACGAGAGGGCTGTCGAGCAGCAGACGGCGGAGCGACCAGCGACCAAGTACGCCGCCGCCCCAGCCGCAGCCGCCGCCACTACCTCGCCGCATGCCTTCCCGATCCCGGTCCACCATCACTGATCACTCATAACACGCTCCGAACTACGCGACCGACGACCCCGCCGCCAAATCACACACTGCTGCCTGTGCCTGTTGCTGTTGCCGACATCGGAGCGCGACACGACAGTCTTTGTATTTGCAACACTAGGTATGTAACGAAACGGCTGATCAGCGGGAGAAAGTGTCGGGTCACAGATGCACTAAGTCTCAGTCTCTGTCTCTGGTGGGGAGTTAGGATACCATTGCACCGTCTGTGTCTGTCTCTCTCTATTGCCTTGGAGCAGGGGTCCATGGAAAACTTGCAATCACTGACATTGAACAGGCGAGTTTTTGTGAGGACACGTACCGAATGAAATATTAGCTTATTACAGACATCGCCACTGCACCGCCCGAATGAGTTCTGTTAGGTAATTTTAGTTAGTAATATCCACAACAGGCAACATCCCTATAATATATTTATTTTCGATAATCACAAACAAATCGCTTTGCAAACCGCCCGCGACCACCAACCAAACCAATTCCAATTCTAATCCAATCCAATCCCAACCCAACCACAGACAGACAGATTCCAACGTGTTGCCACCTTACATTTTTTAAGGAGCTAAATCTATCATGAAATGTCACCAGATAATGGAAATTTCTTTGGAAAAAAATCACCAGAAATCGCTAAAATCTTACGTACACGTGCCTAAATTTATCTTCTATCTACCTTTCTAAAATCCAGGGTTGATGATCTCCACCCCAAAATTGCTTAGTCTAGAAACAAAGAATGCGAAACGCCTTAAACGTATCACCAGATACAGGTTTGAGCCAGTTTTGTAATTCATCTGGTTGTTCTCACTCACTTCTATACTAGGTAGTGCAGCGGAGTACATGTATGTTATATTTATAATGGTTGTGAAGATGGAAAGTAAATAAAAATCCAATGTCTCAACTAAACTTTTGTTTAAAAAATAAATAGCTAAATAATGGTTTCCTAAAATTTGCAGGCGAGGGGTTAAGATTGAACCGTGAAAATGGTCCTAAGGCTAGTGTCGTCAAAAAGACTAAAAGGATTCGGGCGCCAAACGAGCACATAAAAACACCTTTACCTTAAACCAATCTCCAAGCTGTAAGTTGTACATTGAAATTTGAAAGTTGAAAAGTTAAAAATTACCACGGATATTGAAACTACAGTAGTAGTCCTAGAGACTTGTGTTTGAACGATTACATCAATATATTTTTTTTTTAACCCTTGATACAATTTTCTTTATTTATTCAATAAAAACTACAGATTACCTAAGGACCGTTAGAAACGGCCTATAGGTAACTCAACTGTTCCAGACCAGTACCAGACGGAGAGTGCCCAAGACACTGGCTGCATTGCCACGCTGAATAGCTATGCTAATTCGCTGGCCTAAATAAGAGCCAGCCCTCGGGTCACGTGTCGCCTCAATCAAGAGCCCCGCAAGATTTTTGAAAACCCGGAGGGCACCGGCTCCCCACAGACCCAAGGTCTCCACCCCAAAAGGCTCAAATAGGTAAGCTCTGTCGAGACCACTATATTTGCGCCTTTTGTGATCCTCGGCTGAATCAGCCGCCGCACCAGCCCTAACTGATGTCCCAGGCAGATGAGATGGCGCTAGGGTGTCGACGCAGGTAGCGTCCCACACCAAAGGCCTACCCATTTCCCAAGGGACAAGAGTCATACCGTTGGGCCGCTTACCATCATCACGTAACAGACCATTCGGTTCAAGAACGGCTGGCACATTGACACTGTTAAAAGCTCGACGGATAATGTCATTAAGACTTGCATGGCGCGAAATCCTGCCGGCAGATCTTGTGCACGAAAGTCCGTGAAAACCAAATTGATCTACGGCCGCACCGCACCGGCACTGGTGAGAGGCGCAGCATCTTGCACCCAACCGAAGACAAGTGGCAATACGGAAAGTTACAGGATCCATAAGTGTACCGGTATTGTAAGATGAATGTGCTTGCAGCCAAAGACCTGTTTCCCATTTTGAAACAGCTAAGAGACGAGCACGATCTGTGGAGTTTGAGCACGTATGTAATACATAATTCCGTGTCAACTCGCACAGAGGCCCGTCCCACTGCCGTTGTGCCGAAAGGTGTTTTGGGGGATCGGTATTAGGACAAGTACTATGCCAAGCATTTCGAGCCACGTCAAGATAAGAAATTTGGAGTATATTGCCTGGAACAGCCGAAATTGATGGTGTTAGAATTTTCTCAACCAAAGAATGTGTACTATAGACGGAAGACAAGAACGCTGGCAAAGCAACACTAGAAATTTTGCGTATACCTAAGCCACCCAATCGAATAGGCAATGAGGCCTGCAACCATGCTCTGTCATCCAACTCAATATTTAAAACCGTGGAAAGGGTGTTCTTTATTATGTTGTCTAAGCATAAGTAAATTTTGGGACAAAAAAGCAAAATTTTATAATGCTGAAAGCCATATGTGAGTTAATTTTTGCAAGTCTGTCCGAAACCTTCATAAAATTTTGAATTTTGTCGTCGACGAAACCCGGAAAAGATTCATCAAGAATTGGTGAACCTAGTAGGTGGAGTGAACTCTTATCTACAACAGTAATATTGGAAGCCAAAGTCTCAAACTTTTGAATAATTGAATTTCTATCCAAACATGTATCTGAAATGTATATTTCACATTTCAAAAATTTTTATTCTAATCCAATCTGCCAAAATTCATCTATAATAATTTTTAGATCGCCAAATACTGAGTCCACATCGCCACCCAGGGTTCCGTCATCGAGATACCAAACATTCAATTTAGATTTCAGGCGTTGAATAATTGGGTGAATGGCAAGGCTAAAAATGGCCGGGCCTAGAGGGTCACCTTGCTGACAGCCAACTGCAGATGAAATAGTTTGGTATTAAATCTTAATTATGCTATGGTTAGTATTTAAATTTAGTTGGTTGAGATGCGGACAAGTTGCATCTTGTTCTATGGACTAATTTGTTACAAGGTTTTTATTTTAATTCATCCTAAGTTTTAATTTGTTTGTCCCGTCTAATACACTGTAAATTTATCTATATTGATTGTTTTTTCTTATTATTCCCAAAATAGGCTAATTTGTGAATTGAAATTGAATTGCTAATTGGTGACTTTGCGAATGCATCGGTATTTTGAGTAAAAATAACAATCTACATACCGATAAGGCTTCTAATTGTTACCGTTGGGCCTCCCTTGCTAAGCTGTGTAGTACCCGCACGCGTCGAAAAAATTCATTCTTGAAATTAAATCGGCCGCGTTTCCTAACCTATGTCCAACGCTTGAAATGCGGGACAGGTTTCGTCAGGGTTGAAGTAACTCTGGCTAAAAATAGGTTACCCTGAATGATAGGTCACCCCGTATCATAGGGCGCTATTTCAGCGCAAATCCAGAAAGTGGAAACGTGGACTAACAACATTATTCTCCACGATTAGAACTGTTTTTCCAATGAAATAGTAGGCCAATCTGAATTAAAGCCTTCCCACAACATGGGAATATAAAAAAACTAATAGATGCCCAGGAAAACTGGATAAAATTAAAAAACAAAAATTTTACTTGTGGCTTCCAACGACGCCGATAGAAAAGTCTCATCCGATTTTTAACCTCTCAAGACAAAATGACCAACCTAACGAAATCAACAAAAGTAACTGAACTGTCAAATCAAATTCTCAGAGCATGTTTGAAACTCTGGTTCGATTATTGAATGTCGTGTGATACAACACTACAGTAGGTACATATTGTTTCGGTGGAACTTCCATCCTGCTGGTCTAATGACCGGTTAATATCAACACCAAACATAGCTAAAGCTAAGGTAAGGGCCTCTTCGATTTGACGCTATTTGTTGAAATCGTTTACTAGGGGACTTTCCTCCCGTAACCAGTAGAAGTTTTTACTAAAAAAGTAATGCTAGGTTAAATATTATATATCACTAAATGAAGAAAATATGTCGCTAAACGTATGGATAATTCACCAGATCTAGTGAAAAAATCACCAAGGTGGCAACACACATAGAGACTCAAAGAGTATAATATAGTTTAAAAACACTCCGTCCGTTCGATCGAGGAACATAGATGGTCTATGCTTTTATATTCCAATCTATTACTGTCAGACTCTTTGATTCCAATGTAGACCACATTCCACATACCATGGACGTATTAGACAAAGTTTGTATGTTAGGTCCATGCCAAATACATAATGTATACGTTACAGAAGATTATGCAGAAGACCGAAGAGTATAATCAATATAAGTCCAAGAATATTTTTGTAAAAGTAAACACCATTTTTCCATATTATAATTATTGAATTTACTCCAGTGTTGAAAGCAGAATTTGCATGTTTGTCCTGTTCGATAGAATCAATGTTTGTCTATGGTAAAAAGCCATGAAGTTGTAAATTGACAAAAGTAAGAAAAATAAGAACGAGATTTATTTTATAATTATTTTATTTTATAAACGATATCTATCATATCCAGTTCTCTAACTTAGTGCAGAGTTTACAGGTTATGGGCCCAGAGGATTTTGACATGAAATAGAGTATAAAATTAACAAATACGGTGTCACTCCATTCTGCGGAACAGAATTTACCAACTGCCCCCTCAGCACGGGCCGGGGATAAAAATTTTGTCCCCTGTTTTTATCCACCGACGAGAGATAAAATTATCTTCTATACCATGCCTATATATCATATAATTTTATCGCACGGCAATAGAGGTAAAGATAAATTTATCCCCTTTTGACATTTGTGGTGGAAATATGTCCCCGTATCAAAGCATGCACTATGCCTACCGTGGATAAAAATAGTCCCCGTTTGACATAAGATAGAGTGAAGCTATTCACGATCCTATGAGGTATGAGGAGATTATTATTATTTCACGAAAAATATATATCTCGAGCATACTTTAATTACATTTTGACGCGATAAATGCAAATAATGGAGTAGAAACCGCACCGAAGATATATTATTAGAGATGCCAGCAAATCGTTCGAGCTTTCGGACAACGAATTCCAGCAAATTTTTCGTGTAAATAAGGATATGGCCCTGTATTTAACAAGCCTCACAGCTCAGTTGTTAGTAGCTCTGCCTGCTGCGCTGTAGGTTTTGGGTGCGACCCACCCAGGACAAACATTTGTGTAAGTGCACAATCCAGTTTAGTATAGGTTCATGACATGACGACTATACGAATATCATTCACACAAATTCACTATTCCGAATATGCATTGCAAATTTTAGGTTTCCTATACCTATTATGAATATGTTTGTCATACCTCTACATACCTACAGTTTTTGTTTGCAAGATTATCTTGCAAACAAAAACTTGAAAATATTTCAAATGAGTTAAGCTTCTTGCAAAAAAAAACTGTTACCTCCCGGCTTTTCTCCCTATCATACGAAGAAACTGAGAATCTCTTAACAGTGACGGTATATAATTGAACATATTTTCAAAATAAATTGTTTCCTCAAATCTTAGATTTAACTCGTTTCATTAACTCGTCTAGTTAGCGTTAGCACTAAAAAATATTAAGTAGTCCTAAATAATGTTATCAAACAATATAGATATAACATAGATGGGTAGAATTAATATTCATTCGGAATAATTTGTCACTATACACAAGAACCCGTCTATTACAAACCGACCAACCAGTCTATCCACGTAGTTGGTATTCCTGGTTCGTTCGTTTACCATTCCACTGTTGCATAGGATGCGTTCCGTTACTAGCCACTTTCACCGCGGTCGCTCATTTTGACGTTCCGTTTGTAACCGCGATGGCCGCGGTCGAGCTCAAGAAACATCATTGTGACGTCACCGACGTCGACTGCGACAAGCTCACCTACAAATATTACGAGGCACACACTCCAAACCACGAAGAATCCGACGTACGAATGCCAACGTATGAAAGACCAGCACTAAAGACTCTCGAAGCAAAACCGAGTGACTCGGAAATGATGCCAGAAATAAGAGCCCAAGGCTCGTTTCTAACCCGCACCTTCTTGAAACGGTAGAGGTGTTGAAGACCTGTGAAAAGGCGAGCCCAGAACGCCCGTGGTGCGAGGTGGGTCGGCGCTGGCGTCTATTGACACTGACAAGACAAGTGAGTGAAAAGAGAGACGAGGGCTACCTGGCTCCGAATATTATAAGTAGGTACTGCAGTAGTTAGGTATAGGTACAAGGTGAATTCAATTGGTTCCAGTCCCAGTCTGAAGTGACTTTTATAATCATTGTCCGCACAGTGGGCAATAAGATCTCTCTACGTGGTCATGTGCGGACGAAGTTCCCGTTTTCTTATATATTTTTTTTATTGATAATAGTCAAGCGTTTGACTAACAGCTTATATGTAAAACAATGTAAATCTTATTTCTTGCAACTACAAGGCTTCCCTCCAACCACTGCTCGAACTTTCTGATTACGATGGATTACGGTTACGGTACGGCGCAATACACTGAATACTGACGGAATCATCAGGCAAAGTTACTAGACACTTAGGTTACACCTACTTTTAGATATAATTAGGATATATTGTTTGTAGGTGTTTGTCGTGGGTAACAATTTTTTCTTTGTTTCTACATTAAACGGACGTTTTCGCTGTTTGTTTGTTTTTCCCTTCTTGCTCTTCGGGTTCACTTCGATGATACGACCTCAAACCGTTCCGGTGGAAGTCGATGTGCGGCTTCGACTGCGACGATCACAAGCAAGTGGAACGAACGGGTAAACGTGGCGTCGTCGTCACGTTCGTGGGCTTTGTGGGCGAGTAACGGAACGTACCTGTATACTGAGACTATACTCTTTGGTTTCATTGTTTGTTTTCGCTTTTCGTCTCGTTCTTATATGCTCAGTGGTCTCGTCAGCTCGTCGTTTCGATTTCGACTTCAAGTGGTTTCCTGTTGTGGTCTCGTGTCTATCAAGGAAATAAGCAATCGAAACATTTAAATTAGCTTTGTTTCTTTCTGTTTCTGGCCTATTGTTGCCTTAAAATGAAACACCACCTGATAAATATATACGTCTGTCTTGTAATATTAGGCACTGTGTTGTGTGATAGTAAATATTCTCGTAGTTCTAATGAAAAAAAGAAAAGCGACGTGGTGGATTTCAGAAAACTAGAAAAACCATTTAGAATGAACAAACTAAATATAGTGTGGTCAAAAGCACAGCATGTAAGTAGTTTTTTGGTCATTATATAATTTTTAGCCTGTTTGCCCACTGTTGGGTACAAATGTTAGTTTGTTATTATTTTTAGTTACCGGTTGTTGCAACCCACAAATAATTATATACATTGACTACGTAGGACGATTTACATTAGTTTGGGGTATGTTGTTGTGAATGGTATGGGTAATATTTTATTTTACTTGCAGCGTTTGACTGAGCCAAAGCTGAAATCTCTGTACAGTGATTTGATGATACAAGACAAAGAGGAGCTCACTCTGAAGCGGCTGAAAAGCGATGGCGGGGATAAGGAAGGGTTGAGGGAGGCTGAAATAAGACGTAAACTGACCAACATAATGTCAGCTTACGGACTCCGGGACCATTTTGATGATGATTCTCAACCACACAAAGAATATGCAGTAAGTAATTGCTAATAAACCGGTTGTGGCTTTAAAATAGACCCCTCCAGCTCAGCCTATGGATGATGTAAAAGACGAAAAAGCAATCTCAGCAGAAGCCGGTCGGCAGGTCTTGTGTACTATCTTCCATGGTTACTGCAATAACTCTGCCATTTATTAAATGTGGTAGTATGGCAAAACCATCCAATTTTGGAAGAGGCTCTGTCCAGTAGTCAACTCAACATTAGCCCAAAGCCTGACATTAGAAATACTTTACTGTGGATCACAGACTTCCTGAGAGAAAGATCAATTTGGGTAGTCTGTTGTGGTAGGCTGTTCGTCTGATCTATTGGCTATCAATGCCAGGGTATCAAATCAAATCATTTATTTGCAAGAATACATATGGTTGTGTGTACATAAGGTCATAAACATATGATTGTGAATGTACTCAGCCTGCATGCAGGCATGCAAATATTACAAATGTCATGCTAATGTCAATTATTACAATTATTGATATATGATAAATATTCATCAAGACTATAAAAACACACACAATAACCATTTGTTAAATTTTTTCTTAAATACAATTCCATTTAACACTTTAATTTAGTCCGGTAATTTATTATACATTTTTATACACATATTATAAACATTTTTCTTATAAATGTCTTTAGAGCAAAGATTTATATTTACAAAAGTGTTTAAGTAGGTATTTTATTTGTAATCTAGTTCCCATATTACAAGCAATGCTTAGTTTGGGGCTAGATGGCGCTGTGTAAAATTAATGTCCTGTAATATTTATTGATTTATTTATTCAGGGCTACAACTCTGCGTCGGACGACCACATAAACAAAAGCATATTCAAAGACAAGAAGCTGAACATGCTGTGGAACAAAGCTGAGACCTCGGGCTTCACCAGCGAGGAGCTAGCAGCTCTCAAGGAAGAGTTCACGCACCATCAGGATAAGATTGACCAGTATTACGAGATACTCACCGATATGGATAAGGCTGATGATGGCTATAAAAGTAAGTAAATAAATGTAATATACACCTAATGTGGGTATTTCAAAAATAAATAAATGGACAGCTTATGAGCTGTAAACATGCGTAGACAAGATCGCGTGAAGTACGCGTCCATTTCGCCCTTATCATAACTTGAAACCAGGTTTGATGGAGGCCAAATGCGTTCCTGTAATTTTTGACAAAAAAAAACAAGTAAGTACAGTATTGTGTAAAGATAAAAAAATGTGTTTTGTGTTTTGATTATCTAAAGCCTCAATGTTAAATGTAGTCACAATATCAATCCAATTTGAATCTGATTAAGGTTTTTCAATCGTGCGCTAGTGCTGTAGCGTTTGACCACCAGCTCACTTGAGAAACAAGGAAACATGTGGCTAAGATGGAGCATAATGTGGATGCATGTCTCAAAGGAACCTATTCACTCTGGACTTGAAGACTCCAAGGTTGTACTGGTGCGGAATAACAGAGGAGGGCAAAGAGTTCCATTCCATTCATTAATGATAAAGATAGAGTCAAAACGATAAATCCGCAGTGGAATATTTACAAGGTATGGTTGATAGAGTGCCCTAAAGCGATTTCGGATTGGACCTCACAAGGTCACCAGGGGCCTTAGCCTTTGGTGACCTTGTGAGGTAGATATAAGTCTGTAAAGATCACTGTAACTAAGATGTTTTTGTAGCATGTCAGCGCACTGTAGTACTATATAAAGTTATTTCGATTGGCGATAAAATTGATGATAAACTAGGGGCATTGAACTGACCCACATAAAGACATCAATAAAGTGTGCAGTAAAAAAACATGACATCATTGGCACAGAAATAGATTCTGTGTCTATCGAAATTAGTTTGGCCTTCATTTAAAAGCTTGGTAATTAGTCTGGCTGGCATTTTCAATCAATTAAGTAAACAAAAATCGGAATCTAAAAATGAGAAAAATAAATCAGATATCGTAAAGATCGTTTATGATCATTTTAAATCGTCAAATCTACCGCCTGTTCCTCTCTTCTCCACCTGATCACTACTCAGAGCGTAAGATCTCATTTGAGGGTCAGCTACCTAGAGGGTTGTCAGGGGCAATTCCAAAAGGTGTATAGAAAAAAAGTAAGTATGTAGTATTATGTATTAGTATTATATCCGTAATCTTGTTCCCATATTACAAGCTTTGCTTAGTTTGGGACTAGATGGCGCTGTGTGAAATAAATGTCCTGTAATATAGTAATAATCAACTTACGTTCGGCACATGGTTTGCAAGTAACTAGCATTCAACTAGTGATAGGTTGCAATCCTTTAGTATCAGAAAGTTGAATTTTCATAAAGTTGAATTCTCATAAAGTTGAATTCCCAAAATGTTGAATAATTTTTGATTCGCAAAATGTTGAATTCTTAAAAAGTTGAATTCCCATAATGTTGTCTTTTTTGGGAACACATAGTTTTATCAATCCCATTAGAAAAAAATAAATAATTCCCCCTTCTAATTTCCCCCATATTTTCATTTATTTGAACTAACAACGGAGTGTCTAGGACGAGTACTTTCAGAGATATGGCCATTTGAAGAATAACAGCTGTCATCAAAGGTACCTACTTATATCAAAACGTATATCTATAAGTCTATCCATACACTTTCTGATCCTAAAGGCATGTCTATAGGCAAAAAAAAGCATACGCGTCGAATAGTGTAGGAGTGTCACAGTCTACATCAACATTCAACATTTTAGGAATTCAACTTTTTGGGAACTCAACATTTTAGGAATTCAACTTTCTGATCCTAAAGGGTTGCAATATACAATGACACCAATGTCATTCGGAGTTTCGATAGGGACAATGTATATGTATTAAAATGCGCACGTAAACTTTGTAAAACCAATGTGTGCATTGGTGAACAACCTTTTTTTTTATTTATTTTAGAAGATTAAATAGTGTATGTAGCCATAAATGCTACATGAAGGAAGGCCGATTAAAAATGTCCACAATTTGATCCCAGACCCTCTGGATCGAATGCCAAATAGAGCTTCAATGTTCTATAGCTTATTTATTTGTTTATTCTAGATGCACTGAACGAAGATGAGATGGAAAAGTTCAATGAGCTGAACGCCGAGTCCAATGAGATATCTAAAGACTTCATAGATAAAGCGAACTTGGTCAGAGATAAGCACAGAGGCCTTCGGGACAACTATGATAAGCTGCAGAGGATGACGGCTAGAGGTATCGATATTTCTATCTAACAAAAACAAGCCTCATAGCTCAGTTGGTAGTAGCTCTGCCTTCTGCGCTGCAGGTTGTGGGTTCGATTCCCACCAACGAATATTGATGTTTGTTCTGTGTTTGGGTGTTGTATTGTATGACATGTTTGTATTTACATTAATAAAAGTAGAAAAGTACCATATCTGTAATCTAGTTCACATATTACAAGCTTTGCTTAGTTTGGCAGTAGATGGCGCTGTGTGAAATTAATGTTAAATCAGTTTGGTCGGTGTTAGGACTAGCTAGGCAGGCGGTCAACAAAGACCCCACCAAACAAACCAAGCACAATATTGTACTCCCCTGGGGATAGAACCCGGGACCTCTGGATCTGACACCGGTGGGCGAACCACTACACCAGTAGGTGGCTCCTCCAAATCCTTCCATTCAGTCCTATTTCTGGCTGTTCTGGACTTTGAAACTTTGAAATTATGTGTTATTCTGTTTTCAAATACTAAAGTTCTATCTCCGCATTCAGTGATACCAACCTTTTTGAAGATGTTTAGATTTTTTTAAGTTTTACTCGGAACAGAAAATTCAGCAGCTTCGCTTACGCATAGTCTGAACTTACAATCTTTACTAAATGCATAAAGTTGAATTTCTAAATTTTCAATTTTGTAAGTATTCCAATAACTTAGGGCACATAGTCATCATACATATTTTTTTTATTATCAAACAAAGACCTCAAGTACCTATGCAAAAAAATATTATTTTCATAAACTCACTTTTCTACGTAACTCCTAACATGACTTTTCGATGTTCGAGTGAATTTTTGAAAAAATAATAATTTGCATTTAGGTATGTGTTCTTTGTTTGATAATAAAAAAAATAATGTACGATGACTATGTGCCCAAAGTTGTTGGAACACTTTTAAAATTGAAAATTTATAAATTCATCTTTATGCATTTAGTAAAGGTTATAATGTTCAGACTATGCGTAAGTTAAACTATTAAAACCTCTTTTACTGTATTTTCTGTTCAAGATGAGCTTAAATTGAATCGTCGTCGGATTAAAAAAACGTTCGCTTTTTCGTGGTAACGCAGCTGATGACATGGCACGGACACCCTAATGGCTGAACATTTAAAATATTGTCGTACCCACCGTACAGTTGCAGATAGGATTTAATAGCCTGTATATATTGAGGTATATATAACAGAATGATGTAAATGGGATGTTTGTCCAGGACCCAACAACAAGGAGTTCATTGAGCCCAAGGTGCAGGGTTTGTGGCGGATGGCGACTGCAGCTAACTTCACCGTGGATGAGCTGGCCTCGTTGAAGGTATGACAGAACAGCAGTTATCCCATATCCATACAATCCTAGTTTGTCGATCATATCTAAATAGCATATTCATTTCAGCAATTTACTTGCAAAAATCAGTATCCGTTATGCTAGCGTACACATTATCGAATCCACGTTTGTTGTTATGCCTAATAAATACAGCATAATTACTGCCAAAACAAAATAACTAGTAGTTCGCCCCGAACTGAGATCTCGTGATTGATGAATATTTTTACCTCAATATCTCAAAAATTATCCCATTTATCAAAATATCCCGCGACAATCAAATTCTATTTACGTTTATTATAATCCGTTCGAGAGTTATGCCGTCACAAACATTGCCACATACATACAGAGCCGTATTTCCCAACTTAACTGAGAGATAGTGCTGACAAATAGTGCCTCTTTGAAGAAATAATGACCTTTCTTAGTGTGTACGCCAGCATAACGATCAAGCTAGCGTACACATGACGGTACTCGAGAACGGCTTATGCTATAGCAACGAAATCTACACACAAAAAAACTGCACAAATACTGCCCGAGCTATGCAAAATTTCATAATGCTCTTATAGGAACGGAGATATTGAACTTTTGAATAATATTCCGAGCTGGAGTTATGGCAGCGTACACATTAAACGTAATAGTTCTTATAGAAAACGAGCTTTTCTTATTGTAAATGCTATACGTATAAATAGTGTGTGAAATAGTGCCTCTGCCAGTAGTCATACTTTATGCCATTTCGTAGTGGAACAATATAAAAAATGTGAAGTTCTAGGAACAAACGCATTGTGGTACAGTCACAAACAAAAAATAAAGGTGAAATTATACACCGAACAGTGTAGGTAGGTTTTTATATTGTACGACGGGGAAGCGCTTGGCCTTCATCTCACCTGGAAACAGTTGAGATAAGGCAGAAGGTGGAGGCGCACTTCACCCGGAATCCTCAACCAACTGAGAAACCGGCTATCTTACCTCTAAAACCGGAACACAATTTTTTTTTAGGAAGACCGAATTAGGTAGTAAGAATAAGTAGTTTTGTTACTTGTTGTTAGTTTATGAGCTTGCTTGAAGATAAGATGAGCTTACATGAGTTATCTATCTATTAAATTAAGTTCAAGTTGGGGGGTAAAAACGCGAAAGTTCAATTTTTTTTTTCAAATTGCAGGTAGAACTACATCATTACGAGACAAGGCTGCTGAAGCTGCGACATTTGCACGCGGACCATGTAAGCAATAAAGACAAACATCATGCCAAGGTTATTTTTATTTACTTTTTTATTTTTTATTATTATATTATTATTTATACTAAAACTAGGTCGAGGAAACGAGGACAGCCCGTCATATGCCTATTTCACGGTATTGGATTGTAATGTTATTTGTAATTAGATTATTAGATTTCCATTATAAAATTAAACTGAAAACAGAAAAATATTTAGTAAGAAATCCACTAAGAATTGTCCCCTGAGTATGCTTCAAGCAGAAGCGCAACACGTGTCGGTTATCATTTTTAACCGACGGGAAAGAAAACGAATCGAGATTCGTTTTTTTTTATGTTGTTACCTCAGAACTCCGTCATTTCTATACCTATTAAAAAAAATAGATTTTTGTAAGAAAGTATATGATTCCAGATTGGTCCCATAGTAATTTTATCAAAGTCGGTCCAGTAGTTTGGCTTTTAAAAGGAAAACAGGATAATGGGAACAAAAAATCGTTCCCATTATCCTGTTTTCCTATTTTTTAGGTCATCTGTATTTATCTTCGTTCCCATATTATTGCACCCTCACACGACTCGTGTCGTAGGTTATAAGTTATTTGTGAAAAAAAAATGGATCCAACTTCACCGCTAAAAACTTAAAAATAACTCTAAGGGTAAGTTCACATAATTTGAAGGCGGTGCCATACAAAAAACATGTTGTTTTGCTTGGCAATTCGGCACCAACTTGAAATTATATGAACTTACCCTTAGAGTTGTTATTAGGTTTTTAGTGGTGAAGTCGGTTCTATTTTTAAAAAATAGCTTATTTCTAAAATACAGAGGGCACTGACTTTTCGGAACCAACAGAACACGGTGAACTGTTTGGTTCCAGTAGCTTTAGCATGGAGTGGAGACTATTCCCCCCAAGCAGAGAATAAAAATCTATCCCTAAATATATTTTAACCGTCTCTGTGATCTATTGGTTGGCCCACCGGTGTCAGATCCAGAGGTCCCGGGTTCGATTCCCAGGGGAGTACAATATTGTAATCATACATTTATTCAATAAAAAGTACAATTAAACTAACTATGTACAAAGGAATTCAAAGGAATCAGTCAGATTACCTAAGGACCGTTACAAACGGCCTAAAGGTAACTCAACTGTTCCAGACCAGGGGCCCTACCGCCGACGGCGAAGCCGATCTCCATTGGCTTAAAATTAGCTTCATGAGAACTAGAAACGATTTTTACTACCGGGTATGTGTCATATCCAAAATGGCGTTTCCCATCTTAAAAGTGTACACATGTTATGAAACCTATCCGTTCAGTACATTTGACGGTAAAAATCGTTTCTAGTTCTCATGAAGCTAATTTTAAGCCAATGGAGATCGGCTTCGCCGTCGGCGGTAGGGCCCCTGTACCAGACGGAAGCGTGCCCAAGACACTGGCTGCATTGCCACGCTGAATAGCTATGCTAATTCGCTGTATATAATATTAATTTGTAATATTGTAATTGGTTTGGTTGGTGGTAGGACTTAATTCTGTCGCCATAACAACATTTCTTAAATTGTTGTTATAATTGTTAGAAGTTTACACACAAAAATAGAGCACAAATACTGCCCAAGCTATACAAAATTTCATAATGATTGCTCTTATAGTAACGGAGATATTGAACAAGACTTTTGAATGACATTCCGAGCTGGCGATATGGCAGCGTACCCAAAGGTCTCAACGGAAGATCAGCGCAGGTTCCCCGAACCTGCATTAACGCTGAGTTGAGACCTTTTTGCAATTCTATTTGAGCTAACTATTTAATTTTCATTTTTTTTTATTCTTTGTCTCTATTTATTATTATTTTTATGTTGAATTCTGTGTAAGAGTTGCAAATAAATGTCTTTTTTTTTTTTTGCATTCATTATGCTCTATTTACGCCGAGTAGGCATAACCACGAACGGGAATTCGATTATGTGTAGCGTACACACGCGTACACCATAAAACTCCACACATTTAAACATAAACTAAATAAAAATATAATTAAATGTGTGGATAGAAGTAAGAAATTTAGAATTGTTTATCGTTAAGAAAACACTAGTAAGATACTCGAGTGTTTTCTTAATAATAGAGAAATATCATTAAAACGGTGTTTTTTTTTAATCGTTGAGGTATGATCTAACTTTTACATTTCTAAACAAAGATTTACTACGTTTGTACTATCCATCTCAAACAACTAAGTACTTACTTTTCCCTGCAGGTGGCGGCGGCCGGCGACAAAATAAACCACTTCGAAGAACAGGAGCAGATGATCAAAAAGCACTCCAGAAAGATCGAGAAAATGCACGCAGATATCGAAGGACGCATCCTTGAACGCCACACGGAATTATAAATAAACGCCAAAGCTACTTTACAACTATCTTCTCTATAAAAGTGGGTATAGATGTGCCACTCTAAAGGTTAACGCCCCTCCACAGCATGCAAAGGTGTAACTGAACAACCAATGACAAAGCAAATTTATATGTATTACGTCTATACATCTTCTTTGCGTGTAAATTTGTATGTAATTTGAGTGTAACCACTGTGTAGGGGGATTAATTTTTAGGCTGGTACATTTATACATTTGTTTCCACATCGTTATATTCTAGTTCTTATAGGTAACTTTACGAGCATTATAATGCATTTAAAACGTATTAGAGGCAACTATTAGTTAAATCGTTTCTTTAATCACAAACTCTTTCCAGTGTAATATAATCTTTATAAGTAATTTTATGGTATTGTTATGAAAATATTCGGTCAGTAAGAAAATTAGCTAAAACATTATTTTGACACCATATAAGTCTAACTTATGGTGGAGTATGTCAAAAGGTTGTTAGGGTTTTTTTTGGACCCAGGAACCCCATTTTGGAGCTGTCCAAACCTATTTTAATAAGCTGTTTGTTTAAATGATAGCCTTTTGTAAGTAATACGCGTCTGAATCTCTATGATTTTTGTAATAAACTTTTTTATACCACGCAGTTTCTTTCTTTATGTTGAGTGTATTATGGCCGTGTCTTGTTCGAAAAAAGGCCCTATTCAAGAACACACGCAAAATATTTTGACAACGGTTTATTAGCCTAGAACTTACCGCGTTATCCTGCCTTTAATTATATTCGAGACATAGTAAGTCCTCTTAATAATTTACTTATAAATATACACATTACCCAAATAAACCAAACTAAAAAATGAATTACTGAAAGAACAGGTGGTATTATTAAAAACACCAGTGGATACAGTGCATCAATATATGATATTTAATCTTCATGTACAAGCAAATTTATTAATACACGTTTAATATTCCGTCTCGGTCAGCGAGCATATCAATAAATCGAAACTAATATCGTATTATGCCATATTATAGAGTGTATACTACATCATCAGGATGTATACAAGATGTACTATACGTATACATGCAGTACATCTTGTATGTATACAAGATGGCGGCAGCGTGAAGGCGTCGCAACACTTCGGAATCACATTCCAAGCGACGTACAGTAATTACATTCGTTACTGGCACGCGTATATCTACAATGAATGCGCGTCCACTGAAACAACTAGAATTCGTCTAACACGCGAGCGGCCCTTATGCATGCGACCGGCTGGCGACCGGCGACCGGCGACCGGCCACCGGCGACCGGCGACTGGCGGTCGTCGGTCGCAAAGTAGGTATAGCTAGCTCTCCTCTCTATATAGATAATCTGGTTTATATATTCTTTGTCACTATTCTACACCGATCCCAGGGTACGGTCGCGGCTGCGGCCCCGTGAGGCAGTGGCGAAGGGCCTCTTAGTGACTCCACTTGTTCCAAGTCTGAAACAATACACTTTCTTAGAGAATTCTTTATTGTTAACACAAAAATCACCGAATAGAACATAACAATATTGTTACAATGGGGATATTGTAACGCTACTAAATAATATGCTTGTGTATCGTTTACGACTTAGCAAAATGGTAAACATGATTATGCGGTATTATTATCTAACATGTTTGCACATTATTAGGATAAGTCAAATGATGTCACGCTACATTATGACAATATAATAATAAAAAATGGTATATTTGACTGAAGTATTTTATGAATCCAAGGGCTCCTGAACTAGCAGAACTGTGTTTCAGGAGTCATATTTTATGTGTATCGATAGAAAACACTAGGTATCTCTGCTAGATAACCTTTGGCTAGAATGGACTAGAATATGTTGTTAACTATGTTATACTTCAAATAATATTTAAAAATTAATACAGGCCATGCGAGACTACCATGAATTTCCACCAAGCGGTCATCCATAAAGAATCTTCGGGTTTTCTTGGCATGTCTGATGAAATGAATTTACGAGGTATAATCAGATAGGGATACTTATTCAAAAACACAATAAATTAGCAGCATTTTTTTATAAAAGCCTATTATTATCATTATACCAGCAAAGTTTCATTCAAATCAAAAGTGCCATTTCGAAATGAAATACCAACTACATTTGTATGGGATTGGGCAAGCGGTAACTGGCCTTCTCATGTTAGTAAGTGGATGTTATTTATGTTTTAAGTAATTACTAAAATATGATATAAATACAGAGATTATATAATTAGCGTGGTATGGACATTTCATGAGCAAGGACGAAAGTCACGTGACTATAGGAATGTTAGATAATAATGTGGACAGAGGTAGGACAAGCAGTGGACCGAGGAAGATATGGATGGATTGTGTGAAGGATGATATGGGGAAGAAAGAAGAGATGAGATGACGTCCGATAGAGAATAGGAGAATAAGACATGTGGCCCCATCTAGTGGGGAAGATGATGACAAGAACAGTATTAGTGTTTTTATACCAGTAAGGTGGCAAACAGACATACGGTCCACCTGATCTTAAGCAGGGACCGTCGCCTATGGACGCTTGCAACATCACTCGCGTTGCCCACCCGCTAAAGGAGCTGGTGTCAGTTCCAGAGGTCCCGGGTTCGATACCCAGTGGGAGTACAATATTGCTTAGTTTAGTTAATAGTACTTAGTTTGTATGGTGGTAGGACTTTGTTAAAGTCCACCAGGCTAGTTACCACCATCTAACCTAATCCCGTCGTCATAACAACAATTCTTAAATGGTTGTGTTCCGGCATTAAGAGGTAAGATAGCCAGTTCCTCAGTTTGTTGATGATTCACCTGGTTACATTTTTATGGCGATAGATTAAGATGAGATGGTGGTAGCTAGCCAGACGGACTTAAAGTCCTACCACCAACCAAACCAAGCACAACATTGTACTCCCCAGGGGATCGAACCCGTAACCTCTGGATCTGAAATCGGTGTGTTGAACCACTAGACCACAGAGGCGGTGAAAATAAATCGGCAGCCACAATCAACATTAATTCCGGAATCCTCAGTTAGTTGAGGATTCCGCGTGAATTGCGCCTCCACCTTCGGCCTTATCTCAACTTGTAACCAGCGTGTAAGGAGAGATGAGGGCCAAGTGCTTGCCCGTCGTAGAATAACAAACAATAATAATAATCACATAATAAGTAACAATGGTGGGAGTATGTACCTGTTTGTCGGGAGTGGGGTGGTGGTGCGGGTCCCAGTGGAGCGAGTCGTGCGAGGGCGCGGGGGGCGGCGCGGAGCACGCCGGCATGAACGGCAGCGCGTGCATCAGGGAGAGGGCGGCGGCCGTGGCGCCTCCGCCCCCGCCCCCACCCCCGCCCGCGCCGTATCCGCCCTCGAGCCCAGACCCCATCGCGGGCATACCCTGCAAACGTACCATCGTTCATAAATATTAGATATTACAGGACATTAATTTTACACAGCGCCATCTAGCCCCAAACTAAGCATAGCTTGTAATATGGGAACTAGATTACGGATAAAATACTTAAATAGGTACTTTTTGTAAATACATACGTACTATATGATACAACACCGAAACACAGAACAAACATCTATATTCATCACACAAATGTTTTTCCTGGGTGGGAATCGAACCCACAACCTACAGCGCAGAAGGCAGAGTTACTACCAACTGAGCTGTGAGGCTTGTCAAAATACATTTTTATTATGACAAAACAAAATAAACACGTAGTTCGCCCCGAATTGATATCTCGTGATGTCTGGTTTGAGACGTAGATTATTTCTCAAATAGAACGTTATTAACAAACGATAAAAGTGTGCTTTCATTACACCTTTCTCACTTTACTTAAGCACTTTTTTCTCGAACTCTGTTTATGGCTAACGTAATGTAATATCCTTTCTAACATGAAACAAAGGTTGATGTCGAGGGTTATGCCGTCACAAACATTGCCACATACATACATACATACAGTGCCGGATTTCCCAACTGAACTCACGAACCAGGTGAGACGACGGCCATGTTTGGACTTGTCATCGCCCCGGGGGCAGGGAGGGTAGTGTTACGTTACCTGGAACCGCTCGTGGTCCATGTGCGGCAGATGGTGCATGTGGTCGGCGGCGGCGCGCGTCCAGGCGCGCTCGGTGCCGATGGGGCGGGGCTTGCGTTCCTCCTCGTCGCCCCAGCCGGACCCCACGGCGCCCACCGCGCCGGTGCCTAGCAGCGACTGCAAAAACACAGGTACCTCTAACACTGTTCCAAAATATACCTACGTTTCAGACGTATAGCTCATTATCGGGTGATAATTGTTACTAAATAGATCAATGTAATGATACATTTGGCGGTTTTTCCATTTATTGGAACTGACAAACATTGTTCATAATTATATGTTATTTTTTTTTAGTATGTAGTCTCTTTAGTGGCACAAGATGAGTGCTTGTATGTATTCTTCCTGTATTTTTCATTTTTATTATCATTAAACTATTAAATATCTATTCTTCTTTCATTGTAGGTATACTGATTTGTTCACACTTTTTTATGTAATCGTTTATAACTTGTTTATGCTTTCTATACGTGAAAACCTCTTATTCGCCTAATGTTATCATCACAAACATCATATTTAATGTTATTATTTCTGTGTTTCATTTATGTTGTATGTGCTGTTGGTTTTCCTAGAAAATAAATAAATAAATAATAAGCTAAAGCGGCAAAAGAAATACTGTGAGTGAACTGTTTACATATTATGGTACATTTATTTATTTATTTGAAGGAGGACCAACAGCACATTAATTTTAGATAGACACAATAATATAACACAGAAGGCCAATTAAAAGTCTTCACATATGAAGAGTTTGAACTGGACAGGATACAATATTACACAATAGATAAAAAGACTAGGCAGCAATAAAAATAGGTAAAAAAATATATCTGAAAACAGAAAAAATATTTTGTAATAAATCCGCCAAATCCCAATGCAAGCAAACTTGCAGCGCAGAGCTCGGAGCGACAACACGTCCACAGAGGGCTCGTCAGTTAGCAGCAAGACTATTTCCTGAGGATGCCTCGTGTAGAGATTTATTAATAAATATTTTTTCTGTTTTCAGATTTTATTTTGAAATATGGATCTCCGCAAAATAACGCCTGAATCAATTAGCTAAAAATAGATAAGTAAAAATTAAACATTGAATAAGACAGACCTCTAATAATGTTGCCACCCAAAGAAGAAATCTCCGCTAAGCCTATGAGATAAAGCTAATGTCTATAAAGTAAATGGTCAAGATAGCCATATGCACCCTCAATCACGGTGTTACAAGATAGCAATTTACAAATCTTCCGTTTCATCTTATTCTTCTGTGAAGACTATTTATACCATGAACACGATTTAAAGAAAAAAATGTGGTTAATAGAAATGTTTCAAGTAAAAAGTACCTGATAAGGATGGGGTTGCGGCGTGTGCGCCATCGGTTTAGGCGACTGACTCATGGGCTGCTGTTGGTACGATGACATCAGCAGGTTGAGGTTACCAGAGTTGTTGGTACCGGTGAACATCTGCAATGAAGAACAACAGTTTCATTTACTTGTGTGTTTGTTCAATTACCTACCGGCTGCGCCAATTAACAGCGATGGCTTCAAAACTTTTTAAATATACTTGAAAACCTTTTTTTTATTTTTGTACGACGGGGAAGGGCTTGCCCTTCATCTCAACTGGTTACAAGTTGAGATAAGGCCGAAGGTGGAGGCGCACTTCACCCGGAATCCTCAACTAACTGAGGAACTGGCTATCATACCTTAGAGGTATGATAGCCAGTTCCTCTGTTCTCAGTTGTCTGCATTTTTGTGTTCCGGCATTTAGATGCCGGAACACAAAAATGAAGACAGAATTAGGTAAGATGGTAGCTAGCCAGGCGGACCCAAACAAGGTCCTACCACCAACCAAACCAAGCACAATATATTGTACTCCCCTGGTGATCGAGCCCGGGACCTCTGGATCTGAAATCGGTGGGTTGAACCACTAGAAGATCTGTATCTGATGATGTGTCAGTACATGTCTCTGTGTTACGTGGGTGTGTATGTTTGTTTGTTTACCTGTTGGTTGTGTTTGTGCTGCAAGAGCGGGTGTCGCTGAGCGAAGTCGGGCGCGCGCGGGTTGAGTCGCGACACCGACTCCACGCTGACGTACCCGAGACCCATCGACGAGGTGGACATCGTCACGCCGCTTGACATCTGAACATTAAATGTGCATAGGTATTTGAAATAGTGTGCTATCTATTATATTCATATTTCCATAGTGAAACACAATAAGTTGCCGAGACAATGATTTCACATCAACTTTTTCATAACAATGTTAACTGTTGTCATCTTTTTCAATAAATAAATCTTATCTTATCTTACAGTGAGCAGAAAATCCGAACAAAGATATAGGTAACAACTGAATTATCCAAATCTTACCATCATGTTGTGTCCATTCCGGGAGTTGTCTTGGTACATAGGTCCATTCCGTGATAGACCGCTCATGTCCATGGTATTTACGTTGTTACCTGAGGAATTATGGATCAATTGACTTTTTGTACGATGAAATTACAAGGGACTGTTCTGTTGGCAACATCTCCTTCAGGACACCTCCTTCGTTTAATGTCAATAAAACTGGCTGTTATCTGGTTATCATTTTTAAAAGAATTTAAACAAATGGAAATGCGAAAGAAAAGCAAATGTAAGAGAAAATGCGTAACATTACTTCCAACTGAATATTTCGTTTTGAGATGTTGATACATACAAATTTATGTGTATTGCGAATATACTTTTAAAAAACATTGTACGACGGGGAAAGCTCTTGGCCTTCATATCACCTGGTTACAAGTTGAGATAAGGCCGAAGGTGGAGGCGCACTTCACCCGGAATCCTCAACTAACTTAGGCACTAGACTGGCTATCTTACCTCTAAATGCCGGAACACAACAATTATTAGAATTGTCATTATGGCGACAGAATTATGTATGATGGTGGTAGCTAGCCAGGTGGACAAAATCCTACCACCAACTAAACCAAGCACAATATTGTACTCCCCTGGGGATCGAACCCGGGACCTCTGGGTTTGAACCACGAGACCTATTTTTGCTGTGGATGTGAGCGTAATCGCTGTGTAGGGCGTTCATATATTATTTCATATATCATAGTTTATATGTAGGTGTATGTACCTATGGGCAGGGGGGTGAGGTAGGCGGAGGGCGGCGCGTGGTGCGGCGCGTAGCTCGGCGGGGGGGTGGACCCGTGGGAGGAGGTGCGGGAGCAGGGGGAACATCCCCCGCCTCCACCACCCGCGCCCCTGTACCCCGGGGCTTTGCTGGCGTCCACCTGCAGACAAAAACTCATTGTTACACTTATTGTTGTGCACCTTTAAGTCCATATTTAAATCGTCCTGGTTCTGTCAAAGCTTGTCTAAAAGACAAGTTTATAATTTTTATGTACCTACTACAGTAAGGTTAAATTTAATTAATCGATTCATTGTGAACTAAATGTTAATATTGTAATGTACTGTCGCATAAATAAATTCTACATCTGGATGGAGCGCAGTACAAATCTAAAAGCTTAGTATAAATGTTGTAGCCTTGTAAATTTACAAATTGTACGTAATTTAAAGCTGTTTAATAATTCAATAAATAAATGTATAATTTATAATAAGTTCATAACGTATTTACTTTTGGTGCTCAATAAAGAATATTACTTTTTCATCCCACCATCTCGGAAAGAGTATTTTTACTATTCAATATCTGAGTGCAAAAGCCGTTTTTATCCGCTAGAGGTTAAAGTAAAATTGAATTTAGAACATCGTGTGCACTAAGTTTGTGAATTCAAAACATCAATAAACCTATTTACTTCTACCTCCATGGTGCCGAATTCATCATACAACCTTTTCTAATTTGTTAAAAACTCAAAATCGGAACCTTCTTGGTGTATTACTTGTAAAGGCATCGTAGGAGCCATTACACTGAAAGAGCCTCAGTCAGATCCTTGGACTGGCCCTTCTACATCAAAAATGAGCCATTACTAAACACCTAACCATCGCCCTCTCATGCCAACATTTACGCCAAGGGAATCCGATGAATCGGTACAACTATTAAGTATGACAGATAGTTTACCGAAAAACAGTACACAAGTGACTAACACCAATATTACAGTACCAAACAAAAATATTACACTCAATTTAAATAACTGTAGCAACGTTACTTTCAAATTTTCTTAATTATACCTTAGCATTATTTTGTTATAATTTAAAGATTATTCTGTAATACTTACCTGTCATAATGTAGTAGTTAATACCTAAACTGAAATAAAAAGATAGATAGGTACATCTTGTGATTGTAAACGTTTTTTTTTGCATTTAGTCATTTCCTCGCTGAGGTGGAATGAAAAGTTACGAGTTGCACTCGAGTGCAAAGATTTTTCACCTCGTGCTCTTTTGACTCCCTCGCTAACGCTCAGGATTCTATTTTTATATACACTCAAATCGAAAAATTCGAATAACGAATTCAAAGACGGTTCTATACAGACGCACTTTATAAACGCATATACATAAAATTAAGAATAAAACTCATTATAATAGTACCGCTATCTTTTTTTTATTATTTCATTAAACTAGTCTATGGTTTTAGGCTGAATTTGAAAAAAAAACCGCACGCATGCGCAGTTCGAATCGAACTGTGTAAAAATGCGTAGTTTGAACTTAATTTCCCGCGCTTCCCATACATTTTTTCGCCGAACGAGTTTTTGTATTCGGGATTCCAAAAAAGTCCCGCCTACTTTGCTCAATTTCAATTTTTCCTATGAGTGAAGATAAACTAGTGTATGAAACTGCATATAACTTAGGTATTAAAACACTCGAGTCAACCTATTATCGCATAAACAGACTCGTGTTTAATACCCCTTCTAATATGACAGTTGCATAAACTACCATTAACTCGATGGGTGCTGTAAAACTCTCACGGTGTGTTTTACATAGAGAGCGAGACGCGCAGCACCCAACGTGTTAAGGTGTGCAATTTCACATAGCTGCTTAGTTTACAGTCATATAGTAAACTAAGGAGCCTAGTATTAAGGGATCTTGATTACTTATATAATACTTATACTCTATTTATAGGTAGGTAGGTACTAAAGTGTACATTGTAGCGTGAGAGGTTACCTGCGGCGGCAGGTCCACGTTGTGGTGGCTGTCCCCGGCGCCCCACACGGAGCCCGCGCCGGCCGACAGGTCCTTGAACAGCGAGTACTCGAGGTGTCCGCCGCTGCCGCTGCTGCTGCTCGACTGCACCAATCAAACGACACATTAACCGCGTTTACGTCATCGGAACGTCGATGACACGTGATTTATAATTTACATGTATGTTACTCTCTAAGGTATATTGTACGAGCCTACAATAAAAGATGTTGTATTTGCAATAACACAAGTATATTGTTTGACTTATTTATATTGATGTGGTCGACGCGATGGTGTAATGCGGACTGATGGCGCGGTGGTGGCGGTGCGGCCGCGACGCTACCCGAAACCTGCCACGATAGAGTAAAACGCTAACGTAGCAATATTGTACGGTTTGTGCACCGTACATATTCCGGGACGCGAGATGGGATGAGGGATGGTTTTAATGATGTTTGTTAGTGCGTAAATGATTTATGAAGGTGATAGGTATAAGGTGATTATATTGATTTGTTAGTATAGCGCAGTCTGATACCGACATTTATTCGCTAAGAAACCTTATCCTACCAAAGGTGGGGGAAGTCCCCTTATCCTTATTTAGCACGCACTTCACTGAACTGCACTGATGTTGTTGTCCACTTATGTCACTGTTAGATGTTGTCGTCGCGGCAGCGGTGTTGGGCTGTACGCTCGGTCCCGAAGCCGGAGGCACGGGCGGCGCGCGCGTGTCCCGCGCGGCTCGCACCGTGCTGCTGCCCGACGCGGCGGCGGCGGCGGCGCGGCGTACGCGCCACCAGACGATCAACGCGCATGCCAATGCTGCTGCTGCTATTGTATAGATTGCGACATAGTGATGAATGTCGTTGGATGTTAGAGACATTCCGATTTGATCTTCTTGTACTTGCTCTTCTGTCTTCATGACGGATAGACGCTTGTCAATTTCACCGATGGAGTCTTTTAAATTGCGACTTCTGTTATAGCTTAGCTGATCCATCGGTATAGATATATTTATGATAGTATTCACGGGTGCGATTTGAAAGGATAGAACGTCTGGCTCTACTTCTAGCTCATTAGTGTGTTGTTTATGTGACGTAATGATAAATGTTTCGCCCTTGATGACGCAATCGTATCCGAGTGCGATTATGCTCATTCCTGACAGCTGTTCCTGTGTAACTTGATATCCACATATAAATCTCACAGTGCATTGACCGCAACATGTGAGCATAAACTTGTTTATACTGATAAGCTCTGTCCAGGTAGGTTGACACGTGCTTATTGTTGTTCTGCAGTGACCCTGTAGATGGTCCTTGACACATAAATTGTCACCAGATGCTCTCTGGTACACCGGTTTCTGTATCGTGCATAAATGTAGATTGTTCTCGAGTTGAGTACATTTTGTCGGTAGCTCGCCTTCAGAAATAGTTAAGTACGTGTCCTTTTCGATGTTGATAGCAATATATGGCGCTATTGCTGTTACGCTGATGGTGGCATTCCCCATTTGCTGAGGCACGGAGAATGTTTTGAATAATTGATAGTTGTCTCTGTTTACAAGTGGAATTTGAAGTTCAAATATGAAGTACTTTGATGTCATGCGAGCTCTAACTCTTATAATTTTGTAGATTGATGCTAGATCTGTTTGTATATTATTTGTAGGCAGTGATAGATCTTTGGATAACTGGCCAGAGATCATGCTGAGTTCATCACGAAGCTGCGTTGGTGTGAGAAGATGAACGTTGAATTCATGAGAGTTTGTGATTGTGTCGAGCAGTGTGTCCTGAATGTTTTTCAGATTGCTGAGGATGTTGGTGGCGATAGCGCTGGACATTATGAACTCGTTGATCTGGTCCAATCTGACTATAGCTTCATTTAATTTGACTTCCGCCTGTAATAATTCGTCCAAATGCTTGCTGAATATTTCATGTTGTTTTTCCATTGATGTTTCGATTCTCCTTAGTACATTGTTTTCTGCCTCTAAAACCGATGTCTGATTTTTCCAAAGCAGAACTAAATGTTTTTGATCTTGACGAATTTTGAATATATCTGTCTCATATTTCTCTGCAAAGCGACTATCTAAAACACCGAATAAGCTGTTTGCGATGTTACCTATACCATCGATAAGACCGCGTTTCGTACGCAAGTGCTTATCTTCGCCATGTTGTAGTATACGATTGTTGTGCTTTATTTCTGAGAAGCTGTGACGTAATTGTAGAATGATGATGTCACAATGGGATTTGCGTTCACTGAACTTTGAGCATAACCCGAGTAGGTGTTGATAGTATGCAGTAAATAATTGTGTGCCCTTCCAATACGGTTCCATATTATAGTAAACAACGAGTTTCCACTTGTCTTGGATTATACGCATGTCTGATACCTTGTCGAAGTATATACTGTTGTTACTTTGGATTGCGGTGATATTGTACGCACCGTTGGCTGTTGGCACAGTGCACATCACAGTGAATAAGAACATCATAGTGATTATGTTGATGCATGACGTCATGAAACTGACTTTCTTCCTGCTACGTTTTTGTTTTGTCTCTGCTGAGCTTGCTTTTGTTATTTCCTCCTTGTCTGGACTCGCCTTGCCAGCTTCGTCGTTAACAGGTAGGATTGATACTTTAACAACTGGTCTTTTGATGATACCAGTCTTAGTCTTGATACTGACCACTCTTACGAGGTTATCCTTTCCAGGATGAAGGTTTATTACCCTTCCTAAAACCCATTTGCCTGCTGGCAGATTCGCGTCATGTATGACTACAATGTCGCCTAATTTGATGTTGGGTCGTATTTCCCGCCATTTGCTCCTCGCGAGTAGTTGGGTGAGGTATTCTGAACGCCATCTATTCCATATGTCTTGGAAGATTTTTTGTGTTAGTTGCCACCTGGTACGTTCATCTCTTTCTGTTTCGTAGATCGTCAAAACTGGACCACTTGCTAGGAAATGAGAGGGAGTGAGGTGGTTTATGTCGTCCGTGTCTTCGCTTATCGGACATAGGGGTCGGGAGTTTAGGCACTCTTCAAGTTGTGACAGAAGGGTTGTAAATTCTTCATATGTTAGTTTTTGCTCGCCGACTACCCTGCGTAGATGGTATTTCAGACTTTTTACGGAACTTTCCCACAATCCTCCTGCTGATGGCCACGAGGGGGCCAAGAAGTGAAAATCGATTCTCATTTCATTTACCTCGGTCATGAACTCGTCAGATAAAAGTGATTTTAGTTCCACGAACTCCCTGTTGAGAATTTTGTTTGCTCCGACAAAGTTTGTTCCATTGTCACAGTAAATGTGCCGTGGAGTACCTCTTCTCGCTGAGAACCTCTTCAAAGCTGCCAAGAACGCTGACGATGATAAGTCTGACACCAGTTCTAGGTGAATGGCCTTTGTCACCATGCAGACGAAAACTGCTACGTATCCCTTCGATGTTTTAATACCTCGTCCTTTGCTCGATTTTACATCAATAAAACCGGTAAAGTCAACTCCTGTGTGGTGGAAAGGTCTCGTAGGGTTGGTTCTAGCTGCTGGCAGGTCACCCATCAGTTGATGTTGCTTCACTGGATTGTGTCGTTTGCATGTAACGCATTGTTGTAGGCGTTTTTTGACAGCTCTGTTCCCCCCAACGATCCAATACTGTTGTCTCAACCAGGATAACGTGAGACGAGCTCCGCCGTGAAATGTTTGTTTGTGGGCGTGGTCTATAAGAATGTCGGTGAGATGACCAGAGTGTGGTATTATTAGTGGGTGTTTCATATCCTCACTAATATTTGAATGTCTCAGACGACCCCCGATTCTCAGCATTCCCTGTTGATCTAGGAATGGGTTCATGCTGAAAATCCTGCTTTTCTGTTTGACTTTGTTGTCTTTTTCGAGGTACTTGATGTCATCTAAGAATTCAGATCTCTGAATACATTTTATGATTTTAAATTTGGAGGCGCATAACTCATCTGTTGTTAAATAAGATTGTTTACTACGAGAGGAACGTCGTGTTATCGCTCGTAGTACCCATGCAAGTACCCGAGTCGCGTGCGCGAAACTGCTGTGCTTGTAGATTAATTGCAGTATCACGTCTGTAGTACTGTTATCAATTTGTGTAACATGAACCGACTTAGATTTTCTTGTTTCTAAATCGGTTTCGAATTTGTCAATTTGATTTTGATTTATGAATGATGGGAGCCAGGTAGGTCCATTCCACCAGAGCGAATGGTTTTGTAGTTGACTTGCTGTCATACCACGACTAGCGCAATCCGCCGGGTTTTCTTGCGACTTTACGTAGCGCCAGCTCTCTGGAGGCATGACCTCTGTAATCTTGTTGACCCTGTTGGCGACAAAAGGCTTCCACCTACTTGGGTCTCCTTGTATCCAACCGAGCACTGCTGTTGAGTCACACCATCCATATGTTTCGATTTTGTGACTCTGTAAACTTTCTGTTACTTTGCTCATGAGCTTTGTTAATAAGTGTGCTCCGCTAAGCTCTAGTTTGGGCAATGATAGCGCATTTTCCTTCTTGCTGATTGGGTTGACCTTTGTTTTTCCTGCTAAAAGTGTAATTGTTGTTGAATGTTTATGTTGAATTCGTACGTATATTACTGCTGATATTGCTTTTAGTGACGCGTCGCAGTACCCATGGAGCTGGATGACGTCACTCTCTCCACTTCCAATCCATCTCGGGATTTTAAACTGATTGATGTTGTCGACATCGTCTCGCAAGTTAATCCATTTTGTGTGGATATTTCGGGGCACTTTGTCGTCCCATTGTAAATCCGAAGACCACACTTCCTGGAAAAGTAGTTTAAGTTGGACCAAAACTGGAGAGAGCCACCCGAGGGGATCAAAGATTTTGGAAATTTCAGATAGGAGAATTCGTTTTGTTGGTACTGATGATGATTTTTCCGACATTTTGCACTTGAATGTGAATACGTCATTTTCTGCATTCCAGGAAAGTCCCAATGTTTTGGTTGATTCCTGGTGACGAAAATCAAAGGTTTCGCTGGACTCTGAAGTTGCGTTATCATTACGTGTTGTTAGTGATTGTTCATTGGAAGTCCACTTGCGTAGGTTAAATCCACCTAATTTCATGAGCTCGATGAGATCTGATTTTAGCTGTTTCGCTGATTCAATGCTGTGGCTTCCGCTAAGAAGGTCATCCATGTAGAACTGATCTTCAAGAACCCTCGCTGCTGCGGGGTATTGTTGTCTCTCGTCGTTTGCTAGCTGTTTGAGTGTCATCATTGCTAAAAATGGAGCTGCTTTTGTACCGTATGTAATGGTGAGAAGGCAGTAGTCCTGAACCGGTTGGTCCGGTGAAAAGCGCCAAACTATTTTTTGATACTTCTGGTCGTCTTCATGTATAAGGATCTGTCTAAACATTTTTTCGACGTCTGCTGTGTACGCGAACTTGTATTGTCTCCAGTTGATTACCAGGGAAAGTAAATCTTTCTGTAAATTCGGGCCCCGGAACATAACATCATTTAAGCTGTGGCCTCGCGTCGTATTACCTGATGCATTAAATACGACTCGTAATGCTGTTGTCACGGAGTCAGCGCGCTGCACACAGTGATGCGGCATGAAGTACTCAGGTGTATTGTTACCTGTGTTTGTTGCCGGGCGCATGTGACCGAGTTCCTGGTATTCATGCATGAAGTCTTTATATTTATTTGCTACGTTACTTAAACGTTCGAATTTTCGTTCCAATTGATAGAACTGTGCCAATGCTTTTGGCCTTGATTTGCCCAACTTTTCATCTGCGTCTGAATGTAAAGGGAGACGCACGACATATCGGCCATCTGTTAAGCGCTCTGTCGTTGACTTGTATAGTTTAAGGCATTGTGAGTCTTGTGTAGACGTGTTGCTTTGATCGGCGATATCTTCCATAGACCAAAACCTGCTAAGGTCACTATCGTCGTTCAATATTACGCTGCAGTTGTATGATTTAATGACAGACGCACTGCCACTTAAAATCCAGCCGAAACGCGTCTGTTGAGCTACTGGCGTGAATTTTTCTGTTTGATGTCTGATGATACCTCCCATTATGATCTCTGCGTAGACGTCAGCGCCTAATAATAGGTCCACTGAACGCTTTCTGTAAAACTCAGGATCTGCCAACTGGATACTGTCTAAATGTGGCCACGAAGGATTTTCAAATGTTTGATTTGGTAAGTTATTCACTACGTGCTTCATAACGAATACATCGATGTTGAGATTGTAGTTTGTATAAAGGGATGATAGTGCGATGCCGAGCATCCCCTTACAGATCATTTCCTTGGCTCCTACCCCAAATATGATACCCTTGCATCGTTTGCGTTTAAGGCCTAATAACTGAGCGGCATTCTCAGTGATCACAGATGTTTGTGAACCTTGATCAATTAGCGCTCTTAATGTTATGTAGGTACCATCGGCCTTTGCTACGTTTACCAGTGCAGTTGCTAACAGAATTTCCCCTGCCCCCTCCTGTAAAACATGTGCAGTACCCCGCTGCTGACTCTGCTGAGAGCGGCTCGTTTCCCCCGGTAGTGATGATATTCGAGCTCTGCCTGAAGAAGCGTTGTTACACAGCAACGTATTGTGGTCTCCCTCACACACACGACATTTTTTTGTTGAGTAGCACTCCTTATTGCTATTATGAGTAAGGCATGTCCTGCACAAGTTTAATTTGTCGACGATTTTCTGTCTCACGTGAGGTTGCATTTCCAGAAATGTTTCGCAATAGAAAATTCCATGTTGGTCGTTGGTGTCACAAACTGCGCATTTAGGTACTTGGAATTTTTTAGTGTTAAATTTATTGTTGTATTTGTTACTGGCAAAGGATTTAAAGAATTGGGTCTTCTTTGTGGTCGATGGTTCTTGTTGTTGCTGTTTGATGGGCTCAAACTTACGTCTAGATGCTTCTAGCGACGTGAACTTGAGTTCCAGGAATGTTAGTAGGTCTTGTAGGGTGGGTAGATCCCTAGGATTTTTTAAAGATTCGATGTAATCGAGATGAGTGGCCGAGTCCAGTTTGTTTGAAATAATGTACACGACAATAGGGTCCCAGGTACTTGTGTCTACTCCTAGGGCCTTTATGGCGTTTAGGCACTCATTGGTGGTATCATAGATTTTTTTGATGGCTGTTGCCGATTGCTGCTGCAATGAAGGTAAGCTGGTGAGGGTATTCAAGTGACTGTTAAAAATCAGCTTTAGATTGTTGTATCGTTGCTGTAGAATATCCCAGCTAACCTGATAGTTTTCGGAGCTAATTGGTAAATGTTGTACCAATTTTTCTGCTTCACCCCGAAGTTTACTTTTGAGGAACTGCATTTTTTGGGCGTTCGACAAAGACGGATTTTTGTGCACCGCCTCCACGAATAAATCCTTGAAAGACGTCCATTGCTGATAGTTCCCACTAAAGGTAGGTACATCCATTTGAGGCGTCGACTTTTCTCTATGTTGTTGACACCACATTCTATCGTTGAATTGTTTTTTGCATTTGGATGAACTGCTGTTCGTACCTACCGTAGCTTGTTTCGTACTCTACATTAACTTCATAGAGTTCGCTGTCAATATCCCAATGGAGGGAGTCAATAACAGACCACCTGGCCTGTATTGACTTTAACGCATCTTCGATTTCCCACCTGCTGGCGTTTTCGTCGATGCTGATTGCCGCCGTTCGGGAGAATGCCTTGAAGTTACTTTGTTGTTTTCGTAGCATCTCGTCCAGCTTGCTGCTGGTACTCCGCTCGTTGCCGCTGCTGCGAGGAGCTGTGGACCAGGACGGCGTTGGTGGCTGCTGCCTTACCTCATGCGTCTCGGCGTTTGGCGATGTTCGCCCCCCACTTGATAGGGGTGTAGCCGGGCGCAGAAGCTGTTTTACTTCTGGTATTGTGTCAGAAGATAAATATGTTTGTAAATAAGCACGTGTGTCATTGCATTTGTCGGAGGTCTGCTTGTAGATATCGCGTATGAAATAATCGTGATTTTTGTCTCCGAATTCGCACAATTTTATATGATTTAGCTGAAATTCTTGCCATATTGATTCTAATGAGCCCAGACGTTTTTTAACATTGGATGTGGTTTTGCGTTCCGCCCCGTCTTTTCTGAAATTGACTAGAAGCGTATCCATTGCTGCTATGATCTGGACTTGATTAGCAAGAAGATCCTCCATTGTAGACATGATGCTCGATGATAGAGATGTGGACTGTATGAAACTGACTCACCGAAGACTGCTTTCTCACCTTACAGATCTAGGCCTTTGATCTGTTTGGTAATCCAGTGTTAGGCACTAAAATCACAAACACTGATTCGCGAATTTAGTCCCGCCTTCGGTTAGCTCGAAGGACCAAGGGGCCTACAATAAAAGATGTTGTATTTGCAATAACACAAGTATATTGTTTGACTTATTTATATTGATGTGGTCGACGCGATGGTGTAATGCGGACTGATGGCGCGGTGGTGGCGGTGCGGCCGCGACGCTACCCGAAACCTGCCACGATAGAGTAAAACGCTAACGTAGCAATATTGTACGGTTTGTGCACCGTACATATATATTATATGGGCCCTAAGTTAAGTTACATTGTAAACTTTCTTTGTTGCCTGAAATAAATAAAGTTATTATTATTATTAACTATTCAACCGCCTCTGTGGTCTAGTGGTTCGATCGTGGGGAGTACAATATATTGTGCTTGGTTTGGTTGGTGGAAGGACTTTCTTTAAGTCCGACTGGCTAGCTACCACCATCTTACCTGATTCTGTCGCCATAATAACAATTCTGGAATTGTTGTGTTCCGGCATTCAGAGGTAAGATAGCCAGTTCCTCAGTTTGTTGAGGATTCCGGGTGAAGTGCGCCTCCACCTTCGGCCTTATCTCAACTTGTTACCATGTGAGATGAAGGCCAAGTGCATGCCCGTCAAACAATATAAAAAAAAAAAATACACTGACAAAGGCTTCACGAAAAACAGTACATACATCATGGTCTTTCTTGCCTCGGGAATTGCTTGGCTCCTCCCTTTTTTTTTCTTTTTTTTTATTTACGAAGGGTCGGCTCTCGACCACGAATCTTACATAGGTAAGAATGAGATCTACGATGGAGCGAGCCTACCCAGAAAGTGCCTATGCACTCTCTTCTTGAAGACATTAGGATCGTAGCACAGTTTGTTTGCACAGCGGAAAAACAGACGCTGGGAGCTTATTCCAAGTTCTTGCGGTGCGCACAATAAAAGATTCTTGAAAGCGTTTAGCCCGCTGTTGGTATACCAGTTAGCAACTAAATTGTTAGATTTGCATTATTAAAAAAAAAAAGATACCCCACAGACACATAATTATGATCCCTATCCGATTATACCGGAATAAACTTTATTTCGAAATGAAAAACAAACTACGTATCTATATGGCTTTCTAGTAATTCTTTGGAGGAACTTATAATTATGAACAAAATATATTTCACTGTGCATCAAATGTTACCTGGGGTGTGGTGTTGATGTGAAGGGCGGCGGTAGGGTTGGCCGCGCTTTCTTCGTTCTGGTTCCACGAACTGGTATTGTCTGGACTTAGCTGTAATACAAAACAAATATATTTGATTACAACGATTTAGCACGACACGAAAAGGTCAAGATTTATCAGTATAGCTATTCTCAAACATTCGGAAAGCATTTCAGATCGACTTCGAATTTTCCGAGAACGCTACCCCGAAAAATCAAAATAAAAAATTAACGACATTCGTATTCAAAACTTCCACCACACCCGCAATTGAGGCAGCGAACGAAGTACGATTGCAAAACGCTATCTAACCTCTGAATGCCGGAACACAACAATTTTAAAATTGTTGTAATGGCGACACAATTAGTTTAAGATGGCGGTAGCTAGTCAGGCGGACTTAAACAAAGTCCTACCACCAACCAAATGTTTCTGGGTCCGGACGGTCTTGTAAGTCCAGCATGTTGTATTACCTGCGTGTTTCGGTCGGGGAGGCGGTGCTTCTCCGTATCTAGTTCCTGGGCGGGCGGAGGCGCCACCGCGGGCGTGGGGGAAGGCTCGCGCGCTACTGGGGACACTGCGCCGACTGACGACGTAGGGGGCTGCAAGTACAATATCTAATTAATAACCTAAGTCAACACACAAACCACACCTCTTGTCTGCCTGTCTTGTACACACATAAACACCATAACACAAACCGGACAGAAACAAAAGTACACACATGCACACATAAACATCATATTAGTGTCCACTGCTGGACCGAGCCTTCATCCAAGGGTTTTGCCATAATCACAAAGCTTGGTAGACGGATTGGTGATCGCAGTAAAGGTGTAGATAATACATGGAAAGAAGCTGCTGCCCTTAGTCGGCTTTTATGACATTCTCGGGCTGCGTTGGAGGGGTCGCGGTCTTAATTTACTACTGGACAGAGCCTCCTCAAAAATTGCAGGGATTTGACACAATCATCACACCCTCCATCGACTACCCGCAACAGCCACAATGCCATCGATCCATCGTGTGGGGTGGGGTCTTCCCCCACTCCGCGGGCAGACTGGAACTTGGTATCTCCGCCGAGAAGTGACGGCGTTGTTAACTACCCTCAGCTGCAGCAATAATGTGTTCTAATCGCGAAAGTAAAAAAATAGCTTTTGTCAACACGACGGCAGAGGGCTCGTCGCTTAGGAGCAAGACTATATTTCCTGAGGATGCCTCGTGTAGAGGCGAAACACGTGTCGATTTGGAATTTTCAAACGAATTCAGCGGATTTGTTACTAAATATGTTTCTGTATTCAGAATATTTATTTTGAACAAAGGATAGAAACCGAACTGTTAACTAGAGTTAAGTCAACCGAATTCCTGAGCCCCAAGACACAGGCATAACACGCCAAGTTTGGGATCTCATTGTTATAAATAAATAAATATTACAGGACATTCATTTTACACAGCGCCATCTAGCCCCAAACTAAGCATAGCTTGTAATATGGGAACTAGATTACGGATAGAATACTTTGTGTAAATACATACGTACTATATGATACAACACCGAAACACAGAACAAACATCTATATTCATCACACAAATGTTTGTCCTGGGTGGGAATCGAACCCACAGCCTACAGCGCAGAAGGCAGAGCTACTACCAACTGAGCTATGAGGCTTGTTATATGTCATTAGTTAAAGCGCGCTACGCAGCTAAAATCGCGGCAGAAACGATTATGAGAGTTGACAACGGCAAGCTGTAGGTGGCGCATGCGTATCGTAAATAAAACCTTTTGATAATTCTTATTCCGAGATCGCGTTGCTGGTATGTAGGTAGGTAATGTGACCATATGATGGTACCTTTACTGGCACAGAACAAATAACTTATTTAAATTCGTCCTAATATTAATTCTGAGTCTAGGTGTTGTCTGACCGCTGCGAGGACAAGCACACGTCCGACGTCGACAGTGGTCACAGAGCTACTGATTGCGCCTGTAGTTTTTCAAATAATTCATGATTAAAATTAAATTTGAATTGGTATCACAAAAACCAGCTTACCTTTGATGTAGATCTACATGTAACCTATCATTTGAAATAAATCGTAAGTCAATATTCATTGTAGGTATCACAATATTTCACTTGTAAATTTTGAAATATACCATTTTCAATAAATATTATATAAAATAACTATCGTGGATCAACGAATTCGTTTTTGGACATACGGGAATTTCTCACAAGAAAGTGCTCGCAAGGACGCGGAACGCGTGCGTCGTGAACCGTACTCACCCTGATGATGTCCTTCGGTCAAGGACGAAACGTTGGTGTTTTACATCAATAATAAGGTTCGTGGAAATTCCCGTATGTCCAAAAATGAAAATGAAATATTATATATTATAAAAAATAGACTCGTGACTTGTTCAGAAGTACTACGAGTATAACTTTCCATTAGAAAAGAGGAAACGTCTAATGACATAAGGCCCTGTCATTAGATGTTTCCTCTTTTTCTTTATTAAAGCAATCTTGTAAACTAGTGAATTAAGCATCTTTGTAAGGTAATTATTTAGGCAGTAACATATTGTTATTGTTATAGATGTCAAACCTGCACGAGTCTCGGTTTGTCCTGCGGCGGCGGCGGCGGCGGCGGCGCGCTCGCACTGGACGCGGTCAGTTTAGCCGCGAACGACTGAGGCCGCGCGCCGACGATCGCGCCCGTGTACGACACGCCGCTCTTACTGACGGCGCCTACCACAGAGGCACTGCTAGGCACCACCGTAGGCGCCGACGATACCCGCTTCTCCACTGGGGTGGCTGTCAATTCAACACCACTTATTAAATATAGCTCTATTGAAAAATGCAAATATCATATTATACATTTTAATCAGTAAACATTTACAAATCATAATTGCATGTCTAGACATTTTATATACAGTAATTTATATACAGTAAGTATATAATAATGTCTATACATGCAGTCATGTTTGAATTGCTTCTTTTTAATGCAATTTTATGTATGTACCTATAAGGAGGGTAAGTCCTACAGCACAAGTCTTTGACTTAGTGTGGGTCCAGACTGATTTAACATTTATTTTGATCAACTTGAACTTGAAACCAACTTGATAGATCCATGCGATTTGATTTGTAAGCTTCACTTAAACGTTATTGTAATGAATAAATAAAATGTTATTAAAAAAAATGGTGTCGGTTGGATACAGAGCATTTTTTTTATTTTTTATTGTATGACATGGATTTGCTTGGAATCTTTAATTGAAATGACAATAGCAACGTTTTGTAAAGCATTACGTACGCTGTGTCGCTGTGAGTCTCAGCACCCCGGAGCGGGTCGCGGTCGGCACGTACACGACCTTGGTGGCGGTGCGCGCGGTGACGGCGGCGCGCACGCTCACCGCCAGTGGCGCGGCCGCGCTCACAGCTTGCTGTAAACGAGAGAACTCCGCTGTAACTATATGTATGTGGAACACACTACCCCTTTCGGTCAGATCGTCCAAATCAATTCACAAAAAAAATAAGCCTCATAGCTCAGTTGGTCAACTCTGCCTTCTAGGGCAGGGCAAACATTTGTGTGATGAATTGATGAATATAGATGTTTGTTCTGTGTTTGGGTGTTGTATCATATAGTACGTATGTATTTACAAAAAGTATTTAAGTATTCTATCCGTAATCTAGTTCCAATGTTACAAGCTGTGCTTAGTTTTAAATTACTTAGTAATTTATAACTTTTCCTAGACCAATTTGTAATATTGTTTCATTTGCTACTGCTGTTTAAGTTCTATTATTTTTTTTAGTAAGGATTAGATATTTTGTATTTACATTTTGTCGATATAAATATTATTTTACAATAGTACTTTAGTACGCCACTTTGTCTGCTCTAAGCTATCCTTTATATCCAAAGGTTGTCTGGAAAAGATAGCTTTTAGCGATAAAGCCGCCCATTGCACCTGGTTTAAGTTTAACTTTGCTTGTTGATGTACAATAAAGAGTTTATCTATCTATATATAATATCTAGCAAAAAACAAACTAACGTGATACGAAGAGCAAGGCAGATGTCTACGATGGAGCGAGATTCCTCAGAAGTCGCTGGCCCTCTTCGTACCGTCGGAACACCGCAAAACGTTTGGCGTATATATGTGTGTATCGACCGCTCCAACCCAGCTCATGGATGTCGTAAACCGACAAGCCGACTAAGGGATCTACACATCTACTACGATCATCAATCCGACAGCCAAGCGGAATTAGCTATAGAGGAAGCTCTGTTCAGAAATGGACACTAATGGGCTGTTGATGTGTGATGTGTGTTACCTTAGGCGCGGGCTGTTTGGCCGGCTTGGGCTGCGGTTGCGGCGGCTGCGGCGGCGGCGGTTTGGCGCGCGGCAGCAGCTGCGCGATGTCCGCCTCGGGGTCGCGGATCATAGCGGCGATCAGAGATGCCGCTTGCTTCGTCGCTTCCGCTGAGCCCCTAAAATCAAACACCATTCGTTCTTAACGCTAAGTTTTTAATGTGTCTTCTGAAATGGTTTGACGTGGACTGTTGCCCAGCAGTCCCGGTGTTATTATAATAACGATTCACTATAATGTACAACTTGCACGTAGCGACATAATATACTGTTGCGGGTGTGATAAGCATCGTTGCTCAACTTGCAAGTAGCGACATCACATACTGTTGCTGGTGTGATCAGCATCGATATTCAACTTGCAAGTAGCGACATAATATACTGTTGCGGGTGTGATAAGCATCGTTGCTCAACTTGCAAGTAGCGACATCACATACTGTTGCTGTATAGATCAGTATCGATGTTCAACTTGCAAGTAGCGACATAATATATTGTTGCTTGTGTGATCAGCATCGATGTTCAACTTGCAAGTAGCGACATAACATAACGTTGCATGTGAACTCACTTGATGGTGATGATCCGTTCGCCCTGGCCCTTGCTCTGCTTGTCCACCTCGATGTGCGCGCCGGTCGCGGCTCGGATCGCGTTGATGTTGGTACCGGCGCGGCCGATCACTCGCGATATCGCGTGCGACGCTACTGATACCTTCTTGCAGCTGAAACAGGAATAAATTTTCTCACTTCCTGATCAGTTTTTTTTTTGTTAGAAATTGGCTCTTGACCTCGTGGAGCGCACTATACCAGACAACACTGGCTCTTTCGCGTTTTTTTTTCACTAAAAGTTTTGTTCACTAAGCTCGCTCGTCAGCAGCAGTTTGAAAGGCGTCATGAAGTCGAGTGGCGTGCGGATTTGATCCGTTCAGCGAATAAAAATCTTCCCTCCAATTTTCCCAGTGACTGTTAACCTCAAGGTTGCTAGGATTATTTCTTACTATGTGTCCGAAGTATCCTACCTAGTGTTCAGGTTCTAACTATGAATTTATTACCCCAAGGTAAATAAAAAAAAATCCATACAGGGGAACGCAAAATGTACTTTCCAACAAAATGCTATATAGCGCTAATGGTCTTTTTTGGGGCGACATCTAGTTTAAACTTAATTTGATGAATCCTTCTCAACACCGAGAGTTCGACCAAAGCAGATGGATCCTTTTGTGAGAGCCTTTTGTTTATAATGAGTTCCGTATTGACACGTTCGTTCCTTTTGCAGGGAATCCCGAGCATATTTCTCCCACGCCACATCTCAATAGCATATTATAGATCGTTCTGCCCGTGGTTCTAGTTGTCAGCTGTACTGTACTGCTGCACCGAGGTTATGGTCGCCGGTGAAAACAATTTCACCGTGAGGCTAAACACCTTTATGCCTCAAGTCGACCTCAAGTCAAGTCTCCACAGGCTATGTTCTTTGTGGATGTGATCTACGCAGTAAGGGATTGTTACATGTAAGAGTGCACTTAGCATCAGGTGGGCTACTTGCGTGTACCGTCTTATAGTTGTATAAAAAAGTGTTCTTACCCGGGCTCGAGCGTAGAGAGCGCTTGTACGCTTGACTTGCGTACGACCTCCTTCCAGCCTTCCTCGCGGCGCGCGCTCGCGGTGGCACCCTTCGGAGACGTGCTTTTCGCGTCCACCTCCCACCTGGTAACACATTCACATGTAAATACAATACATTGTCACAGTCAACACATGATGAGATAATGCTTGGTTTCATTTCCAGAAACTAAAAGGGGAAGCTTAGTTACGAGGTTTTGGTCAGCTCCAAATGTGTTTTGTCAGCAAGCAAAGTAGATAATAAAGCAAGGTGTTTCTGTGTGCTAATAAATCCTTGCCACGTACTAACGTACTCCGCCATAAGTTCGGATGAATAACTGCTGTTAAAATATCATTTTCGCTGATTTCATTCCTGACTAAATATAAAAAAAAACATTTAATTGCTCACAGTTTTTAACTATAGAAATTTCCAGTGTTCACATTGTATACGAATCCATGTGAATTAGTTATTTTTTATTATTCACCAGACCGAGGAACTGGCTATCATACTTTGAAATGTCAGAACACAAAAACAAAGAACCTTTGTTATGGTGATAGATTTAGGTCATATTAATTTATTTAGTTCTTGATAGTGGTGGTAGCTAGCCAGACGGACCTAAAACCTAAACCACTCCTTCCATCAACGAAACCAAGCACAAATTTGTACCCCTCGGGGATCGAACCCGGGACCTCTGGGTCTGACACCAGTAGGCAAATCACTTGACCACAGGAGATCATGGTTGAAAGATTCATCATTTCAACCCGAAGCATCCTCTTTCTAATACTTTTAGCTGTCCCAAACCTAAAGGTCAAGGTCGATTCATAAATACATACATATGATAGTTTACAGTTATACCCCCTTTAGTTTATGGATAATTTCGAAATGGCATGTCTGATTCAAAATAAAGTGATATAAGGGGATATACATAATCTAGGTTTGTGCCGCATTACTGTTCTAGAACCACAATTAAAATCAAATATACGCAAAAGATGTTTGTATGGGAAAATTGTTTTGCATTAATTGTGATTTTAATAAACACAGTACAGTTTTTGTACTAATAAAATAATGGGGTGTGGAAAATGTTAGTGGAAATCTCTTGTTACTTTTTTTTTGGCATTTACAGAACAAACAAAAATTTGCCTATTAATAGTTTTTTTAATAGATTACATACCGCAGTGCAAAGTTTGTTAAAGAAACCTTCGCTATGCCCGTGTACCTAAACCACTTTATAGTAACTTGTGTACTTCTACCGCTACTGAAGCATAACTTAGCATGCAAAGAAAAGCATGCAATCGTTTCTCCTGCCCTTTGAATATCTTGTGTGATTTTCATGTGATTGACTCTGAATATGTTTGTGGGACGTGACCTTTCGATATGGAGTCAACACTTACTGGTTCACGTGTGATTTTTTATTTTTCTCTGTTGTATCGACATCATCTCTATCCATAGTGTGTCTACTTGATTCAAACACTTGACTCTTTCTAGAATTATTTCCATATTTAATATTCTGTACTGTATTGCTCTTAGGGCTATCCTCTTCGGGTTTTCTGCAAACAATATTTTTTATTTTCTTAGCTTCAACCAAATGAATAGGCAGACCTTACTTTAATCTTACACTTAAAATTTCAATTTTAAATTCCGTCCCAAAACTTTTACTTAGTACAGTGGTCTATCCAATTTATTTGCTTGAAAGCGGCATTACCTTTTCCCGAAAGAAAGTAGCAAAACTTCTAAAACAGCAAGCAATATTAGACTAAAGCATGCAAAATACTGTACACAACTGAATGCTTATCAACATGTCAATAATTAGTATAAAATAGACCATAAAAACCCCTGTTTTTTTTAACATACTCCACACAATACAATAGCATAGTCGGATATGCAAGGGAAATACTACTGGAGTAACAAGTGGCCGAAAGCTACATTATCGGTCGCATTCAATATTGGGAAAACGTTGGCGCACTATTTTCTTTATTATTTTCATACTATGGGGAAGCACTTGGCCTTCATCTCATCTGGTTTCAAGTTATGATAAGGCCGAAGGCGGAAGCGCGTTTCACCCGGAATCCTCAACAGTTTGAAGAACTTCAATAAATACATGAAAATAACTCTACGAGTATGAGAAATTGCATATATTTATAGGTAACATTTTTGTCGTAATCTCATTACATAACGATGAGCACCACCTTTGAAAATATTTCCCCATTTCACATTTTTGGTGAAGTTGGTTCGTACTTTTTTGTGATAAGTGAATCTTAAACCGATTTCATAACTTATACAAGCAACGAGATTTACCACCGAAAAGCCATTTGTGTCCGGCTGGCATCGAACCCACTTCCACCAAAATTATATGAAACCACCATTTATCTGTATGTAAGTACCAAATGAAATAAAAAAAGAATCATGCAATTCGGACCTCAATTATTATTGGCAGAGATATCTATGAGTTTCTATCCCCAGATCCAAAGATTTTTATCAGATTATCACCAAATTAAAATGGGACCTATTACAGACCTACCTCTCAATAAAAAAAATCACAAATTGGTTAAGAGCTTGCAGAGAAATCGGTGGAAAAAATAGAAACAAGTACCATTTGAATCGAGATGCTTATTTTTGGGTAAATGGTTAAAGGAGGTAGTCTAGGCTTGCTCCATCGTATACTCTCACCTTTGCCTACGTTAGTTTCCGTAGAAATAAATATCTCCCGGGTGGATGGTTAGCTGACAAACACGGTCAAAAATGTTCCAATAAAATAAGCTGTGGGCAAGCAAGGCAACGAGACTCACTTGTCTTTCTTCTCGGGCACGCGCACGATCGCCGCGTGCAGCCAGGGGGTGGTCGGCCGGGAGGGGGGCGCCACGTTCTCCTTCTCCAGCTTCTTGGGAGCCTCCGGTTTGGGAGGGCTCTCTTTCTCGGGCTTAGTCTCTACTTTGGGTTTTGTCTGTGGAATGACATAGCTAGTTTATGTTCATGTAAATAACGCTCGAGTTGTAATTGTTGTAAAATTGAGCAAATGGATGCACGAAAACACGCTAGAGGCGCTGTATGGGTTATAAGGCGCCTCTAGCGTATAGAATAGGTACTACATTTGGCATTGTAACGATAGTGAAGTGAAAGGTTGTTGTAAAATTGAGCAAATGTATGTACGAAAACACACTTGAGGCGCTGTATGGGTTATAAGGCGCCTCTAGCGTATACAATAGGTACTTCATTTGGCATTGTAACGATAGTGAAGTGAAAGGTTGTTGTAACATTGAGCAAATGTATGTAATAAAACACGCTAGAGGCGCCGTATGGGTTATAAGGCGCCTCTAGCGTATAGAATAGATACTAAATTTGGCATTGTAACGATAGTGAAGTGAAACTACCCTGCCCCGTGAAATACACACCTGACTCTCAATGCCTCCTAATTGCTACGGATGGACCACCTACACAGGAAGTCACCAAAGCCCCGCGACCTCGTGGTTGTAGCCACAAGAGTTGGTGCTAGGGTAAATAGCCTCAGCTAGAGGCCCTTACCCGCAGCTAGATTTAAGTAAAGGTGCCGACGACGACTAGATTGATCGATGAAACATCAGCGCGTATAGGTACACGACAGTGACATCTACTGTGTACCTGTTTTGTACGACGGGGAAGCGCCTTGGCCTTTATCTAACCAGGGTCAAGTTATGATGCTGGAAGCGCACTACTCCCAGAATCCTCAACAGACTATCTTACCTCTAAATGCCGGAATTCAGCACCAACCAATGTGTGGATCTTTCCGAGGAACAACTTTTAGGGTTTGTCAGAGGTAAATAAATGGAAGTGTATGTTTTACCTTTTCGGTCTTCTTGCTGGCGGGGGGTGGGGGCGCGGGCGCGGGCGGCGGGGGCGAGCTCTTGTCCTCGCGTTTCTTCTTCTTCACCTTGGCGCTCTGAGCCGGCGCGGCCTTCACGTCCGAAGAAGAGCACGAGCCCTGACAGACACGCACACGTCAGCTATACGGTACACATTGATAGATCTACCCTAAAAATGAACGCCCCTATAGACGCAATACATATACATATGCTTTGTAATACATGCTCGGAATTTGCCTTATTCTTTTAAAAATTGAGGTAGAACGTACGAGATTTTTATTGTACTAAGTTAGTACAACAGCGGACAAAGTGTATGAAATCCATTGTTAACATTAATATGCAAAAAAAAAAGAAAAAGGTTTCACAAAGTCATCATCATAATTTCAGCCCACATACGTCCACTGCTGAACATAAGCCTCCCCCAATCGACGCCACAAATAGCGAGCCGCCTCCATCCATCGATTCCCCGCAACAGCCACAATGTACTCACAATGTTATCACAAAGTACTAAAGTACTTTACGGAAAGTGCCTAATCCTATCTATGCTCTTTGCTTAAGCATATTTATGTGTATTGTGTCTATAACGCCTTCTTTGCATGTCAGGTAAAATCACATTTTGATATCTGGACAACCATCCTCAGGACAAATTTATATAACAAAAGCCAGACAGGTCAGCCGGACAAAAGTCAATTAATAAATAAATAAATAAATAATACAGGACATTAATTTGACACAGCGTCATCTAGTCCCAAACTAAGCATGGCTTGTAATATGGGAACTAGATTACGGATAGAATACTTAAATACTTTTTTTTTGTCAATAAAATACAGCGGTTGGGTATCGTTACCTGCGAGTTGGCATCAATCCCCGAGTCTCCCTCCTCTTTAGCCTGGGGCTCGTCGTCCCCTTCGCCGCTTTCCGACACTTCCTCCTTATCGTCCACAGCCTTGCGTTTCTCCTCCTGTTCAGTCGACTGTACATCACTATATTTATCGCTCTATTCCGACATTGGCACTAATATCACACGTAGCAGCATCGTACAAAAAACATTACTTGCGGTGTATCCCAAGGGCATAGATACAAAATTTACAAACAATCAAATATGGCTGACAAGTAACTAAATATTTTTTTCGAAACAAACAAGGTTTTTGCCGAAATCTATTTCCATTTTGTAATTCAAGGTAGTATTCGGTAGTGTATTTATAGTGCGACGGGGAAGCGCTTGGCCTGAAACTGAGGAGCTGGCTATCTTACCTCTAAATGCCGGAACACAACCATTATACAACTGTTATTACTGCGACATAATTCGGTAAGATGGTGGTACTGGCTACCAGGCAGACTTAAACTAAGTCCTACCACCAACCAAACCATGATCAATATTGTACTCCACCTGGGACCTCCAGATCTCACAACGGTAGGCGAAGTACAAGACCACAGAGGCGGTTAAAAATTATGTTAGCTTGTCGTATTTTGCTCAGTGATAACTATTAGTGACTCTGGTGGAAAGGGGAAGGAGGGGTAAACTGACTTTTTTCTCCATCTTCTTCTTCTTCTTCCTCTCCCTGCGCCTCGCGGCCGCTTGCCTCCGCGTCTCCTCCCGGCACCGCTCAGACTCCAGCTCCTCGAGTAGGATGGTCGCGTTCTGGTTGGCGCGCGCCGCCTGCGTCTCCTTCGCCGCGCGGATCACGCGCACGCACTCCTGACATTTCTCTAGAAGCTCTTTATCCGATATGGTACAGATGTACCTAGAAAACACAAGATTACGTATCAAACTGGATTTCGTTTTACACAATCTGCTCTAGAAGTTAGAAGAACGTAACGCCGGTCGTAAAGTCGCCCGGTGGGTAGATACCTGGTCATCTCCTGGTCGGAGGGGAATTGCGTGACCACGCCGACCATCCATTTGACCACTTTCGTGTGGCCTTTGCGGAAGGCGGCCATCAGACATGAAACCTGCAAAAGATGAAAAAAGTATTTCAGTATTTAAATATATTAATATTGATTCTTATTTATAATAATATAGTATCGTTTATTATAAAATATGTATAGTATAGTAGATATAAAGATAGGTAGTAAGTATTAATTCTAGGTAATTAGTTATGTTGCTTAGTTTTATTATTAATAGGTAGGTATGTTAGCACGCCAACCTCTGTTTTTTTCTTACAATCTTGGTTTGGTTGGCAGTTAGAAAATGCCATCGGCATTATGCCCACCCATTGTACACTAGTTATTTTGTGCAATAAAGTGTTAAATAAATAAAAAGATGACGTTATTATGAATTCAGAGATATTTGCACACTGGTTTTGAACATGAATTTATGCCTCAGACAAATTGACATTAGATTTTTTCAAAACATCGCCCGGAACTAAACCACCTTTATACCGTGAGAGTCCCTTAAAATCCTACATTAGTGCCCTACTAATTACTAACTACATATTTTTATGTAAAAGAGTTATAACAAACATACTTTTCCATATATTTAGATTTTTGTTGTTTTTAGGAAGCAAGTTACGAACTAAACTCAAATTATCAAATTTAATGTGAATCGTACACATTTAACCAATAATGAAATCTACGCCTTTTTAGGCCTGCTGGTAAACACGTATAATTTTTTTTTTCGTAATATTAGTTTTGTTTGAAAATTAATGGTTTAACCCTCTCATATATAATTCTATAGTCGGATCAAACTACAGGCAGAATTCCTTTCTTTGGCGAGCAGGCAATAACTTTAATATGCTATTAAACAAGCATATCGATATTGATTTGTTCTGCTCTAGTGTAGAAACCGTGAGGCGGCGGCGCTGTGGAGACTTCTTCTCTGCGTGCCAACAATATTAGAGGCTACTCAATTATTTACATCTGTTTTATACAATGCTTATTTATTATTTTTATCTATTGTGTTATATTGTATCCTGTCCAGTTCAAACTCTTTATGTACCTATACTCTTTATCTATACGTGAAAACCTTTAATTGGCCTTCTGTGTTATATTGTTGTGTCTATCTAATATTAATGTGCTGTTGGTTTTCCTTCAAAATAAACGAACTAGACTCAAATTATCAAACTCAATGTGAATCGTACACATTTAACCAATAATGAAATCTACGCCTTCTTAGGTAAACACGTAAAATGTTTATGTTTTTCGTAATATTAGTTCAGTTTGAATATAAAAGTATACCTTTCGATTGTCCTGTGAATCGATGTCGGCTCCAGCAGCGTACAGCATTTCGACGACGGCAAGATGGCCGCCGTTCGCGGCGAGCCAAAGGGGGGAATTGCCTTTCTTGTTCTTCACTTCTACCGCCGCTCGTCTGCAACGAACAATAGCTTGTTTTAGTTTTACCATAAACACAGAGAAAATAGTTTTACCCGTCTGAAATTACATCAATATCTAGTCTCTTACAAGCCTCATAGCTCACTTCGTAGTAATTCTGCCTTCTGCGCTGTAGGCTGTGGGTTCGATTCCCACCCAGGACAAACATTTGTGTGATGAATATAGATGTTTCGGTGTTGTATCATATAGTACGTATGTATTTACAAAAAGTATTTAAGTATTTTATCCGTAATCTAGTTCCCATATTACAAGCTATGCTTAGTTTGGGGCTGGATGGCGTCTTACCACATAATTCATATTTTTTTTATCAGCCATATTTTTACAGTAATAGCGGGGCCCTGCTTCCTGGATTAGCGCGAGCTGTGGTCCAGGAAACAGTACTCTCCTGAATGTTTTTAATTACAACATAAGTGCCATAAAATAATTTGAATTTGAATTTACCTCTAAATGCCGGAACACAACAATTAGAGACTTATTGTTATGGCGACAGAATTAGGTAAAATGGTGGTTAGCTAGCCAGGCGGACTTAACCTCTGGTATGTCTTGACACATATCTGTGCTGCCCCCACCATCTGTTTTGTCACAGATATGTGTCCAGATAACTTCGGCTAGTTTTTTATCAATTTTAATATCTAAGCTCTGGTATGTCTTGACATATATCTGTGCTGCCCCCACCATCTGTTTTGTCACAGATATGTGTCCAGATAACTTCGGCTAGTTTTTCTCAATTTTAATATCTAAGCTCTGGTATGTCTTGACATATATCTGTGCTGCCCCCACCATCTGTTTTGTCACAGACATATGTCAAGATAACTTCGGCTAGTTTTTTATCAATTTTAATATCTAAGCTCTGGTATGTCTTGACATATATCTGTGCTGCCCCCACCATCTGTTTTGTCACAGATATGTGTTATGATAGCTTCGGCTAGTTTTTTTTATCAATTTTAATATTTAAGCTCTGGTATGTCTTGACAGATATCTGTGCCATCTGTTTTGTCACACATATGTGTCGAGACAACTTCGGCTAGTATTTTATCAATTTGAATATCCAAACAATGGTATACCAGCAACCAAATGTATGTGCTTGTCTCACCTTTGCAGCAACAGCTCGACGAACTTGGTGTGCCCCTTGTCCGCGGCGATGGTGAGCGCGGTGTCCCGCGAGGAGGGCACGGGGGGCGCGTTCACGTCGGCCCCCTTGTCGAGCAGCACGCGTCCGACCTCGACGTACCCGCCGCTGGCCGCCTCCATGAGCGGCGTGAGGCCGGTCTTCGCGCGGTGCTCCACGTTCGCCTTGCGGTCCAGGAGAAGGCTCACCACCTCGTGGCGACCTGCGAACGTACTAGCGTCAGTACCCGCGAGGGGAAGGGCTTAATACGATTTCCTACTCGCTATTTGAGCAGCTCGTATGGTGGAGAATCTCCGCCTTACAGATTTTTTATTTAACGACGGGAAAGCGCCTTTATCACACCTGGTAACAAGTTGATTGAAGTTTAGAGTTAAAGGCTATGCCAGCCTTTAACTCTAAAGGCTAGCTTCTGTTTACGGTTTAGTGCTAATATTCACTTGCATAACTTCCTGAAGAATTCAAAGTGCTCACCATAAATTGATCGTCCCGAGATTGGCTTCTAATCTTGCCCTACGTGTCTGCCGGTATCGTCAAACGTTACGATAACTCAAACTGCACTGTGCCCTTAGTATGAGTTTCTGACAGCTAACTCAAACTATTTTCGTTTTCGTATAGGGCGCTTATTTCCATACATTTGGTTAGCGGACATTGAGAGGAACTACAGTTGCTATACTATTCCGCATACTATGCAGTTTGAGTTATCGTAACGTTTGACGATACCGGCAGACACGTAGGGCAAGATTAGAAGCCAATCTCGGGACGATCAATTTATGGTGAGCACTTTGAATTCGCCAGAACTCATACCAAGGCCTCTGGAAGAAGAGTGGAATCAACACTTTCTTGTTGAACTCCTCTTATGTCCATGAGTGTATGTAAAGACGGTCTGTCTGTACCATGGTAAGGTATAAGGTACCTTGGAAGCAGGCGAGCGTGAGCGCCGTGTTGCGATTGGTCTCGATCTGTGCGTTGATGTCGGACCCGCAGTCCAACAACAGCCGCACGGCCGCCGTGTGTCCGTTCATGTTAAAGACGGTCTGTCTGTACCATGGTAAGGTATAAGGTACCTTGGAAGCAGGCGAGCGTGAGCGCCGTGTTGCGATTGGTCTCGATCTGTGCGTTGATGTCGGACCCGCAGTCCAACAACAGCCGCACGGCCGCCGTGTGTCCGTTCATGTTAAAGACGGTCTGTCTGTACCATGGTAAGGTATAAGGTACCTTGGAAGCAGGCGAGCGTGAGCGCCGTGTTGCGATTGGTCTCGATCTGTGCGTTGATGTCGGACCCGCAGTCCAACAACAGCCGCACGGCCGCCGTGTGTCCGTTCATGTTAAAGACGGTCTGTCTGTACCACGGTAAGGTATAAGGTACCTTGGAAGCAGGCGAGCGTGAGCGCCGTGTTGCGATTGGTCTCGATCTGTGCGTTGATGTCGGACCCGCAGTCCAACAACAGCCGCACGGCCGCCGTGTGTCCGTTCATGTTAAAGACGGTCTGTCTGTACCATGGTAAGGTATAAGGTACCTTGGAAGCAGGCGAGCGTGAGCGCCGTGTTGCGATTGGTCTCGATCTGTGCGTTGATGTCGGACCCGCAGTCCAACAACAGCCGCACGGCCGCCGTGTGTCCGTTCATGTTAAAGACGGTCTGTCTGTACCATGGTAAGGTATAAGGTACCTTGGAAGCAGGCGAGCGTGAGCGCCGTGTTGCGATTGGTCTCGATCTGTGCGTTGATGTCGGACCCGCAGTCCAACAACAGCCGCACGGCCGCCGTGTGTCCGTTCATGTTAAAGACGGTCTGTCTGTACCACGGTAAGGTATAAGGTACCTTGGAAGCAGGCGAGCGTGAGCGCCGTGTTGCGATTGGTCTCGATCTGTGCGTTGATGTCGGACCCGCAGTCCAACAACAGCCGCACGGCCGCCGTGTGTCCGTTCATGGCCGCTAACATCAGCGGGGAGATGCCCAGTTTAGAGCCGGTGCGCGAGTTGATTTCCGCCTGGAACATTACCGTTTCAATCACCAAAATTGTTATGAATTACTTTACACGGTGCTTGGGAGTTTGTATCAAGTTACCCTTCACCCCATCCTTCAGACCTGTCTCCCTTCAATGACGAAATCACATCTTACGTAGTTGCTAATAGCCCAGTATGTATGGAAGCGGCCAACGAGAGCGGAGTATGGGCCGACACGTTTCCATGCGCCTTGATAACCTTTTGGATGCTTTTTAACCACCTGTGGTCTAGGGGTTCGACCGACGGTGTCAGATCAAGAGGTCCTGGGTTCGATCCCCGGGTGGAGTACAATATTGGTCTGGTTGATTGGCTATCACCATCTTACCTAAGTCTATCGACAACAACAATTCTAAAAACTTTTGTATTTCGGCATTCAGAGGTAAGATAGTCAGTTGATTGAGGATTCCGGGCGAAGCGCGCCTCGAAAGGTGAGATGAAGGCCAAGCACTTCAAGACTTAAATGTATTATTATGTAAATTGTGTGGTATATAATTTAGTCTTAATTTAATTTTGTATTTAATAAATTGTAATTTTTTTCAATTTAATTATGCTATATTATTAGGTATTATTATTATTGTACGCCCAGAATGGGTAGAACACAGTGGACATTTTAATTATTATATTTTAAGAACTGTTAACTTTACCTGTGTATCGCAATAAACGATTTCTGATTCTGATTCTTCCCCATACAACAAAAATAAAAAGGATCATGTCTACGACCTCCTATCTATGTAGTCCTCATGTAGGAGTAGTACCTGGTGCGTGAGGAGTAGCCGGATGATGTTGACGTATCCCCCGGAAGCGGCCAACGAGAGCGGCGTATAGTCCGACACGTTCCGATGCTCCTTGTTGGCGCCGCGGGAGAGGATCAGCTCGACGACCTCGTAGCGGCCGCCGCTGCACGCGAGCGAGAGCGGCGTGTCCTTCGTCCGCTCCGACTGCGCCTCGATGTCCGCTCCGTGGTTCAGCAGGATCTCCACGATCTTCTCGTGGCCCGCCGTCGCCGCGAGGATGAGCGGCGTGAAGCCCTGACCAATGCAACGTTCTGTTGTTACTTACAATACAACTATTTAAATAAATATACTAATATTTTACAGGACGTAAATAAATAATAAAATAATAAATAAATATTATAGGACGATAATTTTTACACAGCGCCATCTAGCCCCAAACTAAGCATAGCTTGTAATATGGGAACTAGATTACGGATAGAATACTTAAATACTTTTTTTTATATACATACTTACTATATTATACAACACCCAAACACAGAACAAACATCTATATTTATCACACAAATGTTTGTCCTGGGTGGGAATCGAACCCACAGCCTACAGCGCAGAAGGCAGAGTTACTACCAACTGAGCTATGAGGCTTGTTAAACATTCATTACGTGCAGCGCCATCTAGCCCCAAACTAAGAATAGCTCTATAATATGGGAACTAGATTACGGATCTACTTAGAGTACTTTTTTTGTTGTAAAAAGGTACATACTTGACATATGATACAGTACCCACCTATATTCATCACACACAAATGTTTCTCCTGGATGGGAATCGAACCCACTACCTACAGTGCAGAAGGCAGAGCTATTTTGTTTAATTGTAATATCACCGGTAATACCCTTCAGACCGGAACACAGCACCAGCGATGATAGGTAATGCGGACGCATCCCTTCCACAAGGAGGCTGGTCGCTTACCTTCTTGTCCCGATGCTCGAGGAGGCTGGTCGCTTACCTTCTTGTCCCGATGCTCGATGTCCGCGCCGCGGGTCAGCAGCAGCTCGACCAGCTCCTCGTGCCCCCCGGCGCAGGCCAGCGTGAGCGCGGTGTCGTGGTTGGAGTCCGTCTCCCCGTCCACGTCCATGGCGGAGTACGCGGCGGGGGGCGCGGCGCATCCCGCGCCCGCCTCCGCCGCCGCGCCCGCGCCCGCCCCCGCGCCCCGAGCCCTGCTCACCAGCCGACCCTGAGGACATCACGCACCAAATGAGATAGCCAGTTCCTCAGTTTGTTGGGGATTCCGCATGAAGTGCGCTCTACATCAACTTGTTACCACGTGAGATGAAGGCCAAGCTTATCCGTTGTACAATAAAAAAAAAAAACTATTGTTGTTTGAACATTGATGAGCCGAACTCTAGAATACTCCGGGCGCACGTACAAAGGAATCCTGACAACCCTGAAAAGCTAACCATCACTGGGAAAAATGAATGGAAGAGGCCCACAGGTCACAGTTCTATTCGCTGGATGGATCAAATCCACTCACCAGCCGATTTTTATTGAACTTTGATGAGTGGAACTCTAGGCTTGTCTCAATGCCAGAACACGGCAAACCGTTTGACGGGCGAGGTAGCTTATTTCTGTAGTTTGTGATTATCGCTCGAACAGACATCGTAACTTGCAGGAGACAACTTAGATGCGCATATAAAACTTACTGGGTCAACAATGTTGTGATATTTCGGCAGCAGGTTCGGCACCGACACCCAAGGTTGGATTTTTCGACAGTTTTAACACAAAAAAAAAGATAAATAACCTTTTTCTTTGCGGTCGCGTGGTGCTGTTCGCGCTTGGCGTGCGGCGCGGGCTGCGGCGCGGCCGGCGGCTGCGGCGGCGTGTACGACTCCGATGATCTGACAACACAAAATTACTATTAGGTTTTTTTTTATTCACAGAAATAAATGGCACAATAAAACATGTAACTAAACTGATTGCTAAAATAGTTATATGTTTGTCATTTGTAAATTCAGCGCGATACATGCCCTCCGTGCTAGTTCTAACACTGTGTTACGGCAGGATAAAAGCTTCAACCCCCTAATTGTCAGCAATAGGTTTGACGGACAATGTACGCACTTATTAGATTGGTTCAATATCTATAAAAACTTGTATAGTGTCTATAGCAGACAGACTAATATAAACATAATATAATATATATAAACATAGCTGATGAGGATTATTATTTTTTATTGTACGACGGGGAAGCGCTTGCCCTTCAACTCACCTGCCCCCTCAGCACGGGGATATCCACCATCGGGAGATAAAATGCTCTCGAAGGTGGATAAAAACAGAGGACAAACATTTTATCCCAGCCCCGTGCTGAGGGGGGAGGTTTCATGTTATGGCCGAAGGTGGAAGCGCACTTCGCCCGGAATCCTCAACTAAGTGAGGAACTGGCTATCTCACCTCTAAGTACCGGAACACGACAATTTAGACATGTTGTTTTGTTGACAGACTTAGATAAGATGGAACATTCCCAGCAGAATATGTGCACCAAGTAATGCACAGACGGATCACTCAGCAAACGGAAGTATTCGAGTGTAGCAGGACAGGTACGGTGTTGACTCGGGAGTGTTTTCAAGCAGTGCGAAGTATTCCTAATGTTACGAGCTCAGTGCAGAGGCCTTAGTATGAGTTTCTGACAGCTAACTGAAACTATTTTCGTTTTCGTATAGGGCGCTTATTTCCATACATTTGGCTAGCGGAATAGTAAAGCAACTGTAGTTCCTTTCAATGACCGCTAACCAATTGTATGGAAATAAGCGCCCTATACGAAAACGAAAATAGTTCTCGTTAGATGTCAGACACTCATACTAAGGGTACAGTACTCACCTGTAGTCGTAGCACACGGTGGGCGGCGGCAGGGCGAAGTGTGGCTGTGCACACTCGCCCTCCGGCTGCGAGGGGGGCGGGGGGTGAGGCGCGGGGGGCGCGGGGGAGCTCGGCCGCACTCGGTACTGGCAGCCTAACTGTAAACATAAATATGTACGGTGAGCAAGGTGGACACGAAACATTATTTCAAATGAATACTACAGGAGGATAATTTCACACAGCGCCATCTAGCCCCAAACTAAGCATAGCTTGTCATATGGGGACTAGATTACGGATAGACTACATATATGTTTAAATACACACATGATTCAATACCCGAACACAGAAAAAAACCTCGATATTCATCACACAAATGTTTGTCCTGGGTGGGAATCGAACCCACAACCTACAGCGCAGACGGCAGAGTTACTACCCACTGAGCTATGAGGCTTGTAATGGGGAATTGCAATTTGATATATTTCATTTTTTATGTTACATTGAAAACAAACAGCTTATAGCTAACGTCTTGAAAACTGAAACATTATGAACAAATAAAGCGCTAAACAGTTTTCACTTATAGAATAACAGATAGGTACACTATAGGTAACTAGGAAACAGATAGGTACAGATATCTTTGCAAGAAAAAATGAGAAAGAATGAAAGGGGATGGACGGCATCCTTCGTATACATAACACCGACACTATGATCACCAACTCGCATGCCAAGCGTGGTGATTATGGCCAAACCAATCTTGGAGGAGGCACATGTCCAACAGTGGACGTTCACGGGCTGTTTTGATTATGATAATTGCAAGAAAATTGGCGCTGGATTTATATCCAGTGCCATTTGTGTACAGTAAACCGAACCATGGTACAAAATACTAAGGATACAATTGAATCTGAGGTATTCAAATGGTTTTGTAAAGAACCTGTTTTTCATTTTTAATATAACCTGTCTCATTGCTCGTGCAGCATATACCTTAGATAGGTATATTTCCTTTTTTTTTTTTTTTATTGTACGACCGGTAAGCACTTGGCCTTCATCTCACCTGGCAACAAGTTGAGATAAGGCCGAAGGTGGAGGCGCACTTCACCCGGAATCCTCAACAAACTGAGGAACTGGCTATCTTACCTCTGAATGCCGGAAAACAACAATTTTAGAATTGTTATTATGGCGACAGAATTAGGTAAGATGGTGGTAGCTAGCCAGGCGGACTTAAACAAAGTCCTACCACCAACCAAACCAAGCACAATATATTGTACTCCCCATGGGGATCGAACCCGAGACCTCTGGATCTGAAATCGGTGGGTTGAACCACAGAGGCGGTTTGTCTACGCCTGCCCTCCCCCCTTAACAAAATCCTAGCTACGCCCTTGTCCAGGGGTAACTCAGTGGTGTACTCACGGTGGTGGTGTCGCCGTGGTGGTGGTGGGGGTGCGTGTGATGCAGCTGCTCCGCGCGGCTCTCCCAGTCCGCGTGGAGCGCCTGCTCGGCCGCCTCCAGCAGCTGCCTCGTCCCCCGGTCCGGGTCCAGACTGAGCCCGGACTCGGCGCCCTCGCACTTCGCGTTCAGGATCTCGTGCGTCTTCTGCTGCATCACCTGCACAAAACGCATAACATCAAACAACCTCAAACTAGTCATAGTCTACTTTACGACTGCGTGACTGCGATGACTGCGTAGACCGTTACTTACGCAGAATAGTGCTGATGGCTACCCCCTTTGCTAACTGTTTTAATTCTAAGCAGTTAATTATTTTGTATTTGTATATGATGCAATAGAAATGTCAATAATATATAAGCTACTAGCTGACCCGGCAAACGTTGTTTTGCCATAAGTATGTGTTATTTCTAGTTTATTTTTTATTTTTATTGTACAACGGGAAGCGCTTGGCCTTCATCTCACCTGGCAACAAGTTGAGATAAGGCCGAAGGTGGAAGCGCACTTCACTCGGAATCCACAACATACCGAGGAACTGGCTATCTTACCTCTAAATGCCGGAACACAACAATTTAAGAATTGTTGTTATGGCGACAGAATTAGGTAAGATGGTGGTAGCTAGCCAGGTGCACTTGAGCAAAGTCCTACCAACTAAACCAAAGCACAATATAGTATTCCCTCTGGGGACCGAACCCGGGCCCTCTGGATTTGAAATCGGCGGGTTGAACCACTAGACCACAGAGGCGGTTCGTACAATCGAAATGACAATAATAAATTAAATATTTAGGTTGATAAAGAGCGCCAAACTCCCGCGCCTCAACAGCACTGACTCGTCATAATCGTTATAAGCACCCCTGTGGTGCAGAAGTCTGAGCACCGGTGTCAGATTCCCAGGGGGAGTACAATATCATGCTTGGTTTGGTTGGTGGTAGGACTTTGTTGAAGTCCCCCTGGCTAGCTACCACCATCTTACCTAATTCTATCACCATAACAACAATTTAAAAAATTAAGCTCTGGCATTTACAGCCGCACGAGTTGCTTAATGGTCGTTCCTTACAATCTAAACTATCCAACGTATTTATTTTTTCATTCTAAAAGCGATTTGACATTGACAGTAAGCAAATATTTGACATGACATTGACACTTCGGAGTAAGTTTTGCCATAGATAATTGCAATCAATAGATTGAATCGACCAAGAATCAGCGATGCTCCGCCCTACGGATACCTCAAAGTGTCATTAACTAATGAACCCTTAAATTATGTTTCTGGGATGAACCGTCAATTTACAGATTAATTTAATGCTAATTAGTTAAATACTCATCAGGAATTATTTAATGAGACTTTCTGAGTGTGGCAGTTAGAAAGGAAAGATACAATCAGGTGAGATGAAGGGCAAACACAACCCTGTAGTACAATAAAAAAAAAACCACTTACCTGCAGCACCAGCGAGCGCAGTTCGTTCGGCGGCAGCGCCACGAGGGACGGCACCTCTCGCTGTAGATACGCGAGCACCGCGCCCAACTCCCGCGCCTCCACCGCACCGCCCACGCAGCCTGACCCATCATCCGCCTGCTTGGAAAGCCAATCGGTCACATGTTATTTTATTTTGAACGTTTTGACACTATTCATTGTTATTTATTACCGTCTACATCACCACAGGACCGTTTACTTTTGTACCATAACTTCATATACCTATTTGTGGTATTGATTTCTATAGTTTTATTAGCTGTTAGTTTTCCAAAAGTTCTATAATAAAATAAAAATATTGCAGAGAAGACGGGACAACGGTTTACGATCATACATAAATCATGTTTGCTGGTTAGGTAACTCAAAACCTTACTTTACTAATCTAGACAACAAAAACTACTGAATTGAGCTGAAATTTTGCACAGATATATAGCAGAAGCTAGTTCAGTAGTATAGAGAATCTTCCACCCCTTTTCCCAAACTTAGCTGGGATCAACACAACATATTGAATTTGTCTATTCAGCCCTGCGTTATTTCAAGAATGGGCCGAAACTAGGCAATGTATCAGTGGTAGGACTGACCGCTTGCAGTTCGATGCCGCTCGCATACTGCTGCTGCAGTTGCTGCTGCGTCGGTTTGTGCTGTTTTTGGTGGAGTTGCTGCTGCGCTGCCAGCTGCGCCAGCTGTTGCTGCTGCAGCTCCTGCAGTTGATGCTGTGGAGCACCCAACTCAAAGTCACTAGGGATAGCATGTTGGCTTGTTTCGTCTATTATTCAAAATGGCGAATACGCGCATTGAATTTTCATTTAAATTTACAATTTGCGTGGTCTAATATTTTTAACCACGGCTTTTTCCATGATTTATTATGGTATATTTTTTTTTATTCTGTAAGATGAAACATCAAATCTAAAGCATGTTCGGGATCGCGAACAGCTCATAAAGAAAAAGGCAAGAACCTCAGGCTAGTTAGTTTTTGTTGAGGATTCCGGGTGAAGTGCGCCTTCAGCCTTTTTCACAACTTGATATCACGTGAAGTGGCCTTCACGTGATATCAAGTTGTGAAAAAGGCTGAAACTGAAACTGAAACCGCTTCCCCGTAGTACAATAAAAAACCTAATGATCAGTTTGTTTGCATTGTAACAGAAATGAACTGATCAAATACCGACGCCTAATCGAAAACGGTCAGCTAAACTAATTCTAAATGTTCAAAATGTAATTACCGTTTATTCTACGAGTTGTAAGTATTGAGTACATGACTAAGTACAATTGAACTAACTATTTACAAAGGAAGCAGTCGGATAACCTAAGGACCGTTACAAGGCCTTTAGGTAACTCGAACTGTTCCAGACCAGTACCAGACGGAAGCGTGTCCAAGACTCGCTGCAGTCTTGATATAAGAACCCTTGGGTCACGTGTCAACTAAGTAATTGATATCAAATACTATTTCAAAACTAATTATACGGTTACGATAATTAGTTGTTGTATACAAGTTACAAATCCCAGCACTTTTTATCTAAAGCCAACTCGCAACTCGTGTGTGCATACATAGACTCGAGCCTATTTCCAAAAGGGTAGACGGAGTCAAAGAATTTCCACTTACTACGCTCCTTGCACACGTCTTTCCCCCCATTGACTCTCATCACGTTCATCATACATGCTCGTCTCGAACTCTCGTCAGAACATCTCAGACTTGGTCAGAGAACGTCTGACGAGGTCTTCCCCTCACGACTGTACTATTCACACTATATACTTACTTCGCCAACCTCTCTTGGAGGACAGAGTGGCTGGAGTAGCAGAAGCCAGCCCGTCACGCCAAAAAGGGGCCTATAGGAGGCCCAGTTGCGGAAAATGGTCCGCGCACTTAGTACCAAGTAAGTAAGTACTTCGCCAACCTACTTCCATCCGCCATCTAAGCATTCCTTTCTCAATCTTTGTCACCACAACACTCTCTCGCTTCACTGTTTCTTTATCTATCTATCAAAGTGACTCTACACACGCTTCTCAAAGCTCTTAACTCCACTGCATTTATTTTACTTTCACTCTTCTTCTGCCACACCAAACTTTCACTTCCATACATTAATGTTGACACCTACACTCCACCGTGTACGGCCAGTCGAGCCTTATTTGAGACTTTTTTATTACTCACAAAATGCCCCATTCACCTGGTTACCCGCATTTACTCTCCTTTCAATATTTATTTATATGTCATCCGTTCACCTGGTCGCCCGCAATCAATCTCGTTTCAATATCTCTTTCGTTCACCCTGTCACCAGCCCGCATTCACTCTCCTTTCAATACTTATTTTCAGATATTTGCGTGTGTTACCAAATATACAAAAACACAACTTACTCCAAAACGAACTCTAGGCACTAAATAACTATCGTACGGTTACCTACTATACTGGGACTGTACACGAATACTGCATGTAATACGAATACATCACTTTACCACGACGACAGCGCCCACTTCGCCAATATGGTGTCCTATCCTCTGCAACGCGTCCAGAAGCAAAAACTTGCAATTGAACTTTGCGCATTTACGAGCCGCCTTAGCGCGCGGACGCTCTTCTATAGGAATATTCTATGCACAATACAAACGTGACCTGATTATATTACTTCATTTATGCTTACATGATTAGTACCTACATATTAAGTAAGTATTACATTTATTTCTAATAATAGGTTAATCGTTTCGGCAAAATATTCATATTTTTTTATTATTGATTTCTGCTTTATTGTTATTTGTTTGTACATTTCTTATTTTTATATTGATTGCTCTTGCTTAAATACTGTCGTGATTTAACTTATTTATAAGGGATAAAACTCTGATGTAAATCCGTAATTGGCTGTTAGTTATGTTGTAAGTTTTACACTGTTCAGTTTTTAAGGGCTGTGGGTTGTTAAATAAATATATATTATTTTGACTGTGCTTCTTATTTTTTTTTCCAAGATTAGAATAGTCACCTAGTGTAGTCACACTAGGTTCTAATTATTCATAATTCTGTTGAAGTCAGAATATACTCGAAAAAAATTTAGTTACAATATAAAGAGCACAGAAAGGATTTGAATGGTTTGGTAGTGTGCATATATCTTCTCTTCTACCCATTATCCCACACTAGATGAGGTCACGTGTCTTCTTCCCCCACTCTCCTCTATCGGACGTCATCTCGAAACTCACTCCTTCCTTGCCCATATCATCCGTCACAGATATTGTTTAAATCAAAATATGCATCCAAAATACTAGTAAGCCAATGACAGTAAAATATATTTTGGTAACAATGGATTCTATAAAATATTGATAAGTATTGGTTTTGGGCTTATTTAATTGTTTAAAGCACGAGGGGGAAAAAAAGGTTAAAATAATATCCTAAAAAGTTTTTTCTTCAATCAGACGTGCCATGCAGACATGATCGGAAAACTGCATTTGTATGGAAGAGCGGTACTACTAGGCCTTCTCATATGATTTCCCCCTAGTGTTTCACCGTTTTCAACATAACTGTAAAGGATTATCATGTAAGTGATTGTGCTTACCTGGTTGAGGTTGGTGGTTATCTGCACTGGGCATAACTGCTGCGGAGGGGGGTATGGAGGCGTTGTCGGCGTGTGCAAGGTAGTCACACCTAGATAAGTGCAAAATTCATGTCATTAGAGTTCAAAATCCTATGATATTTGAAAGAATTGACTTCGTCTATAGAATCTAAGCTACAACATTCAAATAAGCGATTACAAGTTCACTGGACACTTTTGGTTATATTACAATGTTATTTATAGTTATAGTTATGGACACTCACACAAACATAAAGGCATCTATGGGACCAAAAAGCTATGAAAATGATATCCAAAAAAATCTTATAAAAGATATAAAGTAAGCAACAACAAGGATTAAGGTGGAACCTCAGGTTACGCATCCGACACAGTTTTTGGTAAATTGTAGCTTCAAATTTCTGTGGATGCAGTAAAGTAAAAATCACCACACTGACTAATAACAAAGAGAAATAAAAATAAATTGACTGAGCGAACTTTGTTTGCAAAGGAGTCGTCAGACAGAGAACTAATATGGAAATTCATAACTAGATGTCATGTATGTAGTAACGAATTTCACATTTTCTAATCAGCAATTATATTTTATTCTATTTTATTTTATTTATTTGGAAAACAAATAGCTTAAATATAAATGAGATCTTAATTCAGATAGTTACAATTATGCCAAACAGTTTTCGCTTATGGGTTTACTAATTTGATGTTATTGATATATTCCTTTTTTCTGTATTGACTTTTGATATATTACATTTTCCGATGACTTTTTTCATTTTAATCTAAGATAAATACGTATCAAATGTAATATCGGTATGCTTTTTAGCAGAACCAACTAGAAACAACTAGAATTGAAATTGGTGTGTTTCAAAGCTACAATTTACCAATTCGCGCATCATATCCCAGAGGGCTCTAAGGACCTGTAAGGAATTTACAAGCACTACTTATTATGTTGCAGACAAAACATTCACACGATTATGGAAAATGTTACATACGAAATGTTATATTTTAGGGTATAGGGTACCAAAGATGAGTTAAAAGAATGTGAGCGCGTACAAAACACGATGGCTGTGACATCACAGGATGCCATAACTTGCCTTGAGCGCAGAACTGAAGGTCCAAAGCGTGGAGGGCTGACGTAGCGAGCGTCGGAGGACCTTCACACAATAACACAGTACGTTTAGATTTACCACATGGCAAGTAATCCAATTGTATTTTTATAAAATATTCAGTCAACAAAAAAAAATTGGTAAAAAGTAATTTAAACAATTCAAACTTATGTCGGATTACGCTAGTAGGTTGTTCTTTTGCACCCAGAAAATAGAGCTTTTTAATTCACACTGTTTGCTGAGAATATACATTTTGGGGCTGACCAAAACCTCTATAATTAGCTGACCGTTTCAATTAATTGTAAAATGACAAAATTGTGTGTTAATATGTGTGTTCATAGCATTTGTGGATACCAGGAAACATCCTAAATGACTGTTTTCGTATTTATATTAATAATTCGTATTCTTCTTTTAATACTAAGTAACCAACAGGTTTACCACCTGATGGTAAGCGGTAACTATCAACACTTGCAACACCATGCACCTAATTGTATTACAGATTCATATCTAACACATACATTTATTCTTACCTTTAGGCCGTTTGTAACGGTCCTTAGGTAATCTGACTGATTCCTTTGTACATAGGTAGTTTAATTGTACTTTTTATTGAAAAAAATAAATTTTATTCTAATATTATTTATAAATAAAAAATTTATAAGTGATAATAATAATATTACAGGCTCATAGTAGAAGTTTAAGGTATAAAAAATCCATATTTTTTTTCTTTCTATTTTTATATGAGCTCATAGTGCGCTTGCCTATAAAAACTACGTAATCACCGTCACTTTTAATGAGCAATGGGATTAATTCGAACACATTCTGTTCCTATCCCATTGATTATCATATAAAAGACCATTTTTATAACTCAAAACCAAGCCTCTAAACATTTCAAAAGATATATGAATCCAGGTTCGCATTATTACACATACCTGCGGGGTCTGCCAATTCGAGTAGGGTCCGATCGGATTCGGGGGGTCCGTCTCGCTGGCAGGCGTCGCCTCTCTGTAAATATTTTTAGCCTTTACAATCAACAACAAATAGCATCTGAGCCACACCAATCTATTGACAACTAAGCCCCATCAATCAATTATTATTTGTAGCGGGTTCAACTTTTATAGCAAACTTACTAAAGCTAAACCAGTTACAAATATTATCTAGATACTTTTTGTTTGTAACCGGTTCAACTTATACGATGAACTTACTGAAGATAAACCGGTTACAAGTATTAACAAACAGAAGGAATAAGTCACCGGTTCATCTTAGTAAAGTTAAACCGGTTACAAATAGGTTACATATATTATCTAGATACTTTTTATTTGTATCCAGTTCAACTTATACAATGAACTTACTGAAGATAAACCGGTTACAAGTATTAACAAACAGAAGGAATAAGTAACCGGTTCAACTTAGTAAAGTTAAACCGGTTACAAATAGGATACATATATGAACCAGGATACATTTACAAATTTTAACCGGTTCATATATTAAGTGACAAAATTACATCGATCTACTCAACTCACACCATTGAACTACTAAATCTAAACTAGAGATACATTTCAGTCTGAAATTGCGAGCGTACTAGGTACTATTTAATATGATTTGAATATATAATTCATAATTACATGAATCGTAGTCAGACTGACCAACTGACTGAAAATCAACGCACAGCCTAAGCCTAAGTATGTAAATAAAGAATATGTTTTGAGGGAACTTCCATTTGTTGTTTAGGGGTGCACTAAAAACTATTTTAAGAAATTCACTGTTTTAATTAATCTAAGCAAAACAAGCTATGAGACGGTCTCTCTCGCGTCAAAACGTACCTTCTTAACATAATTACGTGATAATAAAACGTATTATTGATCGTCGACCGTGTTTCTCCTCATCATCGTCATCTAGCACTCAACTTAAATACATACATAATACTGTACAAGTCAAACTGGCTCGTACAGCATGACTGATCTGCAATAATTTAATTTACCTACAAGCCAATGTATGATCGGATCTGAAATAATTTAATTTACCTACAAGTCAATGTATGATCAGATGGAACTCAACGGCAAAATTTCAGGAGCAAACCAATTCTCAAATCCTTACAAACATTTGTCTCTCACAAAATTATATTGATACGTTTTTTTTTATAAACCTAAGACATAAGCACCAATTTACAAATTTGTTAAAAAAACCATGCACAACCCCCAACTAAATCGTTTGATGTGAACATTTATTTGCACCAATTTTCATGTGTCTCATTTCAAAGATTCTTGCATACAAACGTTTTATACCCAGGGTAAAGTAACCCGAATTTTCAAAAATCCTTTGTTAGGGCTCACACTTAATATAAAAGGAACTCCTGTACCAAATTTCATACTTTTAAGAGTAGTTTGTCAGTCAGTGTGACGCATGAGTTAGTCAAGCAGATTAATAACTATCAATCATCCAACACGTTGAGTGCTGGTCGGTTACTACATGATTTCTAACACTCAAATAAATAAATTAATAAATATTACAGGACGGACGTTAATTTCACACAACGCCATCTAGCCCCAAACTAAGCGTAGCTTGTAATATGGGAACTAGATTACGGATAGAATACTTAAATACGTTTTTTTTTTAAATACATACTTATCATACAATACAACACCCAAACACAGAACAAACAAATATGTTCATCACACAAATGTTTGTCCTGGGTGGGAATTGAACCCACAACCTACAGCGCAGAAGGCAGAGCTACTACCAACTGAGCTATGAGGCTTGTTAGACAATTAAAAAAATGGTTAAATAAATAGTTAAACAATTGAGTGACTCGCTTAAACTCTCTATATATCTTAACTTTTGAATCCACTGCTGAATAGCACACAAGTGATTTGTTGAATGAGACGGACAGTTGGCAGTCAACCAAGTTTAAGTGCTGGTCGGATACTACATGGTATGTTTCACATTAAACCAATAATACAATTTAGGACCAGGATATGAGTCAAAAGACATTGAACCCGCATATTTAAGACTGAAATTTTATTTGAAATTTCTCCCGCTTCCGTTAGAGCTACAACTACTCCTACTACTACTACTACCACAAAATAAATGAAAAAAAAAAAGCATGTAAATAATATTAGCAACCACCGCCAAATGAAAGGCTGTGGTGACCCACGCAAATGTCAAACAAAATGAAATGAAAGATACATATAGGTATACCATTCAGTGGAAACTCACTTTGCTTATATTTTTAGGAAGATCAACAATTTTATTTTTCTTGACGTTAACATCCTTCCAAGTAAAGCCGGGCGGTAGCGATACCTTAGCCATGTTGTGCTGGCATATCTACACCGTGGAAGCAAGCACAGAGAAATGAAACATGATAGTATTGTGGGAGCAAACAGTAGTACACTATTAATAGTCGGTTAATATCATTACATTCCAATGAAGCAGGCCGCAGGAACTCACTCTAGAACCAGAATCAACGAAAATTCTCGATGCGAGATAAACCAATCGATTAAATAAAGGTATGCCCACTACACCGGTCCATAACCGCCACCGTATCGACAAATTAAAGAAAAAAACCTTTGCCAAATGTTTTGTTATGAAACATTGTGGCGGCTCATGTTCTATACAGTCTCTTTCAAACTTTCGCGATTAGAAAACATTGTTCTGATTAAAAAAACGGGTTTTAATCGCATGTTTTACCTGTAAGTGAATAATTAAAGTAAAGTACGCGATAAATACCAGTTTTTTCGAATCAAAATAATTATATATCAAAATCAATTATCGTTTATTTAGAAAGATTCTTTAGGATGATTTTAAAACGTCAAATCCTTCGCCTGTTTGGAATCAAAACAACATCGAGAAAAAATCCTCAGGCCTGTTAGTTTTATATGATCTCATTTTTTAACGAGCGGTCGTGATGATGATGATAATATGTAAATTGTCTACTTGACAACTCCGACACCGACAAAAAAGGTTGATAGCGATGATGAGATTTTACAGTATGGAGCGGTGTAGTGGGTCTGTTCCAATCCTTCGTCTGGCTCTAGTGTAAATCCTGCATTCAGGGTTATTATTGCCAACTCTTGTAACAGTAAAACCATTTACCATGATTTGTTACTTTATGAGAAATCATGGTAAATATCCCGTTAATATTAGTTAGTGTTCATAACCATGGGAATTTCAAATGTTATAACATAATATTATTATGATAATTATATTAAGATCGCAGAGGGGCAAATTAATGATTTAACACATTCCAGATACCAAGAAACATTGTACCCGCATTTGCATTTAACTTGATGAAGGAACAAGCAAGTGTCACACCTGTGATATGCAAAACCCTTGTCAGAAACATGATACAGCGTTCATACCTTGAGGCATAATCTGACCTCATTTAAATAATAAACAAATAAATATATATTACAGGACATTAATTTTTACACAGCTCCATCTAGTCCCAAACTAAGCGAAGCTTAGTAGCTTAGTAGAAGATTTATATGGGAACTAGATTACGGATATTATCATACAATACAACACCCAAACACAGAACAAAAATCTATATTCATCACACAAATGTTTGTCCTGGGTGGGAATCGAACCCACAACCTATAGCGCAGAAGGCGGAACTGTGAGGCTTGTAAAATAAATGTTGCTTTTGTGGTTTTAAGAATAGACTTCTGTCAAGAGTGTATCTCTTCTCGACCCGCTGATATCATAAAACCCGGTTAAGAGGCCCCCAGAGTACCTCTGATTTTCGCTCTCCAGTTCAAACGTGGTTCCTTTTTTATTTGGAAGTGGTAAATCCGATTCACATGAAATTTTGCAGGTATAATCAGACATAAGTAATTTGTGTATTATACAAACACTCTTTTCCATATATTTTAATTTTTATTACGTTTTTAGAAAAAGCGCGCACCACGGACACAGATTATACCTGCAAAAATCTTTTGAATCAGACTTGCCATTTCGAAATGAAAATGGAACTACGTTTGTATGGGAAAGTGAGACTACTGGGCCTTCAGGAAACTGGAAAAAGGGGCAGCAGCTTACTTAAAAGTATTGTCTAACGACTGTAATCCGATCACCAATTAGCCTGCCAAGGGTGGTGATTATGAGTATGAATAACTTTACTCATTCAACAGCTATGGAATGTAATATGCTAACTGGGTAAAATATTAGAAATTATAATGCTATTACTTTGTTGGCTTTGTCGACATCACTTAGAATATTATTATGACGGTTTGACTGAATGAATATACAGGTGAAGCGCAAATCTAAAGCTCCAAGGGGATTACCATAACCTCTAAAAGCATTCTTGTTTTAATATAATTTCAATCACTCATTTTTTTTTCAATTAATTGATATATCAACCAGTTGCGTTAATAATAATAATTGTTATATCTATTTGCAAAACACCGAAATGACCTACTAAAAAATATGTAAAATAAACATTTATATAGAGTTTATTGACAGTACCTGTTTTTTATTTATTCTATCAACTTTTTGCACAATAAATTTTATTTAATCATTTACTATAACTTTGCCCTGCAGTGGAAAACGCCCGGCTTGACATAATAATTTGAAACGGGTCATTCGGGTATTTTGTAAAGTTGAATGAGTAACGGTACTCGAGGAAACTCACAGCTTCGTCCGCGATGTCGGGTGGTGGCGGCAGGTGGTGGTCTGAGTGCGGGGGCGCGGGGCGTTGCTTCCTCGCGCATTTGTGCTTGGTGCCGGGACCAGGCGTGGGGGCGGGGGCGGGGATGGGGGCGGGTGCGGGCGTTGGGGCGACGGCGGGGGCCTGGGCGGGGACGGCCGCGGCGGCGGCAGGCGCCCCGCCCGCTTTCTTCCGGTTCGGAACTACGCCACGCTCTGCGAACAATGAAAATGTTAAGAAAACATCTTTTGGCCGAGTGAAATCCGCCTTCACCAAAAGCTTACTCTTCGCAATCTATTATAATCTACAAACATATAACTATAAAACTTTCTTGAAATTCTGTACGCACATTCACGGTTTGGTAACAGATAAATATATTAGTAAAGGCAACTTAACCGATTAACCTTTGATCTAACCGAGGTCACGACATCGTGACAGCCGAAATGTGACCTGTGCATTCAGAGTCCCGATATCGATCCCATGATTCTACGCGGATTGAAGCCTAAAAGCCACTGTGTTTGATGAATATGTCTAAACATATGAACATATTTGTGTACAGCGAGCGACATTGCTGCTCAAATAGAGCTGTAAAGTTCTGTGGTGTTTTTTTCTCCCTCCTTGTGAATCATCACCATCTTACTCGAAACAATTTTGACTGAACTGAAATCGTGAAACTATCTTATATAATTTGAAAGAACAAAGTAAACTTGCCGAGATACCTATATCATATTTGAGGCCTCGAACCGGCAATGTTTGGATGCCAAAAAATCTATAGACATAATCTTAGGATGGTGGGGTGGATATCATTGCTTACCATCGAGGTAGACCTTGGCGAAGTTCTCGGTGAGCGCCTGCGCGGTCTGCGCGGGGGCTTGGGCAGGGGCAGGGGCAGGGGCGGGGGCGGGGGCAGGCGCAGCGTGCGGCGCGTGCCCTGGCGCATGCGGGTGGTGGGGGATCAGCGCGCGCGCGGCGGGCGCGGTGGGCGCCGGCGCGTGTGCCAGCCCGAGCGCCGCCGCCTGCGCCGAGCTCAGACAACCGGCGCCGCTTTCCTCGCAGCAGTTGTTGCCGGATGTGCAACACACTGTAATGGCGTTACTTACATTACATTCACGCTTTTTAGGATTTCCTTTTGTTCAATTTCTGTGCGACACTATTTAAACCATAAACTTTTATATTTTTAAAGCGAAAGATTGTTTAGTTTGTTACTTCTCCAAACAAAAGTTCATATTTAATACTAATAAACATTATTACCGCGTATGAACTATATGCGCGTTACAAACATGGAGTGTATCGTCACCGTCACCTATACACTCCATGTCTGTCAATCACTCGAAGCGGTAAGAAATTAAACTTTTATATTTCTTTGATGTGACGAATTCAATTCGAAAAATTATCCACATTCATGATAATTCTTTACTAATTCAAAATGAATCTAACCAGCCGAAATCACTCATCTACTTAAAGCTGTCTCCCACAACTCTAAGCAGAGTCGCAATTGACTCCTTAAAACCCTCGCACAGGTTCTTGGGCAGTGACGAACTCCCAACGATGTTGCCTCGAGGTCTAAAATGTGTATATACAGGCATTGCCTACTAAATATTTATCTGGAAGTTGTAATTGTACCTATATGAATAGCTACAGTGAGTCGTCCAGAACATACCGAAGTTATACTAAATACGAAAAACAGAAAGCTCAAACACTTCGAGGTAGGTTCGAACCAGCAACCTCCTGCGCCTCAGCCGTCCTCTCGCCGCCCGCGCCACGCTGTCACTCTCCGAGCTGACAAATGAACTCACCGCCTCGAGTCATCATAACGGAATGCGGGTAGTCGAGCAGCAGCTGCACGACGGCGGTGTGCCCCCCCTTGGCCGCCTCGATGAGCGTGGTGGAGTTGTCCCTGAGCTTGCGGAAGGGGTCGGCGTCGCACGCTAGCAGGTACTTGACCACGTCCACGTGACCGCCAGCGCACGCCAGCGACAGCGGCGTGTGGTCGCAGTTCGCCGTCATGCGGTTCACGTCCGCGCCCTGGAACATTACGAAACATACATTTATATCAATCACGTTTATGATAATACTAATTATGTATATGTATTGGTCCATAAGCAACTGCACAAAGCCTTACTGCGTAGGGTTTTCTTCCCCGGTCGAGCCCTTTCACAAGGAGCTCTACTACTCCTAAAACGTACATCTTAACTTTACATTTTATTGATAATTTGACTCCCGTTACCTCAGGTTCTTATGATTATGTTTCCATCGTTTTGTGGTTTTCGTACAACACGTTTAACACTCCACTCCTGTAAATGTTTTGTGTCATGCTTTGAATGCAGTTTTTCTTCAAGTCTTTATTCAATAACATTTTCTATCTACAGTATTCCAAGGTACTTTAACTTCACGTGGCAAAGTCGCTGGACTTTCTGTATATGTATGTATCTTTTACAAATATAGCATTTTGTAATTATACAATATTACGTATAATGATATAGATGTATAGCTAGTTGGTATAGGCAAAACTGAGTATTTTCGCAGTGCATAGTGAGGCATGCGCCTTTGATGTAAGCGTCTCTCTCAGGTGTGTGTGTGGTGTACGCACCTTGCCGATGAGGAACTGCACGGTGCACACGTGACCGGCGCGACACGCCTTCATCAGTGGCGTGCGGCCGCCCTCGCTCTCGTGCTCCAGCTGCGCGCCGGCTCGCAGCAACGTCTCCGCGACGTCCGTGTGTCCGTTCTCGCAGGCGTACGTGAGCGCCGTGTCGCCAGTCTGCGTCTGCGCGTGCACGTCCGCGCCCGCCGAGATCAGGTATCTGACAACGCATTCCGTTCAAATCATATGTTTAGATGTTGAATTGTATGATAATATTACAGGATAGGACATTAATTTTACACAGCGCCATCTAGCCCCAAACTAAGCATAGCTTGTAATATGAGAACTGATTACGGATAGAATACTTAAATACTTTTTGTAAATACATACGTATTAATAAATACATATGATACAAAAACCAAACACAGAACAAACATCTATATTCATCACACAAATGTTTGCTCTGGGTGGGAATAGAACCCACAGCCTACAGCGCAGAAGGCAGTTACTACCAACTGAGCTATGAGGCTTGTTAATAAACCGATGAGAACACAACACGGCTACAGAAACTTTTAACACTACGTAGGTAGTGTAGTAGGTAATTAAATGTAAACGGAGAGGTGATTGGCCTTTATCCGAAATGTTTTACGTTATTTATGATAATACCGAAGATGGAAGCGCACGTCACCCGGAATCCTCAACAAACCGAGGTTTTTCTAAAGTAAAGCTATGCAAACCTTGACTATCCATATCTACAAAATTGCATTTGAATAGGACAAGTTATCTCGAAAAGAACAATAAACTACGTTACTGGTCCTTCATAAATGACTGTAAGGTAACTGACCGCACTAGCTCCAGATGTCCTTCCTGCGAGGCCTCCATGAGCGGCGTGGAGGCCCCCAGCTCGGCGTCGGCCCCCGCCTTGATGAGGAAGTCGGCCACCTCCAGGAACCCGCCGCAGCACGCGAGAGTGAGCGCCGTCTCCTGGGTCTCGTCGGTTTGCGCGTTGATCTGCGCGCCTTGGCCTAGCAGGAGCGCCACCATCTCTTCGTGACCTGTTGATTAATTGTGTTTTAAAAGCGATTTGTAACGGGACTGTGCACTATGTATTAGAATTTCAGATTCCGTCCCTCAAGAATGTACGGCGTGGCATGTTCATAGGGGCCTGGAAGACATGAAGCTGTGTGGAAATAACGGAGGACTTGGGGTAGGTATGACCCTTATACCTCTTAGTGGTCTACCCCGGGCAAAGGAATCGCTGGCTTTTGATAATAATCACAACACTGGCGGTATATAGCCTATTGATAACATATATCGTGTTCTTAACCATGATAGGTGTCAAGAGTTAGGTAGCTCTTGGCCGTTCCCAGCCCTAATATGTATGATAGATAAATTGCTATCCAATACGAAATGGAACCAATACCTGTGAAGTACACACCATTTACTCTTATTACTGGTATGCCTACGAATGACTCCACTTACGGAGACAAAAATATTGTTGTTTCTCGTGTTCCTTTAATTTGCTTCGTTCACGCAAGCGAAGCGAAGTGAACAAATCAATCTGCAATTTATTTTTTTAAACAACATGCAGACGGAACTAGCTGCCCAGCCCATATTAAGTGAAGGAAGAAAGAAAGAAAAGTGATTTATTCACCCAAACAAAAAATAACAAAACTATACATAGCTTAAACTAACACAATCTAAGCTACATTATGACGAACTTGCTACTTAAGGGCTGTGATAGCAAAACTATGACTTCTAGAAATCTAAGATCACGCAAAATACTGATCTGTAGGAGGAACTATTGAGGCACATCTTAAGAACTGACAAAAGTCATATTAAATGATTTTCATCCTACCTAGACAGACACTTAGAACAATCAGTTATGAGACACTCGTTGTCGCTATAACCAAATCTACGTGACCTGCGTCAGCTGGTACAAAACGAGCCGTGACGTGTCAGGTTACAGTGGACATACCTTCCCTGGCCGCCTCCATGAGGGGCGTGTACCCCTCATCGTTGACCTCCTCAATGTTGGCCCCTCGCTCTAGCAGCAACATCGCCAGGTCCACGTGACCCCCGCACGCCGCCAGCGTTAGGGGGGACTCGAAGCTATCCGTTGGCATGTTCACCTACAAACCAACAACAGTATTGTTATCTTATAACGCTCTATGCATCGTATAAAAATAACTTATCAATATACCTCTACATAAAAATCAAAGTGTGAGTGCATTTTCCCTATGGATTCTAAAATAAATGGGCCAATTATGATGAAATTTTCAGGTAATCTTCAGAATAACCCAGCGGGGGGTGATCTTGTGATGTTTGGTTGCCATTGGATAATTTTTTTTAGAAACTGCGCTTTGGGTCTCTTTCAGACAAGAATGAATATGTATCAACTAGTCTAAGTCATGATGCGACAACCGACCAAGTGCGGACACGCACACCGAGGGTTCCCATACTTCCAACCCACATTTCAAATCATTTCATCAGCGCAGTATGCATCTCGTCCGTCTTGTGCTCCCGGTCCGCGCCGGCCGCAAGTAGGAACCGGACCATATCCAATAGAAAATGAACCTAGTTCCAACCACAAAAGAGCTACATTCTCGTACCTGAGCGCCGGAGTCCAGCAACAAGCGCGCCACCTCGACGTGTCCGTCCATACTGGCTTCCATCAGCGCAGTATGCATCTCGTCCGTCTTGTGCTCCCGGTCCGCGCCGGCCGCCAGTAGGAACCGGACCATGTCGAGGTGGCCCTTGTAGCAGGCGAGGGTGAGGGCGGATTCCTTGAACTCGTTGGAGTGGGTGTTGATGCCGGCGCCGTGCTCGAGGAGGATTTTCGCGACGCCCACGTGACCCGCCGAAGCGGCCTGTCGATACACATTGGCCGTTAGACAACTGTACATTCAATAATCAGGCGTTTGACTGCCACCATTTGGCATATAGTTAGTTTAGTGGTCAAACTCAGTAAATTTTAATGATTTCTGGTTTTGAATAGGAATTTATGAAATGAAAGACAAACTACGATTGTATGGGAGAGTGGTCCTCTGGGGCCTTCTAAGTAACATAAACATGATTTGTTTATCATAACGCAAATTTATGTAAAGTAGTCAAGTTGTGTTTATTTCGTATGACTATGACTAACAATTTTATCAAAGCAGTAGTGATTCATGATATGGAATGCGTGTAAAACTTGTAGCTAAGGTATGTTTAGTCCAAATTTGTGATGACATTATAAGCATAATAAGCGCATCATACGTCAAACAAATGATTTTATTTTTATTTATTGTAAGACAATCAAATAAAAAAATTAAAACATTTACTAAATTACTGCAATCAAACACTTTCAAACAAATAACCGCCCTAAGTTTAGAAATTAGGGCTTAAAATATAAAGTCAGCTACTGTTCTTTACGGTCTTGACAGACAACGATGTAAACTACTGCCTTGTTTTTTTTATCTTAGCTTGCCCCCATGGCTATTATGATGCACATATGTTGCCCGAGTGTATACACCGCGTTGAGCATATCGCAGTGAGTGTTACCTCCACGAGCGGCGTGTTGCCCGAGTGTGTACACCGCGTCGAGCATATCGCAGTGAGTGTTACCTCCACGAGCGGCGTGTTGCCCGAGTGTGTACACCGCGTCGAGCATATCGCAGTGAGTGTTACCTCCACGAGCGGCGTGTTGCCCGAGTGTGTACACCGCGTCGAGCATATCGCAGTGAGTGTTACCTCCACAAGCGGCTTGTTGCCCGAGTGTGTACACCGCGTTGAGCATATCACAGTGAGTGTTACCTCCATGAGCGGCGTGTTGCCCGAGTGTCAACACCGCGTTGAGCATATCGCAGTGAGTGTTACCTCCATGAGCGGCGTGTGTCCGTTCTCGTTGTGGTCCTCGACGTTGGCCCCGTTGCCGAGCAACGCGCGTACGCACTCCTCGTGTCCGCCCGCGCACGCGTACATGAGCGGCGTGTTGCCCGAACCCGACACCGCGTTGCAGTCAGCGCCGTGCGCCACTAGCAGGCGGACGATATCCACGTGACCGGCCGACGCTGCCTCCATTAGTGGCGTGCAGTCACCCTGTGCGATACAGAATAACGTTACATTTCAGTTGAACGGTAACTACCGTGGACACATGAGCAATAGCTGCTCATCCATAATCAAATTATATCAAGACCATCATCTTCCTACCCGCGAAACTACACACTAGATGGGGTCGACACAACATTCTTCTGCAAGGCCATGTGCTAGAATTTTGGCTAAAATTTTAAGACCGGCCGCCTGCCTAACGTCATCCTTCCTTGGGAATACTCGGTTGTGTGGGATGAGGGGATAAGAGTGTGGATAAAGAGGTACGAGGATACTAATTGTAAAACCATTGTGCTTGGAAAACCAAATCTCTGTTTCGTACATTTCGGAAAAAAAAATAACAGTTACGAGTGACAACAAAATTACCACGAAATGGATAGTAGAATAAATGCGGGTTGGATGAAGTGGACACAGGTCTCGGGAATATCACGTGACCCACGAATGCTGCCTCTTAAGCTTAAGGGTAAAAATCAGACCTGTAGGCACCCGTGCTATGAAAAGAACTATGCGTGACCAAGCGTAGTGTAGGACGTCCTCCGCTAGATGGAGCGAAGACCTCCGTACAGTGGCGGGCAGAGAGTGAATGAGAAAGGCCGAAGATATGGCTCCTATAGTGGCGCACCTTGGCAGAGACCGATGACGTCCAGCAGTGGACTGATTGGTTGATGATGGTCAGACCTGCTGCATCGTATGGATTTGAGTGTTCGGCTATGAAAAACACAGATGAGGAAAGAGTGCAAATGGAATGTGAATGCTAAGAAGTATATGTGGCGTGCCAAGTTTAGATAAGATGAGAAATTAGTATATCAGGAGAATCGAGTGGCGCCAGTTGTAGAAAAGACGAAGAGTGCTAGGTTATCGTGACATGTTATGAGGACGGAAGATAGATTTGACTAAGAGGGTTATGAACATGAGAGTGGTTGGACATGGAAACAGAGGAAGGCTAATGAAGAGATGAATAGTTTGTGTGAAAAGTAGTATAGATATGAAACGCGTGGATGTGGACTTGTCGGCTGATAGGAGTGAGTGGAAAACGAGATCATGTTGTGCCAACCCCGCTTAGCGTGGGGCAGGAGAATGATAGTGAAATATTTCCAGCTTCCAGCTTACCTTGATACCGCGGTCTTCGACGCTCGCGTGCATCGCCAGTAGCACTTGCGCTAGCTCGTAGTACCCCGCAGAGCAGGCCAGGGAGAGTAACGACTCTCCCTCCTCAGTGGTCTCGTGAACGGACCGTCCTTCCGTGAGAAGTTTCTTGACCGTTCCCACGTCGCCGTCCGAGCAAGCCTCGGCTAGGGACGGCGCGGCGGGGTCCGTGACGTTCGACGACATGCCGGTAGCAGTCGATACAGTGGTGCAGGAACCGCACTGTTGGCTGGAACTGCAACTGACATACGACAACATCGAACCGCATTCTAAACTGCGCTGCGGCTAGCTGAGCTAGGGCGGTGACGTCATCAGATAAGATCAAAGCTTCAATGATCACAGCCGCGAGTAGAGCCTCGATCGCGAACGAGGGTCGGCAGACTCGATCGCACGCGAGAGGGGGTCTACCCGATTGGACTCAATTCTCGGAGTTTCATCATTTGGTACGTGTTAGACAAGATCGTGGACTACTGGTTAATTGTTTCGTATTGCTTTCATTAAAATACGAAATGTATATCGGCAATCACAAATAAAAAACCAAGTCCCAACTGGAATTAATGAATGAATACTTGCAATGTATACAGAAATCATCAAACAATACCCAGACACAGTGTATAAGTAGAACAGGAGAGTCAGTACTTTCTGGGAATGTGGACTCCATCGTAGACCTCATCCTTGCTCTGGCCTAGAGCTAGTCAAGCGAGAGATCAAGAGCTAGCCCGTCACTTATGAAAACAAAAATACTTGCTATAAGCACGGGTCATAAGGGCCAAGTTTCTGTAGCCGAGCAGTAAAGGTGTAACATACTTCTTGTCGTGGTTATGACGGAGGGTAGGCGCGGGCTGGTCGCTTCGCATCCGCGTGAGAGCGGCAGCGGCTTCGTCAAGCGCGCAGGAAACTGACGTCGTCAGCCGGCGGAGAACCTCGGGGTTGGCTAGCTGCTTACCCTCTCCGGTGAGCTGGCCGATACCTGCGTAAAGCATTTTATAAGACACATGCGAAAGTATTTATTGTGAGTGTAGAACCGGAAATGTTAACGAAAAAGTGTTTGTCCTTAATACAATTAGATATTATACTTAATACATTTAGTTCGGAACGTTATTTTTGGGTATCAGTAAAAAGTCTTTACAACAGGTTCCTTGTATATACTGCTATATTTGTAAAGAGGTGCTAGTTTCAGTAAGTTCTGTTATACATCTACATCCCCAGTCGAAGGAACACCCGTTATCAATGAAGCTGCGTGTCTCGACAACACGTAGGAAGTATTTGCGGTTTCCTTTCCTATTACACCCATTCTCTGGATGCTAACTGATGTGATCGTAAGTGCTTCCGGAACGTTGACCAGACCTTATTAGGAGGGCATTCCAGAGCGATACACATAGATTATTATTTTTTTTACTAGGAAACGACATATAAAGTGACTGAACAGGGTAAATTATACACGAGTATTATTTTATGCCATAAAAAAAAAATATATATTTTAATGGGTCACATCGGCTTAGTGACCGGTCGTGACTACTTAATTTAGTTTTGACATTTTTAATAAATCATTGACATAAATAATCTATATACATTGTTAATTGTAACTTAGTTTAGTCCGTTTTGGACTGTTCTGTCGGATGAGTTTTGGTTGTTAGGTATAAATGAAATTTGTTTTAAAATATAACTAAGTACTCCTTATGTAAATATGGACCATTTGATGAATATTATTAGTGCATGCTATACTAATGTTTGTATACCAACATCTGGTGGAATCATGTGAGACCTAAACTATCTGTAAGACCTTATTATGCACCATGATTGAACAAACCAATAAATAATTTATCATTTATCTACCCCTATGTAGTAGGTGATCCTCATAAACTACACACTCTGACTGGTGATCAGCGGTGGTTTTTTAAAACGCCTCTGTTGTCTAGTGGTACAACCCACCGATTTCAGATCCAGAGATCTTGTTTAAGTCCGCCTGGCTAGCTACCACCATCTTACCTAATTTCTTCGCCTCAATAACAATTCTTAAAAAATGGGCATTTCGGCATTTAGAGGTAAGATAGCCAGTTCCTCAGTTTGTCGAGGATTCCGGGTGAAGTTCGCCTCCACCTTCGGCGTTATCTCAACTTGTTACCAGGTGAGATGAAGGCCAAGCGCTTCCCCGTCGTACAATAAAAAATACCATTAGGGCAACCGTGAGCCTGTTAGTTTTACATCTCTCTTGCACATGCAAGCATGAGGTCTTCTGAGGTGTACGATGGAGCGAGACAAACCAGAAGGTATAAACTCTCTTCTTGAAGACATGAGGGTCATAACAACTTCTCTTCAGATTACGATTTCTAACTAGCCGGTTTATTAAAATCGCTCATTCGTCGACCTCATCCTTACTTCCTAGACCTAGACAAGCTTAGGGACACATAATCCATCATAAAAAAAAGTTTTCAAATCGCTTAAGATCCTCAGTGTCTTTATCCCGACATTATCATCATCATATCAGTCCACACATGGCCAATGCTGAACATAGGGCATCCCCCAATCGTCGCCACAAATAGCTGTCCTGAGCTACCTTCATTTTAGAACACAGACAGCGGGTTGCCAGGTTGTCTGTGTTCTATAAATACCACTTTGGCGAGTGTGCGCTCGATATCTTCGACCTAATCCCTCCATCCCCGTTCCACCACCGGACTAGCAGACGTACACGGTTACAGCCCGTACCTTGTAGATGATTCCATAATGCCTGATACATCGATTTGCCTCTGCCTTTATCATGAATACTGGTAAGGAATGGAATTCTTTGCCCTCGTATGTTATTCCGCACCAGTACAACCTTGCAACCTCCAAGTCCAATCCAAAGTCAATGGGTTCCTTTTAGACAAGCTGGAACACGCTTGGCCACATATTTCATTGTTTCTCAAGTAAGCCAAAATGGTGATTTCCCAATGTTAACAAGCTGCCCATTAGGTAGTTAGGTAATAATCAATGTTTTAAGGTATTTAGGTTTATGATGTACCTACTTGTAATGTTATTTAATCATACCTATATACCTAAATGTTCAATGGATCATCAAAAAATTAACCAGCCCAAGTGTCTTGCCTTTCTCCTTGTGTGCTGAACGCGATTACGAAAAAGCGGTAGTTGTGTCATTTCAAAATGATCCTATAATATCTCAAAGAATAAAATAAGTTTTGACTTTGATTTAGAAGCTGGTGGTCAAACGCTGGGGTATCAATTAAAAAAACGACACCCATCGACCGCCACTTGATGGGGGTCTTCCCCAATTTCCGTTTCGCGTGGACGCCACGCAAGAACTTTTACTCCCCAACAGTTATCCAGACATATGCGTAAACAAATAACGTATGGCTCGCTAAACCAAACAATAAATATTGGTGTACCGCTCACCGTAAGTCCAGTTACAAATATAACAGTACCATTTAATGATACAGATGTGCAAGCACAATCGTATCCTATGGCCATGGCCAATGAATATTGAAATGAATAAATTATATTCATATAAGGATAGGCAGTCAAACCTAGTCTATGAAGAAAGTCAGGAAGTAATGATTCGACACGCTCGATTTCGGTGCACATTTCGAAGCTACGGCAGCTCCGAAATGCTATTAGATTTTTTTAGACATGGAGGTAGATAGACAGACCAAGTCTATGGACCAGACTATTCTAGCTCGTAAGGGCGCTTCATAGTTCAAATAGTCACATTTGGATTCTATCTACTTTATGCCGATATATATTCTCATGAGATCCACGCTCTGAGTAGTGATCAGAGGTGAATCCTCGAAGGAAAGTCGTGAGTCTATTAATAGTCAGTACAAAATAATCAAATAACATTTCTCTGATGCTTTCGCGTTTTATCTTTAATTGGATAATAGGAAAAAATATAAGAGTTATTTTAAACGGTGAAAATAAAAATTCCGAAGTTTTTAACCTACTATTTCGATCTTTTAAACTGTGGAATAATGACTTGTTATGCTATATGCTAAGATATATAGAAAGACAAGATCGTCAATTGGATAGTAGGACTTTGCTCTAGTTTTCGTGTAACTATAGAAAAAGTTGATTTTCGTGAGAATTTGTGCGCATCTATTTCACTCACTCAAGCGCGGATTTACATCACGCTGGCACTCACTCAAGATCAACCAGTGTTAGCGTCTTAAATGCAGAATTAACCCCTCCAGATAGAATACAGACCGTCTTTTAGCTGGTCAGAGGCACTGATCGGAGATCTGCCGCGTGGCCACTTCCTCTTTACATGTCAGACGGCAACCTGCTTTGCTTCCGAAGTAAGATATTTCCTTGATATTAAGAAGGCCCAGTAGTCTCACTTTCCCATACAAACACAGTTCCATTTTCATTTCAAAATGGCAAGTCTGATTCAAAAGATTTTTTGCAGGTAGGTATAATCGGATAGGGATACCTAATCACACGTCCGATTCACATGTTTTTTTTCCATACAAACACTCTTATCCATATATTTTAATTTTCATTGCGTTTTAAGAAAAAGTAGCGCACCACAGACACAGATTATCTTTTTCCGATTATACCTGCAAAATTTCAGGTGAATCGGACTTACCACTTCGAAATGAAAATGGAACTACATTTGTACTGGACTGCGAAAATCTGCGTTAATACGTGGCCCTTAAGGACGCATCAGCAAATATCAATGGTTTTTAGGTACCATTTAATAAACCAGGAAACACAACTGCAGAGATGTCATGGTAAAAATTTAAAGCTTATATATTCATCTACAAAGATAGCTAATAACAACTACAATTTTTTCACATAAATACGTGTTTACCGTCGCAAGAATCGATGAAAATGACGAAAAATGGTGTCTGGATAGGTACATAAATAGCTAAATCCGCTGCATATTTTATAGTGAAAATTATATTAAATTGTGTCTTTTATAGTCCTCTATACGTCTATCTTATTATTCTGTGTTCAAATAAATTAATTTTCCAACTATGAGAAAGAATAGGCAGTCGAAAACGCACTAAAATTTCTCCATACATTTTTCAAAGGAAATCTCCTGTATATAGACTCGGCTCACCATTCCGCGCTCGGACGCGGCATTGGAAGCACGAGTATTTCACATTTTTAGAACTTTGAGCCCCAATTTGAACCCCAAAAATAAAAATAGTCAAAATTACTTTCTTAGTGAGCGTTTGCACACCAAGATAAACATACCCTCCAAATTTCATGTCTCTAGGACCAGTGGTTTAGGCTGTGCGTTGATAATATATACCAGTCAGTCAGGACTTAAAATTTTATAAATATAGATATAGGTATAGAACAGAAAGAAGAAAATAAATACTCGTGGAGCACCACATGCTATTGCATAATTTTAACACCTAATTTATTAGTTTTAAGTTATCTTTTCTTACTAACCCATATGGTTTTTACTATTTGTAATATTTTTTTTATTTTTTTTTATCCTTATGTACCATACTTAACCTTCAACTTCAACTTTAACCTTCAAGTATCAAGATAAGTTTGTTTCTGCATTAAATCGGGCGTCAGCAGTTTCGATGTGTGCGTGGGCTCTTTGCTGGTAGTGTACTGGCTTAGATACCTAAATTCGAGCGCGTCAAAAATGTAAGTCCGTCCTTAAGGGCCGATACTACATCAGATTAGCAACACGTAACTTTACTCTAGTTTCGAACTAACATTACGCTACAATAAAGGTGACATTGCTGTGCGCTCAGTCACGGCGGTTATGTCCACCAGATGACAGAACTACGCGCGATTCCTGCGTTTTTTTTTTTACAATATAACAAATACTTATTCATTTTGATAATCTAAAACGCAGATTTATTTTCTATAGAGAACAGTTTTAGGAATCGTGTTTTCGAAATAGCATCAATTCAGACATTAAATATAAAGCAATCTAATCCTTCGATATTGTGGATACTATGATCGCTGATCGCTGAAGCGATTATAGTAAAATGAAGCCTTAAGTCTTACGAGTAAATAAATCACTGGTGATAGGTCAAGTTTGAGACATCATACTGTGTTTCTTCATAACCAACGTAGGTATATAATACGCTCCTCGGTCGATAAAAATGATTGAATGTTAGCTACGTGTATATACATACATATATACCAGTACGTCACACAAGTGGCAGGCACATTTATAGATTTGTCAGACCTACGTAGGTACAGCTACGTTTCCGTTTCGTCGCTAGGCAGTGCATGCAATATTTTACTCGTGTTCGAAGGGCGGCGTTCTAGGCTCGCCAATTAGCGTCTCAGGGTGACCAATGCACTACCTCGTAGGCTAAATGCCACACGGGTCAATTGGATATTGCAAATGCTATGTCACATCACATCACAACAGCCGATTCTATTTTTTTTATACAACTAGGAGACGTAACAAGCAAGTATAGGCAGGTGGGCACCTGATGTTAAGTGCACACTTGCCTATAACAATGCCTTACTGCGTAGGTCAAATCCACAAAGAGCATAGCCTACACGGCACTGCATTGCGCCCGTCAACTTAAGGCATAAAGGTGTTAAGCCTCGAGTACCCTTAATTTCACCGGCAATCTTCAAACCTTCAAAAGTGCCGGACCTTACGAGTGCCAAAAGGAATGATCTTGGTATAATACTTGTACGGGCATTACCCTACCCACTAATACGATATTCAGGCAACCAAGGGCACTAACTCGAGTGAGTTCTAACTTTAGTAAGTTAGAGCCCTAGATATCACAGATGAACTCAAGGAAATCGTATATGTCGTGCCCAGGATATCCATTAAGAGCTTGAAAAACGTTTTTAGGGAATTATTATTACAACAGTCGATCAATTTGATCTTCTTACATGCAGCAGAAATCTAGACATAATTAACAGGACTCCTTACATTTTCCAGTTTATACGATATGATAGATCAATCAGATTGTAAAAGACTCTTAAACGTATCACCAGACTCGCAAGCCTCGAAGTTATCGATCACGCGTCGGATAAAAAGTCATAACTCCATGGGTGGCAAACTCGTCGTTACGTTACCCGGTAAACCGAGATGAAACGAGAAGCCTACATATCGGAATTCGATCTTGATGCCCCACGCTTGCTCCTTGCATAGCGAATCGGGTATGGAATACTTGCATCGTAGACGGTGTACATCCCTGGAGGACGGGGTCCGTCTGAGCACCAATTGCGTTTTGAGCATACGTCGGGGAAACGCTTGGCCTACATCTCACATGGTTTCGAGTTACAATGCCGAAGTTGGAAGAGCACTTCAGAAGCGCACTTATAAATCTTAGAATTCATTTTAGAATTGTTGTTTTGGCGACAGACTGGGGGTAAGATGGTGGTTGCTAGTCAGGTGTATAAGTCGTACCAATATTGTACCCAGGGCCTCTGGATCTGACACTGGTGGGCAAACCACTTGACCGCTTTAACCACCTCTGTGGTCCAATGGTTCAACCCACCGATTTCAGATCCAGAGGTCCCGGGTTCGATCCCCATGGGGAGTACAATATATTGGGCTTGGTTTGGTTGGTGGTAGGACCTTGTTTGGGTCCGCCTGGCTAGCAACCATAATCTTACCTAATTATGTCGCCATAACAACAATTCTAAAATTGTTGTGATCCGGCATTTAGACGTAAGGTAGCCAGTTCCTCAGTTAGTTGAGGATTCTCCGGGTGAAGTGCGCCTCCACCTTCGGCCTATCTCAACTTGTAACCAGATGAGATGATGGCATATCGCTTCCCCGTCGTACAAAAAAAACTCGCAATTTAAAATTGTTATTTTGGCGACAGACTGGGGTAAGATGGTGGTTGCTTGTCAGGTGTATAAGTCGTACCACCAACCAAACTAAGCACAATATTGAACCCTCTTGATCTGACACTGGTGGTCAAACCACTAGCCCACAGAGGTGGATTTAGCAACAGATTTTATTGTTGGTACATTTTTATCCCATTGTCATTATATTCACATGCAAATGAAATAACTACCTGAACACTCACTAGCTCACTACACATTACAATATAAGTATTATACATAATATATGTTATCTAGTTTCCATATTAGATTAGCTTAGTTTGGGGCTAGATGGCGTTGTGTGAAATTAATGTCCTGCTAGTATTTGATGTTTCTATGAAATGTGTGTAATTTGGTTTTAGTAGTTTTCAGTATATCAACTATTATCCGAAACAAGTTTATTGAATTGAAAGTGAACTATCCAATGGTCATTATAAGGTTAAGCTGACCAGTAGTGGTCTCCGTTCCAACATTCAAAGGCCACCCGGTCACAGCCGGGATCGATAAAGAGCCATGCCCTCCAGAGCAAGGATGCGGCGATCTTGGTCGCACCATATTATCGAAAAAGTGTCTGCCCACAGTAAACCCTGGAACACTATCATCTGGTAAAAATACATGAGATGAAGACTTGCGTGTGTGTCACTCAACAACTTCATCTTCATTCTGAATGAACTTTATTACAAAATGTAATAAAATCTTGCGGGGCTTTTGATTGAGGCGACACGTGACCGAAGGGTTGGCTCTTATTGAGTCCAGCGAATTAACATAGCTATTCAGCGTGGCAATGCAGCCAGTGTCTTGGTCTGGTACTGGTCTGGAACAGTTGAGTTACCTAATCTGACTGATTCCTTTGTACATAGTTTAATTGTACATTTTATTGAATAAATATTAAAAAAAACTTTATTTCTATCAAAACTTGCGTAAGTCGTTAGTACTAAACATTATAAAACACGGTTTTAGTCACGTATACATTTTATTGTATTCTGAAATTACATCTAACAATACAATCGTTAGGTGACACCTGGTGTAAGTACAATAGGTGACCTTATCACTAAAAGCTATTTCGTCCGGGCACTGTTTCTTAGCTCACCATTTATCTATACCTCTACTAAAGATTTGTACATAGTACATATGTTCAAAAATACAAGCTACGTCTGTCTATTGCATGGATCTGCTGTAGCACTTTATTATTCGGTGATACCGCTAAATTATAAATCGTAAACCAACTATTTCACATGGCTGGAAAGCCGAAATCGATTTTTGCTGCGCCGCACTTTGTCCGTGGTTTCATTATGCTCTACAAATGCTAATTGTCCTATTATCTAGACACCAGACGTGCAACCAGCCAGCAAATAAGTTGCTGCACTAAGTAGGTACTTACATAGTCCGCATCCTAAAAGCTATTGTTACTTGATACGTTGAAGATCGATGAAGCGTAACCTCCCTTCCCTAACCCTTTCTGAATATTCTGTTACGTGTTAGTTTGATACTTCTGTACAAATTGTATTTTGTACCTTTCCACGTGCATAGGAAATGACTAAACGTAACGTAACGCGTGAAAGCCTGACGTTAGCTATCGATTTTGTTCAACACCTAGACAAATGGGGCGAATGCAGATAGCTACGGAAAAAGGTCAAGGCGGGGTGTGCTTTAGCTCCATCAACATTAACAAATCATTCCTCAGCATTGTTCACATGGATACTTTCATATTTACCGATGTTGCTTTAAAACCAGTTTAAAGATGAAAAACGAAATGATAAAATAGACCATTAAAAAAAGTCGAGTTACTTACAGACCGTTCGTAACAGTCCTTAGGTAATCCAACTGCTTCCCTTTTGTAAATATTGCTTGAATAGATGTAGGTATACTTATTAATAATATTATTACGTTTTTTTTTATCTTTATTTTAATAACTTCATGTTATGATATTAATATTAGGTGAAAAAAAAATCATATAACATGTGATATTAATAATTGCAACGGTTACATGCATGATTTTCTTTTAATAAAAAGGTAATAAAAACAATATAATAATTACCGTGTAGTACCACAATGTGCGTGACTCTCTTATATTTTTATGAACATTTGTTACCATACTTTACGTAAAAATAATACTATCATATAAAACCCGGCTGCAAAATGTCAAGCCTCATGACTTTATGAGAACACGGTTATAAAAAGCATTACAATCTATATATTTATTTAGAATCGGTATGTTATTACCTTTCATTTGATACCCATAAAGTTATAATAAAACGTTTTATTGTATCCTCCCCCTTGTTTTATTTCCCCCCCACCCCCACCTCATATTACAATTACATAGCGTATGACACTCTCACAATTTAGAGGAACAAAGCGCCATCTCGCATGTCAATATCAAACCGACGAACCGAAAACCTAAGAGGTCTAGGATGCAAAACGTTAATGCAATAGATATACTCTCGAAAAACATTAACCCTCCTGAGACAGTCGGAACGCATAGAACAATGCGTTTTATTTTAATTAATTACAAAACTTTGCACACTAAATCAGCTGATTTTTTTACGTACAACTCTAGAACCGAATGGAAATGACTGTTCACTTTCACCCAAAGATATTGTAAAATGTTCACGAACAAAACACAGAACGCTGAGTGGAACCATGGCTTGCGTCCGAGCCGCGTTCCGACGGAGGAGTGATGAGCAGTGGACCAGTGGATGGTGGATAGCGTGACGTGAGGCCGGCTAATGACTGTATCCAACGTATGGGATGGGAACGCGCGGTTGGAGGTAGCGCCAAGGAGATAGGCAGTACGCACGTTTTGTCGGTCAATGACCGCCGCCGCGTCGTGTTGGGGTAAGCAAGATTGATACGTAAATCATTGTATTGTCAAACATCTGACCGAGGTAAACTTAGTTTCGATAAAAACTTGTTTCTCAGACCAGGCGCCATACTCTCGTCTCGACACGCGATTTAATAGCGATTCGGATTTTAGGCCGAAATTATATTTGGCACTATCGAATACGACACTAGCACCCCATAGGAATAGAATTGTATTGGGTTTTTGGAACTAACTAATACTGAACTATTATGTCGACTACGCTCGATTTTAACGTTCACATACTGAGATTGGACTCGAGTTTGCGATATATTATATTTTGACGTTAATAGTCGATCGTAAGCTCTGTTTCAATTTCAATCTAGATTTTTTAAGAGTGCCATTTGCGTGTATCATAAAATTAGAATTAATAATAAATAATACAAGAGATACATTTCACATAGCGCCATCTAGCCCCAAACTATGCACTGCTTGTTATAAAAGGGTTTTTTTTTTAATTACATACTTTGGTAGGTCTTGTTTCAAGTCAGCCTGGCTAGCAACCATCTTACCGAAGTTTTTTGCTACAACAACAACATATTTTTTTTGTTTTCCAGCATTTAGAAGAAAGATAGCCTCAGTCTGTCGAGGATTCCGGGTGAAGTGCGTTACCACCTTCGGCATTATCATAACTTGAAACCATGTGAGACGAACTTCGCGATTTCCCGTCGCACATAGAAAAAAGAAAAAAAAACAGCCAAAATTGGATTGGTATCGTGACTTAACTGTATTCAAGAGTAATGTCCAGACAGCATTAGAAATAAGGTTGTAGATGAATGTACAGTACACAGCTGACGCCAAGCCCTTACTCGGTGGCCGCAAACTGTATCGTCTGCTTAAGAGTGACGTTGCACATTTTTGGTATAAAAAGTTTCCAACGCGATCCTACCTGGGGATAAGGTCCAAAGCTGCGTACGAAGTCATGTGTTTGCTACATACAACTAAATGTGGCTGTGAGAGTGGCAATTCTATGCATATGTAGTCGGTTTCGTTTATTATATTGAATGAATTTGAAGTACAAGGTAATTATTGACCGCCATCCATTCCATCCACGAAACATCAATATGAAATTAACATGCCTCACAGCTCAGTTGGTAGCTCTGCCTTCTGCGTGGTGGGTTGTGGGTTCGATTACCACCCAGGACAATCATTTGTGTGGTGAATATTGATGTTAGTTCTGTGTTTGGTTAATATGGTTATCTAGTTCACATATTACAAGCGTTGCTAAGTTTGGGATATGATGACGCTGTGTAAAATTAATGGCCTAGAGTATAAAAAGAAAAATAGCAAAACGCCCGGGTCCACGTCGTCACGAGGAAATCCTTCATCCTTAGTGCACCCCTACACTACGAAAGAAGGCTACCCGGAAAATGTTGTCAGATACTCGTTGATTTTATATTTAAAGACGAATTGTTTGAAAGGTTTTGGGATCAAGTCTTCTGCTCTGCAGGTTGTGGGTTCGATTCCCACCCGAGACAAACCTTTGTTTGATAACTAGAGGTTTTTACTCTTTGTTTAGGTGTTTTAATTTATTCTTTATGTATTCACAAAAAATATTCTATATGTTTCTATGGGAACTAGATCTCATATTAAAAGCTATGCATATATATATATATATATATATATATATATATGCTAATATAATATATATTTGTTTAAGACTAGATGGCGCGGGGTGTAATTAATTTATGTAATATCAAACAAATCCTACCTGCGCAAAACTCAAGTAGGTGAAGGTATTAGAACCTAGTTCAATAAGGGCATTGAGGAAAATGAAAATCGCACTGTTCTAACAAAGAAAGGTGACCAAAAACATTCCATATAGGCAATCCAAGTTGTTTGTTGAACAGTATAGGTATCTACGTCACGCGCAGAATGTCAACAATCCTCATACAGGTGTGCATAGATAAAAGTTGTCATGCTAAGTTATTACTCGACAGCTTTGGTATTGTCTGTAGGTAGACACAAACATACTATACTTTCTGATTGCGAAAATGTGCGCTAGTGGAAATTACCTTTAGGATCAGAAAGTTGAATCCAAAAAAGAAAGTTGAAAAAAATGTTGAATTTGCAAAAGGTTGAATTCCGAATTTGAATTGGACGCGTATGCGTAATATGCCAGAATCGCATAGGTACTAGGTAGCGGTTGACAATAATAATAATTAATACATCATTACATTGAAATAGGATTCGTTTGAAGTTTGACAGCTGTCATTGAAAATATAGATCTTAGTCATACATAGATCTTAGATCTTTCATTTGAACTAAGAACGGAGAGTCTAGGAACGAACATTTTCAGAAATATGGCCGTTTGAAGTTTGACAGCTGTCTTCAAAGGTACCTACTTATATCAAAACACCCTCTCTTTAGGACCAGCTTACCATAAAATATAGCTTAAATTAATTTAATATTATTTTTCCTCGCTAGGTATTAAAAACCAAGTTTCAATTTGATGGAATAAATTTTCTTGATGAAATCTATTAGGGATATTTCTAAAGGCGAATAAGGTTACCGCAGAGCGTGGGCACGGTTCCTGAAGGGAAATACCGTACAATTATACATAACTTTAGTAATTTATAAAACTATGTGATCCCAAAAAAGTCAACATTATGAGAATTCAACTTTTAAAAAATTCAACATTTTGCGAATCAAAAATTGATTCAACATTCTGGGAAATTGTACATTTTGGGAATTCAACTTTCTGATCCTAAAGGGAAAATAGAAAAGCATCGAGACCAAGTAAGGGTAATGGGACCAAATCAAAATCGACATTTAGACAAAAGAAAGCGCGAATGTACGCATAGAAATCAGTAAAATGGTACTGTGTAAAACTCGCTATCGTCTCGCTCGCTCGTCGATCTTGTCTAGGCAACTGACGGAGCGTCAGTGAGTCCGCAGGCAAAGAGGTAACTCGATGCCCTGACGATGACAATTATCCGAATGCAGGAAAATTACTGAATTGTACACTGTCTGGTAGCGTAATGCTAAATGATTCATATGACGCCTGTGTGTCTCGTTTTCTTATAGCCTTGGGCCAATTGATTCTCAAGGTCTTGAAGGTTTTTTTTCTAGCAAACAAGCACACAGCCCACCTGATGGTAAGCGGATACCAAGCCTATGGACGCCAGAGGCCTCGCGAGTGGCCGATCCTTTTACAAATTAAAAAAACCCTTTTTTTAAAGACTACAAACTGTTTACCGGTACAAACCGGGACTTTTTTTAACATATACAGGCCAAAGGTGGAAGCGCACTTCGTTCGGAATATTCTGCAGTCTGATGAACTGGCTATCTTCCTCTAAACACCGGGACGCAACATTTTAGAATTGCTTGTATAAACAGGAGTTCCTTTCCAGTATTGATGATAAATGTAGAGGCGAAACTATGTGTTCGGCGCAATGGAACATTTACAAGGTACGGGCTGTAGCTTGCCTTCAAATGTGGCACCGACAAGGCTGAGGTTTATGTGGAGGGTATACCTACGCGGGCCTAGATAGTTTTAGTAGATATATAGCCAAATGCCAAACGAAAAATCGTTACGCCAAAGGTCAGGTCACCTATGGTGGTACAAGTCAACGCACAGGATTATCAACCGACTACCAAAATAACGAAGGTTTTTTTTAACATACAACTTGGAGACTGAACAAGCAAGCAGCTAGATTTTAAGTGCATTTCTTGTCTATAACAAAGCCGTTCTGCGTAGGTCACATCCACGTCAATTTGAGGCATAAAGGTTGTTAAGCCTCGCGTGCCCGTAATAGGTAAGGTGGTAGTACTTCCCCGGACAAGCCCTTCACAAGGAGTTCTACTACTTTTGATGCTATCTGATGGACGTGTTTAAGGGTTCCTTACCCAAAGAGTAAGGCTCCTAATTCCGGTTGTATCTCATGGACCGTAATGGGACAGTTGAAAATTTCAGTGTGTATTTCTATTGCCGCTATAGCAGCATACCTAATAAAAACACGGAACTTAACAAGTTTATGTCTCAAGCTCTCATGCTGACAGGCGCAATGCAGTGCAGCGTAGGTCATGTTCTTAGTGGATACCTACGCAGTAAGGTATTGTTCCGATTAAATGTCGTATAAAAAAAAATGGTTAGCAGCAATATACATTTTTATAAGAATACAATTAAACTCAAAATTTATGCAATAGTGTTTTAATATTGGGATTGGGCATACACAGCCTGCTTGGAATAAACGCACAAACCTTTCAGGATTTGCATCAGACTCTTGTTCCGTTAATTAAATAATTACGCATGAAAATTGTTCATAATGACACATTCAAGTCTTTAACAATAAAATCAATATTCATTAACTTTTGAACTCAGCCTTAATTTCGAGTTACCTACAAAATTTTTCTGTTAAATCGAATCGAGACTGACTGGCTGAAATTAAGAGTCGTGACCTAGACAAGACGGTAAACGTTTTAGGGTAGTATCTTAATATTAGAATACGCCTTTACCGCCTCTGTGGTCAAGTGGTTCAACCCACCGATTTCTGATCCAGAGGTCCCGGGCTCGATCCCCAGGGGAGCAACATTGTGCTTGGTTTGGTTGGTGGTAGGATTTTGTTTAAGTCCGCCTGGCTAGCTACCACCATCTTACCTAATTATGTCGCCATAATGACAATTCTTAAAAAAAAAATGTGTTCCGGAATTTAGAGGTAAGATAGCCAGTTCCTCAGTTTGTTGAGGATTCCGGGTGAAGTGCGCCTGCACCTTCTTATCTCAACTTGTAACCATGTGAGATGAAGGCCAAGCGCTTCCCCGTCGTACAATAAAATAAAATAAAAAACGACTAACCAGGGATGGACTAAGAAATGTATTTGGAAAATTCTAACAGGGTAACGGGATCGTGGTCCCATCACGGGCATCTAATAGTGTGTTCAAGTATTGAATAAAAATCAATGATTGGGAATCGAAATACGGGGGCAATAAGGGTGTGTTTTGACTGGCGCGGCTGTCGCAGAGGCCATCAGCTTGTTCAAATAGACCTATCAGATTTTACTGTCAATCATTTATCATGATTCAATTGGTTAAAATTTTTATTGTTAAACCTCACGTACTTCAGCGAGAATCCCTTTCCATATCCAAATCATACGGTGGGAAACCTATAGTTTTTTAGACTCTCTCTACAACTCTTTGTTAATGGTAAGTAGGTATCATACTTGTATGTGTAATAAATTGGCATCAGTGGCCATCAGGTACCAGGCGGGTTAGGCCGCTTAATAAGGCGAAGACATTTTTTTTAAATCCTTCTGAGATACATACTAGTTTTTTTTTTTGTGGCCTTCCATTGCCTTTTTCTCACCAGGTTTCACTGGAACACAACAAATTAGAATTGTTGTTATGGCGACAGACTTAGGTAAGATGGCGGTAGCCAGGCGGACTTATTCAAAGTCCTACCATCAACCAAACCAAAACATGTCAGTATGCACGGTTGTATCAGATTGAAAACTTACCTGCTGCCTCTAACAAAGCTTCGAGCCTTGCTTGCATTTCAGGATCAACTGCGCGTTCGAGATCATCATCAGACAGAATGAACTTTGACGGCTCAGAACTGCTTTCCTCTTCCATCTCAGCCTGCCAAATGACACCGGTGTTAGTCTTCAATTACGGTTCACCACATTTTACAGAAGCATTGGATTGTCTTGTTTGTTAATCAGGGAGATATCTAGCATTAGCAAATATAGCAAAAGATGATTAAACCGCATTATCAGGGCAGAATCATTGCATCATAGACTACACAGCCAAGACGAGCTGGTCATCTCAAATAAAAAAAACAAAAGTTTACTTTTCATAGTTTTCATTACTTAATTTAGACAATGCTTGATTTAGAGTGGAAAGACCTGGATGCAGTCTGCTCAGTGCAGGGATGTTTGGCATTCATTGGAGGTGTCCTATACCATATACCCAGGGGGAATATGTGCTTTGGATGATTGACATCCATCATGACACTTAAGATGAAGTGTCATGATATATATTTTGATACAGATTATTATGATTGGCTGTTGTGTTGGGCACTAATAACTATACGAACATGAACAGGACGCAAAAATGGCTAAACAAAATTGGTTGAAATTGGATGCATAGTTTAACAAAATGATAAAAAAATCAATATTTGTTTCTTTCTTTTTCAATTATTACCTAAATAAGGATAATAATTAGGACACTTTTTATCCCGATACAATATTTCATAAGACACATCCTCTAGTTTGTTCATTACTTAACATTTTTCAGCGATTAAAAGTATCCTATGTTAATCCAGGTTAATACCAAATTTCATTCGAATCTGTACAGCTGTTTTTGCGAGATTCAGTAACAAACATCCAAACATGCAAACATTAAATAATAGTAGGATTATGTTTATTAGGTATCTCGCTCCACGAGGCTTGTATTCTGTGCTTGTTGATGTGTGATATGAATGTGCAGGCCTGACTGACATAAACCATACCCAGCCAACCCTATTTGGAGCGAGTTAAGGACCCAGGAGACAATATGAATGAGGAGAAGACTCCTAGAGGAGGTGATGAAAAGTATGCTAAATTAAAATTTACTTCCACACACATATTATATACTTCTTGAGTCATCAAAGATAGTGAAGACACATCTAGATCATCTAAATTATAAAACATAACCTTTTGATTTTCCACCTGTCTGCCTGATGAATCAGCAACAACAGGGAAGCACTTGGCCTTGATCTCACCTAGCTACAAGTTAAGATAAGGCCGAAGGTGGAGGCGCAATTTAATAATAATAATAATAACAATTTAAAAATTGTTTTTAACAATTATAACAATTTAAGAAATGTTATTATCGCAACAGAATTAGGTAAGATGGTGGTAGCTAGCCAGGCAGACTTAAACAAAGTCCTACCACCAACCAAATAAAAATCATTAAGCACACTTCACCCAGAATATTCAACAGTCTGAGGAACTGGTTAACTTACGTCTAAATGGTGTAACTCAACAATTTAGAATTGTTTTTTTGTAATATTATATGATACAATGCTTTCAAAATAGTATCCAACTCCCTCTTACTCTCCACACATACCATTCTTACACAGTAAGTACAAGCTCATTGTTTGTAAAATTAATATTTCTACTTTAGTTGCTTTTTGTAATTTAAAAGAGAGAGAAACTAAAGAGTTCTTGTCTCGTACAAAACCTAGGTTATTTTAGGATATTTTAAACTTGTTTAAAACAGACCTATTCCAGGATGAAATAAGCTAAGGGTATATTTTTGTTTGGTTTGGAATAGTTGGTTGTGGAATAGAAGAGCAGTGTGGCCAAGTGGGTATGGGCCCGTCTTCCGATCCACAGGTTTTGGTTCAAATCTAGTTGTGACACATGAGATTTTCGATTTTTTGTAGTTTATGAGTGCATTTGACACATACACATCCTGTGAAGGTCACATAAAATCCGAAAGGCATGTATCATGTATCACTGCCTAGTATTCCGCTAAGTGCCAGCAATGGGCTAGCATCTTGTCACATATTGAATACTAGAAGTGCCTCTGACTGGGTAGTCAGAGGCACGTCTACTAGAGGATTCTAGTAGGTGATCCTCATAAGAGAGTAATGGGGCTCGGAGTAGTGATCAGAGGAATTCTTTCAATTAGAAACTAAGTTTGATATGCTTTGTTTAGATTAGTATGATTCACATTCTTACTAAACAAAAAAACTGATATTGAATTTTCGTGCTCTTGGATATGATTTGATTTAATGCATGTAGAGCAACATGAATACAGACTTGTAAAGTGCAACAGCAGCAGCACCCTGGAACAAGCTTATCCACAGTGATCTACATCAATCAGGACAGGTCCTCTCTTATCTTGATCATGTCTTGCAAGTGAAACTCTAAATATATCTTTCTACCTTTTCTGACACCAGAATATACCAGAAGAAGATGCCTTAACCCCTAAGTTTGCTGACCACCTGTGCCTTTATCCTAAGTCAATTGTTTTTTATTCATAAAGATTTTTTAGGTTCATTTTGAAACATCAAATCTACCACCTGTTCGGAATCGTGACCAGCACACAAGGATAAAGGCAAAAAACCTGGGCTAGTAAATTTTTATGATGATCCAATCCTAAGCCTGCTGGCCACCTATGCCTTAACCCTAAGCTCGCTGGTCACCCATAAGTGTTACAGCCTTTGGCTCGCAGTGTAATGTGATGCTAAATGTGGTGTTATCTAATATGTCAATGTTTGTTAAATTCTGGGTAATTCAAATAATTTATAACTAAGTAGTTACTTTAGAATGAAATAAGAAAACAGTTCTACAAAAACACTATTTTTGTTCAATCTGATTAACATACCCAATACCCTAACAATTTTTTTTTCTGGTTAAATACTACTGGTATCAGAAAAAAATGGCTGTTTATCTCCTTGCGTTATTTGAACATAGTATCATCATATTCATATTGCTGGAGACAAATTCTTTTGTAATTGTGATCTTCCTGTCCTTATCCTGCTCTAGACAGAGACAGCACAACATGTTCTTCCATTCGCTTCTATCAGCTGTCAGCTCATCATCCATTCCTTTTACATTCATGTCGTCTATTACACAATACATCCTAATCCAATCCATCCAATCTCAGTTTGTTGAGGATTCCAGGTGAAGTGAGTGTCCATCTCTTTTTCAGCCTTATGCTACTCCTGAAGTCTTCTGCATGTTAGCAAAATGCTTTTTGTAGTAATATATTACTTTTCAATAGACTTACTCACATATTGACAATGAAATCATTATTTTCATATGATCAATGAGCATGCACTTTGGAATCAGGAACTTATGTAAACCAAAGGGTTTAACAGTTTTAAAGAGTTTTTATCAACAAGAAATGACAACTACCTACTATAGATTCATATAGACTGACTTGGCTTGTTTATATAGTATCACTTTGTTTATATCTGGTTCATTTTAAATAAATGAACCAGATATAAACATTTTCTGTTCTAGTTCGTACTTAGGTTTTATTATGGTTGCCTAGCCAATGGTTGTACAACTTATAACATAGTGCTTACTATGGCTAAGTCAAAGATTACGGATCAAGCTGGTAAGATGCATTGCACACAAATCTTGTTATATGTAAGAGTAACACACATAATCAGGTAAATAACTGGTAAGTAACATACTGTACGGAATTGACATGGGAAAAAGTGGCTTAGTATCTAAGCATACAATTATTTACTGATATAAAGATGATTGAAATTTCATAGCAATGCAGGAAGGAAAGGTTGAAATTTAAGGGTAAAAACTCTAGAAAGTAATTAATTTGTATTTAAACAAATTTGGTTCAATCAATAAAGCATGTTTATTTTGTAAGCTGAGGCAGAGTTTAACTTTGAATTAGGTTTTAGATGCAAATTGTTTTGTTACAAAATTAGTGAGGTTAATCAAAGCACAAGGAAACCGAGCAACAATAGTCAGTTAGAATCACAAGGACCATTCAACATAAAGAAAACAAAAACATATCATGTGATACATAACTGTCCATAGCACACACATTATGCAGGTTAGCGGTTACTCAAACAGCAACAGCAAGTTGTTGGTAAAGCGCTCTGCACTCGGTTTACTTGTCTTCGACTTACCAACAGGTCTGGCCTGCTAAGGCACAAACAAGCCAGCAAGATCTATAACACCAACGAGAAATATGTGAGTGTACTGACAATGTGGTGCATAAGGACTAGTTTGATTCACTAATAAATGACAATGGTCCTTGTAATTCACCAAAAAGTAATAGTTTTTGCGCGAATTTCAGTAGGCGTATGTATTCTGCGATCCGGCCACCGCCGTGGCGTTTATCGAGTCGCGAACGACGCATTTCAAAGTGTTTTGTTGACAAATTATATAATTAACATAATTTTGGTGATATACCATCAGAAAAATGCAATTTTCGAATACGTACAAACGTTCGCATGTGATTCGGGAAACATGGCCACCGTAATGCATGATTCTATCCAAAACACAAGTAGACACTGGAGCCCTAGTGAATCAGGGAGACCTCAAAAACCATGGTGTTGCAGATAATCAATTAGATGCCGCCTAGGTGAGGCTAACCAATGATAATTCCAAGCAATGCTCGTGAATGTACTTGTGACTTCTGACGTTTTACGAATTATTTGGCAAGCGACGTACTGTATCGGAGTATAGGAGATTACTTCGATACAGCGTGCTATGCGCTATTGCTTCGTGGTATTGATGACAAAGGAAAAGGTTCGACGATGAAGGAATTGTAAATTCAGACAAGCGTACAAGATGTCCCTTGCAGTATTTGGAGCGGTACAGATAATCACATTCCCTCTGTGCCACCGCCTCAGTCGAAAACAAAACACGTTTTACCTCGGAAACAGAGTCATCCTCGCTTTCTGACGAATCCGTCATATATTTGGCAGGAGCTCCTGAATAAGTTTCGGTTTCAGATTTGGCCGGACTTGAAGCTGAACTCTGAGGAGTGGATGATTTTACCACATCTAGTTGCACATTCACCTTATCGATATTTCGGTTTTCAGACTGTCCAACATTCTGCATCTTTATCCTAATCCAATATAGCTCTATAAGTCTTTTGGTATCAACACTTTTCACACTAAATTAGCACGTTTTTATAATAGCAAACAAAATGTATTTCGTCATTTATCCAGGTTGATACCCGCCATGTCTACTACTATGGCGAGCGAGGTTCCCGGATGCTTCAAGTAGGGCTAGCCAATTATCTACTCTACATCTCCCTCTCGCGATAAAAACTAGAACTAAGTACTAAACGCCTTTTATGGCGCCATCTATACTAAAGCATTCAATATACAAGAACAGGGTTGCCTTGCTTAATAATTACTTTGTACGCTTTATACATAGCCTAATCATGACACTCGCGTGTGTGCCTTTACGTCTCCGAACTAGGTTGGGTAATCTGGTACTGTATGTATGTGGCAATGTTTGTAACGGCGGCGGTGCCATAACTCTCGAACGGGCTATACAATTTTTATGATTAAAACTAAAATGAGATAACAAAAATATACATTGACTGTTGCGGGAAGTAAAAAAGGGTGACTCATTCAGTTATTGTATTCTGCCCACCCACTATGTCGTACGGTCTTATGATGATTGGCTCTCATTCTAGCTTAACATTAATGAGAATTAGCAACGAGTCTCGAACACTCAGGTAGTAAGGTAATGAAAGCACACTTTCATCGTTAGCGTTTTTTTGTGACATAATCTCCGTGGTTATATAACTAACACAAATTAGACATCGTGAGATCTCAGTTCGGGGTGAACTACAAGTGTAAAACATGTGTTACAAGATGGTGTAGCTATTTTTACCATGTCAGTCACCGCTACAGATCAGTAGTAGCTATCAAAATATACAAGTGAATAGATTTTACACGATCTTTTTATCTGAAAAATTATACGAAATTGTATCAAAATAAACGACCTGGCAACCCTTCACGGGAATAGACAATTAACCTCCTCTTTAAACACAAACTATATAGAGATGATAGCGCATGTCCTTGTCCATGGATGCACTGAGCATATAATGGGACATGGATGTCGACATGGACCGGGGTCGACCGACGCGACGCGACGCGACGTCTCGAAGAACCTGGCGGGCGGGACAGCTTACAATTTTCATCTCATTCATTTTGATCGACAGCGGCGGTGGGCGCGGCGTGTGACGTAAAAATCACCGGCGTCGCGGCAGCGGCGTAATCGGCGTGAATGGTGAAAATATATGTTTGAATTATATTCAAATTTTGTTTCGGAATACCTTGATTTCGTTGTATTTCATATGCTCAAAGTTGGTCACTTACCTATTCAAGATCCTACGTCTGATACGAAGTAAATCGATCTTCAACGACTCTTTTCATCGTTTACTCAGTGTAATGACTATTATCACAGTTCATCTTTGAACGTAGTCAAACGGCTTAAGCTGGTATTCAGGTGCTGCTGCCAAAAGGTTACAACAACACTCCTCGTGGGGTCGGATTTGGGTCTTTTAAACTGATTATAACTGTCCTGCACCGAAGTACCACTTTGCTCTATTGAACACACTGAGCTTTCTGTATGCCAGCTTAATCCGCGAGGTGACTACGGAACTGTACGTTGCTGGAGATGTCGATACCGTGGCTCCCAATGCCTTTAGAGATAGTAAAGTGCATATGTTCTGAAATTAAAGAGCTACGCTAAAGGATATATTTTGTCAGTAAACGCGTAGACCTTTCACTTTGTTACTCTGTGTGATAATGATGTCCGGCACGGAGATACCGCAGCATGGATTGGAAGGTGACACGGCCATCCAAAGTCGAGTAAGAGGCAAATATAGAAGCTTGAAGATCGGCTTTCTATTTGTACTATTGGCCATGTTGTCATCCGGTTTTAAAAACGGCCGATTGAACGGATGTCTGAAAATACTTTCAGACAGTTCAGAGTAAGGTTAAACACGTTTTCAATAATTTCGATAGCATTACTAACGTTCAAACATATTCATTGTTCGAGATTGCAAGTCAATTATAAGAGTTCGAACGGCTGCTGTCATAAATCTACCACGCCGATTTCACACTGATCAAAACATTGGTGGAGGCGCGGAGCGTGGCCAAAATCATCAGCGGCTTGCGCCGTGCCGATTGCCGCACACCTCTATATGTATTAGGTACCTACCTAATAATAATAATGGTGATAGCCAAGTGCTTTACCGCCGTCTCACTTGAAAACACTATCACTCTAGACTTGAAGACTCCAAGCAAACTACTACTAGCTCTTATTTACTCGCGCCTAAAAACTAACGTAAGTACTCGCGTGGGGTACTATACCCACACATTTATAATAAGAAAAAAACTGCCATGTAGGTAGATGCAAAATCATCATTTAATTTATGACAGTGTTTTGACTTAAAGATTAATCAACAGATTAACACTAAAACAGATGATTTCTCATAAACTTCATAAAAAACAACTATTTAGAGAAACATTTTATTTTTTCATTGCATTTCTGTCATGTTGATATAACACATTATTGATGGCATTTATAACAAACTTTATATGGTCGCTTATTATTGGCAAATTAGGGCATTTTTTATAGATAGCGCCCAGCCTTCAGAAACTACTCCAAGGTATTCATTCCAATGCTCCGTTTTAGCTATTTTTAATGTGGCGTAGTATAGTTCGTATGTCAGCCCTCGAGATTTGATGAGATTTTACTAAATGATCTGGTAGCTACTTTAAACATATCTTCAGGATATACGGAAGGAAGTAGGTAGTACTTACTTCCTTCCGTATACCTAATACTTCCGATACTTCTCATCGTCACTGTGAGGCAGTATCTCCGACTACTCTCATGAGGTCTTTGGAATTAGTATTACACTTTGCAATGACACACAAAAAAGGTAAAGTATGTGAGACGACAAAGATAGAACTAGGAATAAAAAGTTTTAATAATTATGTGAACTAACCGCGAAAACTAAAATGTTATTTGTGAAAAAAATATTTTCTTAGAAGCAAATACTTTATTTGGTGAGTGCGTCATGGGGACCAAGGGGTGGACTAAGTTTCATATCTACCTCAAAAAGTCATCGAAACATATGATTTACCCTTCATTTCAACCAATAGATGTCGAAAACGGTGATTAAAGATAGCCTTCAATCACTAGGAAGATAAACCACTCCAACCATTAAATCAAAAATATATCTTAGATCATAGTATTCTTGCAAAATCCATTACTGTGATCTTAACAAGTTTAACAAGCAAACACAATGTTTTTGAAAATTTTGGAGGAGGCTCAATGCTATTCGTATCTTTGCTAGTACCATCACCATTTTGTTTATCATTAGTGGTGATAAACATTATGTTTGTTTATGTAATGTGTTTGTTTTTGTTATTTGTCTAAATGAGTTTTATTAATGTTTCGTAAGTAGATAGTAGCTTTTTGTATTGCATGCTGTGTTCTCGTCAAGTAGGTTGTACACTAGCCTATGTTCAATGCCTTTCTGTAAAAAAAACTTGTTTAAGTGTAACAACCAGTTTTGACAACCGAAATAAAAAAAATGTATTAATGTATTATGATGTGGTGTACTATATATTAAATAAATAAATAAATTCACTTAAGTTGCACTACCTACGTAAACACTCGCGTGGCGTGCTGTAAGCCCTGACGGTAGCCTCCTGCCTTAATTGTACGTCAGTCAGCAGATATTGTTTGGCACTGAATAAAAAAGGTTTACTCATTTTAAGGAAGCAAGAAAATAAAATGGCGCTGTAAATACAAAACCCTAGTAATTAGAACCGTTACTAAACAGTAAGACAGAGAGGCGAATTAATGTGTTCGGCACAATGAAACGCCTAAAAGGAGCGGGTTGCTCGCTTATGTGTGAATTTGTAGAGCACTGACAGCCAGGCAAACCGCGGACTGTGTTCAAGGCCCTGAAAGTAGGCCTCAGCAAGCGAATTTAAGCCTTTAAGCCTAGTAGTACGACAGCACGACGCGTCAAGTCAATTACATTGAGCTAGTAAATACTTGGCTGAGAAAAAAATTGGAATGTCAAAAGTCAATTCGGCCCTATTATTATTTTTGTCACATCAACATCAACACCCCGTTAGTGTCCACCGCTGGGTAGAGCCTCTAAAACTGGAGGGTTTTTGCATCAACACCACGCTTGGCAGGCAGATTGGTAACCGCAGAAAATGTGTTGATAATACACAGAAGGAAGCTGCTGTCCTTCTTCTATCGAGATTCCTTAGTCGGCTTTTACGACATCCCTGGGCTGAGTGGGAGGGGTTGATTCTTAACTATTTATTATTTTTTTAAGTGATCAGAGGTAAATCTTGAAGGAAAAAAAGGCGTGAGTCTGTTACTTCCTTTTTATTGCGTCCTATAGTATGAGTCTGGACGGTGCGAGTTCGTACAGATGCGTGGCGTGGCGTGTGGGCGTCCTTGTTTGGAGCAGCATGAGTCTCTAGTCTATGGTGTATTTCGGAATTATTTGGATGACCAATAGAATTGATCTTTTTCTGATTTGGCCCAATCAAATAAACGCTTTGTTTTGACAATGGTCTAAGCTCAATGATTGCCATTAAAAAAATAGATATAGTTTTATACAGCTTCAACTTCGTTGTTTCAGCGTGCAGCGTGCAGCCTTTAGCAACTGATACAGTTTGTGGTGCAACCACAGACTAATAAGAAGCTAACGCATGATGGTTGCAGCCGTTCTACGACTGTGTCGAGTTTCTCTTAGTGTTTTTTGTTTTTTTATTAATTTTGCGGCCTGGATGCAAGTTTTTTCGGTAAATCTTTTTTTTTTTAAGATTGGCTCAAAACTACAAAGTAAACAGCTAATTACACTTACAAACTATGAAGAGGAATTAAATCAAAATATCGTAGATTGGGGTAGTTGCAAAGACCTTATGCTTACTAACTAAGTAAGTTAGTAAGTATAAGGTCTTTGGGTAGTTGACGTCGGGAACTCGAATGTTCCTCTCTTTCTACATCAGCAAGGCAGCATATTTTTTATGCAAATACGAATTAGGCCATTGTCTTCCAAAAACATTTCTATGTAATTCTCAACGGCGCCAATGACCTGTATTGGTCAGAGGAACAATATAAACTTTTTCTTTATATTTGTTTACTATTTCGTTGGTCGACATGATCTTCCTATGCTTCTGGGAGGTCTGGGAAAGAAACGAGCTCAAGCTTTATTTCTGGCTTCGACTTCAGCGGTGGCAACAGCTGAGTTATTTGGTTTATTGTGGAAGGCTTGAAGTTGGCTCTCTTTAGACAACGAAACCTTTCAAAGCCACTGAACTTTGAATGCAGCTTTCGTTGTCTTGGGGAAGGTCGGCACGAGGCTTTGTGGATGCTACGAAAAAAAATAGGCTCATACGATCATCACGATCATCAATAAAGATTATTCACAGATTTTCCTAAAATTTGTTTTAGAATACTCATTGTAAGCTGTTATTAGAGACAAAATGTCAACTTGATCGGATCAAATATAAAGTACATCTCCATACAAAATGTTTTCCACGTGTCACCCTTTAAGAGGAAGAATCTCTCAATTTTTTTTTAATAATGAGCATTTAGAAGTTATTTGAATTACACATTCAAATTTTCAACTCAATCGGATCATAAATAAATATTTTGCATACAAACGGTTTTGCCCCCTTCTACCCTTTTAGATTTTCAGATATTTTTTTCTAAATACCCCTATTTATATAATATTATATAATATTCATATATATATAATAATATAAAATAATATTAAATATAATATTCATATATATATATATATAATATTCATATTTGTAAGCTATAATCAACACACGTACAAAATTTCAACTCGATCGGATCAAATATAAAGATATCTCCATACAAAAAGTTTTTCCCCTCTTCACCCTTTCAGAGGAAGAAACTCTAAGTTTATTTTTTATAAGTAGCATCTCTAAGTCTATCTAAATAGAGATTTTGCATACAAACCATTTCACCCCATTTCACCCGCTTAGGGGAGGAATTTCCTGAAATTCATTCTTAGTGAGCCTACATGTCACAATTAACATTCTGGTAAAATATCAAGTCTGTAGGTCTTACAGTTTCGGCGCTAGCATGATTATACCTACCTACCTACCTATCACGTCAGGGGTAAATCGATTTTATATAATAGATAGGTATTATGATATAATACCAGCAAAGCGTTATATTCAATAATATTAATACGAAAATATGACCCTAATACACCATCTCTAGTGTAAATACGAACAAATAATAAACAATGAATCTAAACCAAATTTTAATCTGTATCTGTTTCATAAAAAATGATGAATTCATGTTGTGTGACAGGGTGCAAAAATGATTCTTATCCCGGTAGCAGCTTTTCATTCTGCGGGTAAGTAAAAGCAACAATCATATTCTTTAGGGTAACCATGCATTTTGTTGATCAATGTTTTTTTACAATATCGCAGTAGTTGGTAGGTCTTAAATTGGAGATGTACCGACTACGGTCAGAGTGAATAAAAGGTGCAAAACTCAACACTTAGATAACAAAAAAAAATCGTCGTTGTTATCCTTCGACTTGCACTCGTTTGTTAGGTTGTTGTCAAATTAATTGCGAGTCCTATTATACAGGGAGCAAAAAAGTACTTCCGACACTCTACCCACGTGTTGAGTATGTGATATAGAGTCCAATAAAAATATACACACGATGTTTGTGATTGACTGTCAAAGTCAAAGTCAAAGTTTCTTTATTAGGATTTTTTGATGATCATTTTCAAGCGTCAAATCTACCGCCTGTTCGGAATAACGACCACAAGGAGAAAGGAAGGAACCTCGGGCCGCTAAATTTTTTGATCATCCATTCAACATTTAGATACACAATTTGTAATTATATTCTAAGTAGATACATCATCACTTAATCTTAAAACATTTGTTATAACCTATTTACCTAATGGGCCGTTTGTTAACATTGAGAAATCACCATTTTGCTGTCAACTGGTATAGCAACATCGGGCCATGCATTCTTATCGTCGATGTAATCACTAATTTTGTAATAGGCACTTTTGATTAAATTATTCTTTACACACAATTTGAATACATATAGTTTCCTAAGAATGAATTATTTACTTTTCCTAAGCGATACCTAGGTACTTATATCAACTATTTTTGTTTCGGTTTATTTTTGTTTCTAGCATTAACACTGTGTAAATCACTTCTTTTACTAAACTCATCAATGTTTCTGTGAGCGTGCATTACATTTTCATAAATGTATTGGGAGCTGACTGTAAGAATACCAATCTCTTTAAAACGTTCCCTGAGAGAGTCACGAGTTTTCATTTTATAAATTGCCCGTACAGCTCTCTTCTGTAGAATAAAAATGCTTTCAATATCAGCTGCACTTCCCCATAAAAATATGCCATAAGAAATAATACTCTGAAAGTAACTAAAAAAAACTAACCACGCCGTAGTTTCATCAGTAAGATGCCTTATTGTACGTACTATATCTGTATCCTACGACTGGCTGGGTTCAATCAGTCAATCACAATCACACCAGACCAATATTAAGACCTAAGAGAGTACAAAATTAAGATCCGGTCTGACTACGGAGAGTAAAAAAAACAATCGTCAAAGCTGAGCTATCCAACTCCCACATCCAACGTCGTTGTCAATGACGACAAGAGACCGCATTAAAATAAACATTATTGGAATAAAATAGGGATGTGCCTATATTCAATACAATCTATGTATATCGATTGCATACCCTAGTAGGTATATAATTGACATTTATATATTTAATATATTATGAATTCCTACTGTAGTCAGTAGGAATTAATGATATTGTTTTGAAGCCGTAGGTATGTGTATAATAAACAGAAACTTTTGCCACTTGTTAGTAGACCTGTACAGTTTATATGTAACAAATATTGTAAAAGGAACATTTTTTTTTTCTTCAAATTAATGTGTTACTGTACCTAGCTCTAACAATAACAACAAAAACACTTTTTTTATTTTTTATTGTACGATGGGGAAGCACTTGGTTTAATTTCACCAGGTTACAAGATGAGATAAGACCGAAATGGAAGCGCACTTCACCCGGAATCCTCAAAAAACTGAGAAATTGGCAATCTTATCTATAAATGCCGGAACACAACAATTCCTAAATTTTTTTTTATGAATTAGATAAGTTGATGGTAGATAGCCAGGTGGACTTAGACAAAGTCCTACCACCAACCAAACTAAGCACAATATTGTACTCCCCCTGTGGATCGAACCCGGGACCTCTGGATCTGAAATCGGTGGGTTGAACCACTAGACCACAGAGGCGGTTAATACTTAGCTATATAGCACAATCGCATAGAGTTTTTAATCATAGAATCATAATTGTATGTGCAATGATCTGATCTGCCAGCAATTATCGTTATTGAAGAGAGAGACAGAACGAGAAGTAAAGAGAAAGTGGGTAACCATGTCCGCCATTAAAATTCTGCTTAGCTTCATTCATCGTTTAGTTAGTTCTCAGTTGCGACCACACTGCAGTAGACAGCAAAAATATTGATCAAAATAAATACCTACAAGTAGATACCTACCGGAAATTGGGAATTGGATCTTTTAATAATAAATTGTAACTATGTTTTTTGTTAAACAAGTGATTACTAGAAAATGTAACGCTAAATATGTGTGGTAGTGTTCCATGACGCAATCCAATACATTAAATTGGAGAATTTATATTTACAATAGACCTACGTTATTGGAAAGACAGCAGTTCTAAGAATTACTATATTTACAATAATTATTCGATATCGATCCAAAAGCAGAACAGACAAGATGCACCATTTGAAAAAAGCTTGAACTTCGCTGAAAACCATGGCTAGGGACGGGGATTTGCCGACTATTTTTAATCCGAAGCGTGTGCGGACACCCTCGGTGATTATAACGAGTGAGGTGGAAACCGAGGTTGGGGAAGGGTCGCGGACGAACGGGCCTGAGCCGCTGAGTCCTCGCGCGCCGCTCACTGCGCAGGTGTCGGTGTGCTCGGCGCCCCCCCTGACTACACAGCCATCTCTCCAGCAGGCCTACAGCGAGTCAGCTGCTAGTAGCCAGGATGAGGAGCGCCAACTACGAGACAAGAAGTGCCCTAGGTCATGCTGCTCTAGATTTGCTAAAAAGGTATGCATATATGGATGTTATAAGCCTTATAATTCACCACAATAACATAATGGATACCCTCTAAAATAGCAAAGTTAAGTTTATACATATTATGACAACCCAAAGTAACTTTAATATTTCTATATTTTCTTACACTCAAGAAAGTTTAGTTTGGTCACGGTAAAAGGGTTTTACTTGACAAAATGTGTGCTAAATAAATTCTTTATAAGTAAATACAAAAATTTTGTAATATGTTATATAATATAATATGTTACCTCCTTTACTATAATTAATATTATTTCAGATCTATTACGGCCTATGTGTGACAGTAGTACTCACGGTATCCTGGGTGACAACAACACACTGTATCAAACACATGTACCTGCAACAGTACCCGGCACACATCCACGCAATGTCCTTCAGCACAGAGCCATCACCAATCTCTTATAACCATACAGCCAAACTGAGGTCTAATGTAAGTATGTAAACAGAAGAAAGATAATTATATAAAAATGTATATGATGATTGACTAGTAATTGAGTAGTAACTCTGCTTTCTGTGCTGTAGGTTGTAGGTTTGATTCCCACCCAGGACAAACATTTGTGTGATGAATATAGATATTTGTTCTGTGTTTGGGTGTTGCATTGTATAATAAGTCTGTATAAAAAAAAAAAGTATTCTATCCATATAGACGTGGAATCCGGCGCTCCAGAGCTCCGGCGGCGTGACGCCGCCATGATTCGTGTCGCGGCGCGCCGCCACCGCCGCCGGTCATTTGTGCGGCGCAGCGTAAAGTTTTTTTTTTGCCTTTTAAGATCACGCTAACGCGCGTGTGATTGGTCAGTGGGCGAAAAAGCGAAATCGCCCGCTAGAATGCAGCTTGCGCTTGTTATGTAAACACGTTTACCTGAGTTTAGTGCGTGGAAGTTTTTTGTGAAAATGGTTTTTTTGTTGTTGCGCAAATTTGCGAGGCTTAATTTTTTTGCCATTTATGGTCACGCGAACTCTAACGCGCATGGTCAGTGGGCGGGCAGACTCCATTTAGTGACCGTCAGTACGGCTTTCGCCGGAAACGATCTACATGGGATCTTCTAGCGTTTGCCACTCACATCTGGAGTGAAGCTATCGAAAGACACGGCGAGGCTATCGCAGTTTCTGACTTGATAGGGTTTGGCACAATTTTTTATTTTTTTTATTGTACGTCGGGGAAGCGCTTGGCCTTCATCTGACCTGGTAACAAGTTAAGATAAGGCCGAAGGTGGAGGCGCACTTCACCCGGAATCCTCAACAAACTGAGGAACTGGCTATCTTACCTCTGAATGCCGGAACACACATTTTTGAACACAATTTTAGAATTGTTATTATGGCGACAGAATTAGGTAAGATGGTGGTAGCTAGCCAGGCGGACTTCAACAAAGTCCTACCACCAACCAAGCACAATATATTGTACTCCCCATGGGGATCGAACCCGGGACCTCTGGATCTGAAATCGGTGGGTTGAACCACTAGACCACAGAGGCGGTTATATGGACAAGGGTCTCATTAAGGGTCTTATTATCTTCATCCTAAGGGTTACTATCCAACCTTTTACGGTGGATCACAGACTTTTTGAGGGAACAATTGATTTGAGTAGTCATTAGTGGCTGTTTGTCCGATCTATTGGCTATAAATGCTGGGGTACAAGGATCTGTTCTATCAGCAACTCTATTCCTGCTCCACCGCCTCTGTGGTCTAGTGGTTCAAGCCACCGATTTCAGATCCAGAGGTCCCGGGTTCGATCTCCAGAGGATTTTGTTTAAGTCCGCCTGGCTAGCTACTACCATCTTACCTAATTCTGTCGCCATAATGACAATTCTTAAAAAAAAATGTTGTGTTCCATCATTTAGAGGTAAGATAGCCAGTTCCTCAGTTTGTTGAGGATTCCGGGTGAAGCGCGCATCCACCTTCGGCCTTATCTCAACTTGTTACCAGGTGAGATGAAGGCCAAGTGCTTACCCGTCGCGTCGTACAATAAAAAAAAAAAAAACACAATGATCTGCTAATACCAGGTTTCTATGGGTATGGGACGAAATTTGCACCCTCCGTAGGGAGATAGTGGAGCGAATGAACCTCAAGCTTAACTTTGTGTTTGAATGGGGTGACGCAAATCTTGACCGGTTCAACGTTTCCAAAACTCAGGCTTGTGTGTTATCTGCAAAAAAGAGCCAATTCCAGCCTGCACCTATTTCAAGCGGCACTTCTCTTCAGTGTAAGAACAGTTGAAGCCTTTTAGGTGTTGAACTTTCATCTAATCTGAAGTTTTTTGTGAAAGTCCTGGCTTGTGTGTAATGCGTATTTATTAAAAATGGAACTAGTGAAAACAAGCGTTACAAAACTTTCGGTGAATGTGTTTTGTACAAAAAGTATGATTATGATCCTAAATTGGTCAGAGTCTAGTCTAGACTGCAGCAGGTACATAGCCCAGCAAAGATACCGAAAAGCAAAGAGTCATTTGCGCTGAACATTTTGGGCTAGTTTTAATAAGTACCAATAAAAAAAATCTAATATAGCCACGCCACCGCCCGCCGCCGCTGACTGGACGTGGCGCCCACCTCTAATCCGTAATCTAGTTACTATATTACAAGCTATGCTTAGTTTGGGGCTAGATGGCGCTGTGGTGAAATTAATTTCCCGCCCCCCGCCTCCCCGCGACCCCGCGACAGGGGCCGACACGTGCGCCCGCGCCTTCCCCGCCGCGCGCGTACGCCACCGTTGCAGCCGCAACCTGTCCCTCACCAATTGCTTGACACCGGCCTGCGGCCTGCATTAAGAAGAAGGGAACGAAGCGGTGCCTGCGAGCCTGGTCGCAGTGCTGTGCCAGAGCCGGCTCTGAGGACAGAGCCTTGTAATGCGGAGGGCTCCACGGAGGTGGTGCGTAAGCGCCGGAAGCCCATCGGCCGGAACCAGTGCGGCACTGCACTAGAAGCTTGCAGTTACCTACCACTCAGCTCTATGTGTCTCGCGTTCATTATAACGTGAAAACCGTGGAAGTGGAAGAGTACCTACGAGTGAAGACCGGGTTCGAACTGAGGGTCGACAAGTTGGATTCTAACCATAATGTGAGTTTTAACTCATTTATGGTGCGAGTTCCGAGAAAACATCTGACCTTCATGAGCGAAGGGCTTTGGCCGAAGGGTGTCAAATTACTGTGGTTCATAATTCCTATGGTTCATGGGACGCTTGCAACGTGCGCCCGCGCATCGCACGCTACGAGACACCGAGATTGCGTCACACGTCGCCGCTTCGAATCGTGTATCTAGTAATTCAGTTTTTATATTATATGTATGCTAGTTTTAAGGTATATATTGCTATGGGCCGTAGACTAAGTTAAATAAGATCTTTTACTTGTCTATTGTTGCCTGAAATATATATTATTTTTTTTGTGTTTTGTTGATCTGCGATCAGTCTTGCGACTATAAGCAAAAGTGGAGCACAAGCCACATCATATTGAATCCCGCAATATTATTAATTAAAACTGTAATTAGTCAAAATCAATACATAATTTTTATTATGTATTGATTTATGTACCCACTTCGGAGAATAATGGAAGTGAGGTCTGTGCAAATCAAAAATGAAAAACAATGAGGGATATATATATTACATACTAATTAGATAACATTTACTTAACTACCAACAGATAAATAACTTAATATATATTTGCATGTTATATTACATTTGTTAAACTGTTAAATCACGCTTAGTTCGGCGGAGGGTATATGTATACCATGGCACAGGTTTATCCAAGTTTGGGTACCTATGTTTTCTCTGTGGAATGTTTACTTAGTCATAAGAGATTTTTTTGTTTGATCTAAGACGTTTGTAGATACGAAAATAAATTATCTTATCTTATCTTATACATTACAGCACCTGTACAACGCTCCGTTCTTCACAGCGTGGTTTTGCACCAACTGGCTGATATTCTTCTACCCACTCTACCTGATTGTGATGCTCATCTTTAATAAGTGCAAGTCGGCCAGCGAAATTGTGTTCGACGCATTCAGCGATTTCAGGGAAAAAGGATTCACTTTTGGTAAGAAATACTTTTGCAATAATAAATTATGTAAACCAAATTAGTGCATGTGACTTTGCATTTTTTTCATATTGTGCAACGGGGAAGCGCTTGGACTGCATCTCATCTGATTTCAAGTCATGATAAAGCCGGAGGTGGAAGCGCACTTCACCCGGAATCCTCAACAGTCTGAGGAACTGGCTATCAAACCTATAAATTCCAGAATACAAATATTTTGAATTATTGTTGTAGCGATCGACTTACGTAAGATGGTTAATACAACCTGATTTATAATTTCGGAACTGGCTATTAAATATATCATCCATTCAATTTCGATCCAATTCAATTGGCCAAAAAGTGTGTCGCTCTTTAAACGATAAGACCGCCCATTGTCATAATATTTTAATTGTTATTTTTGTTTTTTTTTGTGTTATATTGAAGAACTTTAAATAATTTTCTATCTATATTTTTTTTATGATCCATATAGTTGTTATACAACTCTTACTCCAACTTATATAAAAAAACATGGGGTTCTCTAAGTAAAGAAACTATTTTTTCAGTACGTCAGCTTAGATACACTTAGAAAAGAAATTGATACAGATGCCCAATCATGAATTTCACTAAGAGTTAGGGAATATCGAAGGTTGGGTACAAAGAAAAAAATCTCCTTAGTGGCTGGTTGCAAAAACAGAGGTAAAACTATTCCATCCATTTCTCGCACTCAGGCATTTACATCGCGCTGTCCCGCACGCGAGACGGGCCAGTGTAAGCGCCAAACAAATTTGTTCACCATAAATATCTAATGTTATCATTTAAACGGTCAGCTAATTAAAGAGTTTGTGGTCAGCTCCAATATGTATTTTGTCAATGAACATAGTGAATAAAAAAAGCTAGGTGTTTTCTGGGTGCTTAAACAAAACCTAACAACCTACTGACGTACTCCGCTATAAGTTTATTTATTACATATTATATATTACATATTATATGCTTTGTGTTGTTTTGTTGGATGGATACAACACTATTTCATCAAATCAACGGAGATTAACGGTACACATTACTGATTATTTCTACAGCTTTCAATGTAATAATTGTACAATTCTTCAGTGAGGTTCATAAGCCGCTGCGGCCTATTCTGCCTACTATGGGTGGTGACCATCTTTATGTACATCACGTCGCTGAAAATCCTGCTGTGTACGGACGTGGTGTCACTGTTCGCCACCAACGTGAGCTGCATCTACCTGCTGTCCTGGGTCATCCTGCATGAGCAGTTCGTTGGAGTCAGGGTAAGTTACGTAACCATCGAACTAAGTTACGAAACCATCGAACTAAGTTACGAAACCAGTGAACTGAGTTACAGTGTAAATAAGTTTTCACTTAAAGAACTTAAACTTAACTCGAGACTCTGATTGGACTCGGCTTTATTTTATAGAATTTATTTGTATTCTAGCTATTCTTTAATTTTTATGTGTGTTTTTGTATTTATTAAGTCTCAATTTTCTTGTGATGCGTGTGCTAAGTAAATAAATTCTTATTCTTATTCTTAAAAAATGTGACGCGATCCCACTAGATTAGCCCCTAATAAAAATCGCTCAACGCGGCTATAGAAATTTTAAATTTACAAATGTGGCGATCCCTTAAGCTTAGCCCCAATCAAAAATCGTCCAACGCGGCTAAAGAAGTTTTCACTTTACAAATATGACGCAATCCCATAACTTTAGCCCCAATCAAAAATCGCTCAGCCCGGCTAAAAATGTTTTCACTTTACGAATATGATGCGATTCCATTAGTTTAGCCCCTGCCAAAAATCGTTTAACGCGTGTTTAGAAACGTTCACTTTGAAAATGTCCGCGTTCACAGATAGTGGCAGCCATATTATGCGACACGGGCATAGCTCTGCTTGCGTACATGGACGGCATCACCGGGAGCTCCACTCTCGGCGGGGTGGTGTTGGCGGCCTGCGCCGCGGCCGGCTTCGCCATATTCAAGGTCATTTAAAAAAAAAAAAAAATTTTTTGGAAAACTTACAGCTAGGAACTATTACATATCATTATATAATAATACATGCAAAACACATTAATATGTGCATATTATGTATGACTGAAGGCCAATTACAAATTTCCACTAATAAAATACAGTATATATTTATATATAAACCTTTTTTTTTTTTTTTTTTTATTGTACGACTGGGATGTGTTGGGCCTTTATCTCACCTGATTTTTTGAAGTTATAAGGCTTCAAAGGCGCACTTCACCCGGAATCATCAACAAAATGAGGAATCTTACGTTCAAATGCCGGAATACAAAAATTTGTGAATTGTTGTTATGGTTTCAGAATTAGGTAAGATGGTGGTAGCTAGCTAGGCGGGATTAAACAAAGTTCTACTAAACAATGCCTCTGGTCTAGTGGTTCGCCCACCGGTTTCAGACCCAGAGGTACCGGGTTCGATCCCAAGGGGAAGTACTTTGGGCTTGGTTTGGTTGGTGGTAGGACTTGTTTCAAGTTCGCCTGGCTAGCTACCACTATCTTACCTTAGTTATGTCGCCTTAACAACTATTCAAAATTGTTGTGCTCCGTACCGAAATGCGTTTCCACCTTCAGCCCATAACTTGACATCACATTTATTGTACGACGGTTACAAGTTAAGTCCGAGACGATGTCGATGCGCTCGTGGAAGACAGACCTCAATTCATCATACCCTGGATTTATACAATCACTGTAATCAGTTACTGTAAATCTCGATATGCAAGAAGCATTTTCCAACAGGTGCTATTCAGAAAAGTGATGGGCGAAGTGAACCCTGGACAGCGAGCGCTGTTCTTCTCAATCCTGGGTATTGTGAACGCGTCGCTACTGTGGCCGGTGTGCCTCGGGCTGTACCTCACCGGGTCGGAGACTCTGCCGCAACATCGCATGCCGTGGATGTACTTGTTGGTTACTAGCGTCTCCTTACTCGGTGAGTACTGACCTTGTAGTATAGTACTTTAGGAGAATGGGTCACATTGTGAACGCGTCGCTACTGTGGCCGGTGTGTCTCGGGGTTTACTTACTCTACTTGTTTGTCTGTTTATGTAGTGAGTACTGTCCTAACTGGTTGAATTTTGTGTGGATTTCACAACTGTGGAAAGTTGACAAATCCGACTGTGTAAGAAATGGGAAAAAATAAGCAGTATTCCTGGGTCAAATTTTGATAAAAACTAAATAGTTCTCTGTTTACTAGTCTATAGTCTAGGTAAGTAATATACAGTTTTCAAATTTGTTGATTAAAGAAGAGAAAAAAAAACTTCAACTGTATTGTATATTACATGTGATGTTGAGGGGTGTAGGAGGAGTTAGTTTAGATTTTACGGAACACAATAAAATTAAGGAAGTAATGTCTTGTTTTGATTAAATACATTTTTTTTTGGGGATAGCCAAGCATTTGACCACCAGCTTACTTGAAAAACTAGTAAAGATGTGGCCTAAGATGAAGAACGCTTGTCTTGTCTATGAGGAACCTATTTACTCTGAACTTGAAGATTCCAAAATTGTATTGGTGTGGAGAAACAGACGAGGGCAAATAGTTCCATTCCTATCAGTATTAATGATAAAGGTAGAGGTGAAACGATGTGTTCTGCACAATGGAACATTCACAAGGTACGGGTTGTAGCCGTACGTCTGCTAGTCCGGTGGTGGAGGGATTAGGTCAAAGATATCGTGGAACACTCGCCAAAGTGGAACTTATTATATTAACTCGTTGGGTGCTGTCCCGTTCTCTGTGTAATACACACTGTGAGTGTTTTACAGCACCCATCGAGCTTCCGAGGATTAGTTAGCTGTCGGTCCAGCAGCTCACCAAATGGAATTTGAATTCGCATTTCGTCCAACAGGCATTTCGACCAACACAATTTACGTCAACACGCATTTGGTCCAACAAACATTTCATCCAACAGCACAAACTATAGGGATGAACCCCAAATATTTTACAATAGTCCTTCAGGGGTGCGTTTCATAAAACCCTGTTACTTTTAGTACAAGTGGAAGTACCTTTTTCCACTTCTTTTATTAGAAAGAGACTTCTTATATCTGCTTATATCGATGGAACTGTTTTGATATGAAACATTTATATAGGTTATATTATATGTTTCATCCTTTAATAAGTTAATAAATAAAAAGGTAATACAAATTATAATAATACAACACGAGTACAATATGTATAGAATGTGGTCATCAAATGGACGAAATGCGTATTGACGTATCTCCAAATGGACGGACTGCGTAATGACCAACCTCTAAATGGACGAATCAAATTATGGACGAACTGAGTAGTAGACGAACGGCCAAATGCGATATGGACGAACTGCTTATTGGACCAACAGCTAACAAATCTTTCCGAGTGGGTGTGGTAACAAATGTTTTCGTTTCCAGTATTCCACCTGGTGTTTCAATTCGGGAACGCCATTACGTACAACATCTTCGTATCTATGTCTCTTATCACCGCTGTTCCGGTTTCTGCAGGTAACTTTTATGTATATACGATGGGTCAGGTCTTGGCCTCGAGGCTTGCCTGGGCAAGAATGAGGCCCACAATGGAGCCCTTTTAGAAAGTGTCTATTAACTCTCCTTTTGAAAGTGTTGTGGTCGTATCGTACATAACTGGAAGAATGGACGCTGGCAGCTGACATTTTTGCAGTACATTTTACCAATTATTAGTACATTACCAAGCATTATCATATCCAATAGCACAACGTTAATTTAAAAAACACTTATTTTTAAGATTTGATTTACCACATTGCCTGAATGTATTTTTTTTTATTTAGGTACACAAGAGTTACCTTAAGTGTCTTTTACTCTCTGTCAGTCGCTATGAAAGGTTAGACTTATCTTTTAAATTGATCACATAATCTATGTATTTTGCGGTGTGCACCCCCAATGTTCACTTAATATGTTTCATACTATTTGGATATGACTTTTCCAGTTTTATACATTTCACACAGCGCCATCTAGCCCCAAACTTAGCAAAGCTGTAATATGTGAACTAGATTAAGGATATGATACTTTATTTTGTGTGTGAACGTGTCTGCAAAAAGCTTTTTTTAAATTGATCAGTTATTGACCTCTAAACTTGCACGTGCAAGAATGATTATTTTTATATATTTAATTTAAAAATTCCATCAAATTCGGATAACCCGCTCGGGAGTTATGCCGCCACAAACATTGCCACCCACACACAAACATACATACATATTTCGTATGTTTCAGCGCTAGACGTAGTATTGTACGGCGTTGAATTCGAGGGTATGAAGTTGGCCGGCATCATTCTGATCGCGGTGGGATTCTTCCTGGTCATGTTACCTGACAACTGGCCGGACTACATCATGAGGCTTTTGAGGTAATTTGTGTTTTTCTAATACAACTAGGAGACGGAACAAGCAAGTAGCCCACCTGATGTTAAGTCCTCTATTGCCTATAGCAATGCCTTACTGCGTAGACGGCACTGCATTGCGCCCGTCAACTTGAGGCATAAAGGTTAAGCCTCGCGTCGCATACCCTTCAAACCGGCACCTACGTACTTCGCAACCGGTTTGCAATAGCCGTAAATTTCGCGATTATCGCTGTCTAACGCCACTTTCGTATTATGTATCAGCAGAAACAAAGCAGACAGTAATCGAGCACTAGTTGTCATCGGTTGCTCAGTGCTGTCGCTGGTGGCGCCACTTTCCATGGGTAAAGTGGGTTCAGCAACCGTTCTCGCGACTGGCGGCCGATAAGCTACCGATCGTTTGCTGTTGCTGTCGCTCTGCAAAATTATACTTTTTTTTTTTTTTTTATTGTACGACGGGTAAGCGCTTGGCCTTCATCTCACCTGGTAACAAGTTAAGATAAGGCCGAAGGTGCAGGCGCACTTCATCCGGAATCCTCAAATAACTGAGGAACTGGCTATCACACCTCTAAATGCCGGAACACAACAATTTTAGAATTGTTATTATGGCTACAGAATTAGGTAAGTGGGTGGTGGCTAGCCAGGCGGACTTCAACAAAGTCCTACCACCAACCAAACCAAGCACAAATATTGTACTCCCCATGGGCATCGAACCCGGGACCTCTGGATCTGAAATCGGTGGGTTGAACCACTAGACCACAGAGGCGGTTAAAGTAGGTATGGTGGTAGTACTTCCCCGGACGAGCCCTTACACACGGGGCATTTAAATGCAGACAAGGCAACGGTATGAGGGGAAAAGCCGATAGCGCTTGGGACAACAGGTTAGTAGCTCTACCTACCGAGGTCTACGATAGAGCATCCTTCCCAGAAGCTGCCTTTTACTTCTAAAGGCACTCACAAATGTTAGAGCGTTTCCGGCTTAAGGAAAAGATGCTGGTTCGAGTCCCGTCGCGGGTTGTGAATGTTTGTGTCATTATAACATTGTAATGTTTACAAATGTTTGTTGAAACTACAAAAAAAATACTAAAGGCATGCGGCATTTTAGAGGTAAGATAGCCAGTTCTTCAGTTAGTTGAGGATTCCGGGTGAAGTGCGCCTCCATCTCTGCCATATCTCAATAAAAAAAAAACTCGATTAGTTTTTTTTTTACGTCAAAATTCGCCAGTGACCCCTGTCCCATACATTATGTGTGTTATAAAAGTAAATAAATGAATGCGGTATGTGTATGGTTTGTCAGATGGAGCCGCAGCCGCAAGCGCGGCAACAACGGCTCGGGCCGCAACCGCGACGCCATGGACTATCGCACCGGGTACATACGGTCCCACCTGCGGTCCCCGTCGGGCCGCGTCAGGTGACCGCCCGACGCCGCCGTGTTCCTGATGTCACCCCCCGGTGTCCCGCGAGACGAGGTGTGATCATACGAACAACATACACTATTTAACGAGCCCCGCAGCTCAGTCGGTAGTAACTCTGCCTTCAGCAAAGCCAGAGCAAACATTTATGTGAATATAGATGTTTGTTCTGTGTTTGGGTGTTGTATCATATAGTACGTATGTATTTACAAAAACAAAGTATTTATGTATTCTATCCGTAATCTAGTTCCCATATTACAAGCTATGCTTAGTTTGGGACTAGATGGCGCTGTGTGAAATTAATGTCCTGTAATATTTATTTATTATAAACATCCAACCTAATCCTATCAACTTCAAATGAAAAAAAAAAAAAACAACGATTCTAAAATTGTTGTGTTCCGGCATTCAGAGGTAAGATAGCCAGTTCCTCGGTTTGTTGAGGATTCCGGGTGAAGTGCGCCTCCACCTTCGGCCTTATCTCAACTTGTTACCAGGTGAAGGCCAAACGCTTCCCCGTCGTACAATAAAAATACCTTCCCCGGACGAGCTCTTTCACAAGGAGCTCTACTACACTACTACCGCCAGCGTGCATTCACTTCCGAGGGTTCTGACTGAAGAGCGTTGCTCCGGATAATCCCCGAAGCAACATTATGCTGAGACCCTTTTGGTCCACCACAATCTACTATGTAATGTAGCGTCTGTTATTATTTATTCCGGTTTTTTGTTTATCGTTTTTTTTCCTTGTGTTATATTTCTCTCTTTTTCTCCTTTTTGTGTACCTGATTGTGTGGGCTAATGTTTTTTAATTTTTAATTCACCTATTTCTACTTTAATGCACACAGATAAAAGTACAAGATAACTTAAAATTAAAAAAAGTATGGCAAAGGCGAGCTTAACCCTAACAAGATTTCTTCCAGCAAACCAAGGTAGAGATTGAAACAAAAATTTTATATCACGGGAAAAGTGTACAACATTAATAAACAACATACATACTCTTAGGAATAATAAGATAAACTTCAAAACATAATAAATATAACTAAACTGTAAACTATATATTTTTTTATATGAGCCATTGTTTTTCAGGGCAGCCCGCAACAGGCGTATCTAATCGTCAACGAGAGTCGGTTTCGCAACCGACCGAATAGTTCGTTTTAGTCGCGTCCGTCACGTCACGTGGCCGTCACGTGACACGGCAGAACAATCGTTTGCTATCTTTTATGTAGCACAGACACTGACTTAGTTATCGTGCTTCTTGTTAGTTATCATCTGGTGGAAAAGTGCTTGAGTAAGAAGATTGGAACATTTTAAATCTAGTCGGTCAACCGGGCATGATGAAGTGCTTCATTCAAGTAGCACAGGCGAGTCTGACTTGTGTTTCCGTGCTTCTTGTTTAGTAATCATCTAGTGGAAAAGTGCTTAAGTAAGAAGATTGGAACATTTTAAATCTAGTCGGTCAACCTGGCATGATAAAGTGCTTCATGCAAGTAGCACTGGCTAGACTGACTTGTGTTTCCGTTCGATCATTCAAGTAGCACAGGCGAGTCTCACTTGTGTTTCCGTGCTTCTTGTTAGTAATCATCTAGTGGAAAAGTGCTTAAGTAAGAAGATTGGAACATTTTTAATCTAGTTGGTCAACCTGGCATGATGAAGTGCTTCATTCAAGTAGCACAGGCGAGTCTGACTTGTGTTTCCGTGCTTCTTGTTTAGTAATCATCTAGTGGAAAAGTGCTTAAGTAAGAAGATTGGAACATTTTAAATCTAGTCGGTCAACCTGTCATGATAAAGTGCTTCATGCAAGTAGCACTGGCTAGACTGACTTGTGTTTCCGTTCGATCATTCAAGTAGCACAGGCAAGTCTCACTTGTGTTTCCGTGCTTCTTGTTAGAAATCATCTAGTGGAAAAGTGCTTAAGTAAGAAGATTGGAACATTTAAATCTAGTCGGTCAACCTGGCATGATAAAGTGCTTCATTCAAGTAGCACTGGCGAGACTGACTTGTGTTTCCGTTCGATCATTTAAGTAGCACAGGCGAGTCTGACTTGTGTTTCCGTGCTTCTTGTTAGTAATCATCTAGTGGAAAAGTGCTTAAGTAAGAAGATTGGAACATTTTAAATCTAGTCATTAAATTCAAACTCGCATGAAAAAGCGCTTCGCTTATTCAAGTAGAACTAGCGAGACTGACTTGTGTTTCCGTGGTTCTTGTGAGTTATTATTAAGTGCAAAAGTTCTTGAGTAAGAATATTTTAAATCTAGTCGGTCAAACTCGCATGAAAAAGTGCTTCAAACATTACCTACAAAATTTGTTATGAGTGCTATAGACTCTAAATTGTGACCATTTGGCCCATGTAAACTTTCGAAAAAAAAACTTTCATTGGCTATCTAATAACTATAAAAGCTTGTGACATCAATGGAAAGGACAAATCAAGTGATGTTCCGGTTTGCTGATATAAATGTCGTAAAAAAAAATACCTATTAAATATGGTAAATTTTTGGGAGGAATGAACATTTTTGAATTGATTTTTCAAATTTACTTAATTTAATTTTTTATTAACAAAAACAAAATTGAGGATCGCCAAATCTCCATAGATTACATGAATTGAGAATGAGTCAATTAAAACGCCTTGAAATGACCTAATAATAAATCAAAAATAAAATAAGCCCTAACAATATTGGGTATTCATTTGATAACAAACTTCCAATCTTAATGATAAACTCTTATTGAAAATAACTAAATGAATTGTCTTAAGACATTTAGTGTACTTCTTTCTGTAGCTAATACTGAAAGTGAATAAGATATTCGTTTTGAATTTAACAACTCTGTCCCATTTGATGTGATCGAAACTATCTGGGTAAGGCATATCTATGCTTATTTACTTTATAATATAATAGCTTCAAATATTTATAACTTCTATCAGAAAAAAATCGAAAAACTATCTCAGCTATCTCGGAATGAATTCCTTTTATTCCCAGTTACAAAATTAGGACACCCAACACTAAGCATTTGGGAATATGTACACACAAATTTTCTAAAAGCCGTTACTTTTATATTAACTTGTGTATTCAAGCCTTGAATACTAAATTAATTTCATATCTACACAGATGTTGATACTAAACCAAATTCAAAATTATGAAGTGTTAAAGTGAATGTGTATACATATTAGTACAGGCGACTTTGCATAAGCACAGGTCACAAGCAGGAAACCAGACTTACTAGACTTACTAGAGGTAGTGATGTCAGACTTACTAGGGTAGTGATGTCAGGCTTACTAGGGTAGTGATGTCTTCTTGCAAATTAATAACCAACGAAAATATAGATTTCAGTAATACTTATAATTTGCCCAAAGACAAAACTGCTCTAGGACGTATGGTGTTCTAAAGATATGGCCGTTTGAAGTTTGACAGCCGTCAAACAAATTGCTCTATAAATTCTTGTTTCTTCCAAGTGCCTGTGTTTAAGTAGGTACCTAACTGGACTACCGAAAAAATATTCCCGGAAGTTAAGTGATGCGATGTGCTGTTTGTGTAAATGGACTGCTGAAAATTTGATAATTTCCAAAAAAATCTTGTAGGTTGATAATCATATATTCAACTATATCATAAGCTTTTAAGTTGTCAAAGATAATTTAATTTCGTTATAATTTATTGAAAACTGTTCTAAGAATTTAATATACGCTTCTTTCAAGCATTTTATCCTTTAGCTATAAGCATTAACACTATTTAAATAATCAAGACGTTTTTAATATTTGCAATTCTTATAGAGTAGAAAATTATGACGTGTCAATTGTCGGAGTACCAACATAATAGCATATTTGCACATATTTTAGTGGCATGAAGGGTAGTTTAGAATGTTGCAACGAATTATTATGTAGATAATTTACTCGGTTGCCGAGATCATGACAGCTTTCTAATTATATATTTCAAGAGCCTACTCCCCCTTTTTGACCTTATGTCAGTTTAATACAAGCTGTTTACACAACACTCTTGTAAATTGTAATCATCGTTTGAATATTCCATACTTTATAAACTCCCTTAGTTATGTTACTCTTCCTTATAATTATATTTTCATAATTTCCAGCTATCATTGAGCAAAATGTATTTCTTCTAATTGATATATTCAGTACTATTCCAAATAGTTTCCTATGAACTCTAGTCAAACTATATCTCTAGTCAGGGTATTGTAGTCTATGTTTAGTTAACAAAATACTATTTTAAATACTTGTAGTACAGGCAGAGCCCCAACCGTATGATATATTGTTATATTTTGTATGTTATCCCGAATATGTTTTTCAATTTGCAGGCGCGTAAGAATAACTGCCCCAAATAAGTACAAATATGTATTATATAGCACATTTAAATTATTGTTTCCTAAATACACAAGCAGGGACCTAGTGGTAGTGCCATTCACATACCGTTATTCGGAATTACTCGTAGATTAGTACCTATTTGTATTAGTCAATGACAATTAAATGTAATAAATAAATTAATATGTTGAAACCTTTTTGTCATAGTTTCGTCCGATTGGTGACGAGTTTAATATTACTATAGTCGCCTTTCTGTGAAATCACTTTAACTGGCGCAGCCGGAAGGACGAAACATGACAAGTTGGTTTCGAACAATATAAATAACTACGTTGACCGTTGTATTAATGTTTGTTTATAGCTATGTGCCTTTACAAAGATCAAACAAAATGTATGTTGTATTATTGTACCTTAGTTGTTAATTGTTGATGTTTGTTGTTTAAATGTGAATTTATTTTGTAAAATATTGTGATCAGTCGCGCGCTACGTACACGTTGCATTCTCATTTGTGAATCTTTTGGATTGTAATTAAATATTCTTCCCTCCGTTCTGGGATTTAGAATGTTTATTTTATGAAATGTATGAGCTGCCACATAAGTTATGCTGTTGTAAATGTTCCACGCGTAATGTCTACAACATTTAAAATAGCTTTACACCCACTTGCTAAACCACCAAGGGAATAACCTAAAATGGTTTATCCTAATTAGTTTATGTATAATCACATTCTTAGATTCGTAGAAATACATATAGTTACGTCAGCTGATTTATGTGGAGGATCGCAAATTCATTACTCTTCTTAATATAGGCTGAATAAAGCAATAAAAAAGTAGCGTTCGACTGAAGTAGCATCGTCTTGTCGATTGTATTGTCTTAGCTCAAGTCTTTGTTGTGACGTGACTGATATTTGTACCGTTTCTAAAGTAATAGTAAAGTAATTACTTTTATATCCTTTTACTAGGAGCCACTTTCTAATAATCGGTCGAATTCATGTCAGTGTTAGGTTGTTTATTTTTATTTTATGACAAGTTGTCGAAATAGAAAGAGACAGCACGACACTAAGACCTTGTCCTAATTGACAGGCGAGTGCCTCTCAAATTTGAATGAATTCCGGCGATAAATAACGCTACAGCAAATTGCCCCCAATCAAATATCGCACCCGACTAAAAAAAATTTGTCAGTATCGGTTGAAAAATGCGAACTGTAGGCGAGAACAGACAGACTGACAGACCGACAAAAACATTTTTTGGCCAATCTCGAAACGAAAGACGTTTCGCTCGCTCGGTCAATAAAATGTTTGGTATACTAATATTTAGCATAAATATAATACTGGGAAATAACCGGGACTTCGATTCCGTTATCCTGTGATGATTGCAGGGTCCAAACGGGGTCCAAATTTTAACCAACAAAACAAGGCACCCATACAAAAATAGTTCAAACGCGGTAAGTATTAAAAAGTCATTTCAAAAACATTTTAGTTGCATACCTGTAACCTGATAAAACTACGATTTTGTAGTTAACTTAAAATGCAATTATTATTTTATACAAAGATTGCTCGCTTTGTCAATAAGGATAAGGGTTACCGTGGTATTCATCAACCACTTATAGTTGAGCTTTGGGCTCAACAATATACATTCCAAAACAAATAGTATTAGTTTGCTTCGAAAAACGGGTATTTATCGCGTATTTTACCTTTATTAATCCTGAGGTTTCGGCGTGGTTGCGCCAGCCGTGGTCGGTCTGCCCGCGTTTTTCGATTCAAAATAATGTGTACTAATTGCGAAAGTCCAAAACGTAGTGGTTTCTGAAAACTCGCTTTCATGAACGAGACCTGCATTTATTGTAAACAGAAATCTTGATCTTCTATTACTCTTGTACCTATTTGTTTACATTTTCTGCTCGTTTACTTGTAAAATTTTAAAGACTGAATTAATAGGAAATTGACTAAAGAGCAATTACGCAGTCATGCCTGTTTCACAATATCCTAGCCTGATTAGTTACTTTAATAGTACTTTTATTCTTTTACAATATTTCTAAACAAATATACCACGCTTCCGCCGGGTACTGTCTAGAACAGTTGCCTATAGACCGTTCGTAACGGTCCTTAGGTAACCCGACTGCTTTCCTTGGATATTGTGAAATAGGGCCTTAATTTAGGTTTATCGAAGGTGCGGTATTTCGTAGCAACATTAGACTCGTTTATAATCGTTGTCTAGATTAGAAAGTTTGCGCCAAATTAGTAGGTATTCTTTGGACACTTCTGATCCAGCGAAAGTAAAATGTGAAATATATGTATGTAATATTTCTTAAGCCCTGTCCAATGTTCCCATATAGAGTAGTTTATCGAAATTGCATAACCCATTCTTGTATATTTGTCTTTTAATTGTATTTAAATAATTATCTCGCTGTATCGTAATTCAATACTTTTTTTCTTTCAAGTCGCGCGCCATATGTATACCTATTTCTATAGATTCTTCTAGTATGCGCGAGACTGCTCGCGGCACCAACTATTGCGTAATCTGGGACTTTATTGTTCTCGATCGTAAACAATACTCTTGTATTGTTTTTAAAAATTGTTTTTGTCATATTTCCGCGACACTAAGTGAAGGCCCGTGGTTATTCTAGACCTTTCTGATTGGCATAACATAACATCGAATGTGACAGACAGAAGTAGCCGGGTAGGGTCATGTAAAAGTATTTCTTTGAACCGGATACCTCACAAATAATGCTATTTCTTTAGGACTACTACTTTGGCGCAAACAAATGTATATTAGAAAACACAATACGTAGAACAATGTATGTAAATGTAGCGAACACGAGATACCCCTTGGCCCCTGTGATTCATTTGTTAATTATACCATGGGACAATTTGGTCCATGATTATACGTAGAAATATAATGGTCCTACAATAAATTTGTCATAAAAAATATGCTGGTGTATTTTTTAACCCATTAGGCGCTATGTTGAAAGGGTTTCTTGGAAAAAAGTTTGGTTAAGGTATTTTTTTTTGAAAATATTTTATTAGGCGCACTGCAAACACTTTGAACTGGCTGCCAGCGTCTGTTTGACCTATTCTAAAAAAACATTTTTTTTTAATATGTTTGTATGTATGATGTCAGATCTCAACCTCGAGCGATAAATGATATAAGTAGGTCCTAATAAATGGAATATCAACCAAATGTTGATATTAATTTTTTTGTCTGTGCATCAAATTTCTATTATGGAACTGTGTCGGCGGAATACACGCTCCGCATATAGGTACTACCTGTAGAATACCAACAAACACGATACCTCACGACGGAAGCCTGGGCTGCCGAGCCTTGCTTTGACAAGTCTTCAGCCATAAGTATCCTAGCCCTGCGTTCCGAGCCGGTACAATATTGTGCTTGTTTGGTGGTAGGACTTTGTATAAGTCCGCCTGACTAGCCAGAAACAATTCTAGATTGATGTGCATTTAGAGGTAAAGATATTTATTTTATTTATTTATTTATTGGGGAAAACTAACAGTGTTATAACATAATCTTACAAATAAGTTTTAAACCAAATTAATCTAGTTTTATATAACACCAACAACGTTTTCCACGACTTACAGAATTAATCATTTTTAACAGAGATCTTGCTACATTTAGAATAGGTAGTACTTAAAGAAATTAATATTAAAACTAGTTGGCTAACCTACTAACGATGGTTTTTTTAAATTGTCCTATTGACAATGAAAAGATATCTATATCCTCAAAGTAATTATTGTAAGAATTGACGAGTTGGAAAATAGGATTGCCAGTTCCCAGTTCCCTAGTGCAAGCTTGGCAACTAAATACTTGCTAGGCTTGTCGCTAGCTGAATCATCCCATAGGTGGCTATGGGATGTATCTATTTGTGGGTATTTTTTAAGATCTGCTAAACGCGTGTGTGAACTGAGTGAGCATACCTTTGGGTTTATAACTTTTTATATTTCTATACAAATACGAAGATTTGTTTTTACAATATTTTTCAGACTTACTAAATGCCTAACCATTTTCTTCTACAATCCCAGTCCACACACACATATATAATAATAGACTTGTACGTAAGTTAAAGCAGGTGTGAAGTATCGCTTAACGTTATTTAGGTTGCCTCGAGGCATGTGAGTTGGTGATAGTGTTACTAAATTAAACACAGGATTATTTTTACGCACTTTATTATGACAACACACAGTACAAAAATCGATTATAAAATACTTTTATTACTTGACTACAGCTAGGAATAAGGTTTAATACAAAAAAAAACACCTACATGGAATTGCAAACCAATCAGTACATATCATTTGAGGTGTCACCCCATTAGAGGTATGTCTGTATGTCATATCTTATAAACCAGATTATTATTGTGCCTAATTTATTTGATCTCTGTCCTTATTGTTGAGAAACTTAATTAAGACTATTCCATTAGGGTGGACAGGTTAGGCTAGGTTTTTTTTTCGCTTTTATAATATTAGTGTACTTAATAGAAAACACACTGTTCGCTCGCAACGGCAAATATGTATAGTTCAACCAAATTAATTTGGCTTGTTTGAGTTGGCCTTAATAAAATATAGAAAAAACTATATACATTCTGATAGGCTCAGGCAACATTATGACATGCAAGGAGAAATTGATTCCAATGATCTGAAATAGACACAAAGAGAATTGCGAAATCTTTTTTCAAAAATTAGACTAATGAATTGTTCCTTCTCATTGGCTCAGAAATCACTTGAGGCCAACTTCACTTTAGCCGAGTTTTGTTGAGGAAATGTGAATCTATATATCCCCAATTAATTACTTATTTACATACAATTAATTACAAGATATGACCTTAGATTGTTTAGAATCAGAAAACTTAAGTAGTGGACTCAAAAACGCAATTATCCCAACGAACCTCCCTAACATAAAACGATTAAGCGCTATTTGAATAACAAGTCCATTAAAATGTCATTATATGTTACTATTTAAGACGCATCACAAGATCATTATCTCAAGTATCATCGATTCGGTATAACAACGCACCGTTATAAAAAAATATAATATTAATAATAGCTCGCGTCGCGAATATTTACAGTTTCAAAAGGTAGGACAGTCGCTATACTAATATGTATCATTCAACATTTTAAGAATGAAGTTTTTTTTTTTGTATTCACAATATTAGGCATTTAGAGGTAAGATAGCCAGTTCCTCAGACAGTTGAGGATTCCGGGTGAAGTGCGCCTCCACCTTCGGCCATCATAACTTCTCATATATCATAACCAGGTGAGATGAAGGCCAAGCGCTTCCGTACAAAAAAAAAAAAAACCTAGTAAATACATGTAATGACAGAATTTTCCAGACGTGAAAATCAAAGGCTTATGATAAATAATAATGGCTTCATTTAAGTGCATTAGCGAGGTGGTTCCGGCTAACGAATAGGACCCCCCATTGCCTTCTGAAGATGTCGTAAAGGCGACTAAGGGAATAAAATACACCAGGGTGGGCAACACCAATACTGCGATCATCAATCCGCATGCCAAGCGTGGTGATTATGACAAAATCCTCCAGTATTTATTGTAGGCTCATGTCCAACAGTGGACGTTACGGGCTGTTGATGATGATACACATTAGTGCAAGCGACATACATTTGTCACTACATTATTTGACGCCCTGAAGCACATTTTTTCATTTCTTAGCGTTGCGATGTAGTGGTGCGCGTCTGGCGTCGGTGCGGTTTAATTCAGTGCGTTCAGTTTCGGTGCGTTTGGATTCGGGACAATCAGTTTCAGTGCGTTTTGTTTCGGTGCGTTTAGTTTCGGAACGTTTAGTTTCAGCGAGATCAGAATCGGTGCGTTTAGTTTCAACGCGTTTGGTTTCAGGTCGTTTAGTTTCATTGCGATTTGATTCGGTGCTTTTAGTTTCAACACGTTTGGTTTCGGGACGTTTAGTTTCAGCGAGATCAGAATCGGTGCGTTTAGTTTCAACGCGTTTGGTTTCGGGACGTTTAGTTTCAGCGCGATCTGATTCAGTGCGTTTAGTTTCAACACGTTTGGTTTCGGGACGTTTAGTTTCAGTGCGATCTGATTCGGTGCGTTTAGTTTCAACGCGTTTGGTTTCGGGACGTTTAGTTTCAGTGCGATTTGATTCGGTGCTTTTAGTTTCAACACGTTTGGTTTCGGGACGTTTAGTTTCAGTGCGATCTGATTCGGTGCTTTTAGTTTCAACACGTTTAGTTTCAGTGCGATCAGATTCGGTGCGTTTAGTTTCAACGCGTTTGGTTTCGGTGCGATTAGATTCAGTGCATTTAATTTCGGTGCGTTTAGTTTCAGTGCGATCAGATTCGGTGCGTTTAGTTTCACCGCGCTTGGTGTCGGGACGTTTCATTTCGGTGCAATTAGATTCAATGCTTTTAATTTCAGTGCGTTTAGTTTCAGTGAGATCAGATTCAGCACGTTTAGTTACGGGACGTTTAGTATCGGGTTGTTTGGTTTCGGTGCGATTAGATTCAGTGCTTTTAATTTCGGTACGTTTAGTTTCAGTGCGATCAGATTCGGCGCATTTAGTTACGGGACGTTTAGCATCTGGTTGTTTGGTTTCGGTGCGATTAGATTCAGTGCTTTTAATTTCGGTGCGTTTAGTTTCAGTGCAATCAGATTCAGCGCGTTTAGTTACGGGACGTTTAGTATCGGGTTGTTTGGTTTCGGTGCGATTAGATTCAGTGCTTTTTATTTCGGTGCGTTTAGTTTCAGTGCGATCAGATTCAGCGCGTTTAGTTACGGGACGTTTAGTATCGGGTTGTTCGGTTTCGGTGCGATTAGATTCAGTGCTTTTTATTTCGGTGCGTTTAGTTTCAGTGCAATCAGATTCAGCGCGTTTAGTTACGGGACGTTTAGTATCGGGTTGTTTGGTTTCGGTGCGATTAGATTCGGTGCATTCAGTTGCAGTGCGCTTAAGTTTGGTGCGTTTATTTTCATTGCGATCAGATTCGGTGTGTTTAGTTACGGGACGTTTAGCATCGGGTGGTTTTGTTTCCGTGCGTTTAGTTTCAGTAAGATCAGAATCGGTGCGTTTAGTGTCAAGGCGTTTGGTTTCGGGACGTTTAGCATCGGGGCGTTTGGTTTCGGTGTATTCACTTGCAGTGAGCTTGAGCTCGGTGCGATCAGATTCTGTGCGTGTCGTTTCGGTGCGTTTAGTTTCGGGACGTTTAGCATCCGGTCGTTTTGTTTTGATGCGATTAGATTCGGTGCATTCACTTACAGTGCGTTTACTTTCAGGGCGTTTAAATTCAGTGCATTTAGCTTCAGAGCGCTTAATTTCAGTGAGATCAGATTCGCAGCGTTTAGTTTCAATGCGTTTCGTTTCGGGACGTTTAGCATCGGGGCGTTTGGTTTCGGTGTATTCACATGTAGTGAGCTCAAGTTCGGTGCGATCAGATTCTGCGCGTTTCGTTTCAACGCATTTGGTGTCGGGACGTTTCGTTTCGGTGCGATTAGATTCAGCGCGTTTAGTTTCAGTGCTATCAGAGTCGGTGCGTTTAGCATCCGGTTTAAGTTCAGTGCCAGGACGTTTGGCATCGACGCGTTCAATACCGCTGCGACTTGATTCGGTGCGTTTACTTTCAGGGCGTTTAAATTCAGTGCGTTTAGTTTGTGGGCGTTTGGTTCCGGTGGTTTCGCGTTTAGTGACGTCACGCGGCGTGACGTCACTCGTTCGTCAGTTGGCCACCTTGTCCCACCGCCAGATGGTGCCGTCGTCACAACACGTGAGTAGAACTTTCCCGTTACGAGATAATGTCACCTGCAATTATTAGATAGACAGAACAAGCCAGAAAAACTACTAGGAAATAATACTCGGTACAGTGGGCGGCCTTATCGCTAAAAACTATCCCTTCCAGGCAACCTTTGCTGGTCACAACAAAAATTCACAACCCGCGGCGGGATTTCCGGCGTTAGGAAAAGATGCGGGTTCGAGTCCCGGCGTGGGTTGTGAATTTTTGTGTCATTACAACATTTGCAAACCTTTGGATGGAAAGGATAGCTAAGAGCAGATAACGTGTACTAAAGTACTAAAATAAACAATAATTTATATAGGTACTCATTAATAACAACCAAATAATCATGTTGTACGTCTGTATTTACAAAGTATTTAAGTAATTCCCATATTACAAGCTATGCTTAGTTTGGGGCTAGATGGCGCTGTGTGAAATAAATGTCTTGTAATATATATATATATATCTAATCATTACTAAAAAAATATACAGACTAAACAGCAGTAGCGAACGAGACAATAACAAATTGGTTGAGGAAAAGTAAAGACAGCGTAAGCTATTAAAAAAAATATGTATTGTTTTGCATGTTCTGACCGAAACAGGTAGTGAGTTACCATAGGACACCGTGGTGTGACTCTGAAGTAGAAAAAAAATGTTTTCTCTACATATATAATATAATTGAGTGTGGTTACCTGTCTGACCGCCGCCACGCACCTCGGATGCACTAGCTGCGAGGCTTTAGACCCCCCGGCCACGTTGCCCAGCTCCCAGACCATGGTCTTCCCACACTGGTTACCCAGGGCTATCACCTGGAACAATTCATTCATTTATACAAACAAAAATACATGGATTATATTCTTATTCTGAGTGATAGGATATATATATATATTTATTGTACGACTGGGAAGCGCTTGGCCTTCATCTCACCTGATTTTCAAGTTATGATAAGGCCGAAGGTGGAAGTGCATTTCACCCGGAATCCTCAGCAACCTAAATAAATGGCTATCTTACCTTGCTGGAACACAACAATTTTGGAATTGTTATAGCAACAGAATTAGGTTAGGTGGTAGCTAGCCAGGCGGACTTAAAACAAAATCCTACCACCAACCAAACCAAGCACAATATTGTATTCCTGGGGATCGAACCCGGAACCTCTGGATCTGACACCGCTGGTTGAACCAGACCAGAGAGACTGTTAATATATATAATAGTGGGTTGGCTTACCCTCTGGCTGTAATCGACGGCGAACCTGATAAACCAGATCTCACACTCCTTGTAGTCGAACCGATGCACCAGAGTCACCGAGCTGTCCCCGGGACGGATCTCGGAGTCCTCCAGCCGGCCTGGCTTCCAGCAGATAATTGCGTTCTCGCACGACTGCAAAGCACAATCACAATTCATTTATTAAAAAATAATCATACAAACCATACAGAAAAAAAAACAATCTCGAAAAACCAGTCATTAGTCAGAGCATGGATATTATGAGGATCACCTTCTAGGGGGTAGTCAGAGGCACGTCCAAACTTACGTTCGGCACATGCCCACGGTTCGCAAGTACATAACATAGCTAGTATTCAATACGTGACAGGTTGCAAGCTCATTAGCGGAATTCTAGCCAGTGACACATGCCATTCGGATTTGTGTAAAAGAAAAGCTCAAATAATATATATACAACTAAAACAACTAGAAATCTTTTTTACTACGCCGCCGCCAGTCTGATGCAACAAGTCACATTAGCAAGCCAGTGATGCGAACCTATTAATTTTACTACTACCAAAAATATTTCAAAGCGGTTCAAGAGCTTTTGACCAGCTAGATTTCCTTTGTTATTGTTCTCAAAGATTAATAATAACAATATTATAATATTTGTTTTCGGCAAGCCCTAATAAGTAAGAAGCCCTATCTTTAGTTACATTAACATGGTTTCAACGAGAAATCTCTCAGCTCTACATTTAAATATCGATTTGGTGTCATCTTTATGTTTTTTTTTATTGAGCCAATTATTATGATTCACGTTTCCGTCTTTGCACAGCGCTTGAGTACATGTTCGATTTAATTAAAAAAATTTTTTTGATTCTACGTCACTTTGTAATGGATTTACAGAGAGCTAAAAAGTGAAACTACCCTTAGGTGCATGCATTTGTTACCTTTGACAAAATAAGATCCCCCATCCACCGAACGCAATCCACATAGTTCCTATGTATGTCCCTCGTAGAGAAGTCCGGGAAGTGCTCCTTCAATGAATTGAACGGCCTCAACGCTTTATGCGGGTTGAAGTTATAGCTCTGCTTGATTGCTTCATGCATCGACGGCTTGTCCAGTCTCCACAGCTTCAGTGAGTGATCCATTCCACAGGACATGATCCGTTCACCTTTCATTAATAAATATTACAGGACAGTCATTTCACACAAAGCTATCTAGTTCCAAACTAAGCGAAACTTGTTATATGGGAACTAGATTACGGAAAATAATTTTCAATACTTTTTTATTTGTAAATATTTGGGTGTTTGGGTGTTGTATTGTATGACAAGTATGTACTTATCATACAATACAACACCCAAACACGGAACAAACATCAATATTCATCATACAAATGTTTGTCCTGGGTGGGAATCGAGCCAACAACCTATAGATTACAGATGTTCTCTATTTTATAATACAGAAATAAGAATATGTTAGGAAGTACAATGGGCGATCTTTCTGCTTAGATCTTTCAACCTTTGAATGCAAGCAAGGGTTCTGTAAATTATAGACAAAAGACCTATCAATGCAAAATTATATGAGAAAGCAGGAGATTGGGAACGCTGCCTAAAGGGAATGCCGTCCCAATCGCCTTATTATTAATTTAATGACTTTAAAATCAGGTGTGTGTTGACTGTCAGTCAGTCAGTTACACATTATATTATTACTATGTTAGCCTGTAAAATATTATACTTTATATTAATTTAAGGACATTAATTTCACATTGCATGAAAATGAAAATAAGAATAATAATTTATTGCAAATAAATTATTTCTGTAGTACCTATGTGGTAAGTTTAGGTGTTACAACTAATTCCTAAAATGTAAGATTTGAGTGTGTGTGACAGGGGTCAGAATATGGTTCAATGTATATTTATAAGATTTTATATGTATTTGTTACCTTAAATAAATGGATTTATTATCAAAATTATTATTATTATTATTTAATGATAGGCGAGCAGCACTGGGGCTGATGTGCCTATTTCACAGTGTTGATTTTAAATAGAGAGACACTACACTTGATTATTCCTTGTAGGAATTAGTTTATTAGTTTGTAGCCAGTTGTCCAGTTTGTGAAAACAAACTAAGCTTTTTATAGAGGAGGCAGTAACAACTTCTTCAGGTAAATGGTTCCAGTTTCGTACAACTCAATTGCAAAGAAAATAGTATGCAGCATTCTTGTTTGTGGAGGGGTCACGGTTTAATCGCATGCTATAAACATTTACCTCAAAGAAAAAAATAAAAAATCTAATAAAACAAAAAATAAACATTTACCCTTTAAATCAAAGTCAGCACTGAGGACCTCGTCTCTGTGTCCCTCGACGCCTCCAAATATGGCAATGCAGACATCGGTCATGATGTTCCACAACCGGAGCGCGTGGTCCTTACTCGCGGATAGGAGGAGGTTGGGGTCTCGCGGGTGGAACTTGACCTCGTTGATGGCATGCCCGTGGCCGATGTAGTGTTTGGTGCAGGTCTGTGTGGCCGGCTGGAAGACTCGGACCACCCCGCGCGAGCCGGCCACTGCGAGGAGCGGGAGGTTGGTCTCTTCCTCGTACGACCAGGCACAGGTGTAGAATGTCTCGTCGACCTACGGGGAGATGATATGTATCAAAAGAAAGTATTATTTTTTATTGTACGACGGGGAAGCGCTTGGCCTTCATCTGGCCTGGTAACAAGTTAAGATAAGGCCGAAGGTGGAGGCGCACTTCACCCGGAATCCTCAACAAACTGAGGAACTGGCTATTTTACCTCTGAATGCCGAAACACAACAATTTTAGAATTGTTATTATGGCGACATAATTAGGTAAGATGGTGGTAGCTAGGCAGGCGGACTTCAACAAAGTCCTACCACCAACCAAACCAAGGACAATATATTGTACTCCCCATGGGGATCGAGCCCGGGACCTCTGGATCTGAAAACGGTGGGGATAGTGTACTTTAGGTGTTATATTTATTCTAATATAGGGAAGCACTTGGCCTTCATTGCACCTGGATTCAGTTATCATAACATTTCATGAAATTAAAAAGATGTTGATTATACAGAAATGCTGTTGCTAACATTCTGATTATGACTATAGGTAATTATAATAAAGTGTGTGTAGCAGATACGTAGCAATTACTTGCCTAGGTCAAAGCACCTACACTGGTGGTAGGCCCTTTACAGGTCCTAGAATGCACCGATCTCCTAATTCTGTTCTTAAGCTAGACAAGTAGAGAGGTCAAGAATGAACCCATAATTTATAAAAAAGTGACTCTTATAATTGAAATGGGGTAATTGCTGTTGTATTTTGGCACACACCACTTGGAAGCATGGTCCAATAAGTAGGTCCCTGGTAATAGCTAAGTCACATGTCACAATAGTGCATGGAACAGAAATTTGCCAGTATAGTTTTATTTCCCGCAGAAACTCCTGAGTAATGAAGGAGAATAACTTATTTAAGTTGAAATCCTTGAGATTATCTACAGCTTAACTGACTATCGCCTGTTGCCTGCCAAGCGTGGTGATAATGGCAAATCCTACAGTGGAAACTAATGGGCTGTTGATGTGATACAAAATGCAATAGCTCTTGACCTCATAACATGTACGCGCAAGGAAAAGGTCTAGGGAGCAAGTTTGCCCAAGGGCACTGGTTCTACCCCACTCCATTGTAATACAGATACAGCAAATTGCTTGGCAATGGACTTTGATGTGAGAGTTGTTGCAATCTAAGTGGGCCTTTGTAGATTTATAACTGTATTTACTGATCATTCGTATCATTACATATCATTTTATACTTACATCAGGATCAGCGTAACACTGTAGGAACTTGAATCCTCCAGACTCCGGGCATTCATATATGGAGACTCGGTTGCTGCCCACTACCGCAAATATCTGAGGCCCACTATCTCCGAGATGATGGTTGAACTGACATCCAAAGAGGGCCAACCCATGGTCTTCTTTTGCACTGCAACTGTAGAAAGATGTGGCTTTAGATGGAGCATGCTTCTCTAAAAGGAACTGATGCAATCTAGACTTGGAATGTGACATTTGGTTCACCCAGTCAAACATGGTTGTTTGGTTAAAGACATTTAATCAGTTTAGCGTGGTGATGTTTGACATACCAAACTAAATTATTCTTTATGCTCATTCACACACTCAACAGATTGTGGTGAAACTTTGCATAGATATTGTTCTGGACTTGGAAAAATATATAGGCTAGGCACTTTTATATCAGGATTACCAGGGCGAAGCCGCGGACAGAAGCTAGTTCAGAATAAATGATGGAACTTACTTGAACTTGTATGGTGGTTTTAACGGTTTTACAACAGTTTTTTTCTTGCCGCGTCGTCGTTTCTTCCCGCGGCAGTTAGTCGGGGTTTCACTACGTGATGTGTTATCGGTATTCGAGTTGCTTTCCACGCTCGATGTGTCGTCCTATACGAAAGCCAATAACAGTTGTTTTTATCTATTTTAGCCAGGTATCAAGAAACTAGATGATGGTCCAAGCTAATAAAAAGCATAATAAAGCACTAGATTCATAAATTCTAACGAAATCAGCAACGAATTTTAGTCTATAGCCTTGCTGGGCGGTCGAGTTAAATTATGAGAATAAGCAGTACTCACCGCTTCGTTGTCTGAAAAGTTCATGTTTATATTACCAGGAATTAGAAAAGCCACTTTTAAGCCTTTTAGTGATTCAAATTTAATTGTTTTATGACTAGAAAACTAATTTATTTCAATCATTTCTGTCCGGCGCGCTAAACACGCGCAAAACAAAACAAACAAACCAAAGAGCATGTAGAATTGTAGAACATAATAATAATAATTGATCTGTGATTGTGGAATAGAATCAAAGAGAATACAGGAAAATACTTCTCCCTTCCTCTACACGCTCCAAGACAATTTCGGTTTATTTAATAAGTATTATCAATTAGGTTTTTTGTTGATTGTATTTCTCGTAGGTTACGAATTTTTCTTTCTTTGTTTATAATCTACGTTAGATGGACGCAGACGCTTTCCCGCTGTTTGTTTTGTTTTTCACTTCTTCTTCTTGGTTTACAACGACTACGGACCGTTCCGTTTGGGGTAAAGGAGCGCTTTGACCGTTTTTATCTCTGTAATCATATTGTAGATATTTATTAGTTTATCCATAACTATTTATGTAACTACATGTATGTACTCTAGTAAGTAATAAGGAAGTACATAGTCTAGCTTATTCAAATTATTATAACGTAGGTACTTATTTAGAAATGTTTTGTATTGTAAAGATCAATATTTACTTATTCTCTTTTATTATGTACACCCTAATACCATCAACCGTATTTGTACTATCCTCTCCATCCTAAGGTTGTCCGGAAGATATCGCTTTTAAGCGATAAGACCGCCTATTGTATTGTTTACTTTAGTTTAAAAATTGACAAATGTTTTTAGTGTACCTACAATAAAGAATTTTCATTAATTTATTAATTCTACCCTATCTAAATTTCTGTGACATTTAATAACTTGCCGCTCAGCTACTATAAATAAATAAAAATAAATCTGCTAGATGACGTTATCAGCGTCATCTGCTATCGTTACGTTATTTTATATTACATTATATTATATTATTATGTTATATTATACGTTATCGGCTGAGAGATATGGCACAAAAAATCGGAATCTACGTGGGTACGTAGTTAGCTCGGTTGGTTGGAGCGTTTCCGGCTTTAGGTTGCGGGCTCGAGTCCCGTCGTGGGTTATGATTTTTTGTGTCATAATAACATTTGTAAAATAAAAAAAAAACATTTATTTCAGACAGAGTCCATAGTAATAAATTACAATACGAGTAGATTAAAACAAAATTACAATTACAATTACCAACTTATTGAAATTGGAAAATAAGTATATATAATTATAATTGAACAAAATAGTAACAATAATAACAGAGACATATGCATTAGAAAGGATAGTCCACGCGATCCGCTACAACTTGCAGGATGCCATTGTTACTGCCGCGGACACGGCTTAGCATCGATGCTGTTCATTTTCTGATGATGGCAGGAAACCCATCAATCCGAGTATCAGCAAACATGCCCGATGCACTACAGCGCCACGGCGGCCCCAACAATGCCCGGAATGCGTTATTATATTGTACGCGAAGGGCTTTGACTGCTACCTTTGTGTAGTTGACCCATAGAGTGCAGATATAAAAAGACTGGCAGTATGCTTTAAAGAGAGCAATTTTGACTACATCATTGCATCTAGCAAAACGACGGCTCAACATATTACACCTAACAGCCTTCGCCCTACGATCCCTCTCAATGTCCTCATTGTCTTTGAGGTCCGCCGTCACCCAGTGGCCCAGATACTTAAACTTCTCAACTCTTAATAAGGCTACTCCATCAATAGAGACGGGAGGTAACAACGTAACCTTATGTTTGCGAGGCTGAAAAACTAAGAGTTTGCTCTTTTTGGTATTGTATCTTAGGCCATGGGCTTTAGTGTATTCCTCACGCTTATATAGCAATTTCCTGATGGCAGTTATGAATGGGCCCAGGAGCATCATGTCATCGGCGTAACTAATGTTATTTGCAAATTTGCCATCAAGCGAACACCACAACGAAGCTTGTACTCGCCAGATGTTACACACTTTACAATGTTGACTTGATTGTTATACCAATAATCAAAAAGACGTATGACATCATCTACTATTTATTATTTTTGATTATAATTAAAAGCCTTCGAGCTGGTGTCCTAGGACACCAGATCGAAGGCTTTTGATAAATCTAGAAAACAGGCGAAGACCGGAGTCTTCCTGTCAATATAGTAGGTACAGGACAGTGTGCTTGAGGCATAATATCGCTGTTTCAGCAGAGAGCCCAGAACGGAAGCCAAACTGGGCATCACTCAGCTTAAGATGGCTGTTTAATATGCGGTCAAGCAGACTGTCCAACACCTTTGCTACTGTGGTAGCTAGCGAAATGTGCCTATAGTTATAGCCTATAGTTGTTCTTGTCAGATGAGTCCCCACTCCCCAGTCATGTTTTTGACTATTTGTATAACCACTGTCCTCATGCAGTCAGCCGGCATGTGTGCGTGTCGCACACAAAAAGTGTATAGCATCGCCAGTACCCTCGACAAGTGAGAACCCGCATGATTTAGATGCTCGATGCTGACACCGTTGTGCCTTTCGACTTTCGTTTAGTCATGTGTTTGATAGCGAAATATACCTCTTTTGCGCTAAAAACCAGTCGGTAGCTTGGAGGGCATTTGGTTCTCAGCACCAAGTGTCGACACCGGTAGGCATGCTTTAAGAGGCTGAACAAGGAAGTGAGTCTTGAACATATTAACAATTTCAGGTGAGTGAACCACTCACACCATCTACTTACACTGAAAGGGACTTTCGACCGGGGACTGAGCTTCTTCGTTTGCTTCCAATAAATGTTAAAGTCCTTTTTGGCGTGATGAGAGGCCAGAATATCCATCTTGATTCGCTCAGCATTCCTAAGGCACCACTTTGATTTGCTTTTAAAAATACGTCTAGATCCTGCCATTTCATCATAGGTCCCTTATTAGGTCTACCTTGAAGCATCCAAATTTTAAGCTGATAATACTGAAAAGCACTGAACTCACATATGCTGCAGAATAATGCAATGAAATGACATATTCACTTTCCGCCTAAAAACGCATTGGCAGTGCGTTTTTACGATTTAGCTCAAATCAAAATCAACATAAACGTGTTTTTTGTATTGGAGAGCCCTCCCCTCATCATTTTTTGAATGATTAGGGCCATGAAGAATATCGTCGAGGCAACTGCCAAATTCAGATCGGCACTCATTTGTCGGTAGATTAGGTAGGTATTCTATATTGTATGTATAGTAAGACAAACGTATTGTGTGGTATCGTTCTTATTTCCCAAATATTATAAATCTAGTTCAGTAGTTAGACTAATCTGTACCAAATTCAGCAATATTTGTAATTGGTACCAACCTATTTATGAGATGTTAACTATTTAAATATACCTGTATATAGTGAATTTTTTTTCAGGGCCACGGTGAGAGTTACCGAAAAGTCATGTTAGGTGATACATGCTAGATTAAAAATAATAAGTTCCTGGAAAAAGAAAATATTTTTTTTTATAGTTTTTCTGTAAAAGTGAGATTTTGTTTGATAATCAAAAAAAATGATAACTATGTGCCCTAAATTGTTGGAAGACTTTCAAAATTTAAAAAGTATAAATCCAAGGTTTAAATTTAAAAACGTTCGCTTCTCGCACGTAGCTTCTATCATAACTTTTCGATAACTCTCACGGTTTCCGACTTCGCCTCAGTGGCCCTGTAAAAAAATCTCACTCTGTATATGTTTATATGATATTAATAATATCCTACATGAAAACCAAGTTATCAAACATATTATTATGATTTACTTACCCTACGTGATCACAGCCATATTTTACTAATTTACTAACTATTTTTACAATTATTCTAAACCAAATACAGGGTGTAGATTACCGAAGTTCCCGTTTATAACTAACTACACCTGTATTTTAATACTGACAAATCCTCTTTTACTAGAGGTTCATTCTAGAAAAAGATAATTATCTGGAATGAGCAGTCCAAATTGCACACTTTTGATTATTTAGCCATTTGGTACAAAGGCTTTATAAGGTCAGGACGGATGAGGTCATTTGAATGACCTATCCCAGAAAATGCCTATTAACTCTTTTCTTGAAGAGGTTGGGGTTGTACGTCACTGGAAAAACGGATGACATCAAATTTTTGCAGAGCTCATTGAAGGCTTCGTCCTTGCTTTTGTTTTTCGCCTTGAGGTAGGTCAGCAAGTGGTCTTAACACCCCGGGATCTCACGCTTGTGCACCCGGGATACCTCACTTTCGTAAATACTATCCATAGATGGGAGGTTGGCAGGTACAGGCGTGACGCAGTGCCACCTTCAGCCAGGGTAGGAAGCGGTCCACTCGGGCATACACCCCGGGGTACCCAACTCTCGCGCAGCCTCTGCCCCACGATACAATGCCTGTGGAAACAAACAATGTATTTATGTATGCTCTGACTTAGAGCTAGACAAAACTAGAGATCGATGCAAACACCAAACAGGATCTTTTTTTATTGGAGTATTTCAGAATGAGGACCAATTTCATGGTGTTGCATTCGTGCAACAAGGTGGGTTGCACGAATGCAACACATTTGTAGTGCGAGTGCCACTTCGCAGCTTGCTCTCAGTGTGCATAACGACTTTTGGCCGAAGGGTGTTTCGTAGAAAGCTTGCTGAAACCCCCCCACTTTCACCAGGAAACAAAATGTGCCAAGCAAATAGTAACACGATTTATTAATAACAAATTATTCATAAATGATCATACCTTACTATCTAATGTAGGTACCTATCTGTTACCTGATTCATGATAAATGGATGAATTATAAATCGCTCGTCCGGGGAACCAACTACCACCATACGTGCTTCGGCCAAGCAGCATGGTTTCCGGTGAAATTACGGGCACACGAAGCTTATCACTCTTATGCTTCAAGTTGATGGGCGCAATGCAGTGCGTAGATTTTGTCCTTTGTGGATAGGACCGACGTAGAAAGACTTTGATATATAGGCAAGATCAGGGGTTGCTTACTTGTTCCGTCTCCATGTCGTATAAAAAAATCCAAGAAAGTTGTTTTTTTTTTTAATTTATTTTGCATTGTTTTATTGTACGACGCGGAAGCGCTTGGCCTTAATCTCACCCGAAGGTGAAGGAGCATTTCACCCGGAATCCTTAACAAGCTGAGGAACACAACATTTTAAGCATTGTTGTTATGGCGATAGAATTAGGTAAGAAGGTGGTAGCTTCTACAAAATTCCTACCACCAACCAAACCAAATATTGTACTCCCCCTGGGGACCCGGGACCTCTGGATCTGAAATCATTGGGTTGAACCACTAGACCACAGAGGCGGTTAAAGAGATCATGAGTTGACAAGGCATGTTGTTCGTCTTACCAACGATAGTGAAGTACGGATGCGCCAGCAGCAGAGGCCCCCCCGAGTCTCCGGTGCAGGCGTCGCGGTCCGGGGCGTTGGCGCAGACCATCCGCGGGGTTACCTTGCGGCGCCCATAGCCAGCGCCCGAGCACTCCTCTTGCGCCCAGATCTGTACATCGGCCTGTACATATTTTGTAAACGTTTACTTTCACCGATAACTACAACCCGCTTACCCGTTGACAGCGGAGTTTTTTTTTATTTATTTTTTTATTTGGACTACCAACAGAGAAAGAAAGAAAGACACATTTATTTAACCCACATGAACTTACAAACTACTTAAATAGGTAGGTGAGTAGATACACTATACAGTTAGGTAACGTAGGTATGTAGGTACATACTAGATACTCAAATCAAATCAAATCTATAACAAATAAATGTACCTACCTAATATGATTACCTACATATAAAATATTATGCATAACAATAATGATGTGTGGGCTAAAAAGGTCGCTGTCTCAGCATTCAATTGCGGAGGTACAGAGGATACACAATTAAAAAACACACGAATAAAATCTTAAAATCGAGTGCTCCCCTAATTATAGGTCATGCGTAAAATATAATCGGTGAGCTAGTAACTCAACTACCTAAATTAATATAAAATATGGGACGATTAGAAAATAAACTTATAAAACACATCACAATTTTAAAACAAGGGGAAATTACGAAAAATAACGAGTTGATGTATGTAGGTATCTAAAATTAAACAAGTTGCTACGCAACTCGTATATTTAGGAAGGGGTCGATTAGATCTAAGCTTTAACAAAACCCTTTTTTTTTTTTTCTTGAGTGGGAAATCTTTAACAAGATACCCCTCTCATTGTCATGCATATCGTCACTCACACGATCCATACATCTTCCTCTGTCTAACCCTATTCTCCCACGTCTATCTAGTCTACTGTTATTTTAGTTATTTATATAAAATACATAAATAGTAAATTAATATTACAGGACATCAATTTCACACAGTGCCATCTAGCCCCAAACTAAACATAACTTGTAATATGGGAACTAGAATACTGAAATACTTTTTTTTTAAATAGATACATACTATATGATTCAATACCCAAACACAGAACAAACATCTATATCACACAAATACTTGTTCTGGGTGGGAATCGAACCCACAGCCTACAGCGCGGAAGGCAGATTTACTACCAACTGAGCTATGAAGATTCTCATATTCATCTTAGATGGGTGTTAATGATCTAAGATTGGAGCGCGATTGTTTTTTTTTTTTTACGAATAATTTGGAGTCTATGATATGTGAAATGGCTTAGCTTCAGCGATCATATCTTCCACAATACTGTGGCATTTACTTTGAAATTAATATTTATGTTATAGTTCAGGATTGATGCTAGAACGCTTGTGTTTCAAAAACACGATTACATATTTTTCTCGATAGAAATAAAATCCAAATTTGACTCTAATTTGTACCAAAAATGTTCGCCATTCAATAAATACGCCCAATTAGGCCTTGACACTTTGAACAGCAAATAAACACAGTATACAGCAGAAGGCTTGTGTTTTAGATTTTCAAAATTATCGTTTGTTTTACCGTAAAAAATTAAAACGTTGAAATTCGTGCGTATTTCTGACATCTGGTGGTCACAAGGCCGTGGTTGAGCGCACAGCAATGTCACCTTTATTATAACTACGTCTTAGTTCGAAACTAGAGTAAAGTTGCGTTGTGTTGCTAATCTGAGGTACTATATCCCGTTAATCCCGTTAAGGTACAAGTTCGTAGCCGTTAGCAGACAGCAGAAGCAGGCGACAGCGATACAGCTTCATACACATTCAACACATAACAGGAGACAGTATATAAATAATAATAAAAAATATAAAACTTCTAGTTCCTAGTAGTTTTTCACCGCCTCTGTGTTCTTGTGGTTCGCCCACCGGTGTCAGATCCAAAGGTCCCGGTTCCGATCCCCAGGGGATTTAATTTGGGCTTGGTTGGTTGGTGGTACAACTTTGTTTAAGGCGCGCTACGCAGCTAAAATCGCTGCAGAAACGATTATGAGAGTTGACAACGGCAAGCTGTAGGTGGCGCATGCGTATCGTAAATAAAACCATTTGATAATTCTTATTCTGAGATCGCGTTGCTGGTATGTAGGTAGGTAATCTGACCATATGATGGTACCTTTACTGGCACAGAACAAATAACTTATTTAAATTCGTCCTAATATTTATTCTGAGTCTAGGTGTTGTCTGACCGCTGCGAGGACGACAAGCAAACGTCGGACGTCGACAGTGGTCACAGAGCTACTGATTGAAAGGTGGGTGCGCGGTGCGCCTGTAGTTTTTCAAATAATTCATGATTAAAATAAAATTTGAATTTGAATTGGTATCAAAAAACTTGCTTACCTTTAATGTAGATCAACATGTAACCTATAATTTTAAATAAATCGTAAGTCAATATTCATTGTAGGTATCACAATATTTCTCATGTAAATTTTGAAACGTACCATGTGTTCAATAAATATTTTTATCGAAAAATTTTCAGCTATTATGTTTTCAGCTTACCTTTAATGTAGATAGGTACCTGAAGTAATACATACATAAAAAATAGACTCGTGACTTGTTCAGAAGTACTATAAAATTCATTGGAAAAAGAGGAAACGTCTAATGACAGGGCCTTAAGTCTTTTTTTTTTATATTGTACGACGGGGAAGCGCTTGGCCTTCATCTCACCTGGTAACAAGTTAAGATGAGGCCGAAGGTGGAGGCGCACTTCACCCGGAATCCTCAGCAAACTGAGGAACTGGCTATCTTACCTCTGAACGCCGGAACACAACAATTTTAGAATTGTTATTATAACAACAATTATTAAATTGTTGTGTTCCGGCACTTAGAGAGAAGATAGCCAGTTCCTCAGTTTATTGAGGATTACGGGTGAAGTGCGCTTCAACTTTCGGCCTTATCCTAACTTGAAAAATTAGGTGAGATAAAGGCAAGTACATCCCCGTAGGACAATAAAAAAAAATTACGTCTAGCTAGAGACGCAGTGACTATCATTTCGTGTTCCACTGGTATTTCGGGGGCCCCTAGTGCCCAGGGCGTTGCCCATAGTTAGGCTAGCAAGCCAGTGTATAGGCATAGTACCTACTGTCACTTGTCGCTGTCGCCTGCTGCCGCTGCCTGCAGGCTACGAACTTGTACCTTTACAAGCATCCATAGGCTACAATGACCGCTTACCATTAGCTGGGCCGTACGCTTGGTAGCCAACTTTTTTGTATCATCTTCGTAGCTCGTAGGGGCTACAACGTATTATATATGTTACGATAAATAATTACTGTGATACTATTTTGGATTTTGATTATGAATACAGATTCCGGCATTCAGAGGTAAGATAGCCAGTTCCTTAGTTTGTTGAGGATTCCGGGTGAAGTGCGCCTCTATCTCGGCCTTATCTCAACTTGTTACCAGGTGAGATGAAGGCCAAGCGCCAAAAAAATGAATTTATTATTATTAGATATGTGATTTTGACTATGATTTATTATTGACTATCATTGTTTTTGTTTGTTATGTAGTGTGATGAATTATTGTTATTATTTTTGACATGTGGATTACTAATTTGATGACTACTCTATTGTTTTAGGTTATTAGCCTGCAAGGATAGATGTATTGTTGTGGTAAATAAATAAAATCTTGCAGGGTCGGCACAACTGTTCTTCCCTTCCATATACTGTTAGACATAAGCTCATCATCACTAATTTCATACGCATGTCCTCTTTTACACAGTTCATGGATCTCTATTTCGGTCTTCTCTAGAAGAGCAATGTTGAGTATGAATGTGGAAGGCTGTATAGGAATGTAACCTTCCACATTCGTACTCAACACTTTTCTTGCAACGTGACTTTCGTCTCTCCGCATATCTAAACACCGTACTCTTTTGCATATTTTTGGATTTGATATGTTTTTTATTGTACGACGGAAAAGCGCTTGGCCTTCATCTCTCTTGGTCTTGGTCTCTTGGATTACCGAAGGTGGAAGCGCACTTCAACAGGAATCCTCAAGTTTGAGGAACTGGCTATCATACATATAAATTCCGGAACAAAACAATTTAGAATAGTTGTGTTTTCAAAAAAAGTAAAGCGATGCAAACCTAGATTATCTCTCTTCTTTATCCTACAATATGTTATTTGAATGGGACAAGCTATTTCGAAATGAACGACCAACCACGTTTGTATGGGAGAGCGGTTTCTGGGCTTTCATACAATTTTACACTCTGTATGTAGGTACTGATTATTTTACTAACTAAATTATCATCAAATCGGAATCTTGTCCTTTTAGAAAAGCGTCTATTGTAGGCCACATCTTGACTTGTTTTGTCAGTCTTTTATTTTCGTTTTGTTTTTAAAAAGCTGGCGGTCAAAGGCTTGGCTGTCACTAATAAATAAACTTTATTAGAATATACATTTATTCAATAAATTAAACTAACTAAGTACAAAGGAATCAGTCAGATTACCTAAGGACCGTTACAAACGGCCTATAGGTAACTCAACTGTTCCAGACCAGTACCAGACGGAAGCGTGCCCAAGACACTGGCTGCATTGCCACGCTGAATAGCTATGCTAATTCGCTGGCCTAAATAAGAGCCAGCCCTTGGGTCACGTGTCGCCTCAATCAAAAGCCCCGCAATATTTTTGAAAACCCGGAGGGCACCGGCTCCCCACGGACCCAAGGTCTCCACCCCAAAAGGCTCAAATAGGTAAGCTCTGTCGAGACCACTATATTTGCGCCTTTTGTGATCCTCGGCCGAATCAGCCGCCGCACCAGCCCTAACTGATGTCCCAGGCAGATGAGATGGCGCTAGGGTGTCGACGCAGGTAGCGTCCCACACCAAAGGCCTACCCATTTCCCAAGGGACAAGAGTCATACCGTCGGGCCGCTTACCATCATCACGTAACAGACCATTCGGTTCAAGAACGGCTGGCACATTGACACTGGTAAACGCTCGACGGATAATGTCATTAAATATTAGAATACCAACTACCTACTGTTATTACTAATATCTTTATCTTTGAGGTTTTTTGTAAATGATCGGTTAGCTGTTGACCTCGAGGCTTGTCTAGGTCAAAGCAAGGATGAGGTCTACTATGGAGCGAGCTTCCAAGAAGGTACTGGTTCTCTCCCGCGTACCGTCAGAACACGGGAAACCGTTTAGCGCCAGACTTGGCAGGAGAGTGATCGCTAGCCGCACGTAAACCTTTACAGGTGTTGTGATCATTCAGCCGTTTAGCTATTAACTATACTGGTACTATCTCCCATCCTAAGAATGTCTGGAATAAATCGCTCCCAAGAGATAAGACCGCCAATTAGTGTACTTTTAGCTTTTTCATTATCAAATTGTGCTTTATTTTGTAATAGAGCTTTGTGGCCGTATCCGTAATCCGGAGGTAGTGTCAATTCCAGTTGTGCACCAATGGACTTTTCGGTTTTTTGGAAGTTTATGTGCGCATTTGAAATATGCACAGTATATGCTCTGACAGTGAAGGCACTGATGAACCAGGACCAAATATCCGAATGACATGTGTCACTGGCTAGTATTCCCAAGCGGCGATGGGCTTGCAACCTGACACGTATTGCTACTAGCTACTTGCAAACCGTGGGCATGTGTTGAACGTATTTTGGGACGTGCCTCTGTGCCTCCTCTACCCCTACCCCTAGTAGGCGATCCTAATAAGATCCACGCGCTGAGTAGCGATCATAGGTGAGTCCACGAAGGAGAACAAGTCTATTTGTTTTTTTTTTATATATTTATGAACAATAATTTACTTTTTCATCTATTCATACATTCAGCCAGCGATTCCATTTCATTACGGTGTTTTTTTTTATTTTTATTGTACGACGGGGAAGCGCTTGACCTTCATCTCACCTGGTTACAAGTTAAGGCCGAAAGTGGAGGCGCACTTTACCCGGAATCCTCCACAAAGTCTGAAGAACTTCTAATCTTTAATCTTACCTCTAAATGCCGGAACACAACATTGTTTTAAGAATTGTTATTATGGCGACAGAATTAGGTAAGATGGTGGTAGCTAGCCAGGGGGACATACCACCAACCTAACCAAGCACAATATTGCTCCCCAGATCGAACCCGAGATCTCTGGATCTGAATCCGTGGGTTGAACCACTAGACCACAGAGGCGGTTCCATCAGTCACAGGATCCTCACCTTCATGGGTATGTTGGAGGAAGGTCCTTTCTCCACGGTGCTGCCCCAGCCTGTGACCACTGCATTCAGACCCTCCAACAAATCGCCATCATCAGCATCTGCAGAACGAACACAAGTTTATTGATAACCTTATCTGCCTCTCTAACCATGTCGAGCCTCACAGCTCAGTTTGTAGCTCAGCCAGGGACAAAAATTTATTTTTTATTTTTTAAGTATGCGACATGAAGACGGAACAAACAAGCAGCTCACTTGATGTTTAGTGCAACTCTTGCCTATAACAAAGCCTTACTGCGTAGGTCATATCCAGAAAGAACATGACCTACGTTGCACTGCATTGCGCCCGTCAACTTGAGGCTTAGGAGGTGTTAATCCACACGGGGCTTATCACTTATTTACCTTTATGTTTCACCGGCAACCATACGCTTCAAACCACAGAACACATGATAGAGGTTAGATTCATTGTTCTGTGCTTCAAACCGAAAGAAGGTACTATTAGTTACTCTGTGCCCCGAAACACAGCAGTTCTGCTTGGGGGCCGAAGTAGAGTAGATATGTGTGATGAATATAGATGTTTGTTCTGTGATTGGGTGTTGTATTGTGTTTTAATAAAAACATTTAATCCCATATAACAAGTTTTGCTAAATTTTGACGCTAAATGGCCCTGCGTGATATAAATGTCCTGTAATATTTATTTATGAAATCGAAACATATTTTTTCATCTTTATCAGTTTACAATAAAACCATATCCCAAGCCCAGGACTTCGTTCCCAACATCTCTTGGGAATTTTGAAAAACCCTTTCTTAGTGCATCCCTATACCATAAAAGAAAACTATCATAAGGTCTAAGATTGAACTGTGCGTTGTTCGTCAGTCAGTCAGCCTCACGACAATTAGTTGTACCTACATATACCTATTCTGATCAAAGTCTCAAAGCCTCTTCAAAAAATTTGAGGGGTTTTGCCATAATCACCACGCTTAGTAACCAGATTGGTGAACGCAGTCAACGCCTTTTGGTAAGATCGTTTAGTCGGCTTTTACGATATCCAAAGTAAAAATTCCAAAATAAAGATTCAGACATACCATTTCATAATGAGTGGCAAACTACGTTTGTATGGTTGAGCGGTACTACTGGGCCTCAAATGATTCTTTACATCATGAACCGTTACTTCATTTACTACCAATAACTCGGCGATCATGCTGTGAGCAATATTTTTTAAAGCTTTAACGATTGCGAGGGTCTTTTGAAAAATGTACAAACATTTATTCTTACTAAGCTTGAAAGGCTTTTGAGGCGAGTATGTTTAACTGCCTCTATGGTTTAGTGGTTCACCCACCGGTATCAGATGCAGAGGTACCGGGTGCGATCCCCAGGGGTACAATATCTATCTATCTAAATATATATAACCCAAAGGTGACTGATTGACTGAGATAGTGATCTATCAACGCACAGCCCAAACCACTGGACGGATCGGGCTGAACTTTGGCATGCAGGTAGATGTTATGACGTAGGCATCCGCTAAGAAAGGATTTTGATTAATTCTACCCCCAAGGGGATAAAATAGGTGATGAAAGTTTGTATGAAACTTTGTCAATTTTAAACCGATCGGGCTGAGACTTTGCATGCATAAAGCTACTATGACGTAGGCATCCCCTAAGAAAGGATTTTGAGATTTTGCATTTGTTTTGTTTCGGTTTAGCAGTTTTGGTTATAGACTCTGCTTTGTATTTGGCATTTGTTTTGTTTTCGTTTGGTTTAAGTATAGGTTTTGTCGGTTAGACTTTTTTAAAATAGCTAAAAAAAATCTGAACGTTAATGGAAAAGTTGAAGAATGTACTGTCGTTTTTAAGTTTTGTAGGCCCTAATTTTTTACAAACGCTAAACAAAAGTAAAGCCGCAAAAACTATACCTAATTAATAATAATACTTCTTAACGCGAGCAAAGTTTATTATAAAATACCCTCAAATATTAAAAATTAAAGCTCATTCAGTGTATTCAAGGCAAAACTCGCTCAACATATTGTTGAAAACTACTTTCAGATTGCCTACCTAAATAAAGGACTATAAATTTTTTGATACCTAAATAGGTACCTAATTTGCAAAATGAAATTAGTTCTATTAAGTATAAATATCAATAATTAAAAAAAATATATATAAACAATAATTGATTCGTCAGATAACAAATTTGTTATCTGTCGAATCAATTATTGTAACTACGGATCTACCTACCTACTTTTGTTTTTGTTAATAATTAAGTACTACTGTAAATCAGGCTTTTTTTGTCTATTGTGCTTGGTTTGGTTGGTGGCAGGACTTTGCTCAAAACCGCCTGGCTAGCTACCACAACATCAGCCTGTCGCCATAGCAACAATTCTAAATTATTGTGCTCCGGCTTATAGGCTAAGATAGCCAGATCCTCAGTCGGTTGAGGATTCCGGTGCACTTCCACCTCCGGCCTTAAAGCCTTGAACTAAGGTGATATGAAGGCCAAGAGCTTCTCCGTCGTACTATAAAAAAATGTGCTTTCAAGTAATAAAAAACTGGATGCCGTTTAAATAAGAAGCCGACAACCGCTTCGAATTGAAGTGAAATAGAAATAGAAACGTTTATATGATAACGACTAGTGGCAAGATAAATACAAACGAGGAGGAATGAACAAATAAGAATAGGCAGCATAGTGTCAAATTAAATAAATAAATAAGCAACTACAAGAAATATTAACAAAGCGATATATCCAAACAACACGTATTATCCAGCAATCATTCCCTACCCAACACATAACAAACTTAAAGCAATATGATGGGAAGATAATGGGTAGATAACATTACTAATGGAATGACCAGGGAACCTTTTGAGATAGGTGGAGATTGGAGACAATATCCTTATGGCAGACCATGGTCCACCATAAAGAGGTTGTCTCCAATCTCCAATCTCTGAGGTAGACTTGAGTCAACGAAATCACCTTTGCTAGTGGTTACGTCTAAATCATCACAACACTGGTGGTAGGCCTGGTAGGAACTATAAAGGTCCACCTGTGCAACCACTAAACGACTTGCTGAGGTCCATACTAGAGCCTCGTTCATCTTCTGGGAAAGCTCGATTCACAATAGACCTTGGCCTAGCCCAAAGACGAGGTCAAGAGTTCATTAAACCTCACATCTCACACACAAACCTGGTATACAAGCAGGCCTGAAGAGATTGTCGGGCAGCGGTTCAGCCAGTCTCAGTACAGCGATATCGTTGTCGTAGGTGTACCGGTTGAAATCAGGATGCTGGACCACGTGTACCACCTCGAACCCAGCTCTGGAGCTGTTTACGTCGTATTCTCCGACCAGCACTGAGAAGCGCGATGCTTCTATCCTGGAAAAATAAAATATTGGTTATAAGCATTTCAAAAAGAAAGAATAGACTCGAGACTTTTTAACCTTCAAGGTTTCTACCTGTAATTACGGACTCAAAGCGTGGATCTTCTAAATTGTATGTGCCTAAATAAACAGAATTTAATAGAGAGGGAATAAAGATAGAGAATACATAAGGAGAATAGAGATGGTATGTAGGTAGATGGAGTATAAAAAAGAGTGGAACAACTTCAACCGAGGAGAATACAGTATACATAGTAGTTACAGACTACCCCATCGTAGAATATGGTTAGGGAGATAGTGATGAAGAAAACAGTGGGATTAATATTTACAAAATCAGGCCCCTGTTGTCAGGAATTTCGTCTCCACAGAACCGAGTTGATGAAAATCATAAAAACAAATATAGTTATGATGTTCCTGATGCCGTGGCGGTCGCGGCTAACGAATCCTCTCCAACTCAATCTTCGGATATCATAAAAACCAACGAAGGAATCTCACCAGAAGAAGGGCACTGGCTTACTTCTGTGTTGGTATGTAACATTTAATGCGATCATCCAACCTGCTAAGCGTGATGATTATAGCAAATCCCTCAAGCAGTAGGCTGTTAAAGAAGCAAGAAGAATTTTAATTGACAGAGCGAGCGTCTTTCGAGACTTGCCAAAAATACTTTTGTCCGCTGTCTGTCGGATTGTTCTCGTCTACAGGTAGCATTTTTCAAACGATTTTGATGAAAATTGTTCCTTGATTTATTAAAAATTTTAAGTCGATTTTTTGATCGGGGGGGAAATAGCCCCCTATTAACCCCCCACCCCTACCCCAAAAAAAAACAAAAAGGGGTAGAGGAGGGAGAAAATGGGAGAAGTTTGCTGAAGGTTTTTTTTTTTCGTATAATTTATACCTACTTATACCAATCAGATTACGCAGTCCTCTTCGCCTTTGCGAGACGAACACGTAGACATCAGATTGGATCTCCTAGGATCAGGGGAACACGAGTAATCACTTAAGCTTAAACCTCTTTTTGCTCAAAAGTCTAAAAATAAAAGTGAAAGAGGAAAGCATCGGTTATTGCATGGTTATAATGGCTCGCGAGGTCTACTGATCTTACAGAACTACTAGAAATAAGACGTCGCAATCGCAACAGATCATAACTAAATTGGAACGTCAAAATTTTGTGGAAAAATAATGGCGCCCTTCAAAATACAGAAGCTAAAAGGATTTGTTGACGCCTCTCAGCCTCACCAGATAAAAGGTCATTCGCTTATCGACCTCGTGAACCATTGCATCATTCTGAATTGAATTTAAACTTGTCTAGGTAAACTGTTCACGCGTCTATTATGATTCTAAACACATCGTGTCCGAAGCGAAGCGGTCGATTCGTTACGTGGAGCGTGGACTTGTTCTCCATCATGACAAAGGCATCGCGCATCCATCGCTCTTGACCTCCTTGCTGTGACGTAACCTTGGCTTGCAGGTGGGCCGGTCATATTAAGCCCGCATAAGTTACCTATGACAGTTTTCATTGAAAGTAAATTTGCATTCGTTTTTTGGGTGTTTTCCGTAGGCAACCTAGTCAAATAAATAAAAGGGTAGGTATATCCTATCATAATCAAATCAAATTATAGGTTATGTGTTTCCGCTTGTAACGACCAGACGAGAGTTAAAACTGAGGAATCTTACCTCTGAATGCCGGAACACAACAATTTTAGAATGGTTATTGTAGCGACAGAATTAGGTAAGATGGTGGTAGCTAGCCAGACGGACTTAAACAAAGTCCTACCACCAACCAAACCAAGCACAATATATTGTACTCTCCACGGGGATCGAACCCGGGACCTCTGGATCTGAAATCGGTGGGTTGAACCACTAGACCACAGAGGCGGTTATAATTTATGTAAGGTTTGTATGGTCTGGATTGTAAAATGTCTGTGAGGGAAAAATCGACTATCATAAAATGACTGAACATAAATTGTAAGATGTATGTATAGGTAGGCGAAAGTATCACTCAAATGTGCAACGTTTACACGCTATATTCATGCACACAAATGTTTGTCCTGGGTGGGGATCGAACCCACAGCCTACAGCGTAAAAGGCAGAGCCACTACTAACTGAGCTGTGAGTTTTGTAAATGTTGTACTTGTACCTTTTTACGTAACAACGTAGCTCTACAAAGTGTGTCGTACAACATTCCAGTATCGGTAGAGGTCAGACATCTTTAAAAGTGTCAAATCATTTGTCACTAAGGGCTATACGGGCTAAACATAAACCATAGAACCGCAATGTAAAGCATACGATACTTTTGACATAATCCTTCACGTACCTATCACCACCGGTCTAGTAGAAGGCATGTTACAACCTTATAGATGTTCCATTTTTTTTTTTTTTTTAATTATTATAGGACCCAAACTAAGCATAGCTTGTAATATGGGAACTAGATTACGGATAGAATACTTTTTTTATATACATACTTACTATTGATACAACACCCAAACACAGAACAAACATCTATATTCATCACACAAATGTTTGTCCTGGGTGGGAATCGAACCCACAGCCTACAGCGCAGAAGGCAGAGTTACTACCAACTGAGATATGAGGCTTGTTATTGTCCAAACACATCGATTTCCTCTTCCTTTACTCTTTCTCATTCCTTACCAGCACCTACTAAATGATAGTAGGTGTTGGTAAGGAATGGAAGTACTTAGCTTCGTCTGTTTTTCCGCACTCGTATAATTTTGGAGTCTTCCTATTAGACAAGCGTTTTGCATTTCAGGGCAGATCATTACGTGAGCCGGTGGCCAATGCTTGGCAATAACAAATGAAAAAGTCTGTTGTCCAGTTTAATAAATGTAAACGCCTTCAAAAATAATTTCTAAAACTGGTTACGAACGAAAAAAACTCAACTTAAACACTAGAAGTGACTGAAACTTGAACAACGACTATTAGAATTCCATCACTGTGTTAAGGACATAGCATTAGCTGCTCGTTCATTAATAATAATAATAAACATAACATAGGAGAGGCGCGTATCCTACAGTGGACAGTAATGATTATGATGACATAGGTAACTTTGGTTCCTGCCATAACTTGAGATTCACAAAAGGTGAACAGTGATCACAGAGCATAATATTTACAAAATACAGAGCCGAGGCAGACAGGCCATCTAGTTAGCATATTGCTTGCGGTAAAAATGATTTCATTTTGTTTCGGAAACAAGAAGACAATGTACCTAAAAGGCTTCGTGTAATAATGAATGAACACTTTATTGCACCTACATAGAAATTATACGTAACAGTACAAACATAACGTGACGCAGTGCATAAGTACAACGGGTGGCCTTATCGCTAAAAGCGGTAGCCTTAATTGGACAAGGAAATCAACAGAAATGAAATGAAATGAAAATGTTTATTATTACAGTAAGGGTTGCACTGTATTGAACAAAATGACTAGTCATCGTCAGATATACAATTCGCTATTAAATTCATCCAGATGGTAAATAACAATAAAAAATACCCTACAAAGAAAAAATATAAGTATCATAATGAGGCACACAGTGCAACACAGGCACTAGGTAAACAAAATGTGAGGTACGCGGCGGCGCGGCGTAGTTGAGTGAAACGGAAGAGTGAGATTTCATTGCAAAAACACATTTTATTTGTTTATTACCTTGCTAAATGTTATCGGCCAAAGGATCACAAAAGGAACAAATATAGTGGTCTCGCCAGAGCTAATCTATTTGAGCCTTTTGGACTCTGGACCGAGTCCGTGGGGAGGCCCTCCGGGTTTTCAAAAATCTTGCGGGGGTTTTGATTGAGCCGACGCGTGGCCCCAAGGGCTGGCTCTGATTTTGGCTTATCCAGTGCTAATAAGTTAGATCTGTAGCTTATACGAGCACCGAGAATATTATGTCATCATTATACATACACAGTCATATTTTACTTTTTTTTTAATTGTCCGACGGGTAAGCACTTGGTCTTCATCTCACCAAATAGATCAGGGTTCTAAGGGTTTCTATACAAGATATTTTATAGTTTACTAAGGCGTAATTAAATTGTCCAAGTATCAAGTTTAGCACATTACAGCCTAATCTCGTTCGAAAGCGATTACATGGCTGCAATGAAGTATTTGTACCTACTTATTATTACTGATACAGAATAAGTATTAATGGAGCCGAAAATTCGTAGGTATCTCCGTCTTGCCCTAGCCTAGAACGAGACAAGCCTACATGTCAAGATCTAATCGCAAATAAAACGTTACTTCAATACAACCCACATTTCAAATCACCCAATCAATCACTACTGTGATTGTAGTGATCGACAAAGGATTATGGATCCATATCGATTCTCTGCACAATTTTAATTAACATTCCGTTCACCTTTACGTATGGATAACCCTAACCTCTATACGGCCATTTGACGTTTTAATTAATTCCGAGCTAACTGTTGGCATCAGATAACGGGTCGGAAGATCCCTAAAACGAGTTCCGTTGATATTTATCGCTTTGTAAAATAATGCGGTTTGTCTCATACACATGATCGAGAAGTTGAGCCAAATGTAAAGCAAACATTGTGATGACAAACGATTTAGTTCAAGTGTTTAGTTTTCTACCCGATCAATACACTACAAATTTTTGCCCGACAATAACCACTGAGTTATCTTGTCTCGTACATTTTAACTTCAGCATCAGCTCAACACAAATTATTTGATATCTAATTGTATGTACAAACATAGTGAAAACTAGTTAAATGAGAAAAACGAAAACCTTTTTAAACTTTTAAATGGATTTACGAATCTATATTTACATAGGTACTTACACATTTCGAATTTGGATTTATTATTTGCCCCTTACTCTCAATTTTTTTTTCTTGAAATCATGTTTTTCATCATTGTATTGAAGTAATCAAACATAATTTTAAAAATTTTAAGGATCTCTAGGTATATAATTTTTTTATGATAATCAAAATTTAAGGGGCAATTTTGATAAGGATATGAAAATAATACATAATATTAATAATAAATATTACAGGGCATTAATTTTACACAGCGCTATCTAGCCCCAAATTTAGCATAGCTTGTAATATGGGAACTAGATTAGGGATAGAATACTTTAATACTTTTTGTAAATACATAATACTTACTAAATGGATACAGCAATATATTTCTCTGGGTGGGAATCAAACCCACAACCTATAGCGCAGAAGGCAGAGTTACTGCCAACTCAGCTATGATGCTCGTTAAAATAATCCAGCCCACCTTTGTCACACCCACAAATTAGACAAATTAAACGAACGTAAATCCATCAAGCTGATAGCTTCCAATGAAATAGACATAGGTAAATGCCTAGTAGGTATGTGTATTTTAACATATAATAATGTAATACCTATAAAGCTACAAACTTCCTTCTGAGGCAGTTGGGTAAAAGGCGATGCGTGAGATTTCGATACGGCGGCGGCATTGTACCCGAACGATCGATAAAAATAAAAGACAACCATTGCACAAACTTGCGTATTGTCAATCATTTTCCATTATCTGATTATTGATATTGTAAAAAATAATCAATAAATATTTTTATACTGTTGTATTTCTCTCACGATTAGTGCGAGAGAGCGGAGTGAAAGAGGATGTAGTGACAAAGATTGAGAAAGGAATGCTAAGATCGTTTGGGCAAATAGAGAGGATGGATGAAAGCAGGTTGACGTCTGTTAGACATGTGTAAATAGTACAATTAGAAGGGGAAGAACTCGGCTAACGTTCTCTGACCAAGTTGGAGATGTTCCGGAGAAAGGCCAGCTCAGAAGTACCTACCCTAAGCCGACGAGCATGTACCCATGTAGAAAGAGATGAGAGTTAATGAGGCAAAGTAAGGTGTATCAGGAGTCTATTTATATAATAAATTATATTACATAAATAGACGCCTGTTTCTAAGAGGGATGGGCGGAGACAACGTTCTAAAACTTCTTCAACGTTTCTAAAACGTCGGAAATAATAATAAGGTGAATAAAAGTCGCGATTAATAAATAAATAAATATTACAGGACATTAATTTCACACTGCGCGATATAGCCCCAAACTAAGCATAGCTTGTAATATAAGCACAATATTACTAATAGAATACTTAAATGCTTTTCTTGTAAATACATACTTACTTATACTACGGCCAATCAAGTAAAATTAAGGCTGAGATGAACTCAGAATGTGGACCTTATGACGATCACCTACTAGGGCGTAGCCAGCGGCAAACTTACGTTCGCCCATCGTAAATATTATCAATACAACAAAAATACAATGAAACAATTGAAAATAATAACTAAAGAGTCCTTGTCCCATCCAAGTCGTAATAACAAAGGGAGATGAATTATGGTGCATTGTACGATATGTTTTATTATCGCAACGCTTCCTTGTATGATGAATTGCGTTAGGCACATTATATGTCTGGTTTAGGTCACAATACACTGATTTATTTCATTAAATTTAGGATGGCACGTGAAAATCCCAAGCTCTTCCTGGTTCGCCGTGTAGCTCGTTCATTCGGATAACTTTATGTGACAGAAGCGAACTGCGTGGCAAATTACCAGCTGCGAAGCTCTCTGGATGAAATCCCTGCGGTGCTGCTATGTGTGGTCAAGATCAATCAGACAAGAGATCGCGCAAAATACATATATGTAGGGTTCCGTAAGGCATTCGTGTGGGTCCGAAAGTTGGCCAATTACTATTATACCTACATCTATGTTGTGATAAAAAATATCGTAAAAGTAGTAATGCAGTAGGTAGTGTAAATAGCTTACGATAGAGCTAAGATAAAAATCGTTTAAAAATCACGTTTTTTTCTCTATTTAATAGATATTACATATTATTTGTTGTTATAGCGACAATAGAAATAGAAACTGATAATTTCAACTACCTATTACGGTTCATAAGATGATGGCAGCCCGTTGGCAGACGGGCAGACACCGGAGGCTTAGTATTAAGGTACCCTTTGGGTACGGAACCCAAAGGGTTCCAAAGTCAATGATTTTTAATCATTGACCCCATACACCCTGGTAGCTCGCTCACTCCAGATTTTTGCTGCCACAGTTTAAATGATGATTAGCTCTGGACCTTGAGGCTTAAGGCCTGTATAGCTCTAGGATCTAGCCTAGAGCTATAACCGACCTATAATATATACGACCACATCGCCCAATCATGCGTAACAAATCGTTACAACGCTATAGACACATAAATAAAAGAGATCTAACAAAATACTATGACATATACCTACCGAAATTTAATTTACTAGACTCTTTGACACTTCGTTGACCTCTTGGAGGTAATAGATCACAACACTAATTCTTTTTTATATTTGGGCCGGATGCGCAGTTTAAAGATGATTATCGTTTTCCGAGAACTACGCTTATAATTTACTGTTATATGTTCCAATAAAAACCTATTAGAATTTATATCGGCATCTCATTGTGTCTCAAACAGTGTCAGTGGGATTCGAACCAACAATTTGTAAGTCAATTACCGAAACTAAAATGATCTTTGTATCGAAACCAACGACCCCGCGAGCCCAAAGATTGTGGGCATTGTCAACAGCTATTTAACTTTCTCCAATTAGTGCTTATTGTTTGAAGTTTGAGGCGTCGGAGCGTGATAATGATTATTTTAGAACATCATTTACATACATGAATGGATAATTATTTGCTTTGGAGCGTTTTTATGGCGACTTTCTTTCACGTGGGTGTTTGTTTTCGTTCACACATATATCGCCAATCTTCAAAATCAGAGTCAAAGAGAATTCCTCTCCATATAGATTTAGTGTATATGTATTTAAAAATACCTACATGTCATATAGATATTTGTATTATATGTAACACATTTATTCAATAAAATGTACAATTAAACTAACTATGTACAAAGGACTCAGTCAGATTACCTAAGGAACGTTACAAGCGCACTATAGGTAACTCAACTGTATTATACTATATTTTATGAATGTTTAATTAGGCATGAATGTTACATTATGTTACATCTATTGTAGTTGGTCTTACTATAAATTGGGTATGTTATTAATTAATGTTGTACACTTTTCCCATAACATTTAAAATCTTGTTTCTGTCTCTACCTAGGTTTGCTGGAGGAAACTCTTATTAGGGTTAATCTCGCCTGTGCCATATACTTTTTAATTTTATCGTTATTTATATTCGTGTGTGCAATAAAGTATTAAGTTTCGTCATCTTCACTATAGTATGAAGCACTATACCATAGTCATCGACTATTGGACACGGGCCTCCACATGCCACTAAGACTGAAGAATTAAGTACCATATCCACGGCTTACATACGGGCTGAGATTGCAGGGTCAAATTCAAATTCAATTATTGTTTCTTAGTAAGATTTTTAGGGTCACTTTGAAACTTCAAATCTACCGCCAGTTCGGAATCGCGACCAGAAAACAAGGAGAACGGCAAGAACCTCGGGCTGGTTATTATTTTTAGGGTTCCGTACCTCAAAAGGAAAATACGGAAACCATAAAGGATCACTTTGTTGTCCGCCTGTCTGTCTTTCTGTCAAGACCTCTTTTCTCAGGAACGCGTGGAGGTATCAAGCTGAAATTTATATCAAATACTCAAGTCGGCTGTTTTCTGGAGATGTGAAAAAATCTAACTTCTAAACCAATGCCATCAAAAGATACAGCCGATAAAGCTATAAATTTCAACTCGACACTCGCAAGGAAATCAAAACCTACAGGGTACTTCCCGTGAACTCAGAATCTTGAAAGTTGGTACGAAGCACAGATAAAGGAAAATTGCGAAAAGCATACATTTTTAGTTACATCATATTAACTTACAACCCATTTCCTCATGAACGCGTAGTGGTATTATATTGAAATTTATTTCAAATACTCAAGCCTATCTAACCTTTAAGCTGTAACAAAATTAAACTTCTATGTCAACGCAATCAAAAGAAACAGCAATTTAAGCCGCATATTTCGAAACTCGCAACTACTCGCAAGGGAATCAATACCTAAAGGATACTTCCAGTAGACATAGAATCTTAAAATTTGGCACGAAGTAACGTTTTATATATAGCACACATAAAGAAAAAAATCCGAAAACCTGAAATTTTTAGTTACATAACATTATATATATTTTTTAAATAAATAGAAACGATAAAAAGACCTTTGTCTTAAATGTATACTCCTCAAGCTTTCAACATTGTAATGTTATGGATTTCATTTGGCATTAAAAATACCATAACTTTTAGTTATATACCTACAGGTTTGTACGGAACCCTTGGTGCGCGAGTCCGACTCGCACTCGGCCGGTTTTTTTTATGACCCATTACCACAGAATAACTAATAGCATGCCATTACTGTGCTTACCTACATTAGATAACTTCAAATTTAATTATCTAATACCTAAACTACAATTTATTCACAGGAGCAAATATTTTTTTTGAATGCCGCAGTCTTTCTCATCTATTTTCTAGGTACTTAATCAGATTTTTTTTATGATACGTAGCTTATGTTCTACAAAAAAATGATTTTCATTTATTATTTGACATGCTTACACACCACTTGTTAATTTTCTATAAAAGCTTACAGTTTGCACTATGATATTTTATTACCTATCTAGGTGCTTCTATGGAGCCTTGTGGTGGGAACAGCGAGTTTATTCTTATTTCTAGTATTATAATTTAGTTTGTCACAGATTTTTTCAAATACTTTATATAATATTTTCATAAACAGGTACTAGCCGGGCATTGTCTGGTTATTTTCTTAAACTTATCTCTTCAATACCTACTCATTATAGTACTACCAACATAAAAATTATGATATATGAATAATTCTATCGCCATAACAACAATTCTAAATTGTTTTGTACCGGCATTTAGAGGTAAGATCCTCTGACAAATAATCAGAATATGCGTCAAGACCCTCGTTCCTCAATTGGTTAGAGGGTTACCGGATAGATCAAAATACGCGGGTTCGAGTGCCGTCGCCTGTTGTAAATTTATTTTTAACTAACCTTATAGCTCAGTTGGTTGTAGCTCTGCCTTCCGCGCTGTAGGCTGTGGTTTCGATTCCCACCCAGTACAAACATTTATGTGATGAATATAGATGTTTGTTCTGTGTTTGGGTGTTGTATCATATAGTACGTATGTATTTAAGTATTCTAACCGTAATCTAGTTCCCATATTACAAGCTACGCTTAGCTTGAACTTTTCAAACAAAACACAAAATAACCAAGAAGACCAAGTGTAATCACAAAAAAATCTTAAAATAATTAAGATTTTTTTTGTGATTACACTTGGTCACAACATTTAAATAAATAAATAAATAGATAAATATTACAAGACATTTATTTTACACAGCGCCATCTAGCCCCAAACTAAGCATAGCTTGGGAACTAGATTACGAATAGAATACTTAAATATTTTTTTTATAGTACAATGATATGATGCAACACCCAAACACAGAACACACATCAACAAACATCATTCGTCACACAAATATTTGTCCTAGGTGAGAATCGAACCCACAGCCTATAGCGCAGAAGGAAGAATTACTGCCAACTGAACTATGAGGCTTGTCAAAAGTTAGGAATTGAAAAGTTGTGGTAAGTTCAAGTAGGTACCTACATAATTTAACACAATTCGCACATATAATTGTTAAGAACTATGTGTAGAAAAAAAAGACAAAACTAAACCTAAAAAGTCTACAATTGCTAAGACAAACCCTAAAGAGTCATCGAATTGCATGATCTAATTAAGCACTCAGTTGATTGATCCTCAACATTGATTTTGATTGGAATCCGTAAAAAAGTCCGAATCGTATAGAATATAGTAATTTCAAATACTCACACAATTTAATGCAAATTGCACATATAATCGATAAAAACAATGTGTTTAAAAGTAAGACAAAACTTAACATTAAAAAGTCAAGAAATTGTTTGGTTTTAGCCTCTTCGACCCATAGTGACCTCGGACAGGCTAAATGAAATTTTGTTTTTCACAATGATTGCGCCGAAAATGAATTCCTTTGAGACCTTACAATGAACAAATTACGTTCGCACTCATAGCAATGGTGGGACAAAGCTTATGCTTTGACGCATTCACTTATCTAACAATTTTAGTGTTTCAAAATTCAAATGCCAACTGAAACTGATGACCTTTGCCAAATACTTACAATTAGGTACCTAGGTACTTGTGTGTTTTCCTTGTGGTTGCAATATACAGTTAGCAAAAAAAAAAAACTACATAGAAATAGTCCTACAATAAATAAATAAATAAATATTACATCAATTTCACACAACGCCATCTTGCCCCAAACTAAGCATAGCTTGTATTATGGGAACTAGATTACGGATAGAATACTTGTATACTTTTTTTTTTGTAAATACATACTTATCATACAATACAACACCCAAACACAGAACAAACCTCTATATTCATCACACAAATGTTTGTCCTGGGTGGGAATCGAACACACAACCTCCAGCGCAGAAGGCAGAGTTACTACCAACTGAGTTATGAGGCTTGTTAATAATAAGTTTTCACTTCAAATTTTTTGAAATTTTATGTATATAGTTATCACATGTGGTAGATATGTTATTGATTTAGTTTTCAAGTGTGATATTAGTTAGGCTTATCACATAACATCTAGCATCAAAAGCCCATTAGTGTCTAATGCTGGAGGGTTTTGCCATAAAGACCACGTTTGACAGTTCGATTGGCGATCGCATAAAATGTGTAGATAATAAACAGAAGAAAGCTGCTTGCCCTATAATAACCTGCTTGTCCTATAAGCTTCCTCAAAGCGACACCAAACTCAGAAAAATCGAAACTCACTGCTCAGAAATTCAAATTGTACATAAAGAATAATTTTATTAAAAGTGCCTACTACAAAATTAGTGACTATATCGACGATAAGAACGCGTGGCCCGATATACCAGTTCACAGCTAAATGGTGATTCTGATTTCTCAATGTTAACAAATTGCCCTTATGTAGAATAACAAATGTTTTAAGATAGTATTAAGTATTTAGGTTTATGATGTATGATACAATGTAATTTAAAGCTGTAGGTATATCTAAATGTTGTATGGATCATCAAAACATTAACCAGCCTGAATTTCTTGCCTTTCTCCTTGTGCAGGTCGCGATTCCGAACAGGCGGTAGATTTGACGTTTCAAAATTCTATTTAAATTCTAATTCAAAAGTGGCAAGTCGACTTTTACGACATTCATGGTCTGAGTTGTATTCTTCAGCAGAGATCGCCACTACGTACGGCATCAGGCTTATATACAAGAGTAATAACAGAATTTACTAGACGAGAATACGAGTATAAAAGTAATCATAATTTTGAAAATTATGCAGATAGAGCTCTACACACATACAAAAACCTTGATAGATATCTATCAAGGTAAGGTCAAAGTCAAAGAAATATCGGGCAAGGCTACCATTATCACAGAATGTTATGTAAAGGAAACAGCTATGAAATAAAGTCTACCTCAATGAGATTCCGTCGTCCGCTACCACAATTATAACTACTTTTTATAGATAGATTTATTCACTACAACAAATAAGCTTATCAGTAGTGTTTTTAAGCCTATTTAAGATTGTCTAAACACTAGGTTCTCATAGATGCGATAGTTAGAATAAAAACGTTAAGAATATAAAAATCACTCATCGGTTTATCGGGATCACTTCTCATTCAAACATTAACTGTTTTTCAGTCTATTTATTATGTTTTCAATCAGTTTCACATCACACATTAGCACACACGTTTCACAGCCCATTAGTGTCCACTGCTGGACAGAGCTTCCTCCAAAGCTGGAGGGTTCAATAAGTTTATGAATCCTAAGGTTAAGTTCTACCTTGTATGTATTTTAGTTTTAAGGTAAGTACACATCTTGTACTATTCTTACGTTGCCTGAAATAAACTTATATTATTATTATTTTTATTAATCTGCCTGTTCCCAGCATACCGGGCTACTCTTGACTAGCGAGTGATTGAATCACAATCGTTACCGACGATGTAGATTGGTTACCTACCAATCCACATCGAGTCTGCGGGGAGCAGCGGTGGGTATAGTACTTAATGTTAAAAATTAAAAGGCTTCAAAATGTGATAATAAAGAACGCGTTTGACCACCAACTTCAAACTTAAAAACAAGTGAAGATGTGGCCTAAGATGGAGCACACTTGTCTAAAAGGAACCTATTTAATATGGACTTGAAGACTCCAAGATTATACTCGTGCGGAAAAAAGGACGAGGGCAAGGAGTTCCATTCCTTAACAGTGGAGGCGAAATAAGTTCCGCACAATGGTTTTTATTTTTAATTTGATTTTACTTACCCATGAACACAATGAGTAGCAGTGATGAGATGGTCCCTGGACACGACAGTGGCTCCACAGATGACCTTGCCGTCACGTTTGAGAGCTGCCAGCCATGGAAACTCTCCTGGAGACACCCTGTCTCCTCCTACCACTCTGCCCCGGCGAGCTACGCCGCAGGCTAGAAAAATTAACAAGTTCTGCGGATGACACAGTTCTATGGACAGATCATGTTTTTAATGATTGAATGAACAAGTGAATGAATGAACACTTTATGTACACAAACATTTCATGAAATTGAAAGTTTTGAATCTTGTAATATGTTATTATGTATGGGTGACCTGGGTTCATTACTGGTGTAGGTATTCCCCTTGTTGATAGATCAAACATTTTAATGCGCGAGCAATGTCAAATTATACAAGCGAAATTTAAACGATAGCGAACAGTATGACCTGTTTATGAGATCCCATGTGATATTCCATCAATTTGGGATATACTTAGATATAGTCGTAGTAGGTAAGTAGGCACAAATATTTAGTCTGTGTTATTTTTTAATTATCGTCATAAAAATTAAATGACACTACATTTCCTGTTGCTATAATTTTCCAAATTTTACATATTCATAATATGATTCGAATAATAGCATTTAAAGCTTCAACTTCAAATTAACCTATTTCCTACAAAAATGCAGAATGATCTGCAATACACCACTCAAGGCAACAATTCTCAAATGTGTACAGACAAATGTTTCGTCCTGACCGATTGATTCATTTTTCGATCATATTTTATTCTTACGGTCTCTCTGATCAAGGGATCCAGTATAGTCATACAAGTGAAAATTCAAACAACATCTATTGGGCTATATTTCTATACCGTTTTCGAAGTTTGGTAGGGAGAAAGGTCGCAGATAAGATAATCGAAATATGCACCGAATATGACCAAATTGTGTGGGCGTACTTGTCTTTTGGAAGCTTGGAGCCATGCACTTACCGATTTGTGACGCCTCGCGATCTGTGAGAGTAATTTGCATAAACGCAGCCATTTTTTTTATAAACAAATGTGTACGCAAAACTGCTTTAGGTACCTACCTACTCTGTGCTCCTAAGTAAGCTTTGCGAGTCTTAAGTGGGCCTTTGGGGTAATTGAAGTGGTATTTTATTATTACTCCAGTCCTAAATTATTTTACTAAACAACATACTCATGACTTCTTCCCCTTCGAGTATTCACCTCTGGTGAATATTAACTACTCAAAGCGTGGATCTGAGGAGGATCAGGTGATCCTCTGGTAGGTACCTACTAGGCTGTCAGTGGCACGCCCAAACTTACGTTCGACACATGCCGTTTATAAGTAGTTCATTTTTGTTAGTAGAAGTTTGAAAGTAGGTACCTATTCATCGTCACAGGTTGCAAGCCCAACTCCGCCGCCGCTTAGTGAAATACTACGAGTATAGTATTCCGTGTGTATCCCAGTAACACATGACATATGCCTTTCGGAGTTTAGGTCCTAGGACATGCCGATCCTCACGATGTGACCTTCACCGTCAGAGCATGTGCATGTGTCAAATGCGCACATAAACTTCCGAAAAACCAAAATATCCATTGGTGTACGACCCGATTGGAACCTAGAACTTACTAATCCTCCCTAATCTCCTAATTTAATCTAATCAACCTCTATATACCTTAAATTAATTACAAATGGATTTTTTACAAAGTTAACCAGTCGAATTGTGTCAAAAATCAAATACGAGAGACTGACAGTTGTTACTGTCATTCAACTGTCAGTTGATGGCTTTCATTATTGGTAAGCACTGGTGCTGGCGTAAACACCTTATCACAAAACGCTTTTAAATAGTCAAGTATTCGTACCGTCTCATATTTTATTATCACTGAACTGGGTTAATTTGCGATCGACAGATAACGCGAAACGGATTTTGCAGACCTACTTTTTAAGAAGCCCCAAAACCGTAGTTTGTTGGTAATATCGAATCGGCACGTCCGATTCAAATGAAATTTTGCCGTTTAACTGCTTATACAATCTGTGTAATTTAGATTATTATTCTGTCTTTAGGAAATGCACCGCAACACAGACACAGATGATAACAGCAAAATTTCATCTGAATCGTACGTGCTATTTCGAAATACAACAAACTAGATTTTACGGGACAAGGTATACGGGCTTTCTTATTGGCGAATATCTGCTCTCCGATTGCAATGGTTTTTTGTTGCAATTGTTACAATAAGGTACCTACAATAAATTGAGTATTTTCGAAGACTCTGACATCGGGGGCACTTAACATACTTGCGTAAATATCTCAAGTTTCATCGAAACGGGCTTATGTGAGAACTTGCGGCATAATTCGAGTGTATTGCAAGTGCAACTCTCTAAAGCACTTCAGTCAGACTATTAGCACGGCTTTATGACATAACAGATCTTGGAGTATTCCTATTGAATAAGATGCTTAGAAATATGATAACAATTTAAGAACGCTTTACGAATTTTAACGATGTGCGAATTTTAACGCTTTATGTCCCGTTAATCTTTCGAGCGATAAAAGTCGAGAATTAATAAAATATCAAATCAAGTAGCGCAATAAAAGCTTGAGCACCTTTCTTACTCACCAAAACCGTTCGAATACGCTAAAGGATCAGGAAGTCATTTGAATTTTCACTGTACGAAGTTGCAACAAAATAATGAATTGAAGCACATAATAATTAAATTCGATTAAGCACAACACGAGTATATCACATATGACTGGAAATTTGAGGTATGAACTCACTGCAGGGTTTGCAAGCTCCGGCGATGCCGAAAACGGCGATGATGAGACAGAAGACGCGAAACATGTCTGACGGAGTCACAGGGCACTCTGGAGCTAGGGGGAGACGCCGGCCCAGCTATTATAGGCCGCGGGCGGCGCATCCGATAAGGCCTCGGGGCCAGGGTGAGTAGACCAGGCCAAGTTCACGGCGACGCTGCGACTGAGCGAGTGACAAGCGCAGCCCCTGCCTGCACCCACCATTGCAATACCGAGCTGGCTGTAGCGGGCAGGGAGCGGGGTAGGACTGTGAGTGACCTTGGCATTATCACACGTGGTATACGTTTGCTAATGCATTTGGCTTTGAATGGAAATGTTCGTTGATTGGCTGGCGAAGCGCGCTCTATTTTTTTTAAACGAAATGAATATTTAGTATCGCACGATGCAAATATTTATTCGTTTGTACGGAAGGTCAATGTTTTTAGAAAATTTGAAGATGCCGATGTGCTTTATGCATTGGGTTCTAATTAAAGCCTTCATACTGTTTACTAAATCTTATTACGGAAAGTATAAACCTCTGCAAGGTCTTGGTATAGATAACTAGACATCTACCTTTATCTAGCTGTAGAGGTGTTACAAAATATTTTGAGACGAATAGTTATTAGATTTCACCGTTTAGTTTATTTTAAGTTTTCATACCAAGACCTTGCAATGTAAAGTTAGTAGTATTAAGGTTTTAATTAGTGCCTAATTTTATCAAGTACCTACCTGACATCTATCTACCTTCGCAAAAGTTGCATGTCCACAATGAACCATATTATTTTCCATAATATTTAAAATCTTGTTTCTTCTCTACATAGGTTTGCTGGAAGAAAACAGTTTTTAGGGTTAAGCTCTCCTTTGCCATACTTTTTAATTTTAAGTTAACTGGTTTAAGTCATTATTTCTATGTGTGTGTGCAATAAAGTATACAGTAACCTAGCACATAAACTTATCTTATGTTTTTCACTGGTGAATATGATAGTGCTTGAATTTAACACAATACACTTTACAACCAAGTAAAAATACAACTTAAAAATAAAACTTAGGTATATATATTATCTATATTGTAAGGTAAAAAACATGTGCTAAGTAAGTAGATACATTTGATAACGAATTTATTATTATTATTATTCTCCGATAAAAAAAAGTGAACAAAAACATTACAACAATTAACTTAACCGAGTTCTACTGGTTGACAAATAAGGAATTGGTATATAAAATGGATTTTAATTGATTACTGAATTGGCTTAAGTTGCGAACAAAGATGTCAATTTGAATAAATTCTCTCAGTAAATCATTGTACTGGCGTAACATGCTAGTTAAGGGATTATAAAAAGAGATATTGTTTTTATAAACATAAAGAATAAATACATTTATTTTATTGGAATTTCGTGCTCTGAATTTAATGTTAAACGTAAAACAAGTAAAGATGAAGATGATGTTAGAAATGTCCCTTTTTAGACAAGCGTGCTCCAACGCTTGTCTAAAAAGGGACATTCAGGCAGCACCTGAAGAGTCCAAGATTGTACCTGCTGGTGCGGAAAACTAAAAATGAAAAGTAAAACGAATTTCACGTTTCATGGTGCCTACGGGACCCTATTACTAAGCATCTGGTGTCAATCCGTCCGTCAGTTTGTCTGGCTTTATCTCATGAACCGTAATGGGTAGATATTTTCATGTGTATTACTATCGCCGCTATTATCAACAAATAAATATTACAAGAAACGTGATTTTTGTCTTGAAATGCGAGTTGGAACCCTCGGTGTGCGTGTCCAGATTTTGCCGGTTATTACCAACAGTAGCAATATTAATATAATTCAAAACGGCATTCTTCATCAGAATAAAATCGTAATCTTAAACCTAACGAACATCAACATCACCGCAATCCTTACATCGAAAAGATTCGAAACGTTTACCGAAATCAAATTGTATCATGCGACATTGATGCTACAGTTAGTTACACATTGAGATTTCGCTGTAAAAGGGCATCAGAGTGCACTGCAGAAAGCTGATTGAATTATCTGTAGATTTCGGAGCTCATTATCCTCAGGCTGACAGTATGTTCCTCATTCCACGGCTCCTTATCGAGCAAGGACCATTAATGGGTGAAAAAACGAGACCAGTTTCGTGTTGCACCGAAATAACAACCTTGTCGGCATTTTTCCCCGACTACTGGAAAAGGAGCAAATTGGGAAAGAGCTGTAAAAAGGCTGTACAGATGTAGGTACCTACAGTAGCTTTTGCTAGCTATGATAGTAGATATGATGTTCATTACGTATTGCCTACTGGTATTCGTTTTTTACCCACTTTGAGAGGCATGTGATATGCTTTTAGCCGCCTCTGTGGTCTAATCTAGTGATTCGCCCACCGATATTGTGATACCGGTGGGCGAATCACTAGATTATATGATCCAGAGGTCTCGGGTTCGATACCCAGGAGTACAATATTGCGCATGGTCTGGTTGGTGGTAGGACTTGTGCAGACTTCAGGCTTAGCACAATTTATTGCTCCATAATACCTAAGAAAAACTTTTAATATAGGAAATATATTTATCCTTTGTTTATGTAAATACATAACTATGATACAATCATAACCCCCAAACACAGAACAAACATCTATACTTATCTATATTCATCACACAAATGTTTGTGAATTAATTCTTAGCAACACGTTATTATCTGATTAACACTGGGGATGCTGAACAACTGCAAAAGATAGATACTGTAGCAGTTTCATCATCATCACAGCAACATCGCAGAAAGCTGAGCTACCACCAACTGAACTGTGACGTCAGTTTGTAGAAGTACCTATATCTTAGTCATCCATATTCAACCTTGATACGAGTGGAGTTAAAATCTACGGGATATTATCTTTCCTACCTATATCAAGGTCTTGCCAGCAGTTGCTTGGCACAAATGGATAGAGAGAAGGCCGGGCTCAGTAGCGAAGATTGGGAGAGACCAGTCCAGCTGTGGACTGCAATAGGTTGATGTTGATGACCTACCTATATCCAGAAGGTAATTGAAGCAGTACCCAGATCCCCATATATTAGGTCTCACTGTCTTGTCCATTTTTTTGGTCAATATTTTGAAAGCATGGTTTTAATTTGGGTCTATGTCAGCCCGATTGATTTATAGATGACTTTCACGTTAGCACGGTGTTTTGAATTAAATATTTTCGTCGATGGTTTGGTCACCTGCTTAACCAGTTGGCCAGTCCACTTCGCCTCGCTTTACGTTAACCTTCGCTTTTACTTTTCTATTCGTGATTTACGGGAAACTAGCAAATGCCTGGGACTTCATTTTCATTATGAAAAATGTATTTTTGATTCGCCTCTACCTTTATCATTAGTCCCTCGACCTCGTCTGTTTTCAGTACCAGTGAAATGTTGAAGTCTTCATGTTCCGAGTGAACAGGTTTCCTTTTAGAGAAGTGTGCATCTTAGGCCACACGATCGGATAGTCAAACTCTTGGCTATCAATAATAAAAAATAACTACAAGTGAACAGAATGATCTGTTGATGATGGTAAGCGGCCGGACGGTATGACTCCCATCCTGGAAATGGGTAACCTTTGGTGTGGTACGCTCCCTGCGTCCAATACCCTTACGCTATCTCATCTGCTCATCAACATCAGTTAGGGCTGGTGCGGCGGCTGATTCAACCGAGGATCACAAAAGGCGCAAATATAGTGGTGTCAACAGATCCTACCGATTTGAGCCTTTTGGGGACGAGACCTTGGGTCTGAGGAGAGCTTTGATTAAAGCGACACGTGACCGAACGGCTGGTTCTTATATAGGCCAACGAATAAGCATAGCTATTCAGCATGGCAATGCAGCCAATGTCTTGAGCTCGATTCCGTCTGGTACTGGTCTGGAACAGTTGAGTTACCTATGGTCGTTTGTTATGGTCCTTAGGTAATCCGACTACTACCTTTGTACATAGTTAGTTTAATTGTAAATATGTACAAATCACCTCAAGAAACTATATTGAAAGAGACCACTCGTAGTAGGTACATAGTATCTTCATCTGCGCAATCCAGGCACTATACTAGAATTTAAAAGTGTCAGCTCAATAATCCGAGTAATCAGACTGACGTGAAGGAAATAAAGCATCCAAACAAACTAACGCACTGTCATGGCAATGCAGCCAGTGTCTTGAGCACGCTTCCGTCAGGTAGGTACCTGGTCTGGAACAGTTCAGGTACCTATAGGCCGTTTGTAACGGTCCTTAGTAATCTGACTGATTCCTTTGTACATAGTTAGTTTAATTGTACAATATATGAAAATAAAGTAAATAGCATAGCTGTAGGTACCTATAGTTGATGTTCAAGGAAACGTAGAAATTAGCTACATGACAAGAGCAAGCACTGAAGTGAAGTGTCCCTGTCATTAAGTGGTTGTGACTTGTGAGCAAAGCGCGAGGGCAGTGGATTCAAGTCGCATATATCGTTGCAGAAAGTCGAGCCTCTCAGTGCTTACGCAAGCTCGCATTCAATTTCACCGCTACCGAACTTTTATTCAAAAACATTTGGACAATCTTGCCCAACGGCTTACGCAACGCCAGGATTAAGACGCAGTATTTAAGTTTTGCAATGTTTCGATGTGTTGGAGGTTTAACGCAGCACGCTGGGTGAGCTGCGCATCCGCTGTGTAGTACCACCCCACTTTCTTATTTTACATTAACGACCGTTGCAATGGAGTAATTAGTGGCAATGAAGGGCAGGCAAGTAAACATCGCGTAGGTACGTAACAAACTGATGTAAATGTCCACCTTCAGATATTAAAACGTTATGAAGTTGGGGGTAGAAGTTTTTTTTTATACAACTAGGAGATGGAACAATCACTGCATTGCGCCCGTCAACTTGACCATACCTTTAAAACCGGAATACAGCAATGCTGCTTGGCAGTATTAATAAGGTAGTACTTCCACAGACGAGCCCTCTCACAATGGGCTCTACTACTCTTATCTACCTCTTAGTTGTCTACCTAGGCAATGGAACCGCTGGCTTTTGAATGATAATTAAATCCCTCCAAAGTACAATTACCTCGGGGTTGAAGCTAAGTTCCGGGCGTTCAATATTTGCTCAATTCTGTCTCCGTTATCTCCACAGGATTAACATAATTTTTGGCCCTTCGGTATCTATTTGTCTAGACAAACACAGCTGGCCTTGTTTTTGTTTTGATTTGTACGGAATGAGCCCAGCTCTGTAATGAATCAGTGGAGATCTTGACAATGGTGCCAAGGCGACAGAACCACCCGTATGAGAAGTTGTGACGATAACAAAGCCTGTAGGTATCATAACCAACATTGACTGATATGAAATCCAGTACCATTGGATTATACGGAAGATTTTTGTTAGGATGACGAGATCTGTTCGAGTAAGGCGGGTAAATGTGACTTGTATTTGGACCTTGGTAAATCTTTGGAGATAAAGATATAATTATTTATTTATTCAATAAAAAGTACAATTAAACTAACTATGTAGAAAGGAATCAGTCAGATTACTTTAGGAACGTTACAAACGGCCTATAGGTAACTCAACTTTTCCAGTCCAGTACCAGACGGAAGCGTGGAGATAAATAGATTAATATTACAGAACATTCATTTCACACAGCGCCATCTAGCCCCAAACTAAGCATAGCTTGTAATACGGGAACAAGATTACGGATAGAATACTTAAATACTTTTTATTTTGGTCTTATCATTCAATATAACACCCAAACACAGAACAAACATCTATCACCAGAATTCATCACATCAATGTTTGTCCTGGGTGGGAATCGAACCCACAACCTACAGCACAGAAGGCAGACTTATTACCTACTGAGCTATGAGGCTTGTTAGAGGATTAGTAGAACAACAGCTTATCCTAGAGTTAGTATAAGTACAAATTATAATTATAGTCAATTCATCTAACATGTCCATTGAATAAATTTGAATTATAATTAAATACAATTAAATTATGAGTTAGCTTATTCGTTTGTTAGTTTTATGATGGGTTAGCTCTTCATCTCTAAGCTTGTCAAGCTCTAGGCCAGAGTAAGGATGAGGTCTTCGATGGAGTGAACTTTCCCAGGTTTTTTAATATTTTTATAGTACGACAGTGCTTCACCTGCAGCTCACCTGATTTTCAAGTTATGTTAAGGCCGAAGGTGGAAGCGCACTTCATCTGGAGTCCTCAACCAACTGAGGAACTGGCTATCTTACCTTTAAATGCCGGAACACATTTTTTTAAGAATTGTTGTTATGGCAACAGAGTTAGGTAAGACGGTGGTAGCTAGCCAGGCGGACTTCAAAGTCCTTCCAACCAAACCAAGCACAATATTGAGTACAATATTGTGCTTGAAGAGGTCACGGGTTCGAGACCTCTTCAAGCTCTTGCCTGGGGTACGTTAGTATTCTGATATCTGTTCCTGGGGCAGACAAAATGCTTTATCTCCTACTTTGTAACGTAAGCCCTTGGAATCGCATGACGCTCGGAGAGTTTTAGTTTTGAGTTTTGAGATAATTTCGTGTATGTACTTATTACTAATCCATATTGATGCATATAAAAAAAACTGTAACTGTTTTTTTTTGTACGACGGGTAAGCACTTGGCCTTCATTTCACCTGGTTACACAAGTTGAGATAAGGCCGAAGGTGGAGGCGCACTTCACCCGGAATCCTCAATATCATGGTAAAACCATGATACAAAAATATGAAGGTACATTCTTCTTGCGATCTACATGATGATGATAATTTTCTTCCGTATAGGTACCTATTCTGCTACAAAACGTAGGAACCCTTAGTAGCGCCCTTAGATTTATGTAATTTTCCGAATGCAATAAAAAACAATGCAACTGCTGGTCGTCCGAAGACAATGACCTGATTCCACGTGGACCTGCATATCATTGCCCTAGTTGGTGTGGTTTGAGAAATTAATTAGACGGGGACAGGCGATATGGGCTTCGTGGGTGTGTCTTGTCATCTATATAAGCAGCTGTGAAGGCTGAGGTCATTGATAAGATATGAGATCAGGGTGCCTAAGCCTACTGATATTTTATTTTGCTAAATACGGCTCATTGGCTCCGAATTCCTAAAATTGTGCGTTAGGAATGAGATTCGAGGAAAATCCATAGCAAACATTCGATAAGTAAATGATAAGCTCGGCGACCCAAAGCGGTCTCTCACACATCCTCAGAAGCTCAAGCAAGAACCGCCTCTGTGGTGTAGTGGTTTAACCCACCGATTTAAGATCCAGAGGTTCCGGGTTCGATCCCCATGGGGAGTGCAATATATTGTGCTTGGTTTGGTTGGTGGTAGGACTAGCTAGCCACACCATCTTATCTAATTCTGTCCCCATAATAAAAATTCTAAAATTGTTGTGTTCCGGCATTCAGAGGTAAGATAGCCAGTTCCTCAGTTTGTTGAGGATTCCGGTTGAAGTGCGCCTCCACCTTCGGCCTTATCTTAACTTGTTACCAGGTGAGACGAAGGCCATGCGCTTCCCCGTCGTACAATAAAAAAGCTTCTAGGTTATGTGCAGTATCAGCCAGCTGTTCCAGCAGTTCAAGCAGATCGGCTTGAACTTTTCCCTGGTAATTTAATTTACCTATATTACAAAAATATATTACAGGGCAACGCCTTCTAGTCTATCTAGTCAAACTATGTAATGCTTGTTATGTGGGAGCTTGATTACGGATAGGATAAAGGTTCTTATATCATTTTTGGTAAATACACGCTTATTTTATAATACTACCACCAACTGAGCTGTGAGGCTGAATAGAGTGGAAGAAGAAAATCTGTTGTGCCAACCTCATTTATCGTGTGGCAGGAGACTGAGAACTTGTTGAGGACAATTTACAGAGCCTAGAACACAGACGGCGGGTTGCCAGGCTGTCTGTGGTCTATACATACCACTATGGCGAGTGTGCGCACGATGACATTGAACTAACTACTAAATAGTAACCGTCTGGGGGAGTACAATATTGTGCTTGGTTTGGTTGGTGATAGGACTCCATAACAAGTTCTAAAAAAAAAAAACCGGCATTTTGACGTAGGATAGCTAGTTCCTCAGTTAGTTGAGGATTCCGGGTGTAGTGCGCCTCCAACTTCGGCCTTATCTTAACCTGTAACCAGGTTAGATGAAGACGTTTCCCCTTCGTACAATAAAAAAACAAAACGTATCCCTTCTTCCCCTTTCCACCACCGGACTAGCAGACGTACGGCAGGTATCTTTAACTTGTATATATTCCGATGTGCCAAAGCACATGGATTCGCCTTTATCATTAGTAAAGAATGGAACTCCAATCTTTAAATTAAATAGTAAAAGTAACTGACTCACGACTTTTCCCATCAATGATTTTCCTCTGATCACTAATCAGAGCGCGGAACTTATTTGATCACCTACTAAGGGGTAGACAGCGGCATATGATTAGGTTTTTCTGAGAAAAATGTTCCTTTTAAACAAGCGTGGTCCATCTTGCCACATCACTTCTTTTTTTTTTCATGTGAGCTGGTGGTTAACTTGGCTATCACCAATAAATAAAAAAGAGCAGGAGGCCTACTACGAAAAACTAAACATGACGTATCCGATGACGTATGAATTGCACGTTTTTCAATTCAAAAATAACAGAAATTCTTTGGGTTTTCGTAGTAGTAGTAGTTTCGTTTTCTGCTGGTCTATTACCTAAGTCTGTTTCGTTTTGGTTTCGATCAATGTGACAGCTTTTCTTCTGAACAATTTTTCGGTTTCATTGAGAAATGAAAAAAATGCCAAAGAAAGTCAAATAAAAGCCGCCATTGATTGAAACCCAAATGAAACAGAGTAAGGTAAAAGTCCAGCAGATCACTAACGTGAACCACGTTCACAACGTGGATCTGTTGTCTATATTTTCAGAATCAGCTGCATTATCGGTGCGACTTTACAATCTGTATGCGCCTGAAGGCATTACAGAGCATCATAGTAACGTTGCTTTCAATAAAATGAAGGCGCCGCCGTCTTAACTCACGCAACTTGCCAACTGAAGTCATGGTTAAATTTTAATGAATATAATGGAAACCGTATGTATACAAAATTAAATTAAATTACATCAAATAGTAAAAACATTAGGTGACAAATTAAATAAGTACCTACAAATGGGCGGCCATATCGCTAAAAGCAAGAAAAGCATTCCTTCAGGAAACTTTGGACTTGGAAAGAGAATCGGAAAGTAAAACAAATTAAAATGTTTTTTTAACCAAACAGCACAAAATTGACAGCACAAATTAATTTGATAAAGACATTTGATGATATTGTTGTTGAGTAGGAAACATACATTGCTATTTAAACAAAAAAATAGACTACGACTTACCGTACCGTACTTATTAAAGAATATCTGTTTTTGAAAAAAAAACGCTTCATTTGCTTGATTGAGAAATTTATAGAAATACTGTTAGGTAATTAATAGTATTCCGACTCCGGATAAGGGTAGAAAGATGATGATGATTGCTAAGTATTGTTAGGTTGCTGTAGCCATCTCAAACGTTTTATTTTATTTTATGATGGGTTATATCTTGACCTTTCTTGGCTCGTTACAGCTCTAGGCCAGAGCTAGGTGTCTACAATGAAGCGAGCTTTTCCAAAAGGCACTGGCTTTCCCGCGCTCCGACGAAATTTGGTTAGGTAGGTAATTATTGTTAATGCAAAACTACATCGAACTGATGTAGGTAAGAGAACTATCGTCAACATATTACCGACATGCCATCCAAGCAATCCCACATGCAGGTAAATAGCAAATTACCTTATTACACCGATAATGATTCCGCTGAAAATTACTGCGGATTATGGAATTCATAGGCACATGCGGGGCAATATAACAGAGCAACGAGAACCAGGTTTCGCAGTCAGCTGTCAGGACGAAGTGGAGCAAGCAGTGAAAGGAAAAGGATAGAAGACAGGGTGAAAGTGATCTCTCCCTCTCCAATCAGCAGTTTGAGCACGGAGGCCTCTGACTGAGGCGTCACTAGCCGTCCTTAGCCGTGACCGGTACATCGTGAGTTTGAATTTGTCTTGCGAATTTATGGTGATAGTGTTTGGTGTTACAAAATCAACATTCTGATTGGAGAGAACTGCCACCGACGTCAGTGGGGAATGTGGGTATTGAAGATTTTTCCATTATTACTCTGGCAATATTCGAGGAATCCGGGACTCTAGTTAGGCTATCGAATTCATGAATTTGAAGGGGGTTGGCTCTACCTGCCTTGGGCAGGCTGCCCAGGGTAAGCTGCGTACGCGTAACCATGTGTTTCTCAGCTCCCAACAAGTTAAAACGGCTAATTCCATATATTCCTATCATAGACATTTCGGTTATGGACACGTTTCTGATAGGTACTTACACTAAGGTTTGCTTTCTTTTTCATTTCACTTCACTATTTCAATTCTCGCGAACCCTTTTGTTATTGTTGACAAGATTAACGTTCAGCTTTTGTTTTCTTCTTTACAAAGCTAGCAATAGTTTTGTAGCTGGTTTAAAAGATTAGTTCCCATACCATACAACGGGTATACTTGCGTTTACTAAAACGAATAAGTACTGTAACTAACAAACACCCAGAACTTCGTGCTTGTCATATACCACTAAAGGAAGCTCTCTAAAAAAATAAAGTGCATCTATTTATTGGATTTTATTGGCTTATTGTTGCGCGGGAGCCTAATTATTATTCTAAAATAAAAGGAACCTAAGTTACTCCTTATAATCATCGGCTATCTGCCAGTGAAACTCCCGTAAAAATCGGCCAAGCCGTTTTCGAGATAGGCCGGAACAAACAGACAAACATAAAAAAAAAAATATCTTTACTTTATTTGTTTTCAATTAGCACCGTTTATACATGAATTAAGTAAAAGCAGTGTTTTTAAATTACAAACAGACACTTCAATTGTATTTATTTGTATATATGGCGTAAAAGACCCATGTCTTCCACTCACTTACCTACATGTCGACCTTACCTAATGGTCGACCCACTGAAATGTGGAGCAAATTCTGCGCTGGAGATTCTTCCACGGCACCCTTCCACGTGAGATCCAGTGCCCTAGGCAGCCGAGTTCTTAGAAACCAACTCCTAATACTTTCTAGTTGATGACGGGAACAGGAAACTCTCTATTCGTAGACGTCGGACCTCTTGGCTTGTGGCTAGGCAAGGGACAAGGTGCGCATATCAATAGCAAAGGTATATAGCATCACTGATACACCGTTATATTGTGATTGCGATGAGTTATACAAAGCAAACATGATGTTCTAAAGTATCATAGAGATCTCAACGCGGACAGTGCTAGTCAGCAGTTTTGAGGACATGATAACGTACCATATATAATATAGTAATATAGGTACCTACTCTATACCTTGGGTCCGTGGGCAGCCGGTGTTCTCCGGGCTTAAAAAGTATTGCGGGGCTTTCAGACGACACGTGACCCATTTATGTCAGCGAATTAGCATAGCTTTTCAATGTGGCAATGCCCGTTCAGACTTAATACGCTTGTATCTAGTGCTTCCGTCAGGCACTGGTCTGCAACAGTTGAGTTATCTATAATAGACCGTGTTGATCCTTAGGTATTCCGACTTCTTCCCTTGTACATAGTTAAGTTTAATTTGAACTATTATTCTCAACTTTAAGTAAAGTTGTGCTTCAAATTCGGGATCTTCCTTCTTATTAGGCGGTTAACACTCTTGGCAGCATGGTCGTGGCCCAGCATTCACGATGTTCGGATTAGTGACACGCTCTACGATTGAGCGCCATTTTTCTCTCACAGTTGCTTGTCTAGTGCACAGGGACTGTCAAGTGTAGCTTATCGGATTCTGTGTGTTGTCACAAATAAGTTTAAAGGCCTACCGAACTTTTTTTATACAACTTGGAGACAGAACCAGCGAGTAGTCCATCTGATGTTAAATGCGTCTATTGCCTATAACAAAGCCTTACTGCGTAGGTCACATCCACAAAGAACATAGACTACGCAGGACTGCATTGCGCGCCCGTAATGTCACCGGCAACGAAACCCTTCAAAGCGAAAGCAATGCTGCTTGGCGGTTGAAATAGGTGTGTTGGTAGTACTTCCCCGGACGAGCCCTTACTCAAGGAGCTCTACTACTCTTGAAATCTATCCGTCTATCCGTAATTGAATGAACATTGCTCCGATGTCCTTTCCTTTTCCTTCACACATCTTTATCATCATTCATCATCTTTATATTTCAAAGTTAGGAAATTATCTGTAATTTTCTTAATTTTATACATTCTGTGAATGGAGAAATTAATTAATTTTATCCATTCACATTTACTTTACCATTAAAAGCTTTATCAACAGAAGTCATTTCTTGAAAGGACATCTCGATAAGAGAACTGATCACGATTTGCGACGTAGCGGTACATTAGCGAACGATAAAGAGCTGTTTTTTGACCTTGTTAAATATTGACGTGTCCTTGATTTTACTTGTTTGTGGGTTCGTTTGCGAATTCAACTAATCAATGAGCGTTTTTGATGAGGTTTTTAAGGATTTTTTTTTCTTACGTTAAATGTACGTGCAATGTAACGAAAAGGCGAATAAGTGACTTTTTTATATAGATAATAGGTTAGCTTTTAGAATACCTCTGGGCCAGAGCACAAGGATAAGGTCTAGTGCAGTAAGCTTTTGTGATCAATCAGCAGTAGACTTATAAGTTGTTTTGAGTGCCAGGATAGGCGCTCAGTAGTTAACCATCTTCTCAAATGCTTATAAGAATGAAGATGGGTATAAACTCCTATAAACTATAGAGTTTACCACATTGTCATTGTTTTGATCACCTGACTTAAATATCGAAACAACTTTAGCTTCTTATCCGGGTAACTCCCGGGCGAAGCCGCTGGCAAGAGCTAGTTATCATTGAGAAGATTGGAACAAGTCCTACTTACGGTGTTTGAAATGAATCATATCAAATCTGTTTAATTCCAGTTTCCATAATGAGGGTTTTACTCCTGGCATGTCTGCTCAGCGCAGTCTCCTGCCAGAAGCTGCAGCCGCTCTCTGCCGGCATCAAGGAGAAGGGCTTCATCGACTGGGTCAATAACCTGTTGGGAGGAGGCGTCACAACCACCACGCTTCGGCCAGTTGATGATCCGCCAGAGAACTGCCCAGCTTGTCGTAAGTATTGCCAGTATCGAACAGCACCTACTGGTAATATTGTAATAGTAGGATACTGCAATTCCAAATCGTTTTTTAAGGTTTCGTACCCGAAGTTTGCCAACGGGACCCTATTAGCCTTTACCCTATAGTTTCTACTACCGCTATTATAAAAAAAACAGTCCCTTTCATGGGAGATCTGCTTCGTTCTCGCTTGCCACCGACTTTGACAATTGTGCCGTGTACGACATGGCACGTGACCGAAAAACGACAGAAAGCGAGGTTGGACTATCGGTGACAGACTGTTCGATGTCGAGTTCTTGAAGTATCGAGTTATTAGTACGAAACTCTGTTCCTCCGTCCCCGAATTATGTGAGTAGGTACTAGCAGAGACCAGTATAAACAACTGGTCTCTGGTACTAGTAAAGAATTGCTCTTGAATTCTTCAGAATGCGGGATCCCGCGCACGCGTCGCCGCATCGTCGGCGGCTTTGAGACGAAAGAGAAGGAATACCCCTGGATGGCTGTCCTGCTCTACAACAACAGGTTCTACTGCGGAGGCTCCCTCATCAACGACTTTTACGTGCTGACTGCTGCCCATTGCACTGCTGGGTAAGTGCTTTGAGTGTGAGACTTTGAAGTGATACTTCTTTAGCACTTTTGCTATGTGAAGGTCATTGAAACGAAAGAGCGACACTAAAGGGAGATTTTTGAAGTTGATTGCCAGTTCCTTCAGCTTCCACCTTCCGCCTTATGAACTTGAAACCAGGTCAGATGAAGGCTAAGCGTTCACCGTCGTTCAATAAAAAAAAACACCCTTGTGATTTGGAACACATTGAAACGAAAAAGCGACACTAAAAAGACAAACATATACAACTAGGATTTAGTCTGCGAGAAAATGAGACAAATACTGATATATGCAGTTTGTACGCGTTATGCGATGCGAAGCCTTGGGCCGTTGTATAGTGGTCACGTGTATCATCTTTGTGAATATTTTTATAAAGGCATTCTGGCTGACAGACAGATCAGTAAACTGCAAAGGCACTAGAGGTGAAGCCTGAACAACCCAAAGCTTTGTTTTGTTTGTGCCCAACAAATTGGTATGTTGTGTAACGAACAGACATCATTAGAAACAAAATAAAAGCCTCGGATGTAACAATTAAAATCAAAAGACATAGATGGAGATGGGCTGGCCACGTAATAAGAGGACACGACAAATGGAGCAAAAGAGTGATACGATGGTACCCCAGGGAAGGCAAAAAGAAGAGGCAGACGGCATAAAAGGTGGGATGATGACACCAGACAAGTGGCAGGAGTCATGTGGCCAAGGCCTTTGCCGACTGGCAAACAGATCTAGGAAAGATAACAAAACAACAGATATTCGTCTAAGTACTTATACGAATATCAAGTATAAGTTTTTTTTAAGTTAAACTAATTGTAAAGAGATCTGAATTATATTATAACATACAGACATACACTCAAAAATACCCCTCCTTCTTAGAAAGTTGGTGAATGAGTGATTGTACAGTTTGTAAGATGTAGGTACCATCAACAAATAGGAGGTGAAAATATTACCAAGTACTCTACCAGTTGTTTGAAAGTTTCTTTTGAAAATGTTGTGCAATCTCGTAATCTGAAAGTGCACCGTGCATCTTTGTAAACGAGTAATTTGTAATCATCTTCAGTTTCTGTTCAAACCAAGATTGCCAAGTGGACCGGGCCAACTGCACCTATCACTATAAATACCAACTTGGATCAAGGCCAGATCGAGAAATTATTGGAATTAACTATAGCTATGAGGCACATCAACAGTGTCAACCATAGCAACAAATATTGTTGGTACTCCATCTATTAGGACTGAGCGTTTTATAAAAATCAAGTTCAAAATCATGGGGGGGAGACCTTTGACCTGCAGTGGGACCTATACTAGGTTAAAATAAAACGTTCAAAATATACCTAGAAATTGATGACATGGGCGTATCAACAACACACATTCCACCAGGGGTTAACCAGCAACGTCCTCCTGAGTACTAGTTAATACACTCACTATCACCCGCCAAGCATGGTGATTATGGCAAATCCCCCATACATGATTGATGAAGAAGGATCTGAGGATTGCTATTTGTGGCGTCGATTGAGGAAGGCCTATGTTCAGCTGTGGGCTGTTATTTATTTATTTTAAGGAAAACCAACAGCACATTAATATTAAATAGACACAATAATATAACACAGAAGAATAATATAACACTGTTATGATGATGATGGACATAAATATAAATAAACATTATAGGACATCTCACACAGCGCCATCTAGATAACGGATATAATACATAGATACTTTTTTTTAATTTTATTAAATACATAAGTAGCATAAAATCAAAAACAGAACAAACATCAGTATTAATCACACAAATGTTGTTTACATGGGGAGCATTAGTATCATAATTATATTTTTTTTGACCTGGTACGAACGAATTGAATGGTGTAAAAAATATCTGAAGAAAACCACTCGCCTGTTCCAGATTCCGCAAAGAGAAGATGTCAGTAAGATTCTTGGAGCACGACCGGGATACCCTCAACGAGACGAAGACCATCGACCGGCGAGTGGCTGCCATCATCAGACATCTCCGGTACAACCCTTCCACGTACGACAATGACATTGCACTGCTGAAGCTCGACGAGAGGGTAAGGCTCGGCTTAAAAGTCTTCATAGGACAGATAATAAAAGTAATCTTATCTTATATCTTATTAACCTTATATATACAAATATAAAATGCTAACTGACTCACTGATAACAACGCACAGCCTAAACGGCTAATCGTAGAGACATGGAATTTGGAGCGTATGTTTGTCTTGATGCGAAAATGAGTGCTAAGAAGGGGATTTTGAAAATTCGTACCCTAAGGGGTTCAAAAAGGGGTTGAACGTTTTAATTAAAAGTATGCCCTTACTCTGAAACTGTGCATGATAAAAGGTCAAAATTATCATTATAGATTCCTCATATGAAATTATTTGTGTAAATATTTTTATAAATTGTTATTTTCGCACTGTATCATAACAAAGTTGGTGTGAGTATATAGTGCTTACTTTGTGGTAAATAAATAAATGAATATTAAAATCTGGCCAAACGTGAGTCGGACCGGCACTAAGACTTCAAAAAGCCTGCATTTTTTGTCTGGGAATGTGGGTCAAAACTCTCGGTGTGCGTGTCTCTACCCCATGTAGGAGCTAATCGGTCAAATTCATCCAGATATCTAACAAATATCAATATTTATACTCGTAATATAATACTTGCACTTATTTCAAAAAACCAATACGCGGACGAAGTCGCGAGTAAAAGCTAGTTTTATTGTAGATCGTTTGACCAATCTCTCCGAATGTTTAGTGATAATGTGGCCGACGATGATCTTGGAAATACTCTCACTCTTGCCTTAAAAAGACACAAGTTATAAGTAGCAAGAAGGACTTCTTATAATGAAGGTAGATTCGAACAGCATGGCTCGACTGGGTGGTACACTAACCAGACTAACTACGAAAATCAAACGTCGGAACCGATTTTTTATGTTATTTTTTTAACTACTGAACAAAAAAAACGTGCAATCTGTCATCGGATACGTCAATTTTCGTTGTAGGCCTTCTGATGGTAGTGAGTTAGGGCGCCAATGTCTAATGTCAACAAGCGAGGCATCTTGTTTGTAGGTTATATGTTGCTCTACCTTGTTTTTCTTTGGCCACGTTTAAGGATCCTTGACACGCTGCTCTATTCAAAGTTTTAACCTCATATCGTGCGTGTTCTTAGAGCCTCAAGTCCAGAGTGAATAGGTGCCTTTTTGACTAGCGTGTTCTATCTTAGGCCACATTTTTACTTGTTTTTCAGGTTAGTTGGTGGTCAAACGTGACTCGAAATAGAGAGCCTGAGATTGAAAAGGATTAGCTTGTATATAGTCCACGTAACGGTGGCAACAGACATTTTTTTTAAATAAAATGGAAAAGCCCTTGACTTCAAAACTTAAACAGGCACTTGCACAGACCAGATGTCTACGATGGAGCGAGCTTACCCAAAGGGCGAGCTGCTTGGTGCTGGACTTTGGCAGGGTGGTTACTAGCCAGGGGAGCCTTTGCAGGTCCTGCCTCAATGTCTTAGGAAATCTTAGCTAGTTGGTCTGCCTCAACATTAGTCGCCTCGTACGTCACCCATGAGTGAAAGGTTCCCTACGGATACGTCAACGAACTAAAAGATCGAGCATTTACGTTTCCAAAAGACATCTTTGCATTTCGTAACGTACGAACTTGTCACATTAACCTTAAAATACCTATTACCAAACAGTCTTATTCACGGGCCATGCAAGGTCGGTGGTCGTTCAAAACTGTTTGTGAGAATGTTTGACTGGAGGTGAAAACAAAGAAGTTTCGTGACTGTTTCACGCGTTTTAACTGTTGGTAATCCATGAAAGTTATTGAGAACGGCCGTTGACCTTTTCAGATTGACCTCAGCAACGCTCTGAAGCGCGTGCGAGGCGACGATGACGAAGATGACGAAAAGGACAATGGCGGCATCCGGCCAGTCTGTCTGCCCGACTCAGGGCTGTCCTATGCTGACTACATGGGGGTGGTGGCTGGGTGGGGCACCACGGAGGAAGGTGGTTCGGTTTCCAGCACTTTGCAAGAGGTTGGTGCACTTTACTTTCCTGTTCACTCGTCAAGTTGGCGTCAGTACGATCTTGAATTGTCCTTCTCAATCTTGCCATGTAACTGGCAGTAGGAACCTAGAGCCATATAAATGTCATCAGGCGCACATGGCGGCTCCTAAAGTCACTAGTCAGGGTAGTCACAGTCCACACGATTATTAAAATCCATTACATTTACCGCCTCTGTGGTCTAGTGGTTCGCCCACCTGTGTCAGATCCAGAGGTCCCGGGTTCAAACCCAGGGGAAGTACAATATTGTGCTTGGTTTGGTTGGTGGTAGGACTTTGTTGAAGATCAGTCTGGCTAGCTACCAGCATCTTACCTATTCTGTTGCCATAGCAACAATTTAAACAAAATGTTGTGTTTCGGCAAAGAGGTAAGTATACCTCACACTGTTGAGGGCCGGAATCCTCAACAGTGCAAGGAAGTGCGCTTCCACCTTCGGCCTTATCACAACGGTTTTAAGACCCATCACCAGAGGTGAGATCATAACGGTCAACGATTCCATTGCCCGGGGTAGACCACTAGGTAGAAGCGTTTATAAAGAGGTCCTTGTGAAAGGGCTCGGGGAAGTAGAAAGTAAGTAGGTATGGTGGATTATTCATCCGGTTTGAAGGGTATGGTTGCCGGTGAAATTACGGGCAGGTTGACTGGCGCAATGTTGTGCAGAATCGTCCATGCTCTTTTTTGATGTGACTTTTTCTTTTTATACCTACTTACTTATAGGTATAAAAAAATTAAGTATTTATATATGTTATATAGACTATGCTTTGTTTGTAATAGTACTATATTAGTTGTTCTGTGCTTTGGGGCTAGATGGCGCTATGTAAAATGTATGTCCTGTAATATTTATTTAATTTATTATCCCACGCACCCCACGGTGAAGTAATTAACTCTTGGTCTTAAAAGATAGATCGAGTTGGGAAAATATCGAAAATTTTGACTTTTCCGGGTTTGAGGCCGCGAAAAGTCCAAAAAACCGGAAAAACGACGATCGTGCTTCGTGTAGGAGTAAAAGTCCAAAAGTCCATAAGTCCAAAATAAGTCCATCTTTATTTTACATTTTAAAGTCCAAATTTTTTTTAAAGCCCGACTAACGCGAGCCGAAGGCTCGCGCTACACAAAAACTAGTCTTAATATGTAGGTATTTGGTAAAATATGTAACTTACAATATGATCTACAAGTCACTTGCATTATCTTCTCTAGGTCAACGTGCCTATTATCTCGAATGCCGACTGCAAGAAGTCTGCCTACAAAAACCGCATAACAGAGAACATGTTGTGTGCTGGCGAGCCCGAAGGCGGCCGAGACGCCTGCCAGGGGGACTCCGGCGGGCCACTCCACATCCTGAAGAACGAGACCAAACAATTTCAGGAAGTCGGTTAGTACCTATACTTTTGTTGGGAAATTGTGTACCACTTACCCCAACTGATTTAAGGACAAAACTCCGAAAACTCTGCACTAAAACCCCCCGGTAGCCAGCCTTGATGGTCTTGTATTTCTGCTTGCGTTCCGTACAGGCGGTAGATTTGACGTTTCAAAATGTTCCTACGAAAAAATTATGAATAAAACAAAAAGTAAAGTACCTACTCTACAGCTACGTACTTTACTTTTTTATTTGAATGTTTGTTGAGCAAACCAAGAGTCCGTCTGGCAAGTCCCTGTGCCTGTGTCCTCGCTATTCAGTCTACCACGTCCTAGTGCGAGGAACAGAGCCTTCCTGTGGTACAATAGTACCACAGGTAGCATACAATCAATCGATAACCTATGTATAATTAAAGTACCTACCACAATGTATTTTTGTCTAGTAATAAATGATTTATTTATTTATTCATCTGAAAAACAGAAACATATTAACAAATCCGCTTTCACATTCAAATCGATATGTTACGTACTTACCTACATTTCTTTCGGTATCTCCAGCAAAAATAGTTCTGCTGCCTAAGTTGACAAACGCTTGGCCGAAGTTTTGTCTCTCGTCGCTAAGCTAAGTGATCTTTTGCATAAATACCTAGCGGAATTAACGAAATGTTTTTCTTATGGAACTCTAAAATAACACTTGACTACCCAATAAAAAATATTACCTACTAGACATTTTACAAAACGCCATGGGAATTAGATATCGAAGAATATGCATAGTATAGGTACTGTATAGGTTGGTACTTTTTACCTTTGATTATATAATCAAAGCTTTTTACGTAGGGTTTTACTCATGTATACGATTGCCTACGTGAGAACATACCGCGTTTTAAAATGTACGTAACGTATGTAGTAGGTACCTAACCAGAACTCACGCAAGTTTTTAAACTACATTTTTTTTTTTTATATAAGTACATTCTAACGATACAATACACACAGAACCAACACCTATATTCTATCTACAAATTATATACATACACGGAATAATTTATTATTATAAACACAACGAACATACACACAAGAATTAGACAATTAGCAAAGAGGGTAGCCAACAGCACTATTCTGCGTAAGTAAAGGTCTACGCAGGGCTGCAACAAACATAAATACCCCCTCCGAGGTCCAGTGGTTCGCCCACCGGTGCATGTCAGATCCAGAGGTGCCGGGTTTGATCCCCAGGGGAGTACAATATCGTGCTTGGTTTGGTTAGTGGTACGACTTTGTTTAAATCCGCCTAGCTACCACCATCTTACCTAAATCTGTCGCCAGAACAACAGCTCTGGCATTTAGAAGTAAGATAGCCAGTCCTCAGACTGTTGAGGAGCTCGGGTGAAGTGCGGGGTATTATTATAACTTGAAAATCAGGTGAGATGGCCAAACACCCGTCATACAATGAAAAAAAAAACCGCTAGGGATCGCTCAGGATCTGACTCCGGTAGGCGAACCACTAGACCACTCTAGAAACAAATCCAAATTGTTGTGCTACGGCATTTAGAGGTAATAGCCAGTTCCTCAGACGTAAGTAAGATTCCGTGTGAAGTGCGCTTCCGCCTTATAACTTGAAACTCGGTGAGATGAAGACCAAGCGCTTCCCCTGCGTCAATAAAAAAAAAACTTAACAACTAGTGGGATCATTTCTTGTTCCGTTTACAGGAACTGATCACGTGTATTTTTTCCCAGGAGTGGTGTCTTGGGGCGAAGGTTGCGCTCGCCCAGACCGCCCCGGGGTGTATACCCGGGTCAACCGATACATGACCTGGCTGAAGAGCAACACGAAAGACGCATGCACTTGCAGCTAGACCTCAACAAATCTGTCATCAACCCGCGGGCTGAACGGGCTGTTGGAGTTCACTATAAAGACATTATAAAGTAGAATAAGATATTACTTTAGTAAGTGGAAATATTACCTACAACTCCCAAGGCTAACCGGATTTTTTTTATTCTGTAATTTTCATCTTATGATACAGAATGATGTCATTCTGTTTTTTATTTATTTATTTATAAACTACCAAAACATATCTTAATTTTTATTCAGGGTATACCTAACTAATACTGTAGTGGGTTTCGTACCTATTGGGAGGTACCTATAAGCTTGTTTTGTCACTTCACACTAAATGCACTAAAATTGCACAGTTATAAATTAAGAATATAAAAAATAGCATCATTTATTGATATATATATATTTACGTGCGGCTAAATGAAGAGGTTTCTGGGAGCAAAAATAAAAAAAACTTACACCCTGTTACTTAATACTCTGCCTTAAGTTCGAGTCTATTACTATTATAATCTTTGGTACGCTCTATACATTTCAGGATAAAATTTTAGCAGATTTATCTGGTTATAAAAAAAATACATTTTAATCACTTGACTTATTTAATTACCTGGTTACTGCAATATTATTCCTGCTACATATTATAGTAGGTACCTCTATCATGGCTGTACCCCAGATCAACTATGAACTATACATTCTAGGTTGTACATAAGTGCCATCTAATTGCAAGCCAATTAATTATAATTATAATGGACTTTAAAAATAGCTCTCTAAAATCTAGGTGTTTTTTCTTCTGCATCTATTTTACTCTTTAGTAAGATGTTTAGGTTATCATTCTTAAAAGTTACATTCATGGGTACATTATTTTATATAAAAGTTTTCTGGAAGAGATGACCAGTAAGGCCACTCATAGTATTCCTGTCATAACAGTAGAGTACCTATGTAATGAGGTCTACAAAGAGGTTTTTTATATACAATGTGATTTCCATTCCATTACGTAGGTTATCTGTGTATTATAAGTTATAACTATAAATTAAAGTAATCAAACATTATATGTTTCTTTATTGACTGAAGTCTAGTCTTAAATATGTTACAAGTAATGATCTAGAAAACAAAGTACCCAGGTGATTATAATGATTTTGTTACATTTACTTTGAAGCCAAACATTTGAGAGAATGTAGTCTTACTAGATGGACTGACCTGATTTTTATGACCCGGAAACAAAATCAAGTCCCTCATCACTCCACCAAGGAGTGTAGCTGGCGGAACAATGACCCAACTACTAATTCCACAGGCAAATCACAACCCTCAGTAATAAGACTACAACTTGAGGTGGACCCTGAAGTGAAGCATGTACAATTAATTAAAATTGAGAAGATTTTCAAAATAAATATATTTCTAGTAGGTATAGGTACCACCTACTGCCTACTGAGTAAGTTGTGTCATTACAACAATCTGCTAATCTAGCACACAGTCAAGGCAGTACATACTAGATACTCTTTGCATTGGATCTCTACATACAATGATTTAAAAATGTTTTGGAGTCATATTATGTCCTTTAAAAAGATATACTTCTTGCAATAATTAATTTTAAATGTTTCTACATCACTCTAACCCAACTTGTAGGTTGTAGTTTTGATGTTAAAATTAATCACTACAAACACAAAACTATGCCTTATCCCTACTAGAAAATGGTTCCTGTTAGTAGAAATTTTTGAATAAAGATGATAGCTCTGACATTACATTACTGTAGATGATTCCGGAGTTAGTGATCATAGGGGAACTTGTGTCCATATTTGAGGATATGGGGCCAAGGTCATCTGGCCGTGACAATGTGGTGGTTTCTTCAACAATATCATGACCATTCTTAACAATTCTCCGTGTCTCAACAGTTCCATCAGGCTTTTTAACACTAGATGTAATAATGGTTTGGCAGAAAGATCTTCCAGGCACCATTTTACCGTTGAAAGGTGTGTGTCCGGAGTTCTTTTGACCGTCCTCCTTCTGTTTCAACAAGCCTGATATTTCATGAGATGAGATCTTGCCATCCAGGTCAACATCTTCTTTGGGGTCTTCCTTCTTGTTAAAGCCAGGTTTTAGATAGTAGTCCCTGATACTGCCACCGTTGAAGTTCTCTGGCTCTGAGGACTCATACTTAAACGTGTTCGTGTTCGTACTAACGTCTTCAAAGCTGCTTTCGAAGATAGATTTCATATCAAAAAATATATTTCCGAACGTACCGAACATGTCCTGCACTTGGTTCGCGAATTCTTGATGCAGCTCAGCGGGTTCTGTGTATATATTTATATGCTGTCTCGCGTAAAGCTCGTCATCATCGTCTTCGTCGTCGGAGCCCCAGATAGGGTTTCGAAAATCGTTCCTAGGGAGTTCCTGACGTATCCCGAGAAATGTTCGGATTTTGTCCATAAACGTGTTATTCTCCATTTGTACTTGTAAATTTATCCAGGTAGGTATCTCGCTGTAAATGTGTTTTTTTATTGACAAACTGAGATGTGTTATGTTTTATTGCGCAACAAACAAAAACTTACCGACGACTTGGTTCCAAAAAATTTTGACAGTTTTTTGACAAACGGAAAGCATGTAACGAATGAAAAACATTTGTTTCAACTTCTAAAATAAATGTATCGGTATTTTTGGCATAGATTATAATTGAAGATAACTTTTTGACGTCGACAACGCTGGTTGCGAATTACCAGCCAGCCCACCAACAATGAATGGAGCACCAAGTTTCTCACATGTAAAGTAGGTAAGTATTTAACAAAAGAAATTGGTAAATTATAAACCATGATATGCCAAGGTAGGAAGTTAAGTAGGTACCTACCTACTTTATAGGTATAATACTAGTAGTTCGCCTCGAACTGAGTTCTCGTGATGTCTGGTTTGAGACGCAGATTATTTCTCAAATACCTTGAACGTACCTAATTGACAAACGATAAAAGTGTGCTGTCATTTACTTTTCTCACCTTACTTATGAACTTTTTTCTCGAACTCTCTTTATATTCACCTGAGTGTTCGAGGATCTCTCTGGTTGCTAACGTTATGTAATATATATATCCTTTCCAACATAAAACAAAGGTTGATGTCGTTTTGAAAAGGGCAAATTTGTATTTTTTTACCCCTTGTATCTCAAAAACTACCCCATTTTTCAAAAATCCCCCATGTTTCGTAACCGTCCATAACCAAACTGGTCTTGTCTCGATTGATGTCTGTTCTGATCTTGGCATTTGAACCAATAGCAGAGCCGTATTTCAAAAGCTCGTACGTTCTGCCGAACTAGGAGCCTTCATTTTATCGCACTTCACCGCGTAAAAACGTTTGACAGTCGTCATCGTCAGTACGATGAAAAACAGCGGTGAATTCACACAGCTGATATAGCCTCCAGGACCCTCATCCTAATAAAAGTATCTATTTAGAATTCTAACCTGCTAGACTTCGCGTGTGCAGTGTAAACCCTGTTGGATAAGATAAAACTACTCGTGAAATCATTAACTGTGGTGAAGTGTAGGTACCTATCAAGTGTATGACGAATACCTACATAACTTTGCAAGCGCTTGTAGTCCAAGAAGATCCTCGTCTCTCTCGGCGTCCTCATCAGCTGGACGAACGTATGTATGCTAAAGGTAAGGATTCCTGTTCCAGGGCAGATTCTTAATCGCGTCAGCCCCCAGTTTGAATCAAATGGCTGTTGCAAATGTGTCATAGCTTGGTCTGTGCACACCCCATGATAATCAAATTATGTTTACGTTATCTCTATTCAGTTCAAATTTCATGAAAATCGGATAATATGTTCGAGAGTTAGGCCGTCACAAACATTGCCACACACATACTTACATATAGTACCGGATTTCCCAAATAACTTTGTCATGATTGATTTCTGAAGAAAAATGCGCATGGGAAGCTTGAAACATTCAATACGTCACTTGTCACTGGCAGAATCGGTGAAACGGTTGCAAGCCAAAATAAAGAAGTTGAAAATATAGTTCACTCCGTAGGTACAAGTAGGTACAATACAACCTCCAAATTAGTCTGGCGGCTGTCTGTGGGCCATCTTGAAAAAAAATATAAGCTGAAATAATTTACTTGGTATTAATTAAGCGCTACATATTTATTTATCTTCTATCCGAGTTTATAGTTTTATCAAAAGAGTAAGCGATTTATATGTATATCGATTTTTCAATTTCTCATTTATTAGACCCGATTAGAAATTCTAAATTTAAGCCATCCCCCGAGTCTGCTCTCTTCGAACTTGTAGAGAGTAAGATTAGCGATGATGATATTAAGGGTGCCTCCCGTATACTTTTTTCTAGCGACACGATAGCTCCTAATTCCGTTGCAACCCTCATTTCTCTTGAAAGTAAACATCCGGCCCCGGGGCCAGATTTCCACCTCCCCGATGCACCTCAAGATAGTGATTACGCTGTTGAGGCGACCAGTCAGGATGTACTCAGTGCCGTTATGTCCTTTCAGAGTGGCTCAGCCGCTGGCCTGGATGCTGTGTCTCCACAGCATCTAAAGGACCTGCTATCTGGTGGGTCTGGCCATGCGGGTGATGTCCTTCTTGAAGAACTGACGGCATTGACCAACCTCATGCTTTCGGGTCGAGTCAACAGCGAGATTACAGAAATCTTGTATGGTGCTAACCTTTGTGCTTTAAAAAAAAAGGATGGCGGGATAAGACCCATAGCCGTAGGCACCACCTATCGCCGCCTTGCAGCCAAAGTCTGCTGTCGCAAAAAAGCCGCGTATCTAGGCGACTATTTCCGACCCGTGAAGCTAGGCTTTGGTTCGCGAGGCGGTTGTGAGGCCGCGGTCCATTCTTTAAGAACATTTTTAGATCGAAATTACGGGGAGGTTATTTTAAAAGTAGATATCAAAAATGCTTTTAATTCGGTTGACAGAGGCACCTTGCTAAATCAAATCAAATCCAAATTCCCGAAATTTATCCTTTTCTTTTTCAATGTTATGGTTCGCCATCTAAATTAATTTACAAGAACCAAACTATTTCGTCTGCAGTTGGCTGTCAGCAAGGTGACCCTCTAGGCCCGGCCATTTTTAGCCTTGCCATTCACCCAATTATTCAACGCCTGAAATCTAAATTGAATGTTTGGTATCTCGATGACGGAACCCTGGGTGGCGATGTGGACTCAGTATTTGGCGATCTAAAAATTATTATAGATGAATTTCGGCAGATTGGCTTAGAACTAAATTTTTCGAAATGTGAAATATACATTTCAGATACATGTTTGGATAGAAATTCAATTATTCAAAAGTTTGAGACTTTGGCTTCTAATATTACGGTTGTAGATAAGAGTTCACTCCACCTACTAGGTTCACCAATTCTTGATGAATCTTTTCCGGGTTTCGTCGACGACAAAATTCAAAATTTTATGAAGGTTTCGGACAGACTTGCAAAAATTAACTCACATATGGCTTTCAGCATTATAACATTTTGCCTTTTTGTCCCAAAATTTACTTATGCTTTACGATGTTGTCAACTGTGGAAACACAGTGAGCTGGTGGAAGGCTTAGACAACATAATAAAGAACACCCTTTCCACGGTTTTGAATATTGAGTTGGATGACAGAGCATGGTCGCAGGCCTCATTGCCTATTCGATTGGGCGGCTTAGGTGTACGCAAAATGTCTAGTGTTGCTTTGCCAGCGTTCTTGTCTTCCGTCTATAGTACACATTCTTTGGTTGAGAAAATTCTAACACCATCAATTTCGGCTGTTTCTGGCAATATACTCCAAATTTCTTATCTTGACGAGGCTCGAAATGCTTGGCATAGTGCTTGTCCTAATACCGATCCCCCAAAACACCTTTCGGCACAACGGCAGTGGGACGGGCCTCTGTGCGAGTTGACACGGAATTATCTATTACATACGTGCTCAACCTCCACAGATCGTGCTCGTCTCTTAGCTGTTTCAAAATGGGAATCAGGTCTTTGGCTGCAAGCACATCCATCTTACAATACCGGTACACTTATGGATCCTGTAACTTTCCGTATTGCCACTTGTCTTCGGGTGGGTGCAAGATGCTGCGCCTCTCACCAGTGCCGGTGCGGTGCGGCCGTAGATCAATTTGGTTTTCACGGACTTTCGTGTGCAAGGTCTGCCGGCAGGATTTCGCGCCACGCTAGTCTTAATGACATTATCCGTCGAGCGTTTACCAGTGTCAATGTGCCAGCCGTTCTTGAACCGAATGGTCTGTTACGTGATGATGGTAAGCGGCCCGACGGTATGACTCTTGTCCCTTGGGAAATGGGTAGGCCTTTGGTGTGGGACGCTACCTGCGTCGACACCCTAGCGCCATCTCATCTGCCTGGGACATCAGTTAGGGCTGGTGCGGCGGCTGATTCGGCCGAGGATCACAAAAGGCGCAAATACAGTGGTCTCGACAGAGCTTACCTATTTGAGCCTTTTGGGGTGGAGACCTTGGGTCCGTGGGGAGCCGGCACCCTCCGGGTTTTCAAAAATATTGCGGGGCTTTTGATTGAGGCGACACGTGACCCAAGGGCTGGCTCTTATTTAGGCCAGCGAATTAGCATAGCTATTCAGCGTGGCAATGCAGCCAGTGTCTTGGGCACGCTTCCGTCTGGTACTGGTCTGGAACAGTTGAGTTACCTATAGGCCGTTTGTAACGGTCCTTAGGTAATCTGACTGATTCCTTTGTACATAGTTAGTTTAATTGTACTTTTTATTGAATAAACGTTATAAAAAAAAAAAAAACTCATTGATATCGGATATTTTCGATTGCTAATATTTGTTTCTCATCCCTAGACAAGTTGATCTAACAGCTGTCAAAGTGTATTTCTTAGATTTCATGGACTATAACATGTAACAAAGGTTGATGTCGTTTTGAAAGGTGGTCTCAAAACTGTTGCCTTAGTAGTTGAGGTTTAAAAATCTATCCCTCCAGCCCAAGGATGTCGTAAAGTCAACCAAAAAGGCAGCAGCTTTTTTCTTTCTGTTAACAAAACTTTAAATGTGAGCACCAATCTGTCTGCTTAGCGTGGCGATAATGCCCGTACCGTACGTACCGTATTGAGTTAAAATAACAATAGAATCTTTTTAGATAATTTCAATAACAATAGCTAAATAGATCAGTTTTAGTGAAATTTAGAATACCCTCTCTTATCTTACAAGACCTGATAATTATCCTTTGCCCCTTAATCGTAAAAACCACCCGTAATCTGGGCAAAATAAACTTATTTTTAATTCAATCTCAACCCCTATTTCATGCTTTTACACATTTTCAAGACTTCAATCTTATTTACCCCTTTTGCAACCTTTAATGTAAATACAGGGGTGGTTGCAGCAAATCAAAAGAAAGTTAATTATGAAAACTACCGTAGTGTCAAAAAAATACTCGTACCGATTGATGAGTATCATTATAATCTCTACATGTTCAAAATTCTGAATTGATTGGATCAGCCATTGAAAAGATGTGGATGAAAAATTGTATTTCTTATCACCCCAATATCTCAAAAACTACCCCACTTACCTAAAATCCCCTGCGACAATCAAATTATGTTTACGCTATCTCTATTCAGTTTAAATTTCATGATAATCAGATAATCCGTTTAACAGTTATGCCGTCGGAGAGGAGTGCGTAATTCAATTCAATTCATTTATTTCTTAGAAAGCTACAACGTAACCTACAAGAGCATGGCTTGCTTTCTGCATCATCAAGATCTACACTAAAAAAATAATAATAAATCAATGAACATGTGTGCCAATTTTCATCAATATCGGTTAAATAATGCGAAATAATAACCTGTAGACGAGAACAAACCGACAGACAGCGGACAAAAGCATTTTTGGCCAGTCTTGAAACATAGACGCTTCGCTCGCTCGGTCAATTAAATATATAAAATAAAAAAAACCTATACTGTCCCACTGCAGGGCAAAGGTCTCCCCATATTCTTCCAAGACTTGCGGTCATCCGCCGTTTCCCACCAGTCCGAGATAAATGCAGTCAGTTAGGTACTTATGTACAAGAAAAATTAAATATTAACACAATTATCAACGGATTTTTTATAAATCGCTAAATAGGTTAGATTAAGTACAATAAATTACACCTACACTAGATTATAATCAATATTACCTACCTCCTGAAGGATTACCAATGCCGTAGCCGTAGGTAGTTGGCTAGGCAGTTTACAGTTAGCATAATGATAATCCTTTGGTTTTTAGTACCTATCCTATCGTGGAGTTTAATAGAGCACTAAGGTGGCGTTGTGCGCGGCAGACGGAATCGTTGACGAGCAACTGTGCGTGCTGTCTCAGGGCAAAATAGAGGAATACGCCCCTGGCGGAACCTGAAATATGTATCTGGCAGTGCACACTGTAACTGTAACAGTCTGCTGCTACTATTAATTACTCGTCGTCGTCGGGACATTATGAGGAACCCACGTGAATTGCGGCAAATACTTATATGAACATTATTTGCACATAAAGTCCTCGAGTTTCAATTCAAGGGAATGGAATCTAGGGTACCCTGTAGATATTTGGTGGGATTTATGAGAGCTGATGGATACAGTTTTTACGAGGTAGGTAGGGTAGGAGTAATAGTGTTCTATGCCTATATATCAACAGGATATTAGTGTTCTGTGTTCTACCTAATAAATAAAAAAATAAATAAATATTACAGGACGTTAATTTCACACACCGCCATCTAGTTGTAAATACATACGTACTATATGATACCACACCCAGAAACAGAACAAACATTTATATTCATCACACAAATGTTTGTTCTGAGTGGGAATCGAACCCACAACCTACAGCGCAGAAGGCAGAGTTACTACCAACTGAGCTATGAGGCTTGTAATAACTGACTGAGATGAGAAGGAACCAAAGACCTTATACTTATTACTATGTATAAGGTCTTTGGAAGGAACCCACTGAGCATCTAAGAAGAAACCTTGTATTGTACTTACGTCTGGTATGGCCTACATTCCATCCCTACATTTAAGCGCCTATGCAATGCATGTGATGTCACTGTCAGTCATACCTTTTATTATCTGTGCTCAAACTAAACTTAGTAGGTAGATTATGAAGTAGCTAGTTCTACTACCTACTTCATACACGTTTTTGTTTTTATAATATGTTTTTTTTAATACTAGAGCGACTTCGGTTAGGTTTAGTTTCAAGGTGAACTTCAATCAATGTTGGTGGCTTCAAGAATTTCGTTCACATGTGACCTTTAATTGTACAGCCCATAATACACAGGCAAACACGAAAACAAAACAATTTTTATATAGATTAACAGTCTACTTGCTACTTTCTACTGACTATGCAAGTCTACTTGCTCCATAGGTACCTACTCAAACGCGTTTGCGTATAACATGATTTGTAATGGTGAATAGGTATTGTATAAACCTATTCGCCATCATAATACCTATTATAGTATAACACAATATTCAGGTATTTTATGATGGTGAATACCATCACGGTGAGCAAACGCGAAACGAATGAACTTCGATTGCAACTCGCACTATTCTTCACATCGGTATCTTTACGGATATGTAGTATAATGAACATTCACACATTCCCAACAATTAGAACCTCTTAACTTAATTTTTATTTTTTTAGGAATTATAATATGCTACCAACATGTATGTTTGTTGGTATGAGGAGGGCGATACTGGCTGCGACACAGTATTATACTATTTGCGGCCAGCATCGTTGGCACAAGTTTTTGTGTACACTGTTTTTTATTCCGAATAAATTAATTTGAATTTGAACTATGCCGAGATGGCTTTGAAGCCGTTGTACGCCGTCGTACATAAGTTATCTGGCTGTGCATTATCTGCATGTACATTATCGTCTCCTCGACCGGCGACATTCGTCCGCCCCACCCCGCCCTCCAGCAACACAGCAACCCGCACCGCAACGCAGCAAAAAAAAAAATAGGCGCAAAATCATGAAATGAAAATGAAACGACCAAATCGATTGCATGTTTTCGTTTTCCGTTTTGTCGCTGAGTTTTTTTATTAGTTTATCATTTTGTTAGGTATTTTAGTGATTTGAGTGTGACGGTGTTTTTAGTTTTCATTTTAAATTTATGTTTGTGTCACAACACAGTAAAACTCGAGCACCAATAATATTATCTGCTGCTGAAACAAATTTTTGGATACAAAAGGTATGTACAAATGTTCAATAGTTTATTTTTGCCGTCCTGTGCATCTGTATGTAAAAGTTAAATAGTCTAAAGGCTTCCGTAAAAAAATAATTTTTAAACTGTGTCGAGAGCAAAATCTATACGAATATCAGCTTGGTAACTAATAGATTTTTATCAACTTGGGTAAGGGGGTAATTAAGAATTCTAGGAATACCAGAAATATATATTATAAGACCCTGGGCTGTCTTTTCTGCTGTTCTATAGATCTTTACAAAATCTGTAAACCTAACTGATTTCTGAAGTTGAATTGAAGAACCTACCTTTGTGCACATAAGGTTGTTTATACTCTGTAGGTAGGTACTATTATTATTAATTGTTTTTTCCTACATACTATTATAAAAATCTTATCTCTTGTTCAGTGCAAGTGTTGTTTATGCTTTAGATACAAACAAGAACAAGTACCAATGTAAACAAGACCATTTCAGTGATATTTCTCAAGCAAGAATTTTAATTAGCTCAAAACAAGTTTTGGCTTGGAACCAGTTTATAACAGAACGGTTAAAACTTACCGCCCAAAACCTCAGTATAAGGTTGAAATGATAAGAGAAACTACATGGCTGCTTCACAAAAAAGGTCAGTTTATTTAATTTTGCTATTTCATTATGTATGGACAGTTGGACACATACTTATGAAGGCCAAGTAGTACCACTTTCCCTAAAAATTAAATTAGTTTACTTGGCATGACAAATTTTAACTAACATGCAAAATATTTAATAATGCCTATCTATTAATAATGTAATACTTTCATGATACCTTCCTAGTAATAAAGTAATACTACAGTGGGTTTCCGCTATAACAGTGAAATACAAGCATTTAATTGCATCTACACTAAAAAAGTATTATAAATTTGTCAAGTTACACAATTAGAACAGTATAATGGGTTTTTAATATTCATATTATGACTAACAGATAATTATATGCTAGCACACCAACCTCTGTGTGTCTAGTGTTAGTTTTCTACTTGCTCAATACCTGCTCAAATGCATTTGGATTTACCATGATTTGTTAATAATACCTATTCACCATTCCCGGTGAGCAAATGTGTATCGAGTGAATGTCGATTACAACTCGCACTAGGCACTCAGTTTTGTTATAATCTCGGTTTGGTTGGCAGTTAGAAAATTACATTGGTATTATACCCATCCATTGTACACTAGTTTATTTTGTGCAATATTTGAATAACAGACATGGTATGGTGACGCAATGAGGGATGAAGATCATGTAACAAGTGTTGAACATGAGTGTAGATGAGGTAGAGATAGGCCAAAGAAGAGATGGATGGATTCAGTGAGGGATGATATATCGGCAGAAAGGAGTGAGTGGAGGAATAAGACATCTAAATCAGCACTCTTATTTAAAACATTCATAATCCGAACATAATTTTATATTTACTTCTATAGTGGGTATTTAAGTGAAATTATTTTAAATTTTAACCACCTCTGTGGTCTTGTGGTTCAACCTCTGGTGTCAGGTCTAGACGGCCCGGGTTAAATCCCAATGGGGAGTACAATATTGTGCTTAGTTTGGTTGGTGGCAGGACTGTCTGCCTGGCTAGCTACCACCATCATCTTACCTAAATCTGTTGCCATAGCAACAATTCTTGAAGATTGTTGTGTTCCTTCATTTAGAAGTAAGATAGCCGGTTCCTCATTTTGTTTTGCGCTTCCCCTTTCGACCTTACATTACTTGAAAATCAGGTGAGATGAAAGTCAAACACCTACACGGCCCACAATCAAAAATATATATTATCAGTTTATACGACCCAATGTAACATCAAAAATTATAAAAAGGTTAATAACACAGTAAACACCCATAAAATATGATAAATTAAGAAACAGTGTGCCGATCATACCTGCAGGCCTATTACCTAACTCTGTTTCATTTGGGTTTCAATGGGTTTCAATTAAAATGCCTGCATTTCTGATTGAAACCGATTGAAACCCAAATGAAACAGAGTTAGGTAATAGGCCTGCTGGTGTGGGATGAGGTATGGTAGAGAGGAGATGATTCCAAGCTAGTTAAAAGTAGTAGTTTCTTGGGTTCTTGGTTTTTGAATAATCAAAAATAGGTAGGTATGCTGACTACTACAATACATACCTACTTGTAAATATGCTATCTTCATAACAAATCATGTACCTATCATAGTGTGCCTTAGTTAGCTCTTGCTTATTATTTGAAACAATACAGAGGTTTTTGTTGTAGGTCAAAAGTAATTATTCCTCATAACAGACACCTTGTCAATGATTTTGTTAACACATTGATTTTTAAGGTACCTACTTTAATTTGATGAACACATTGTGTTTTTTGTGTATGGTAGGTAGATGAAATTGTTCCTAATTTAACTTGAACACCAATTACAAATATCCTGAAAGTAAATTAGTACATAGTAGATCAATTTAAAATGTGGTAATTTTCAGAAATGGTAATTTTTCAAGGTGGGAAATACTAGAAGTAGGTATTGTTAAAAGTGGTCATATTGAGTACTGGACATTTTATGTTGTGGTCATTGCTAAAAGTGGTCAATTTCATTTGTGGTCCCAAACCCCCAAAACGCTAAATAGGTACCTATGTAGCTACTAAGCAAATTATGATATGAAACATTTGGTTCACAAGCTTATCATAGGATAGATGAAATATTTTTTGGCATAAAAAAACACATAGATGACTTATATAACAATGGAGACACAGGAGATATAAAACTAACGTCTAGAGATAGATTAAAACTAGAATATATGATTAAAACTTTAAGTACCTGAATATAACAAGACAAATACAGTAGATAACTAAAAGTAAGCTATGTGTGTTGCAGCACGTCAAAAATGTCAATAGCTCAGTGTGTTACATTACTCAGAGAGCAATCACTGATTCATATTAAATACCTAAAAAAATCAATCTTTATATAAAACAATATAGGTATGAGCTCTCTGTACAAAGAGTTTACTACGCGCGAGGGATCTTATCGGATGCTATTTTCATACTTTCAATTAAATTCAATTACAAATAAGTAGGTGGGTACTTGGGTTGGCTTGAAATATAAAATATAATATAAATTTTGGAAAACGCCCTCTGGTTTCTTCTAGCTTTTTTTTTGTACGATGGGGAAGCGCTTGGCTTTATCTCAACTTGTAACCAGGTGAGATGAAGGCAAAGCGCTTCCCCGTCGTACAATAAAAAAAATGCTTCGTTCAGCAGTGGGATTATGTGGCCTGAAATGATGAATAGAACCTTGGCAGAAGTGTCAGGGTCAGTTAGCCTTTACAATATTAGTATGGTAATGAGGTTACCTATCAGAAAAAAAAATGTTACCTTTGGGTATTGAGGTACCTATAAGAACAAACATTATACTATATTCATCGACTTATTCCCAGAGGTCCATGGTTCTATTGTTTTCTAATTCCCAAAGGGTCCATGAAAAATATTTATGGAATTTAAAATATTCTTACATTAACTCCCAAATAGGTCCATGAGATTTAACTAATGTACAGTCAGTATAAACAATACAACACTTTTTTTGTATTTATCTGCTCCATACATATATTTTAAATAGCAGATGAATTATTATTGTGGTGCGCACATCATAAGCCATTAGCTATGAACTCACTCAAATGTTTGTTCCGGTTGGGAATCGAACCCACGACCTACAGAACAGAAGGCTCTACTACTACTAACTGAGCTGCTAGGCCATCTGCTCTATTGGATATTCAGCAATGATTTTTATGATATTCTGTGTTTTATTGATTCATGCCGGGAAATCGAGGGGGGTAACCAAGGTAACCGCAGGAAGTCTTTGTTTATTAAATTTCCATTTATTTGTCATGCTGCGTTGTTTAATCATCGTCTTTTCAATGATTATTTACCCATACCTGTGTACTTGGTGACCTATCATTTTTAGGGTTCCGTACCTCAAAAGGAAAATGGACCTTATAGGATCACTTTCTTGACCGTCTGCCCGTCTTATCAGTTTATCAAGACCGGGAGAAGTGCGCCTCCACCTTCGGCCTTATCTCAACTTGTTACCAAATGAGATGAAGGCCAGGCGCTACGCCGTCGCACAATAAAAAAAAACACTGCAAAAAATATTGAATAAAAAACTGGGGGTTTTCCCAAATTCATATTATATATTTCAAGTCATCTTTATATAATTCATAGAATCGTCTAAGGTCTCTTTCATATGTGAAAAAAAAAAAAACGCTATTTTATCATAATTTCGATGTCACAGGGAAATCAAAACCTTTAGGGTACTTCCTGTTGACCTAGATTATGAAATTTGGCAAGAACCAATGTCTTACTACACATGTTAAGGAAAAATCTGAAAACTGCATAAAAATCTGAAAATAAATAACTTGTTGAATAACAAAAAAAAAACTAATTTATTATATACTAGCCTACGCTCGCAGCTTCGACCGCGTGGTACCCGTATAGGTAAAAAACTAATACAAACCAAAATATATGGAAAAGAGCTTTTTCCATGCAAACACTCTTTTCCAATATTTTAATTGCTATTGCGTTTTAAGAAAAAGTAACGCACCACAGACATACATTATCTCACTCCGATTATACCTGCAAAATTTCATGTGAATCGGACTTACCACTTCCAAATGCAAAAGGAACTACGTTTGTACTCGAGAGCGAAAATCAGTGGTACTTCGGGGCCCTCTTAACCATTGACAAAAGCCAACGGTTCTATTCCGTGGTAAAATCATCTCTTCCAGGGATTTTGAAGAACTTGGGCATAAAATTACATTGGCAATGGAAAGCGCTAACAACTTAGTACTAAATGCAAAAAAGACAAATGCCATACTGTTCTGTACGAAATAATCGCTCTCTCGATGTCTACCACCAAGGTCAAAAAATACAATTTACTGACTGTGTTAAGTTTCTTGACGTTCATATAGACGAACTCCTGAATTGAAAAAAGTCTAAGAGAAGAAGTTAGTGTAGAGCAGCTAAAGCTAGTATATTTTGCGTTGGTTGAGTCTAAGTTAAGATATAGTGTAAAATTCTGGGGAAGTAGTTACAAATATAATATGAACTAGCTTTTACTCGCGACTTCGTCCGCGTATTGGTTTTTTGAAATAGGTGCAAGTATTATATTATAAATATATATATTTGTCCAACATATCTGGATAAATTTGACCGATTAGCTCCTACATGGTGTGCAGACACGCACACCGAGGGTTCTGACCCACATTCCCAGACAAAAAATGCAGTCTTAGTGCCGGTCCAACTCACGTTGGGCCAGATTTTATTATTCATTTATTTATTTACCACAAAGTAAGCACTATATACTCACACCAACTTTGTTATTATACAGGTTGAAAATAAAAATTTATAAAAACGTTTAATGTCAGGTCTGAATATAGGACATCCAACCCTTTATTTCTGAAAATTATTAAAAACCGATTATATGCCATAACTTATTCATTATGGGCAATCAACATACTAATTTTCAAGTGCCGAAGCTCCGAACTTTGAACCCCATTTTGAACCCTAAGGGTACGAATTTTCAAAATCCCCTTCCTAGCGCTCATTTTTGCATCAAGACAAACATACCCTCCAAATTTCATGTCTCTACGATTAGCCGTTTAGGCTGTGCGTCGTTATCAATGAGTCAGTTAGCATTTTATATTAGTGTTAGATAAGATAAGGCTTTCACTCTACAAAAAAGGGCTGTGCGTACAATATTACGTATTCCTCCGTGGGAAACGTGCAAAGAGGCATTCTCACAACTAAACATACTTACCCTGCTGTCTTTACATATTGGTGCTACTGACTGATGTTGTGAAAAACAGGTACAAATATGAATCAAATGATCAAATGTCTGAACGGCTTGAGACAAGAAGAAAGGACCTACAAGTACAATACCCTAGGCCAAATATTGCTAGACACGGCAGCAGAAACCAGACGGCAAAACTATTTAACTGTCTGCCAACAGAAATGACAGCTGTTTCGAGTGTCAGCAAGTTTACTTCAGACTTGAGGCGGCTCTTGCTCAGGGAATGCTTTTACTCAGTTGAGGACTACTTAAATCACAGTTCCTAGCCTCACAGAAATCATCTTAATTTAGAATCGTAATTAGTTATACCTGTGCTTTTTTTAGAATTTAATAATTATATGTTTAGTTTTAGAAAATTCAGATACGTATTATTGTAATTGTTGTAATGAAATAAAATAAAGATTCCGTTGGCTGTGCTAGACCACGAGAAGGTAGACCCCCCCCCCCCCCTTAAACACTTAGATACATTTCCTTTTCCATTTCAGTGCCTATCTAACAAACTAGTCTATAATTTTCCTGAATTACAGACTTGACTTTGATTACAAGCATGGCGTCTTGTCTATGTTTATGTGTATGTTTGTAATGTATGAACATATTTACATTTTATTGGATGGTGGTATGATCTGTTTACTGTTAGGGCGAGGGCACATTGAAGGCGACGACTTTGTCGTTGGATTACGAAACTGCATTGCAACTGTCTATTTTCAAGCAATAAAGGCTGTTTATAATGCCAGTTCAGTTTCATGCGAGTATTTATTGCGTTTAAATCTTTTAATTCAAATGGCAAGGCAGTAAGTTCCTTTATTTTTGTAAAGGTATTTAGTTCTTTTTACGCTGAATAATACAATAGTAATGAACATACAAATTAAGTTCAAAAACTGGACTACTGAAAAATCTTGCTCTAAAAATATGAAACAAGAAAATATTCTCATCTGAAGTTGTTATGTACATACTATTCAATAATTATCGTCTTATAAATAAACAACATACACGTTGTATATTTTAATGTATTTTATTCATATTTATTGTGACGTTTAGACGATAGCCGTGGTCGTCTTAGATCATTAACACTCATGATCTAAGGTCGTCGTATTTCTTCATAGGACGCCATGTTCTATTGTGACGCCACGTAGACTTTAACCAGCGAACAATCAAGACGTTTCTTTTTATATTAAGTACGACGGGGGATAAGGCCGAAGGTGGAGGCGCACTTCACCCGGAATCCTCAACTAACTGAGGAACTGGCTATCTTATCTCTATA